>WUAM01000287.1:71562848-71584390 GCA_024336885.1 Actenoides hombroni
TGCAGGGGAGGTTGGCCGGGGCTCTGAGCACCCTGCTCTAGTTGCAGATGGCCCTGCTCCCTGCAGAGGGGTTGGACAACACGACCTTTAAAGGTGCCTTCCAACCCAAACCATTCTATGTGCCTTCTATGTGATGTTATTCTGGTCTCAGAGTTCTGCAAGGCCTTCAGCATCGGACACTTTTGGCTGTTTTGGCCCTTTACAGAGTTTCCACTTTTCTGTGCAGCAAGTGGCACAGAGATTAACCCCGAAAAGCAGCAACTGTGTTAATACCTGCACAGCACCAAGTCTTAATGCCACGTGTGTTTCACTAGCAGAGTTTGAAAGCATTCTTGAAAGCACCTTCAAAACCGCTCAACGTACTCAACAGCAACAAGAGTCATCCAGTGATGCACCAGGAAAAAGCTTCCTCCTAACTTAGAGCAAACCTTTATCAGAAGAGCCTCCTGACAACTCTGCAGCTTGTTGGTCCATCCCCACATAAATGCACGGTCTGATGAACAACCCTGCCCCAGCCAAGCCTGCCTGGAGCACCACTCAGCACATTGCACCGTACCCACCGTGTGACGAGAGTCCGTCGCACAGGGCACCACAGAAAGGATCTTGTGCTTCTCCCTCCAGTTTTACGTCTACTATAAGATACCATTTGTGACATCACTTTTCTCTCGGTGCTTTTTCATCATGAGGTGCCTTTACAAAGAGGAACGATCGGGTGAAATTTAGTTAATGAGAGAAATATTCAGCCGGGCTTGCAAACGAGAGAGGTGAAACCAGAATCACACACGTCAGAAGGAGGCAGAGGCATCAAATGCTGATGTCCTCAAATGCTTTCATTAGATATCATTTGGCAATTGGTGCTGGGAACAAAAAACTAAAACACTGGGGAAACAAAAAAAAAAAAAAAAAAAAGAAAAAAAAAAAATACAACCCAAAGGGAAAATCAGAAGTCGGAATTTTAAACAGGAAAAGCATGGCGTCAGGACGGGCGGAAGATAACAGAGTGCTCTGCTGAACACACAAACAAACAAAAAATAACAGAGACAAACTGGCAAAACATTCCTCTGGCTGACTTAACCACTGCTCTGCTCCAGTCACAGGTCCCCAACCAGCGCTGTCCTTTTGTCACTGCTCCAGCATCCTTCCCTGCAGATAACTCTGGGTGGAAGGGATCTCTTTGCTGTTACAGGGGCTCGGTAACAAAAGAGCAACGAGAGAGAAATGTCAAGAGAGCGCAATGAGTAATAGTTCCCCTCTCGTTAGATGAGGATAACACCTCTGACCTCTCCGTGAAGTACTTTCAAACGTATTAGTGAAAAGTTTGAGATAAGGGGTAGGGCACATCAGCGTTCCCGCTGACTGCGGCTGCTTCCACGGGGCAAGGTTTTCCCTTTAAACCCACATCCAAAACACGATGCCAGCGGAGCTGACCGATTCCTCCCGGGCTCACTGCTCCAGGAAAGCGACATGCCGCAGCCCCGAGGACCAGCCCCGGTGCGTGGGCCAGAAAAGCCAAATCCCCTGAAAGAGAACCCACCGCAGCCACGTCCTCGCTCCTCCATTACCTATGCACGCTGTCAGTGTCAAGCCATTCACAGGCTTGAACCACTCTGGCTGAGATGGCTGTCACGGTTCTACCAGTACAGAGGACTGAGGAGCAAGCGTGGGGTCCATCTCCCCTACAGCTCCTTCGCACCCATCCCTCCCAGCATGCTAAAGCAGACCTCCCAGCTCTTCTCCCAGCAGAGCGACGGCACTCACAATCTTCTGGGGAACTGAGAGAAGCCAAGAAAAGATCTAATGGCAATGGCTGCTCATATAATTAAAGTCTGGGTTACTTTAAAAGACTGAAATCATCTCGAGACCTCAGCAAATCGCCCTGAAGATATGAATAGCAACCTTTAGATCCACAGCCCTACTGACAGCCATCAAGCAGAGATGAGGACAGAATCCACGATCTCCTGGGGAATGTGGAGTTTATTCCAGTTACTCTAATTGTTCCTAACACCATTTCCCAAACGGCGCTGCATTCTCAGGAGATGAAGAGAGGATGGCTGTTTATACCGCACGCGATAACCAAACAGTGCTGGAGAATTATCTTATCTTCCCATCAGGATTCGAATGCGGAGGGTTCCTTTGTAAAGCCCAAATGAGCCCCCTGGAAGTTTTCCCAAACATTGTTTTACACATTATTTTATCCACGGAAGTTAAAGGTCTCTCTTCAAAGAATGGGAAACGTATCACTTCTTTCTCTTCAGATCCCCGTGAGAAATCATCCCAAGTGGAGAAACCAGGGGCACGCTGAGGTCCCTCTTTTGCATACAAGGGGCTCGGCGAGTCACCGTCAATTGCTCACACTGACGGCACTTTATACAAAGCCAAAGTCTGAGATGTCATCTGTCTAGCTCCAGAATCCCCATTCCCCACGGATGAGACCTGCTGTCGTGTGCCCAGAGACATCCCGCGCCGGACGGGGAGCGGTGGTCAACCTACCCCTGCTGTGGCAAAGGCTTGGCTGATGGTAGCCAAACAAAGGTCTCCTTGGAAACCTCTGACAGTTGGCCACGTTCTGCCTTTCATCGTTTTGCTTTCCCTGCGAGACTGTCCCTCGTAGTAATTTGAGAAAAAAAAAAAAGAGAATATACAGGAAGGACCATAAAGGGAAAATGAACTGAGGAGACTTTAGAAAGGAGCTGGTTGAGTGTCAGGAATAAAGAGCCCCTGCCCCATATACAGCACTTTAAATCACCAGCTCATCAAGTCCTTTCAGTATCCCATAATTTCCTGATCTCCATGGTGTAGGTAGGGAAGGAGAGGCCCGGAGAGATGCCATCCCCTGCCCACCAGCATACACAAAGCTGCCTGACATTTGGGAACCAATGTTTTTGGCAGAACCCAACTTCTCTCTGGACCATCACCGGTGAACGCCGTGGGCAAAACTGGCATGTTTGGCCCACAGATGATAGCTCCTTAGGGTGCTCCTGTTGGTTTTGGTTGTTTTTAAGAAAAGGACGACGATGACAGAAAAATGACCACCACCACCAACTTCACAGGCGTTTTGAGGGGACAAATTTTCCAGATAATAATTCATCTGCATGCACCCCACTGATTTTCCACAGACTCAGGTTCTTACTGCCATCAAAAAAATTTAGTCTTTCCTTGATGTCTCTCAGAAGGACTCAGAAACGTGGGAAAAAAAAAAAAAAAAAAAGAAGAAAAGAAAAAGAATAACTATAATGACCAAGAAACAGGAAAAGCCATTATATACAGTAATAAAAAGGCTGCTTCCCCCACTGTTCAAAACACGATCGTATTATCTTAGCAACCAGCACGGCAAAGCAGATTTTACCGCAGGAATTGTATAACCAGTCCTAAAGAAACGGGAAGGGGAAAGCATTTACTCCTTTCTATATTTTATGACGTGAGAGCTGATAGGATTTGCTGCAGTCGAGGTTGCACATACACAGCCAGAGTGGGTTCCACACTCCTTGTTTGTGCATTTTGCTGCCTGGGCGCTGCAGGGCGAGGTAGTTTCCTACTGCTGGTGTTCGAAGGGCCCGAAACCAGAACAGCTGCTCTGTAACGTTCCCAAATGTTGACATGTTTGGTGCCTGTTTGGTCAAGAAAACCTTTGCAATCTCCTGCAGAGCTGTCCAGGGCGCTCTAAATTAATCAGTTGTCCTTATGCTTCGACTCAGGACTTTCTGCCTGGCTTAATAAAAAGCCCTTCAGGAGAAATATATATACGCGAAAAAAACCCAACCAACCAACACCACCAACAACAAAATGAACCAACCCAGCCCACAGAAAAGTCTTTCTTGCTATATAAAGAGCGCACTCAGATCCTATAGCTTGGAAATGCTCTGCGGCGCTCGCGTTCCGTAACCCGTGCAACGAGAAAAGGGTTAAAGGAGATTTACAACCGTTCGGAGCAATTACGCAGCGCTGCAATTTAATGGTAATTCCAGACAGAGCATCTCTGAACAAGACAGACATGTTGGGAGAGCCACTCACAGGAAGCTCTTCAGGCAAAACATTACATACGCTGTTAATTAGGGTCATTGACTCCTCTGCGGAACGATCCTTATCAAGGACGTGGAGGCAGAGTCAGCACTCTGTCCCCCTGCCCGGATGAAGAGCGCAGGAGAGGACTGGCGATGGCTTGCAGAGGGACACCCAGTTGGGCTTGGTGATGCTGGATGGAGAACTGGGTCCCGTTCGGGTCGGTAAAACATTTTTCCCTGCCTTTTATTGCTTTTTATCGAAGGACCGGGAGCACTGAGAAGATCTTTGACCAAACCCGGCTTTGCTTGAACTGCTAAAGCTGTTTGTTTGCTTTCTGCTCTACCCGGGCAGCAAAAACAGCTTCGCTTTCTGCCTGTCAAACCCTAGCAGGCTGCTGAAATGCTCGAGTGACAAACGTGGCAGGAGGAGGTTTCGGTCTAAACAAGACCCCGTTTTCATTGCTTTTTTGCCCTTTTATTTCCCTGCGAGATTTTTCTTCGTGTAGGGGTTCATAAAACATCACCGCACAGCTTAAATCTGAGGCCCACGGTACCTGCCAGTTCTCCTCTCCCTAATTGCTGGGACTGGCCTGCTGAACGCTCAGCATCTGAATAATGAATTACTTATCTTTGCTGTTGAGGCAGAAACGTATTAGGCATTACCAGCTCCAGCCCCAGATTCTTTGACTGGGTTCCAGCTGTAAACATTCAACAGGAAGAGGTTAATTTTTTGATTCAGTTAATATAAATACTGAAAGGTTCCTTACTTCACTGTCCCACATCACTGCAACATACATTCTGTAATTAGAAGCATATTTTTGTGATTTCAAGGTATATTTTGCCAAACCAACAAAAAAGCATCAAACTCCAACACCGATGCCAAAAATACCCACTGTATAATTTATGCCAAATCAACAAAAGTCTTCTTTTGTCCTTCCCAAACCACACTAAAGAACAGTCTGTTAAGAAGTCCAAATGTTAAAGTTCAGGGGGAAAAAAAAAAAAAGCCCTCTATTATAGAGCACATAAGATAGGGAGGAATAACAAACCCGACCGATTCCAGCGCTGCCGTTTGTGCGAGATGGAAGCGAGTGTCGTGTTCTCTGCCAGGAGTGGTATCTCCCTTTAACCCTGTTCATTCCCCCTTCGCCCCACGCACGCTTCTCCCTCTTTTTCTTGTCTTTATTTATACATTTTTTTTTTTTTTTTCCCCATTTTCCTAAAGTTTACTGAGCATCTGGAATGTGTAGGCAGCAATCCATGTGTTTGCAGTAAACTTTGAAAGCGGAGCCAATGAGGACCACATGGGCAGGTATCCTGGAAAGCTAACCTGGCTTTCAGGGACTAAGCCAAGACGTCCCCAAAACTATCAGATGCAGATAAATTATGAACAACAACACAAAAAAAAATAAAAGAAGAAGAGGAGAGAAAAGAAAAGGAGAGCGTTTTGGTGGTAATGAAGCTTTTCCTTTCCCCGACTTGAAGAAAAAATTTAATTAGAAGTTCAAGCATTTGGTTTTAATTCAGTCTGATGCACAAATGGTTTATTTCCACACGGCATATTTTCATAGTCTACGCAAGAGCCTGCAACTAGGAAGCCATTACAGGCAGTGATTACAGCGTTTACATGCACTTATTATACTTTTGGAAGTAGGGGCAGAATGGATTCGCTCCCATTTCTCCCCGCGCATTAGGGCGGGTCCATGTGCAGTTCATCAGACGGGCTTGGTACAGACAATTAGCAAACCTTTTTAGTTGGTTGGTTGGTTTTGTTTTCTTGTTTTTGTTTTTTTGTTTTGTTTTGTTTTTAAATCAGAGAAATTCAGTAGTCTTGACGTGTTCCGCGTCGATATCTGAACATGGCATTCGGCCAGCGCGCGCGGCTCGGAATAGGATTTACTTTAGAACATCTGCTAAGTCTTTAACTAACTGCACCATGGCTGGATATTGTTTGGATGAACGTTAGACAATAATGTTCAATCTGGCACCAGCAGAGAGCGAATGATTCATTGCCATGGTAACCACTAATGCAAAGGGTCCCTTAAATAATAATTCCTTATTTACAGCCACATCGAGGATGCTCCAACGCGACCCTAAACCGGCCAAAAATGGAACGGCCTCTTCCTTTTTCAGTGCAAACCTTGTGCTTGCGCGCTCCGTTTTCTGATGCACGGCAAGCGCTGCAAGTCACTCTGGGGGCACTGAACCCAAAGGTCTGGGTTTCAGCAGACCATCAAAGCCAACTGGTCCTCAGCAGCTTTGCCCAATCCCACTGCCCTCATGGCAAAGGGGAGAGCACTGGGAAGGTGTTCATCTGGCAGGGGGTGATGAGGACTCTGGAATGAGGAGGTCCAGAGGCCCTCCAGGGTGTAGAAATTACATTATTTGGAGAACTTCTTAGGCTGAATCAATTGTGCAAAGAGGGCGTGAGGAACAGCTCTGTCTGTAACTGAATCTGACAACGTTTGTTGCATGTAAGTATGAGTAAATATAAAATACTCTACTAGAAACAACAAATTCAGTGCCATCAGCGACATCTTGGGACCACTAGAGACACTGGCACAGGTTGCCCAGAGGAACTGTGGATACCCCCTCCCTGGAATTGTTCAAGGCCAGGCTGGATGGGGCTTTGAGCAACCTGGTCTAGTGGGAGACATCCCTGCCCATGGCAGGGGGTTTGCAGCTAGGCAATCTTGCAGGTCCCTTCCAACCTAAACCATTCTATGATTCTATGACCAAGTAAAAAACCACAGGGATTTTAGGAACAGTGGGGGTTTTTATCCATTACAAAGGGTCTTCAACCACCTCTGCAGAACAGGTTTACTTCCACCTATAGTTTTGCACTTGAAACCTCTCAGAACAGACCTTCATGAGCACTAGCGTTGGGAGAGCCACGATAGCTTCTGAGGTACAAACAGCTGGGGCTTGCACACCTACCAACCCTCTGGGCTCGGCTGAGCGGGCAAGGTGGATCACCTGGCTGCCTCCAGAAGTCCACATAAAAAGGCAAGACTTCTTGAATAGGTTCAGTGCTCCACAGGAGCCAGGACCACTGTCTTATGGAGAGGCAAGGGGTGGGATCTGCACAGGAAAATATTCCATGAGACGGAATCTGGGGAGAGAGGCTTATCATCTTTCCAGCCATTTTTGCAAAACTTTCTGATTCATTTCCTGCCGGCTACTGTCGAGAGAGGGTACAGGACTAGCTGGGCCACATCCCAGATCCCGTCTGTGTTCCTAAATACTTAGCTTATCTCTCTGTGTCATGGAGCTGTGATTACATAGCTTGAGGGGCTAAAAATATTGCCAAAAGCTTTAAAAAGAGAGGCACAGTTTTAGTTCTTTAACTGCACCGATAACTGGAAATGGTTACAGCAAATCTGGATGAAGCTCTTTGCTGCCTGACATGGGTCCTTTTTGCCAGGGCTCCTTTCACCTGCACGTTGGAGAGCTGGCAGAGATGGTGGTGGGGGAAGCAGCAGAGCCATCAGAGTAAACTTTCTGTGGCCACCATTTATCAAACCTGGATTTCTTTAGGCCTGGCACGCTTTGGCTTTGCTCGCAAGCATGGCCTTGGTCAGCAAATTTGATTGAGAAGCCAGAGTAAGAATCTGGGGGCATGTTGACATGGGTGCAAGCCCTTTGCACAGCTAAGCTGGGGGCACCTCCATGGGCTGCAAGGGCGACTGAGCAGCTATGTGTCCCAGCATCTGTCCCCAGGACAGATGGGCTGTGGGTGAGCAGCGTGCAGCTTGTGGAAAGCACAGAACCCCTTCACCCCCAACAAAACCTCCATCCATGGTATCTAACTGTCCATGATTTCAGTAGACAGCTGGGAGGGTCAGGCACATTGCACTTGGCAGAGGAGGTGGGGAAAGAGCCAATGTGAGACCTCTGAACCAGCTCGACCCTGAGGAGAGACGAGCCCAGGACATGCACGGGGGTTGGCTAACACACGTCTGCAAGTGGCATGGGGCAAGGAAACCAGCTGAGATCCCCGAGCTGTTCACCAAGCCATCAGGGCATGGAAAAGCAGGGGCTGCTGATTCCCTGTCACCAAAACCACCGTGAACCTCGTAGCCGGTTCAGAGCTGGAACATGGATTTGAGCGCTAGCAGCACAAAACTGCTGAACTACACCAGGAGTGACCTTTCACGTTACCTCCAGTACTATTTAGACTGGCTGAGCTTCCCTGGCCCGGCAGCGATCACACAGTCTCCATCTGCCCACTCCAAATTAGAGTTATAGTGTGTGCTGCTGATGCAGTCTCTTGGGTTTGTTTTTTTTCTTGCAATCTTGACTTCATCCCAGCAAGGGCTCCTGTCTCTAACTAGCCGCTGTCAAAACAACTCCAGCGGGGAGATAAGGGAGAGAAGACTTTGAAGAGGCTCCTTCCTGCAAGCTGCTCGCTATCTCCCCAAGACATTTGTCAGCATCCCCTAGGAAGGGCAGCAGACGTGGAGAAGCCAGGAACCATTCCCCCATCTTAAGCCTCCAGTCACATCACAACACAGTATTTAAAATGGCTCGTGAATCCCAGATAAAAAGCAAGCGATTAGCGTCTAGAAGAAAACCTCTGGTTTCTATCACCAGATGTGGCCGTTTCCCATCAGGACAGATATTCATTCATGGAAGGACAAATATTTCTGTCCATTTTTCCCAGCTTTCTTGCTTCCCCACTCTTCACAGCCACCTTTCTCCTGATTTAAATTAGGCTGTGGCTTTGGAGCATGCCCAAATCCACCCCCAAGAGAAAATAAGACTAGAAAAGGGATGTGATTCATTTGGTAGTTTCCCCTTTCTTTACATCTTGCTTTGAGTGAAGCATCGTCAGACAAAAGCCATCTTCTTCACAAGAGGACGTGCTCCAGGGCCGTTCTGCTTTCCGGTGCCGGTGCGGTTGGTCACTCAGCTGCCTCCGTGGCACAGTGTGGCCGGGGCTTCCCTGCCCTCCCCATCCAGCAGCCCAGCCGGGCCAAAGCAGCTCCCCTTATCTGATAAGAGAATCATGCCCAAACTGGACCAGTTTCTGCCACCAGGGAGAAACTCTCCCTTTGCAGGAGGCTTGTCTGGAGTATTGATCACTAGCTCTGAGCCAGAGGTACAGCCGAGGTGCAGCCGTTGACCAGCGCTGCTGCGCTTCTCTGACTGGTTGAGGGTTTGGTTGGTTTTTTTAACAACAGCAAACCACATATTTTGAAGTTTAAAACTGTGAAACAAGGAGATTTGGGGGAATATTTCCATCCCAGTTCTCTAGGTACCTGACGAACAGCTTGAGCCCATGAACCACGCTGAATGCAGCGCTCGTATTCGCTCCTCGACGTTTGATTATCTGATGGGCTTTAGCTGCAAAGCCTCCTTCTGTTCCTGCTCCGAGATGGGGGTAACAACCATGCTGGTTTGGGAACAGTGATCTTTAAACTCCAGCAGATGCCGTGCTGGGACCAGCATGGCTCCTGGTGAGGCAGAGGCAGGGTGCAGCTGGTTCCCTTGGGAAACCCAACATCTTCTCCAAGCACTCCCTGCTGAGAAGGTCTCCATGGACCAGCTAGCATTTCCCATGGCCAGCAGCGACCACTACTCTCCATCCCATTCTGCACCCCCGTGAGAAACCCGGCACCCAGCATGATCCTCAAGCCCCCCAGCACTGAGCAAGCCCCAAACACGGTTTCTCGGGGGCTGGCCGAGCAGAGCTGTGCCTTTGCAGAAGCCTGGCTGGAACCTCAGCAGCTCTCCTCCCAGAGTGACCCTGGGGTGGGTTACAGCAGCGAACGGGAGAGTCCGGGCACAGGGAACAGGATGGAGGGGTCGCAGCACCTGAGCCCCGGCCCGGCTCCGCAGCCACAGCGTTTCCTGCCACGGCGCTTCTGAGGGAGCCGCTCTGCCGGAGCCATCACTGTTTTCTTATTTTTAAAATGGGCAAACAAAACACAGGGGTAAGGGGTATTAAAAAAAAACAACGGAGTCTGCAAAGAAAAAAAAGGCCACGGCGCTAAGCGTCTTTCTTTCGCTGCAGCCCATTGTTAAGCGGAGGCCTGCTGTCCCTTTCCCATGCCAGCGAGAGATTTGCCTGGTGCCGGCCAGTTCTTTATCCCACTGCGCAATTAATACAGCTTCCCTCAGATAAACACGAGCTTGTTTAACTATGTCTCTTGATAGGTCCCAGTAAGGCTTGATAACATGGATGGTCGGATGTTGTCAGGACGAAGGAGTCAGACATGCTGGCAACAACCTTTTCCCTTTCAAAGCACACATGTTTAGAAAAGAAAGGGCTGCGGCCGTCCACGGCGAGGCACGGCTCAAATCTCGCAGCGGCATCAAACGAGAGGCAGAGGCACGGTCTGGGAGCTGCACCCTGCCTCTGCCTCACCAGGAGCCACGCTGGTCCCAGCCTGGCAGCTCCCGGAGTTTAAAGATCACCGTTCCCAAACCATGGGATGTGTGGAAAAGGAGGAGTTCAAACGCTCGCACTGTGACTTCTCCTATCGCTAACAGCGGCAGCAGAATCAAAATTAAAAATGGAGTTATTTTTTCATTTGTCTTTCGGTTTTAACCCCCCAGCACACATTTGTGTCAGCTTCCCAAACATCCCCACTGATCCCAAGCCCTAGTTTCTTAATTTAGTGACTTTTTGTACTTTATCTTAAAGTCCGTTTGATTTGATTGCGCAAGAATCTCAGCACTCATTAAAAATAAACTAATTATCTTTGGCGAGACTTGAGATCAGGACAGCGACAGTGCCACAGTAAGTGGTGAAACTCACGTCGATAGGATGGTTTTACATGCCCACGTTCCTGGCTGCTTGGGTGCCTGGCTTTCAGGATGCACCCTGCCCCCCTGCCTCCCCCAGGGAACGGATGTGGGGACCGCGAAGGTCACCCTGGCATGATGCTTGTCCCGCTGCAAAAGGATGGCATGGAGGGACTTGGCCAGGAAGATAAACAGGGATTTGAGGGTACCTCATTGATGCTACTTTGGGGCCTCCCCACCCATCCACTTGCCCGCTTCAGGGGTCCTGTACTCCTCCCATCATCCCTGAGGCTGGCTTATCTCCACTGCCCTAAGGCCACCCCTGCTCCAAACACTCCTATCTTCCAGCTCCTCCCACCCCTGATGAAGACATCCCTTCCTTTCTCATCACTCCCTTGGAAACTACCCTATTCTTTCCATATTCCCTCTTTCCTTCCTTCCTGCTCAGCTGCAGACACCATTCCCCTTCCCAAAGTATCAGTCCTTTATCTGTGGGGCAGGATACGGGGGGAGCAGAGACTCCGTGCTGCAGTGATTGATGCTCTCTTCCTCCCCACCCAGTCCCGTCCTGGCCAGCCTCCCTTGCTTGCCCACCAACCTGAGATGGGACCCACAGGAGCAGGCACTGACACCCCGGGTGTAGTCACCTTCCTGGCCAGGAGGCAGACTCACCTGAGCCCGCTCTGGAGGAGCAAAATTGCACCTCGGTTCAATTGAGGTCTTCGGCGGAATGTGAGAGAGCTGCAGGCATCTGTCGATCAACAGCCCGGCACGAAAACCTCCCAAACCACCACAGACCCCAGTTACTGGAGCAGGGCTTGCTTCAAAGCTGGCCTGAGGCAAAACCGAGCAGGCTGATTAAAATAATAAACCCCTCAGTGTCTCAGGTAGCAAAGCAGAGGGCAGCGTGATCAGGTCAAAGGAGAGGAGATGTGTCCAGTTACCAGGCGCGTGTGCCGAGCCAAAGGACACCTCGGAGCCCTCTTGAGAGCCTCCCTCTGAAAAGATCAGCCCACGGCACTGAGAATTAATCCCACGATAGTTTTCTTTCCATTGTGGTCACAAACACACCGCTGGCACCTCAGCCAGCAGTTTTGTTCTCTGTTATTGCAAAATTTCCCTTTAATAGCCAGAGTAAACAGGTTCACACTTGCAGTTTGCAAACAGCACGGTCAGCAGCAAAAGTAATGAAATTCAGGATTTTCTGAATGAAAGCACCAAGTGACCTCCGTGGGCTGGTACTCGACGATGGAGAAAACAGACGCCTGCTTGGATTCTGGCTCAAGGTGAACCCTTCCCACTTATTTAAAAGGATATTGGTGCTTCAGTAGAAGTTAAGGGCAGATTCCGAGAGAGGAAATGGCATTAGGAGGAGCAAGGAGGAAGGCAAAGATCACAGAATCATAGAGTGTTCGGGTTGGAAGGGACCTTAAAGATCATCTCATTCCAACCCCCCTGCCCTGGGCAGGGACACCTCCCACTAGAGCAGGTTGCTCAAGGCCCTGTCCAACCTGGTCTTGAACACATTCAGTGATGGAGCAGCCCCAGCTTCCCTGGGCAACCCGTGCCAGAGTCTCACCACCCTCAGAGTGACAAACTTCTTCATTACTACAAATCTCCCTTCTTCCAGTTTGAAGCCATTACCACTTGCCCTATGTAAAAAGTCCCTCTCCAGCTTTCTTGTGGATCTCCTTCAGGTACTGCAACGCCACAGTATCTGATGGCTTGTACCAGCTCGTCTTCAGTTTTTTTCCTTAGCTTTTCACTGTGACAGGCCACTAAGATGCAGCTGAGACAGTTCACAGCTGCACAAGTAGCAGCACGACCATGTCCAGCTGACATCCAGGGGACAGCAGGATCTGCAGGTATTACATCTCAAGGAAGGTATTGTCAGGGTCAGCAGTGCAGGTCACCTTTACATGAGTTCCCACTGAAGACAAACCATGCTCCAATAACCAGCCCCACTGCTTGCAAACACACCTCTTTCCTTCTACCTATAGCAAACCGGACCATAAATATATTACCCTGAAACTTTGCCAATGCATTTGAAAGGTAAGGGGTAAGATTTGTCACCCAGAACTCCAGGAGTAAGGTCAGTCACTGAACTGGTGATACTGTTACTTGGGAAGAGCAGAGCTGCAGGCCTGGGAAGGGCTGTGGAGCTGGGTGGTCTGGCTGGTCCATATGAGCCCTCATGGACATTGAGGGCTCTAAGTCCACTTCTGCTCACACCAGATACAGACAGTCCCAGCCTTTCTAGACCAGAAAAGCTCTCCTTTTTCAGAGCATCACCTCACCTGCTGACACCTGAGACCAACATCCATGCTGAGGGACACTGAGAATCCCACCCAACTTCATTGGCAGCTGGTTGTGCCACGCACCTCGGTGCAGAATTCAGCCTGAATTGCTTCTAGGAGATTCTTGGACACGCCAACCACAGCGGTACCTGAATGGAGCCTTCTGCAACACTGCATTAATGGAGTGGAACACTACTTGGGCAAAGAGCAAATTACAGATGGATTATCACTGGCTTCCCAAAATGACTGACGTGCACACGGTGATATTTGGCATTCCATGGCATTAGCCAACCAACCCTCCCTTGCCTGCCAGGCGGCCTCGCATTAGCCCGAGCCTCACTTGACAGCTCGAGAGCTGACAGAGGACCAGAGGACAATGTGAAGAGCCTGGCTCAGCAAAGAGAGCCGCCTGACACCCAGCTCCACATGTCTTCATCCAGACTGCACTGACAGCTGAAACAAGATGGAAACCACCCTTTGATTCCCTTAAACCGCAAAGGATGACTTGAGACTCCCTTCTGTGACACAGGAAAAGAAAAGCAGAGTTGACCCGGGGCATGTGATGCCACAGGGTTTTGTTTAAAAGGACCTGCCAAACCTCCAGCCTTGCTTCGCAGCACTGACCATCTGCAGGCATCGGTATTATCAATGCAACACAGAAATTACAGATCTTCCCAGGAACCAGGGTCATGTTTGCCTCTCCCTACAAGAACTGTGCGACAGTTGTGCCTTCTGTTCTCCCTGCTACACCCCAAATTGCTAAATAGCTTTAAACAAGGCCCTACGCTACCCCTTAAATATCCTCCCTTGGAGGACTGACGCTGGGTCAGTGGAGGGACTGGTAAGAGGCATCACACTCCTCTAACCGAACGTATTTATGAGGAAGTCATTAGGAGGGAGGCGGGGAAGAGGGGCTGGGGATGCTGAGAGAGTCCTTTCATTGATCAGATTATTTTTAGAAAACGAATTTCCCTTAATGGGTTTATGGTTTCAGTGAGAAGAGCACCTGGTGCCAATGTTTACAACTCTGAGTCACGTCACAGAATCTCAAGGAGGTGGAAAGTCTTAGGAGCCTTGGACAATTGTCCCACTGAGGAAAGTCTGCTGTGTTGTCTGGGCATGCTGAGTTGTCAAGCTTAGCTCTAAGGAACCAAACCTTCCAGCAAACGGCGTCAGTCATTCAGCAGTCGGGTGGATGCTGGTGACTGTCTGCTGGGTGAACTGGAGCTGCAAACCTCTGTGAACCAGTCCCAATTACAGGCAGAGAGAGAGGAGAGGAGAAAGAGGGAACGCAACACTGCAATAGCTGATGTGCTATTAGAAGGAAACTCACATTTTTCTGGCAATGTAAACTCCCTTTCCATACCACAGAGTTAATTTTTCACCTTGGTAATTTCATGATGTTTTCTGCAAACACTTTCATATCTTCCAGAAACCCTAACCCCAAGACCTACCTTCAGCACATAGCTATTGGCTCTAGGGATGCAGCAGCCAACATTCCATGCCCTCTGAAGCAGGACAGGAGAGAGGGCAGAGATGTCCTGCACCAGTGTTTTACTTACGAACCAAGCCCAATTCTTCCCCACTGCCACGTTTGGCTTGCCTCTCAGGGCAGCCTGCAGAAGATGTGCTCCAAGTATGAATGGGAACAAGTCCTAAATGCTACATCACTTGGGTAGGAGAAGAGGCTGTGAGGATCTGCCCCACTATTCTCTATGCCACCCCCACCACCCCTGTCCTCCTCCCTTCTTCTAGGAAGTCCAGGATGGAAAAAAACCACACACATCAGAAACCTTCCTGCAATAAAGCCCAGCTGAGTCCTATCACCCACCTCTAATGAAGCCTGGTCCTACCTCCATTGCTTGCCAGTGCCTACCTCTTGCTCTGCAGAGCACCGACGGAGCTCAGGACAGCTCAGCCCTGCCAGAGTCAGGCCGACTCCCCAGGGATGCAGATCCTTCAGCCTCGAAAGCACCAGGTCCCCCATGTGTCACACATGCCCCAGCTGCAGGGGCTGTGGCTCCCCTCCACACAAGCACTCCCCGTTGACAAAGATCTGCTCCTATGGGAGGTCCAACAGCCCTGGGGGTCTTTAGCCTGCTTGCAGCCCCTTGAGCTTGCCTTGCATGGGGCCGGGGGCTGCACATCCCTGCAAGGGGGGACAGGTAGCCACATGGCCATCTAGTGGCTACTTCCCAGCCCACACCTCAGCCAAGCCCACAGCACCCTGACCTGCTCCAAACCCCATTTCCATCAAGGATCAGGCCCCAAAAGCACAGGCGAGCCCTGTCCGGAGGAAATGAAGCACACTTTTGGCTCACCCTCGTGTTTGTTTTTCTCTCACTGAGCTTCTCTGTCCAGCTTTCCATCCACAAAGCAGCCAGTAATCAACATTCGAGTGGTGAAAATGGAAGCAGCAGCTCTAAAAAGAAGTAAAATCAGCTTTGCAAAGCCTTGGTCAGCTGTGGTATCTTTTTCATCACGTGGATTGGGCCAAACCTGCACACAGCTTGCAGGGTGCTGGGCTCTGCTGGCCTTTGGTTTAGAAATAGGGGTCAGATTTCTGCACGTCTTCTGAGGGCACCATTCCACTCACTAATGTGGGATGGTCACACCCAGACAGCTTGTGGGATTAGGTCAACAGATACTCATTCTTTAATTGTTAAGAAAGTCAGCCTTCAGGGAGAAGTATTCCTGAAAGGCTGCTGAAGAAATATGCTGGATGAACAGAAATTTCAAGAAGGACAACTTAAGAGAGGCTAGTCATTCCTAAAAAAAAACCCAAACTCTTAAAAAAAAATTAGAAAGAAAGTCAAAAGGGATGCTGGCCATTCTGGAATATCTCCCTGCTAATGGCACAGGGTGAGGCACTTTCGGTGGGGTTGTGCATTTTTGGACAAGTTGAGGATCTGAGTCACTGCTTTCCAAAGCCTTCTGCTCAGCCCAGCCTATCAGGGCATGCAAAATCACCGAACGGACCCAAATGGCTTCAGAATCAACATCTGGCTCCAATAAGCAGCCCGATGGTCATACTTTAACAATGTTTGTTCCAAACAAAATCTTTAACTAAACATTTTCTGAGAAGGGGTTTTGATAGCAGAGTTGCAATAGCTCAGAGGCTGCTCATGTTTGTTTTCACTCGAGATCCCAATTCTCCGGAGTTTAACTCATCCTCACACGTTCTTTTGGGGCTGAGACTCGGTGAATTGGAAGAGCTTTCTGCCGTTAGAACTAAACGCTGTGAAGACAGCGCTCTGGTGATTTTAACCTGCAAGCTGAGAACTGGCAGAGCGACAGAGTAGGTGCTGGTGCCCATCGTATTTGGGCACTCCCTCCTGCGTGTCCAGGGTAGGCTGGACAAAGAAAGCTACAGCAAGGAAGACTCAGGATGGATATTGGGACAATTGTAAAAAAGGATTATAAGGGAGAATTTCCATTGTGGGATGTCTGCAAGAAAATATCAGACTCGCATCCTAGAATCACAGACTGGTTTGGGTGGGAAGGAACGCTTCAAACTCATCTCATCCAACCCCCCTGCAGGGAGCAGGGCCATCTGCAGCTGGAGCAGGGTGCTCAGAGCCCCGGCCAACCTCCCCTGGGATGGGGCAGACGTCTGCCAGCCTGTGACGGGGATGGACGAGTGGCCTCTCCGAGGTACCTTTTAGCCCCTTCACTCTGTGATGCTGCCCCGAGGACAGCAGCAGAGCCTCGTCACCCACACGCCGGCCATCACCGCTCACAAGTCAGTCCGGGCCATCATCCGCAAAGGGCGATTACCAGCCCGCTGAAGATTACAGGCCTCTGCAGAAGAGACATCCAGTCTCCTCTGCTTGTACAGCTACAAGCCATAGTCAAGACCAGACTCGTCCACCATCCAGGTTGTAAACTCTCCGCACGAGGCCAAGTTCTCCCCCAGTCTAGACGCATGAGGCAGCGCGGTGTGAAGCGTGCTGAGGCTCGGGGCAAGGCAGCCCCAGCCCGTCACAGTCAGGAGCGTGGCTGGAAAGCACGTGGGTCGCGGGCTCAGCAGGCAGAAGCCTCCTCCTGCCCCCCCTCTGAGCTGAGAGGGTTTGTGGCTGTCACACGGGGTGCGATTTGCTCAATTCCCACCCCTGGGGAGAAGGGCAGCGTGCAGGTACACGCACCCCGCCGGCCCGGGAGCCGGGAGCAGCGTGTTCTGTGTCTGGCCCCAACGGTGACTCAGCCGGCTCGGCCATCCCGGCCCGCTGCTGCTGGCTGCGCCGCGGGCACGCAAACGCTTCCCTTGCTTCCTAAAGCACAGCCAAATACTCCTAAAACGTAAAAAACCAGCTAATTCTAAAGCAGCTGCTAGCAGTCCTGTCTTCTCCTGTAGCTGCTGTCATCAAACGTACAGAAACAAAGGCCGGTGCAGAGCGGCGTGAGCCAGGCCGGAGCCCGGCTGGCCTACGGCCTCCCCGCCTGTCCTGCTCTGCTCCCGGCCCGCTTTGGGATGCTCGGGCTGGTGGCACCTGGGCACCTTCTCTTCCTGGCACCTCTCTGGTTTCGCCATCCCAGCCCACCCACGGGATGAAGAGTCAGCAGTTCGCGTTTAATTCCTAAATCTAGTAAAACAAGAAGTTATGGAAACTCCTCTTACGGTGCCCTAATACTCAATTCGCTTTCCCACGTTCCTGTTCGTTCCAGCTACCAAATGCAAACCCAAAGCTAAAACCGGGTTTAACACCCGCTGTGTTTTGCACTTCACCCTCTCTGCAAGGTGGTGCAGGGTGAGATCCCAGGGACCCAGCTGGCCAGTCATCACCGCGCGTGCCATCTCACTCTCTTTAATTTTTTCTTTCTTTTTTTTTTTCTCCATTGTCCCTTTCCCATTTGAGAGACGTTTCCCAGCTTTGCCTGCAGAAAGGAAGGACACTGAAAAATGCAGATGTGGAGTCTGATTCCCATTTAGGACCGAGGGCCCCTTTACCCTGCTCCAGCACCGCATAAAGGCTTAAATGCAAATGGGAACCAGGCCCTTGGAGGCCTCACTTTGAACAGGTTATATTCTTACCACTTTAAACAAACTTTTAGGAGAGGGGGGCAACTGAGTTTTAACCAGTACAATATGGCAGGGGCTGATGTTTTAGGCCTGATCTTTTTCTCGTCCCGGGAGGACCGGCCTTTCCGACACGCTGGGCGCTGCTGGAGAAGAGCTGAAGGTGAAGGGTCAGGCAGCCAGTGGCAGCAAAACAGAAACCTTCTTTTTTTTATCGGATAAATATAAAGATACTGTATATGAACAAAAATGAAGCGTGTTCCACAGAGGATTTTAAAGCTTCCAAAAATATTCCCTCAGCCCTTGCCAAAGGTAATACAGCCAGACTTTCCATGGAAAGCATCATTGTGCACGGTGGGGTTCAAGGAGGTCGCTCTGCTTGAAGTGCACAAACAGCCAGCGCCCTGTCCCGTCCCTCCTCTCCACACACACACATGCTCTGCCACCAAGAACAAGTGGCCTTTTTTTTTAAAGGGAAAAAAAAAAAAAAAGAAAACTACTTTCTTCCCTCAAAGGTAGTATAGAATTCACCCTCGCTGCGCAGCAGTAGCAGGCTAGAGCTTGTATTTACAAGAAGCCCCCTTAAGAGGACTTGGAGGGCTGTTTATAGAAAGCCCCGGACATCACCAAGTTTGCTTAGGGGGTTCTGTATTTTTGGAGACTTTTCTAAGCCCCGCTTTCTTCCCCATCCCCAAAACCACTGGCTGTAACAGATCCTGCAGCAAGGAGGTGGGAAATTCACTGCTGAGAGGTTGCTGCTAACGTTACTACACGCTTCTCGGAGGGCTGGAAAATAACCCTCTTTTCTACTGTTGCTGCCTTCCACCTAATTATCCCCAAAGCTTTGACTTGTAAACACCTGACCTAATTCTTTCCACGGGCAGTTTTTAATAACAGAAATTCTTCAAAAGTGTCTTTATGATGCATCACACCATGTTACCTTGTAAATAAGCTGCGCGCCAAACGAGCATTTTACAGCGCATCAAGAGAAAGACGCTTAGTCACCGAACAGCCAGTGTTAGGGAGAGGCAATGCGGGGAGGCTGGCAGAGCTCAGTCCTCTCCACGCCTGAAAATTCCCATCCGAGCTGCTGCAGAGGAAGGAAGGTCCTTAGATCTTGTCCTAAGAACAATACCGTGCACATATATATTTCCTTTCCCTTTTGGAGCTCAAAGCTTTCTACAAATATACATCAACAGAGCCATGTATTCGACACTTAGGTAGGCAGGGGGTATGTCAATAGAAAATCAGTGGTGCCTGGGCTTCCTCTGCCTGTAAAATCACCCGTTCCAATGCCCTGGTGTCGGCACCGCAAAGGTACACGTGGCAAAACCCGGCAGCCTCGACAGGAGATGAGCGGGTTTCCCTGCAGCAGCTCTACAACCCAAAGGAAGGGTTGGGAGAGGAACCCCCATCTCCTCGCTTCCCCATCTCACTCCCCATCCTGATTTGGCAAACCCTCCCTATTTGCGTTTTGGATTTGTATATATTTGCATAAGGCCACGCCCAAACCTGAAGTATACACCGAAATTGGTGAGCGTGCCGTATTTAGAGGCTGGGCTGAGCCTCGGCCCAAAGAAACCTGGAGTGACCCAGCAGAGCCCTGAGAAGACCGAGGGGCAAGGAAGGGAGGCGGGGCAGGAAGAGATGGCAGCTGCTGCTGGCCTTCAGCATGAGACATTCGAGCTCCCGGCTGGAGGGAGGGAGTTAAGAAGCGGGGCTGGAGAAAGAGTTGCCGAAAGCGTTGCAACACGATAGAAGCTCTGCAGGCCTTTGATCTCGGGGCTGTTCTTGAACTGTCACTTTAATGATGTGTCAAAGACTAAAAAGAGTTGAGATTAAGAATACTGGAGCCTGGGGAGAAGGAGAAGGCCATTTGAAGCCCTCTGGGTCTTCCCCGGGTTTCTGGAAGCTTTCGGACCCTTACTTTGCGCACTGTGCAGCAGCATACCCCCGCAAAGCAGGGCACCTTCGCGGCGTCCCGCACCGCGGCTGGCCTTGTAAACCACCCTCACGCTCCCCGCACCGGCAAATCCCTGCCTGCTCCAGACGCGCGCGCGCACGCCCTGCGCTAGCAACTTGGGTTTTTTTTTTTTCCACAGGAAAGGCTAAAGTCAAGTTATTTTCCCCAGTTTCTCTGTGGGATGCTCTCCTCCTTTTCAGTGGCGAGGCCGTGGCTGTCAGAGCGGGAGGGTGGTGGCTGTCAAAGGGGCAGCTCTGCCCTAACAGTGCCCGAGCTGCAGAAGAACGCCGGTAGCTTTATCAGGCCGTGACTGGCGGGAGGACATTCGGGCTCTCTGCAACTGCATATATTTCATTAATATCCCAGCCAGCTTTAATGGCATTACCATCAGGTTAATCTACTTTAGATTAATGAACCTCAGTTTCAGCCAGGCAAGCTAATTAAGATGATTTTCTTTGAACTTGTTCTAATGAATGTATTAATATCATTCAGGGCTTCTTTTGGAGCTACAAGCATGGCCATGTTATTCCTGAGAAGAGGCCAAACATTTTTTATTAGGGAATCATGTGCCGGGCAGAGTCTGAGGCTGCCTTGCCTTTGTTTTCTCTGCGCTGCACCTTTCCACTGTCTTGCAGAGAAAAGCAGCCCTTTGCTCTGCAGATTTTGCCACGGCTCCGCGAGTCACTGAGAGTTCAGGAGCGCTCTGAACAGGCTCAGGATCAGACCTTTAAAAAAACCCCAAACCTTGGGAACATGTACTGTTGACCAGCTCTTGTTCTTAAAAACCATTTCTATTTATTGAACCGCTCCTCCACCTTCATTCCAGCGGCGAGAGATTCAAGCAGCAACGTGGCAAAGCCGTAGCTTTGTGTGAACGATGCCCACGCTGGTAGCACCATCAGAAGAATTTTAGGGTTCCCTGGTTCCTGAAGGCCCCTCACACGTCTGGTGGTACCGCACACTTGGGTGCAGAAGCATTCAGTAGAGCAGCTGGTGTAAAAGAACGGCGCGTTCCTTGGGAAAAATGACACCCCACCCCAACCGCGTGGAAATGGAGAGTGAGGGTTTGTGTCTATATGAAGATCTGACCCTAAGATTGGGTCACCTCAGCCTAAGCCACCTGATGTGGTCTCCTCCCAGCTGTAGTGAACATTCCTGCTCTCCTCAGTCACTTCAGCCACACTTATTAACTGAAAATTGACACACACACACACCCCCCCCAGTTCTCAGTCTGCAAAACATCCCATAGGATGAGTATTACAGGAGTGCTATAGGTACTATAGGAACAAGGCAGGGAGAAGAAAACTGTGGGCTTGCTGGTGGCCCTCCAAGACTGATGCTGGCAAGACAGGTTAGCTCCAGCATGGTGTGAGGTGGGGAAAGCAGCAGAGAAGCCAGAACCATAGCATTGTTTTGGTTGGAAGAGACCAAGTCCAGCTGTTCCCCCAGCACTGCCAGGGCACCACTGACCCATGGCCCTCAGCACCACAGCTCCACGGCTTGGAAACCCCTCC
>WUAM01000287.1:71602787-71614049 GCA_024336885.1 Actenoides hombroni
GTCAGGAGCTGTCAGAGCCAGAAGGTCTCCCCTCAGCCTCCTTCTCTCCAGGCTGAACAAGCCCAGGTCCCTCAGCCACTCCTCACCACACTTGTGCTCCATCCCCTTCCCCATCTTCCTCGCTGGGAACCACCTTTGTCCCTGACCTGACTCTTGCTCAACTCTCTGGAGGCAGCGGCCGCTCACCTCTGTCCCTGTGCCCACTGTGCCTGGGTTTCCTATTTACCCTGGTTGCATTCCCAGGCTCACACTCTGTAATGACCAATCTCAGCAGCCTCAGAGATATTAAATTCTTCAAGTTCCATGAAAACAGGCTGCCAGGCAGAGAAGACAGGGGTTTTTGTTTCCCCTTTGGAAGCAAGGGAGGCTGAGCGTGGGCTCACACCTCTTCCGCTGCTGGAGACACTCACACGTGCTCTCCTGAGCACCCCAGATCTCAGGGGGGCTCTGGGAACTATTTGTTATGAATCTCAGCCCATCCTCATGCAGCACATCCCTTAATCTGGCCAGCAGCTCTCCGGGAAGTCAGGAAAACTGAGATGCAAGTCTTTTCCCCAGCAGATTTCCTATGTGACCTGGGCAAGTCACTTACAATCACATGAGATCTAAGAAGTGCAAAATATCTGAAACTCCCTTGGGTCATTGGAGAAACTGAAAGGTTTCAAAATAAGACTCCTTCATTTGGAATTTATCCAAGTCTTTGGGTTTAATACCTTTACATTCTCAAAAAGCTGCTGGAGATCCTTGGTACCCTCCAGAGCTCAGGTTTATGTTTCAGCTGGAAGCCGATCAACAACTGAGAAGACTGAAATAGCCACTCTTGTGTGAAGCTGAAGAATGGTATTTCCAACAGGCAACATGGAAGTGTCCTTAGGGCCACCTACAATCTACTCGCACGTGACATAAACTGACCCGAAAGTGTTGGCAGTGAGGATGGGGAGACAAACCCAGCCCAGCTCCCTGCAGATTCACCCTCCCCAGACTTTCCCAGTAACGCCCCCAGCCCCTCCAACTGCGCCGCTCTCTCTCCACCTAGGCAAATAAACCAGGAGTAAGCAGATATGCCCAGCTTGTTCAAACTCAACTGGCAAATTCCAGCTGACAGCTTCCAAACCGTGTCTCTGAATTTATTGGCATTTCAAAATGTTTTACAGAACCACGGTCCACTGGCAGCAGAGACCTTGTTACAGAAACGCGGGGAGTCAACAGAGAGCAAAGCAACCCGGCAGAAAGCTCTTTAGAAAGGTGCCAGCTCATCAATACCCTTTTTGGAGAGGATAATTGCATTCAGCACAATTCCAATGCTTCCAAAGAACTTTCTGCTCAAACATATAGGAGCTGAAAACAGGATGAAAAAGAGCCTGAAGCCAAGTGAGCCCAGTCAGATCTGAGTTCCTTGACACGAGTTTCAGCCACGAGTTTCAAGGCACACAAATGAGCTGCCCAGAACAGCACTGGCCCCAGCAAACCCTGCCTGCTGGGCTAATGGTTTCAGGCTGCCCCGTGCTGCGAGATCACTAGGTTGGTTTGTTTCTTTTGAATCGGCATCTCATGTTTTAGAACACGAAGGACTGCGAGGGTCGCATCCTCACCTGGTGTAAAACACCGCCTCGCCTCCTGAAAGTGCTGTGCCAGCCTACCCCAACAGAAGGGCTGGCCCACAGAAACTGAGCCCACCCTTATCTGGTCTGAACTGGTGGTGTGCTGCTGACTGATGTGTCGCTGGAGCAGCAGGGCTTCTGAAGTCAGACACAAATATATCATCTGTATAATCAAAACCCTCGGAGCCTGGATGATGTATGAGCGTAATAACATCTGAGAGCACAGTAACTTCAGTGATGGCAGACATCTGAAATGAAAACACCACTCACGAAGCTAACCTGGGGAAAACCCAGCAAAAGCTGGAGCGATGTCTTTCCTATTTCCCAATCGTGCACAAGTTGGTGAAGTGACTGGAAAAAAAAAGGGAAGAGAATTCAGCTGTGGTCCGCGGCGGGAGCGAAGAAGAAGGTGACACCGCGCACCCCGGGGCCGTGCCGCGGGGACCCGTGATGTCTGCACGTTCTACTGAAAGAAGAGGCATCTCTGAACCTCCTCACCTTCCTCCTCACGCAGCCCAAGCCAGACAAACAGGTTTCCCCATCGTCAGCCCAGACAGCTACGGGCTGCGGTGCCGGGCAGCTTCCCTTCACGCTCCTTCATCCCTGTCCCCTGTCGGAATGCTACGGCTGATGACGTGCCACTAAACAGAAATGCCCTGACTGCTCACGGGAAGGAGGGGGCACAGCTTCCAGCCTGTTGATTACCTCCTGCAACCTTCCGACTCCCTTTAGAGACTCAAAATGCAGTGTCACTCTGCCTGTGTCTCGGCGAAGCAGGGATGGAAGCGGGGAGAAGGAAACATACCGCTTAGCTGTTGAAAAGACTGACAGGGAGTCAAACAGGAACACCCTGAGCAGCACCGCACCATCCATCACTCCCCCCGCCTCCTCCAGCCCTCCCATTTCGGTCCCCCCGAGTCGTCGGGAAACCCCGCGCCGGTAACAAGCAGGACTTGGACCGTCTCAGCAAGCAAAGCCGAACTACTGGAGATATCGGTGGATGTACGCAATCCGGGCTGGCTCTGGGCCCACGCTAACTTTATTTATCTGATGTCTGTGCTGTAGGCGATGAATTCATAGAGAAGGTATTATTATAAGACAACAGGCATCAAGGGGAGGAAAAAAGTGAGATGTCCAGTGAGGAGAGGCTTTGCTGGGCTCCCAGCTCTCCTCGGAGACAGCGATCGGAGCGGCGGAGCTGGGAGAGCCACGTAGAGCCCGGAGCTGGCAGTGTCCTTGGGCAGGGTCCCCATCACAGCAAGGAGCACAGGGCTTTGTGCCTCGTGGGGACCCTTCCCAGCACAGTAAGAGGCAGCTCTTGGGGACAGGGAAACCTTCTAACACCACACCCTGACACAGCCGTCCCGAAGGTACGAACACCATTTCTTGGTGCAGCCCTGTGCAAAGCACAACCACATCCAATAAAACACTGTCCTGAGCTGAAACTTCTGTTACCGTAGTCCTGCTTATTAAAGGCAGCAGTATACTCTGCTAATTGCCTCAACCCAATTAATTATGCAAGAAAATATGTAAAATGAAAATTAATTCCACGAAACGAGCCCGTGGAAATTATCCTGGAACCTTAAATCAGCATTTCCGCAACAATTAGAAGTTCCTCTAGGACCCTTTTAATGTGGGAAGGAGTCTTGAGTCAGTGTTTTATGTCACGTTGTCTGAAAAAAAGCTCTTTCCTAGAAAGAAAACCACCTTCAGAGACTTGATAGTCGAATGAAAGGATTTAAATTTCCAGCCGACGTGCACCTAGAAGGGAAATACTCAGGAGCCACCACAACAATGGCTGTATTAAAACTGCCTGTCCATGGGGCTGGATAGACTCTTTAAAATAAAGGAGAGAGCAGAGCAGGAAGACAGAGTGATCACAGTAATTAAGGATGGAACAGTCACACCACAGTCAACCTGTGTATTCAGCTTTCACTCGGCTATTCGCCTTGGTCTGACGTCCTTTGGATTCAGGGAGGCATATGGCTCAAAATCCCCTTAATCACTAGAATCTTCCCTGGCTACAAACTGGAGCAGAGATGATATTTTCCTACCCCTAATTTTGGTATCTAAATGGGGGAAGGGGACGTTTGGTTTTGTTTATGGATAAGTTTAATTCCTGAATTTACCTGGCTCTTAAGTAAAATAAGAAAAGGTCCAGCCAGAGCACAGGGTAAAATTCTGATTCTAAGCATTCCTGCCTAGACATTATCTGATAAAAGCTATTTGCCACCGAGCTGAAGAAAACTCCTTTTGTTACTCACTAATATTCTCTCCAGCCTACAAAACATCTAGTTCTCACATAAATTTAGATGCTTTGTTTAAAACCAAGTTACCTCTAAAGCCGTGCTGCTTTAGGAGCAAGATATTCGCTCCCTTGTATTACTGCAGGCACAGAATTTGAGTCATGCCTTTATACCTCACTACACTTACTTTTTTTCCCCTCTTTTTCTTTCTGTTAAGCTCTCAACAGGGGGAAAAGTGCAATGTAAGGAACTCGCATTGCTGGGGCCTTAGTAATATCCGTCAGTAAACCTGTAATTAGATAGGGAGTAGTATTAATCTTGTGCATTGCCCGAGGGACACTGCCAACATCCAGCAAAACCTCTATTGATGAGGAAGGATTCCAAGCGTGCCTGGATGAAAAATGAAAGAGATGAAATATTTACTTGCTTTACCCTTCCCTCAACCACTTATTCTCAACCAAGAAATGCTGTAGACCCCAACAAGCTAAATCTCCTCGCCTCGACCCCTTCAGACAAAAGACGATGCAGGATGAGCCTTCGAAGCCTTTTGGTTCTTCCTCGAACGCCTGTTCTGACAGGTATGGCAGAGAAACCTCACAGTGGGGGCTTTTCAGATGTGCAACTTGATATAAAATGTGTTGATGGCGTGAGAAGAGTTAATGCAAACATGGGTACTGGTCAGTTGTGATAATGGAAGTCAGAGCCTGCTCATCCTACTACACGATTCATAACTCAGATCTCATTCATTTGGCATCAAAGATGTGATTTATAGGTGTTCTTTTGCTGCACGCTCCGCCCTGGGATGAGAGGGAATAAACTGCTTTAGACAGAGGTAGGAATTTCTTTCCAATGAGTCTGTCTGGTGAGAGATTACTCTGGCCTATGACAGATAACTGAAACACCCCCAAACCAGACTTTCCTTATTGAAAAGGCATTTAAGAAAAAGAAATGACATTGTTTCTGCCACACCCAACTGCCAGCTCCATCACTTCCTAGGACTAGCTTGCTTTTCTTTTTTTTTCGTGCCATTGTCTCTCTCACTGGAATTATTTGATGGCTGAGAACAGAAAAAAAGAGGCCACCAGATGGAAACTGCCCACAAACTTTCTTTGTAGCTGTTCACTGCTTTCAACGAAAACAGTTGTGAATTTTTGTCACAACTGGAGAGCACAACAGAGGCAGCTTTGCATTGGTTTTTTCCCATTGAGGCTCGCTGGTTTATTTCTGCAGGTATCCCTGAAAAAAGCAATGCCTGTCAACTACGGTTTCCCCAGGTATCTTTTTTTAGAGTGAAGCACACCCCTGGATTTTGACTGGAGTGGAGCAAGACCTCTACCCCACCAGTGTGAATTAACACTGCTCAGGCCCAGGAACTGTAGAACACGAGTGGTCTGACAGAATGAGCTCCTAAAGGCAACGAGGCACCAGTGCCAGGGTCCTGCACACCACTGCTTCACCCAGGGAAGAACTGAAGTATACACTGCACTTCAAGCTAGTGAGTACTTTCCTTGATATAAATGGGACGATACAAGATAATTAGCATTAATTACGTACCTAAGTGCTTTGCATATCAAGGCCAAACTGTTTTGCAGCTGGAAGGTTTGAGACCGCAGGCTCCGAGCCACCCCTGCTTTGCAGAACTCCTTCCTTGCATGTGGCCACCAGCACTGACAGTGGATTGCTCAGCCACATTAACATTATTCATTACTAATTTTCAAACACGAACAAGTGTGAATGCCCTATCTGTTAGGACTCAGAGGAGAAATCCAACCTGCCTACTACATTTTCCCTCAGGGAATCCCACCCACCATGGCACGGCCATCACTTTTCAGTATTATCTTCTCATTTAAGAAACAAAAAAACCAGACAAACACACAACAGCAGAAAAAGCAAGTGGCTGCTCCAGAACTGAATGGAGCCCAATGGGTCCCCGTGTGTATCTGCAGCACCTCTAGGGAGGGAGTTCTATGGCTGAAGCATGTCTGTGATTTCAGCACGGGACGTAGTGATGAGTTGAATCAAAATGGGCCAATCGAACATTCTGAGAGAAATAATTTTTCCTCTAAGGAAATGGCAGGTTCTGGAATCGACCCCATTAGAGCAATAAGTCATGGAAGCTCATTAAAGTCATTCTCAGGATTGTGGCTGGATTAGTCAAGCCGGTAAAATGCAAACTGTGTTTGCCAGTCACTTTGCCAACATTATTATATTTTAACCCAGGGCTTTACACTTTGGTGTCCAAAGCCCTTTAACCAAAGCGTTGCTCCGCTCTGCTCCTGACTGAAACTGCTCTTCCTAACATGACCAAGCAGACTGGGAATGGAGATATGTTAGAATCATATCATTTTAATTCACACTGAGCCTGTGTGAAAGATCTCTGCTCAAAGAGGATGCAGAGCCAACCAGGACCAGTCCAACCTGAGGACCTCCAAGGACAGGTACAGCTAAAAGTGGGATTTCCTACCCAGTCCTCACCATCCCAAACACACCCTCCAAGCCAGTCCCGGTGGTATGCTGAGTGCTCAGTCGTGTGTTGCTCCAGCAAAGCTGGCTTGAGTGAGTCCTCTACTCTTCACAGCCCTTCTTCTCACTCCTCCTCACCTTTGCTGACACAGGAGGCATAGGTTGCCTCAGCCAGGTGATTCAGTTGTCCATCCGGCCTCACAGTAACTGGATCTGTGAAGCAATGTGAGGATGTAAAACCATTCAAGCCACCCAAGCTTGAAAGATATGGAAGTTAAAAAAATAGCCACTCAAACCAAATCATTTTGCAGCTCCACAGTGGGTAGGTGCTTGTTTGGGTGCAGGTTCAGAGGTGGTTCCCACCCCTGAAACAGTTGAACAGCCCCCGTGCCTGGCTCACTGCTGTGTTCTTTAGCAGCACACAACAATAAATACAAGTTTCCAGGTCGGGATGTGAGGCAGGACACAACCACTGCTTAGAACAGTAGGAGAAAGGGTGCAACTCTGGGCACTGACATTTGGTGAGGGTGCCAAGTTAGATTTGATCTCTTTTCTCCAATCTCCTTTCAGGGAGCTGTAGAGAGCAAATGTAGTTGTAGAGAGTGATTTAATGCTTCTAATGACCGCAAGTACTTCTGGCATCATGGTTTTCCCCTCCCTTTCTCCTCCAGAAAGGCAGAAGAGTTCTCTGCTGTCCTTATGTATGTGGATCCTGTACAAACAGTCCAGGAGTCCCTGGAGCAGGACTGTGGGCGTTGGTTGGCTCCCCACGGGGAACACAGCCTCCTCAACTCAGAATACCTCTTCCTGCAGGCCAAAAGGGAAGTCCTGTGACCCAACTCCACAGAGCTCCTGTTGTCCAGAAAACACACAGTGCAGCAAATAGAAGTAACTCATCAATCCTGGGACTTCAGCAAGCGCATCCATGATAAGCAGAACTAACAAAGGCTCATCTTCCATTTGTCTCACTCCCAGTCTTTCTCCACCCCCTTTTCCCCATGTGAATCTCTGATGTTTAATAAAAGGTGAGTTACTTGGCTTCCTCCCTCAGCGTGGTGCTAAGAGGGGCTCTCCCATTCCTTCCCCTGCCACCTGTTTTCCCTGGACTTGTAGGAACATATCCCCCTTTGAGATCTTCACCCTTTTGCTAAATTTGGTTGAAATTGGCTGGCGAATTCAAAAGCTATTAGACACACACATACACCCCCAGAGGCAGCATGATCACACAAGACTCATTTCCTTAGGATATTAGGCAAAAATGCCTAGTTGAAAGCTTTTTGATGTTTGGTGCCCCTTTCTCCATTTCCTGGTTCTGCGTGAAACGCCAGGGAGAACCAAAGACATCACAAGTAAAAGCCCATCCCCAGCAGACTGTTATTAGTTTGGTTTCTAGAGCAACTCTTGGACGGATATCAAAACAGAACCTCCTCCCCCTCTGGGGTTTGCTCACCCTATGCAGATCTGTGGGTGGCATCTCCTGCTGATGGGTCTCCGCAGGTCCTGCCAGCAACGCCAGGCTGAGCGGTTTCAGCTCGCTCTTTGAGTCAGAGCATTAATGCTGCTGCTCATTGACATGAGCCCGGTCATCAGGAGGAACATTCCACTGGTGTAGCAATACTGTTCCTCCAGATAGATAAATCAGCTTAGAAACAGCCGCTCTCAGCCTTTGCTAAATCCTAGAATTGTTTCGGTTGGCAGAGACCTTGAAGCTCATGGAGTCCAACCGTTCCCCCAGCGCTGCCAGGGGCACCACTGACCCATGGCCCTCAGCACCACGCAGTGGCTTTAACTAACTGCCCAGTCTAAGTTATCAAGAGGAAATGATGGAAACGAAACACATCTTTCTGAAGATTTAGCATCATCTGTACAAATACTTGCAGGACTCAGTGGCTCTGGTCCTTCTGTTGCTAACCGCAGCTGAAACGTGGCCACGGGGGCTCTGGTGCACCAGGCAAGATGCAAAGGGAAAGGGAAACCAAAAGGCCTAATGGGCAAGAGGGGGGCTTATGCTGGAAATAAGCATGACTGGAACACCTCTCTGGTGAGGAAAGGCTGAGAGCCCTGGGGCTGTTTAGCCTGGAGAAGAGAAGCCTGAGAGGGGATCTTAGAAATGTTTACAAATCTCTGCAGGGTGGGTGACAAGTAGAAGGGGCCAGGCTCTTTTCAATGGTGCCCTGGGATAGGACAAGAAGTAACGGTAACAAGGTGAAATACAGGAAATTCCACCTCAACATGAGGAAGAACTTCTTCACTGTGAGAGTGACAGAGCCTGGAACAGGCATCCCAGAGAGGTTGTGGAGTCTCCTCCTCTGGAGACTTTCAAGACCCACCTGGATCTGTCCCTGTGTGGGCTGCCCTGGGTGACCCTGCTCTGGCAGGGGGGTTGGACTCGGGGATCTCCAGAGGTCCCTTCCAACCCCTACCATTCCATGGTTCTATGATGTGAACAGAAGTGCTGCTGGTCCAGCATGACTTGTTTGGGAGTTACCGTCCGCACCAGAGCTGCTACTGAGAGGTTATTTCAGACAACTTCCACTTGTGGTCAAGCCCCTGGACAGACAGACTTTGATGAAGGCTTTGATTCCTGCTGTAAGGCATGTTTTCAAGTATTTAGCTCTAAGGTAGCTAAACTCAAAGCCTGTTCACAGCAGAATTATTTTAAGCCCTTAATCCCAGAGTCAGGAACTGATGTTGATCCAAAACTGTATCCTCAACTCATTTCACATTCAAATCTGGGAGATGCTGAACGATCTCAGTTCTCAGTCGTTTCAAGGGGAGCTGAGACTGCTTAGCAGAATACAGGATCAGACCTGCAGAGCCAAAAACTGCTACCGTACCTGAAGAACCAGCTTTAAAATGAGGAGCAGAGAGCCCAGGTCTGAGCTGGGAGCTGAATCCATAGAGGGAGGCAGCAGATCCGTGCACCAGTTAATTATATTAAATAGTACCTTCTAGTAGATACACAGATCGCTTTCTCTACCACTGCTGCCACCTCCGTGCCAATTATGCTAACTATCGGGTCCTTCTCCAAAGTGCAAGAGAAAAATAACATTCAGTTGAAACTGCAGGAAGAAACTTAAGTGGGCAGAGGGCAATTATCTGAGCTGGACTCCAACCAAGGGGCTGGAGCCTAAGAACCCCTGCTCTGGCTGTGAAGGATCACAGGAGCATGAAAGCCACAGCAGAGCGGGTCTCCAGCTCCACGTGTTGCCTGAGAAGGCAGCAGCTCCTTGGGAAGGCAGCAGCTCCTTGGGAAGGCAGCAGCTCTTTGGGAAGGCAGCAGCTCTTTGGGAAGGCAGCAGCTCCTTGGGAAGGCAGCAGCTCCTTGGGAAGGCAGCAGCTCTTTCCCTACAGTGTTTTCAGAACAGTCTTTGTTTTCCCTTTCTCTGTCTTCCTGAAGAGACAGAACTGTGTTCTCCAGATAACCACACCGCAAATGCAGAACTATTCAACCGCAAAGATCTATTTTAAATAAGCATTAGTGATCTAGTTTAAACCCACAAACCCAAGGAAATGCTCCAGAGCTGCTCTCCCCACCATAACTCAGTGCACATCGCATGAGAGATAAGAATGCTGCACTTCTTATTTGGTACATTTAAAAACCACCTCTTGGGCGACCTCTCGGTATCTCCTGCAGCTGCAGCACAGGCAGCTGAGGTGGGTGGATGTAACCACAAACCTGAAATTTCCCAGCTTTCATTTTTAATTCAGTTCCTTAAAGTTCTTGGAGGGAAGGGATGGGCTTTGGGGTTGGGTGGTTTTTGTTGGGTTGCGTTGTTTTGTGGGGTTTTTTTTTTCTCTTTTTTGGTTTCTCTGCCAATTTAAACTTCTTTTTATTATGCTCAGTGCTATGTTTAGGCCTCTCTCCAAAGACTGTCTCCCAAAAATTAAGAGACAATTTTATTACTACACGGAGGAACTTCAAAAAGGGATCTGATAGTGGGGGACTTTTCAACCTTGCTTAATGAGATCTAATGACTGGAACTTGCAACTAGACATATTCGACCTTAAATTAAGATGTAATCTTCTGGCTGTGAAGGTAATGACATACTGGAACAATTTCTCATGAAAGGTAGCCTCACTATTTCTCAGAAATGTTACGCTGAAATCAGATATCATTCTAGAAAAAAGTATCTAATTTGGGTCTGGGTGAAGGTCTAAGGGTTGGAAGCAGGAAAGGGGATGAGATCAACCTGGATGTTTATCTGGGGTTTAGGGCTGGGAAAGTCTGTATCACCCCGTGTATCACTGTCCTTCCCTGGCCCCGAGGAGAAGACAACTGCCCACGTTGCTCTGCAACTCCATCCCGTGCTCCTGCAGCTTTGGCAACAGCCAGAAACCAGCATTTCCTCTGATTTCTTCTCCCCATAGGGAGAGAAGAGTCCTTCTGAGAGCATCTAACCTGAGTGCCCCTTATCACCTGGTTGGGGCTGAAATCTCCTTTGATTCCCAGAGGCAGAAGTCCTTTTGTGTCTCCCCTTTAGCTGCCCTGGCAATGCATCTGTTCTGCGTTTGCAGTGCAGGCCTCCTCAGGTATTCCTGGGGACACTGGTTTCCCTTGGGGGCATCCCCATGCCCAGATGAGCAGTCCTGTTCACTCTGATCTGCACATGCCCAGTAGGTCTGACACCTTCCTGCAGGACTCTATTTGCTTCACAGAGGTAGCAGAAAAATGAGCATTTCCTGTGTTAAGAGTACCCAAGGAACATGGTAGCCATCACCAACCACTGCTCACCTAGCCTGGGCCTGCTCCTAAGGGCCACGGGGAGATCCAGAGCCCTCCTGCTCAGGAAAGACAGAGGGGTGAGTTGTCAGGATAGAATCAGAATCACTTAGGCTCGAAAAGACCTTTCAGATCATGGAGTCCAATCATTCCCCAGCACTGCCAGGGCACCACTAACCCATGTCCCTCAGCACCACAGCTCCACGGCTTGGAAACCCCTCCAGGGATC
>WUAM01000287.1:71620318-71656691 GCA_024336885.1 Actenoides hombroni
TCCCAGCATTGCTGGGGCTCCTCTGGCCCCGCTCCACCAGGTCCCTGTCTCTGCTGTGCTGAGCACTCCAGAGCTGAACCCAGCACTTCAGGGGGAGTGGTTCCTGAGCAGAGGAAAGCTCTTCATCTTGAAGAACTTTCTGCCAAAGCAGGTCTGTTCCCAGGAGCCCACTTTACAGCACTTACCCAGCGCAGGTGCTGGGATTTCTACCAGTTTACCTCTGTGGGGCAGCTCTGTTCTTCAGTCTAAACTGAAGAAAAGCCATCACCAACACAACAGTGCTATCACGAGTCCCAGGCTGAGCCCGTGAAGTCCATCAGAGGCACGGCCAAGAGGTGCAGCCCAGAGAGCTCATCCCCACCCGTGTCTGCTAAGACAGAAAACTGAGCTCTGTCTCGCTGCCCACCCTCTGAAAGGTCGCTCCAGATGAAATACGGAGAGTAGCAGTAAGAAAAACCTGTGATATTTCAACATTTTTTTGGCTACAGAGACCACACTGCAACATCCACCAATAGGGAATCACCCCAAGGCACTTTTTTTCCCCCCCTGGGCTTCTCCAAAATAATAAAGACGGCGTTGACAGGGGACAGACCGCAGCCTTGTGCACTGAGGGACGAACAGAGACAACGATGATGTCGATCCGTGGCTGCATCTCCTTCCCAGCCACGAAGCGACGGGGGCAAGAGCGTCTGCGCAGAAGGCCAACACGAAACAGGGAGGCTCTCTGTTGGAACACACAATTGCCCTTTATGATTTGTGTGTTTTGACGCTGCTTTTCGAACGTTCACCATCGCTTTTTATTATTAAAAAACTCAGAGTGAGTCCCATGAGCTGTCAACGGAAAGGAAGCGTTCCTATTTGCTTCAGCCAGCAGCGTGTAGGGATTCCACGTAGCATTAGTTAATGTTTCCTATTTTGAATGTAAAAAATCCAGTCTGAGGTTATGAAGAGCTCCATCTCAGCTTCTCTCTTTAACTCAGCATCAGGTACCTGCGCTGGTACAAGCGGTTGATGCTGCTGCCAGATCAGAAGGGATTTTTACCCTCACTTCACACACACCTGCAGATACTGCTGGAAACAGCTCTGGTGACAGAAAATCTCCAGTCTCTCCTTCATTCATTTTCCTGTTCTCTCACAGGGAGGATCTGAACTTGCACATATTCCTTGCTGGGATAATTGGGAAGAGCGTTCCCTTCTTCCCCATCCGAATCAGTAACTGCCTCAGCTTTCCCTGGTCACCTCTCTTACTTTTAACATCTTATTTTATTTACACAGATTCCTCGTTATTTTTTTTCAGTCTTTCAGGACACTGCTGAATGATGTTTGATAAAAACGTCTAAGGAAACCTCCGTCCTGTTTATATACATACACACACTCATAACAAAATGCAGTAGGCAGCGCAACGTAAACTGCCCCCCAATCCTCACAAATCTGCCTGGTTTCAGAAAACCGTTCTGCGTGGGAGAATGGTGAGGTCACTGTAAAGTCCTCATCGCCAAACTCCTTTGGCAACCCTCCCCACCTTCTCCTTGTCCTCGCACCTCTGCTCCCCTTCCCCGTTGGTCCCTTGTTGGCTTCACCGCGGATCCCAGTGCACCGGGAAGGAAAGACGCGCGATGGCAACGGGGAAGCGCGAGAGCCAAGACCTCGAAGAGAAGCGTTAGAACTATCAGCACAAGGGAGTTCAGAGCTGGATTTCCAGGAGCAAGTGGCTCTACAAAAATAAGAATATACAGCAAGGCCTCCTTAGCAGGTTTCCATCCTGAGGCTTTTTTTCTGGAAGCTGGCAGAGCAGCGCTCGAGGCCTGCGTTCAGTAAATCCCACTGCATAAATAATACCACTGGAAGCATAACCAAAGCTCTGTTGTGCTATCGAGCTACAGAGCCAATAAACTAAAACAACACTCATGAAATCACTTAACCGAGAGGAGCTTTCCCAGCCTTGTTTCATGGGAAGAATGGCATTCCAGTCGGATCCCCCGACCACGCTACGGCATCAACGAAACGAACCTCAGCAGCCGCAGCTCCACAGAAAAACACGCGCTGAGGTTCTCTTAAAAAAATTCCCCAGCTAGCAATGTAAGGAAAAATATGTGTAATGCCCTGATATAACTGACAAGAAAAACAGAGAAAAAGATTTATAGAGCAAATTCATTAAGCTTTCAACTCGCATTCCATCGTTCTGGAGTCCAACTCAAATTACTGTATGAAAGCTCTTTCTCATGGAACTAGATGAAATTTAAGATTACTTTTAATTACAAAGGGTGTGGGAGAATGTTTTCATGGGAGACAAATACCTCTACACCTCTTACCAGTGTGGATTTAAGAGGTTCACAACAAACAGAAACTGATTTATGAGCATTGGGGCATCACTGTGTCAGGCTGCAGCGTGGTCTGAGACTTAATTTCTTTACTTTTACTGCCACGTATATATCTTTTGCAAGTTCTAATTGGAAATTAAAATGGCAGAACTTTTATGGGAGGAAAGTTTATTGCTACTAATGGCTTTCAAAACTAGGCTACAGAAAAATGTTAAACGTGGTGATGATGTGTTCTTTTTAATTTAAATTCGGTTGTACTTTCAATAGCTTTTTACATATATCACGGCACTGCCAAATTGTTTCTCTGGGTAATCAAATGTATCCTGTTTATTGAATAAATAGTGGGCTCAGCCTCGCTTTTATTTGGGTATGAACAATTGTGTGGGAGCTGTTAGCTCACACACAGGTTGCAACCCTTCTTTTTATCAAGATTGTCCAAGCTTGCCAAAAAGAAACCCTTTCTACTATTGCCTGTAAGCCTGCCAAGCTTTAACCCTTTCTGCTGAAGCTTTCCACGCTGATTCTTTTTTTTATTCCTAACCAAATGGTTCAGCAGCTTCGGGGGAAAAGGGTTAAAACAAAGGAATAAAAAGCCCTGCAACCTGTCACTGAAGACAGATAACACAATACATGTGCCAAGGGGTCAGCTGTAGGTTAACTGTGACATTTCTGAACTTCGAAGCACTTGACTTTGCAGGAAAATAACCGTAAGGTCCTATTAAGGCAGCTCGTGTTTGCACGAAACAAAAAATAAGCATGTGCCTACGTGCTGAGCATTCGTTTGCACACACTCACACCCAGCGGTAACTGATACAAAAATAAATGAAATCCACCAAAATGCAAACACAGAATTTCTGCACATGTGAGGAGCACAGGGATGGTTGGGTTTTTTCTGGTTGGCTTTTTTTTTGTGATGCGGATGCTCTCCATATGGAAGTGAGATAAAACCCCTCTACTCTGGGAGTCCCCCGGTAGCAGAGGGTGCAGCAGGAGCTGATGCCGGTGCAGAAAGGTAACCACAGCTCTGGTGGGACAGGCAGCTCCCTACTTCAGAAAGGCTGCTTGAAGCCAGGTTATGGGAATGGGGTTCGGAGGGTTATGAACAGACCTCATGTCAAATTTCATGTCAATTATTGCTTTTTCAACAATAGAACAACAACAACAAAAAAAGCAAAATCCTTTTGAGTGTGACTTGGGCTGCCCCAACCCTAAGCTGTCCATAGCCTGCCTGTACTTACCTCTATGCATCAAACATTATTTATCACTGGCTCTTGTAAATATAGTAGCCAGGCTACATTCTGTAGACAGCCTCTTTGCTCTCTAACGTCTGTCTTCCATCCTATTTTCAACTTTTACAAAGGGGTGGAGAAGAGCTATAGAAAACACCAATTACAGGGTCATTAAATCCGACATCAGTCAGTGCTGGCACCGTGTCCTCCTCCACGACTGCTCTCGCTCTCTGCCCTGTGCCAGCACTACAGCCCTGAGCCTGCGCCCTGATCCGGACCAGGGACCTGATCCAGCTGAAACAGAACTGAACCCATGAAATGGTAAAGTCAGCACAAGAGAGAGGAAGGGGGATGAGAAGCAATGGCAGGCGGTGGCTGGGAGGATGGACCCACCCTTTCCAGCAACACAGCAGAGGAGAGCCAGATAAAAGTGACCGTGTAAGTACAGTTTAAGAGTTGGTAAATCACTCCAAGCTGCTGTCCCGAGTTCCTTCATCCACTCACGCTCAGATCTGCTCTGCCGGTCATCGCATCAGTCCCTGGGTTTCGCCGCCGTGCCTCTAAAGGCAGCTGGGACAGGAGGAAAGACTTTGCTGGTTCAGAACATTTTGCAAAAGCTAATTATAACCTCCCTGCCGTCTGTCGAAAAAGAACTACCACGATCACGTGCAGAGGCACAGGTTCTGCAGGTTCAGAGGCCGTTTGTACCCCTGCGCTATCGGGGGACTGCATCTTGCTTTCAAGAAAACGCTGTTACACTTCTGAAGGGAGTATCCACTTGTTTATGGCAGGAATTTAGGGCAGGAACCCAGGTTCTGCCATTTGCGCATATGAGATTCAGAAACCACATCCTTAAATAAAAGAAATTAAGAGGAGTGAACGTTAAGAAATTATTTATGCAAACCAAACTATCAAATGGAACCGATGGCCAGGTGAACAGATGAAAGCATCAGGGACTGCCTGTTGCTGTGCTGCCAAGGTAACTTTTTCCCTTGAACTGAGACGATGATGTTATTTTGATTTTAATTCATTTTCCAGGCAAGAACTACATCTGCTTTAGCACTAACTGAAGCTTAGCTGGTACCTCTTGTGAAGCTGTGCTGCCTGTCAACTTACAATTATAGATCGGTTAAGAGCACCTTTCAAGTGTCAGCACCTTCATTAAAATGCCAATTACCCCTGCAAGGAGACCACGCAAGCTCACAAGTTACAATTCCCTTATCCTCTTGATAATTCTGGAGACTGGAGAGGGGCAAAGAAGAAGCGGTCGTTAAAAGTTAACCTCCTAGCTTGAAATACTTTACCTTGAAAATTGCTTGCCTGTGTCACTCTTCACTTGGAAGAGTTGTTGCTAAGTAATCCTTCTACTTAACAAGCACCTAAATACCAGTGAGTGTTGAACCACCCGAAGAGGAGAGAAACGGCTGCTGAGTGAAGGACAGCCTCGTCCATTCAGCCCTGGGAAGCCTGGAGGGACTCACTGAGCCCCAGGGTGCAGGCGCAGCCATTTCACCACTGACCTGAGGGTATGACCCCCATGTACCGGTCAGCTTTCAGAGGTGGAGAGAACAATGGGAAAAAAGTAAGAAATAACACACTGAGCCTGATTCGAACCTTAGAATTAAGATCACCGAGTCCAACTGTTCCCCAGCAGTGCCAGGGCACCACTGACCCCTGGCCCTCAGCACCACAGCTCCACAGCTTGGAAACCCCTCCAGGGATCACGGGGACTCCACCACTGCCCTGGGCAGCCTGGGACAGCCCTGGACAACCCTCAAGGGGAAGAAATTGTTCCTCAGCTCCAACTAAATAGGGCGCTGCTGCCGATCTCATCCTACTTACCCTTTGTAATACCCAACATCTGTGTCACCCCCTGAGTGCCTGGGACTCCCCTGATACTTAAACATTCTCCGTGTTGGTTCCAGCACCTCATGAGAACCACGCAGAGCATCCAGATCTAAGTGCTGGAGCTGGAGCAGTTGCTGTACAACAGCTTGGGTGCAGGAATATAAACCAGTCCAGTACTCTTGCAACTTCCAAGAATATCATTTAACTTTTATATATATATATAAACAGCTCATCAGGGAATTGTCTTTTCTGTGTTGCTATGGCCAGTTCTATTACCCCCATCACCAACTTGTAATGTTTTTCCTTATTTTCCTTCACCAGCAATCTTTATTTCATAAATACCAGTAACTTCTAGCCTCGTTATCAGTCCCCTAGTTGCCTTTTATTTCCATTCATCTATATGCAAGTGCACTTTTCCATACGGTATTTGTGCGGTAGCTTTCGTTTCCCTTTTACTCCGGGCTGAAGGAGCAGAAGGGGGTGTTTGCTTCACAAAGCCTTCTCCCCCAACTGCAGAACTGTGACTTGTACAGCATCTACTGAAGTTCTCTTAAATCGTTCCCAATTATCATTCACACTGTTTGGTTTCGGGTGGTGTGGTGTTTTGGTGGTGGTGTTGTTTTTTCTTTTCAAACTACTTTGCTCATAATTGCTTTAATCTTTGGGAAAACAGCCCTTTGAAAGAATCAAGTATATCCATTATACAATTAATGACTCCCAGTGGCCTTCCCTAGAGTGAGATGCCTTGACAGAGGGGAAGTTGAGCAGATTTATTTGCAATGGCACTTCACAAGCTCTTGTTTCAATTTCTTGGCCACGCTGCTTTCTGGGACAAGTAGGTCACTGCGTATAAACAGGCAGCACTGCCATCGGGCTTTCCTTATCTTCCTCAGCTTACAACGGGAATAGGAAAAATTAAGTGAACTGCTAAATCATTATTCCTGGTTTTATAATGCTTTAACACTCCCGTTGCTGGCCTGTTTTCTATGCCCGACAGGTGTGAGGAGCAGGCAACAGTGAAAACAAATACTGTAAAAGTGAAGGGTGGAAGAAAAAGAAACAGGATTATCCCCATTTTACCAAAGAAGAATCGAGGCACTGAAAGATTAAACGACTCACTCATAGTCACACAGGGAAATCAAAGAAGAATCTGGGACTGGACTCAGATCTCCCACAACACAGTCCAGTACTTTAACCACAAACCCATTCTTCATCCATAATGAATAGCTCCTGGCATGCACATACCATTAACTAGCCAGGGAAAGGGACACTTTTAGTCAAGACAGTATTAACACTTCATTGTAAAATGGTCACCCTTGGACTGCAGGATTCAACAAGACTCTTTGATGAGATGATGAAGCAATTCAACCGTTAACTCCAGATTGATTCCTCCTATAAAAATGGCAGTGATGTAAACTCGGTACAGAGGCCGATACTCTTCTGGAATAAACACATCCAGTTCATATGCTGATTTATTTTAAAAAATGGAGCTCGTTTAAGATGGGGTGAAGTTTTTGGCATTCTCAAGTCAATAGTTCATGTAATGTACCATACCAGAAGATCTTCGTGTTCCTGCCAAACTTGCAGCCAGCACAGTCTTTTACTGGTGATAGTTTAACATTACAGCCTTGTGAGAAAGCAGGCATTTCCCATGATATATGGGTAATAATTTTCTTATTGGCAAAGTCATTGGAAAATTGCAAAATATTTTGCCTAAAAGAGAGGGAGTTTCATCCTACTTTTTGCAGGAATGTGCAGTCAGGGGGTGGGGAAATAAAAAAAAAGATAGAAGGCAGTTCTGCAGTTTCCAGGAGATTTCTGTTAGAGGGTAGGAAAAAAAAGAGGTTTTTGTTTGAAAGTGCTAGTGAGCTGCTATCAAGCCTGCAACATATTACAGTTCCTGACCGGGACCACAGATTCAGGAGCCTGAACCACCCTTGCTTCAGCTTCTTCAGCTCACTCCCAAGGCACAGCAAACCACTCCAAAATGCTCAGACTTCAACCTGAAACCGGGCAGGGGAAACAGGGCCACGTTCCCTCTCCCATCACCCCTGCACACCCTCCCAAAGCACAGCCAAGGACTGATCCCGGGGGCGATGGGTAACGGGTGTACTGAGGTGGCTCAGTGACAGGCTCTGTCCTGTGCCGCCCGCATCTCCGGCCCCCATTTGCAGCTGAGACGCCTCTGATTTAACCCAGATGCCAAACGAACCCCAAGAAAAAGCAAAGAGCTGCAGTGAAGTCTTGACACGACGCAGGTATTCCAGCAAAACCCTCTTCTTCCTAGACAGCTCGAGGAACCACCACTTCTGCTTTCTGCCCCAGGAAGATCACGTCGGAATGAACCTGCTGAGATTTCTCAGTAGCGCTGCAGAAATTTTTTCTGCTGCTGACGAGCAAAACTAGCAATGCCACACCTTGGCATCTGGCCTCTGGCCAAACAGAAATTTGGACACTAGAGAGAAATTTTCCTGCCGGGCTCTTGCTTTGAAGACTTGCTCTTTGCTCAGAAGTCAGGGAGAGCCCCAGCACGTGCTTGGAGGAGCCCCGCACTTCAGGGACAAGGTAATCGAGGGAGGAGGCAGGAAGCCCTGTCTGAGCAACCCCTGAGAAAGTGCTGCAGGAAGCGAGGTGTTTCAGCAGTACTGCAGGTTTACTGTGGAGTTACACCACCATACAGGTATTCAACGGTCCCTCTTCTCTCCAGTGAGGTTTACTTGCAGAGAGAGAGGGCTGGAAAGGAGAGCGGTAACTGCAGCCACATGTACAGGCCTGCGTGTCCTGCCTGAGACACGTTCTCTTGCCCCCTGACTCCCGTTCCCCCACCATGGCACTGGGAGGCTGGGCTCTCTTGGGGCAGAGCAGTAGCTGTTACTCATGCCCAGATCCTACGCGCCCAATGGAGCCGGTCAGCATGACTTGGATCCACCAACAAGCTGGGTCTTGTGCTCAGTAGCTGCTCACACTAAATTAGCCTTGGATTATTAAGTCTTCAAGAGTATCACCAAAACTGAATTAAGACTATTATCCATATTATGTCTGCCAAAAGTAACTCATCTTAGTTACGACTGTATCTCCTTTTTTGGTTTATGAACTCAGGGTGTGTAAAAACAAACCTGATTTTATTGGCAATATCATGAATTTGAGTCCCCTAAGCTCCTAGCAGCAGAAGTGGCTTCAAACTCCTTCAAAGCTGGGACCAGATTTCCAATGCCAAAGAAGAAGTGTGTAAATCTGGGTCTTGGTTCTGCCCATCGTGGAAATGACTCTCAGCTCTGAGCCATGCCCCCAGGTCTCGTGGACCAGGTGTGCAGAGGCCAGAACTGGACCACCAGGGGAGATGGGTAGTTCCCAAAAGTCTGACACTTTGGGTGGTGTCACTGTGTTCTCCTTATGAAAGCTCCTGAGTCCTCGTCCTAGCCCCAAAAATCTGCAATACAGGTAGATGACACAGGATGAGGGGCAATGGTTTTAAACTAGAGAAGAGTAGGCTTAGATTGGATGTTAGAAACAAGTTCTTTACCATGAGGGTGGTGGAACACTGAAACAGGTTGCCCAGGGAGGTAGTTAAGGCCCCCTCCCTGGAGATGATTCAAGGTGAGGCTCGACGAGGCTCTGAGTAACCTGACCTAGTTGAGGATGCCCCTGCTCACTGCAGGGGGGTCGGACTAGATGACTTTTAGAGGTCCCTTCTGGCCCAAATCATTCCTCACCATCACGATGCAAAGTGCCCATGAGCAGGCTGCCAGTACAACAAATTCCAGTCACTGCAGTTGCACCTGCAGCCCAGTACAGCCCTTTTATCTGCTGGCTATTCACAGACAGCTCTTTCAGAACCGGGGGGGGAAAGACATGACGTGTAATGGAGCGATGCTCTGTGACAGCCATCATCTGTCACGATCCCAACTCGGTAGCTGTCTGGTGGCAGTTGGAAATTGCATCTGGAATGGGGATGCTCATGGAGGGATCTTCCAGGAAAATCACATTAGACAACACTTTAGAAAAAAAAAAACCTCAGGATTCATAGCTCAGCACAATATTTGCAGCTCTAACCCCAAATGGTCAGGCAGTAAATCTTGTTGGTGCAGAACCAAGTCCGTGTCCTGGCTCAGCAGAAGGCATTAGATGAGGTGGTGGCACGTGCTGCAGGTTCAGAACGAGTTTGTCTACACTTATCACTGGCTCTCAACTTGGTCGACTATTCCCCCCCCCTTTCCTCCTCCATGTGACTCTCCCCAGAAACTCAGGTACTGAATGTCATCTGTTACAAATTACCCAGCAGGACTCCCAGGCGGGTGCCTCAGAGCTGGCAGGACCGCAGCGCTCGGCTCTGTGGCTCCAGGCAGAAGCGGAGCTTATGTATCTCCAAATATTTGCCTGCAAACGCTCTCTTTTGGATCGAGGGGGTTTTTCTGACATTTGCTTGAATAGTTTTCAAGAAACACCCACCCAGTGTTAGTTATTGTGCTATGCAGAGAAAATCACGCAGGCTAACAGGCCAGATCGCGAACTCGCCAGCAACATATTCTGCTGTCGGAGGACAGGACACCAGTTCTCAGTGAGGCTGGTACCAGCTGTCATCAAAACTCCTCAGCCTTGCAGGTTCTCAACAGCGCTGATGAACTCAGACTCCAGGTTCCTGCACTCACCCAGTTCCCATCAACAGCAACGGGAACGGGGAGCACATCCATGTACACACGCAGGATTTTTTCCCTTTCCTTCCTCCCCTCGTAGAGAGCACAAACACCTAGATTTTATTCTGTCCTAATCTAAGGTGGTCCAGTGACCCTTTCATTCTGAGAGCACTTCACCCTCCCTCCAGACACCTGCAAGGAAGGCCACTTCAAACCGTCCCATTATGACTCCATAAAGACAGACAACCACCTTGCCTCTCCCTCTCTGCAGCAAGATCCATTTTCAGTTTCTTTCTCTCCCCTCGAGTTGAGTTTCTCAATGTTACACTTTTAATGCAGAGATGAAGAACTGCTTGAAGCTTCTATGCACAACCTTGGCTTACCCAGGAATGTATTCTGGGGGAAGCGAGAGGGATCACCTCCTTCTTATCTCGAGGCTGTTGCTCTCTTCTTGACCATAACATGTCATTTCCCTGTCATCTCATGCGCTTGCACGTCCACTGCGCACGACTCAGCTGGACGGATGCCAGGCCAATATTAATTCAGACTCCTTGTTAACCCGAGTATTTCACAAACCATGGTGTAAGACCTAATGAGAAATCAGAATCTGGCGCCATGGCTGGAATGAAATCAAACCATGAAGCTCCTTCCTGACCTATTATAAAAATTACAGTGTGGAAAGTGAATTTAATGGTGCAGAGTGCTTAATTGTAATATCAGTAAAGGCTTTGATCTGGGTGACTCTTGACATCACAGAATGAGGAAACTCCCTTAATGATTTGAAAAACCACACAAATGGATGGGGAAGGAAATTTGTTTTATGCGTATATATTAAAAAATGTTATTAAGTCTCAGGGAGAATTTTATTTTGGCGGTGGAGGGAGGATTGTTTGAAAAGGGATCCGTATCACAAAGGGAAGCAGAGGTTAGCTGAAAAAACCCAAACAAGGTATTTAGCACAATGGAATGACAACGGCCTGGTACAGCTTTGCTGAGGATTAAAATATGTGCATGTTCTTAACAAGGCCTGTGCTAAGTGTGGGGTATCAGTCCCTTGGCCCAGCAGAAGCTGTGCCTTAGATGCACCTCGCTGCTCTCAGAGCTCCTTTAGCTCAGGGATGGAGGAGGAAAACAACTCCTCAGCACCTTGGCCGATGGCAGGTAGAGCCTTTTCCAAAGCAGCTGACTCCGGTTGTCGTGCATGGAAACAAGAGCCATGACTCCACTTACTCTTGCAAGTGAAAGCAGAGGAGTTCTGATAGAGGCTGGCAAAAAGGCCCAGGCAGAGGCAAAGAGGAGGAAACTTTCACCCTAAGAATCAAACATCAGTCACCCTCCCATCCTCCTTCCCCAGCCAGAGGTCTAAACGCTTCAACAACGCACTCAGCACCAGGTCATACCTTCAGCTGGCAATGAAGAATAAACGCAGTCGTACAAGATCTGCTCTGCCCCCCTTTGACTGGATCTTCTGCAAACCTACCTCAACGTCAGAGATGACATTTCATCGAGCCAGGTTTCCTGAAGGAAGAATTTCCTGCACCTTAGGCTGCTGACAGCTGCCAGAGTTGATCTGGCAAGATTTTTTTCATAGGCTGATGTGAAAAACAGAACCTTCGTTGACGCCAAGACGCAAGAGTGTGATATGTGGCTTAGAAGAAGAAAAGGAAAAAATATGTGTATTTGTGTAACTATAAAAAAAACCAAGTCAGAGTGACTCGTGATTTGTCTACAGTCTTTCAAGGAGCTGGTGAGGGAATCAGAATTCACAGCTACCTGGTTTCCACAGCAGTGCTCAGCCTGCTAGGTCAGGCTGCCTCAGGTAAGCCTCCAAAGCCATTGGCCTGGATGGAAAAAAAAATGTAACCTAGTTTTGAAGAATTAGAACTTACAGCTTCACCCTAGAGAGTACTGTCCTTGCTCAGCCTTGCAGGGAACCTCCTGAGAAACTCAGCTTGGCCTGAGGTTAAGTGGAACCTTGTGTGGGTGCACCCTCCAAGGCAGGGTGCCAGCAGCAGCAGCAGGCAGAGGTGTCTCAGATGGCTTTCCAAGGGGGACAAGGCCAGATGACAGGTCACAGCCCTCAGCGGTTCCCCAGACTTACAGTCTCTGAAGAACTAACAATGCCCACTGTGTGGGGATGCACATCCTTCTCTTACAGACCCAACTTCTGCCCTGTAAATTCATTTCTAGAAGATTCTCTGAACCTAACAATCAATGTAAACCACAGAAACAGAGAACCATGCCAAAAAAAATTTCACCCAAAGCTCACCCCAAATGTAAGCATTGAAGATTTTTGGCTAGGAAAAGACTATTTCTTGGAGACTGACTCTACCCAGAGTCAGGATGTGGTACAGGACAATTTCGACTGAAAACGGGACTAGGTGAGATGTCCTGTCAGTTCCTGGACCCAAATGCTTTGGTCCCTACAAGGAAGCTCGAGAAGGACAGCTATAAATCTGGATATTTTATCTGAGCTGAAAAATGGACACCTGTCCAGTGGAAAAAAAAAAAAAAGGAAAATTTTATTATGTACCTGCAAAGTCACCTTCCAGGAACTGAAAAAATTCCTCTTAGGTTCGGTCTCTTTGACACAGAAAACTGGTCCCATACAACTGCAAACCAGAGTAACTATTTGGCTCTCAGACTGATAGAAAAGTCGGAACAAAACAGATAGAAATTTGCTCCCATCTCTTTCACCCCACCTATAAGCACTCCCCAGGAAACACATGTAGCTGTACTTTGGGGGATGCCACTGGGCCAGCCCGCTGATCGTTCCCTTTGCCTTCCCCGCACAGGCAGCGCGGCAAGCGCTGGGCTCGCCAGGCTGCGGGAACGGCCACCTCGGCCCCGTCCCCCGCTATCTCACGGGCAGGTCTGGGCAAGTGTCCGCCTTTCTCCAGGCTCCTGTTTCCTGGAGCAGTCTCTTTTCTTCTTTGTCTGTTTTAGAGTGGAATTTCTTCAGGGGCAGGCACCTAGCGAGGCTGGGACCCTTTAGGTATAGCCGTATGCAAACAACCTAAGATAAATGCCTCTCTTGCAAAGTACGTTAAGTGCAGTGAATTTACTTTTCCCCAGCGGCTGCCCACTGATACAGGAAATCTAATCCTAAATCTCATTAAGTTCTACAAACAATTCGGCCTCTCTCCCCAACAAAGTCACCATCCTGGACTGCTGAATGTTTATGTTTTATTTCTCAATTCCCTTTTTGCTCTCCATTCCCCCACCCTTGTGATTTTCCTTTTGGTAAATATTTCTACATTGGAGAAGTCTAGCCAAAAGAGATTTAAAAAAAGAAAGTGAGCAGGAGAGACAGAGTATCAATCATTTACCTTCAATTCCCCAGGGAAGAGGTGGGGAGAAAGAACAGCAAGGTAAAAAGTTAAGAACGGCAGAACCACAGCAGTGTTCTTTGAAGACCATCCAAATCTATTGCTTCCAATGTTGAGGCCCTTGCAACTAGTGCCAGGACTTGGAAGGAAAAAAAAAAACAACCTAATACACTTCCAAAAGCGAATTTTTCAGCATCAAGCCAAACTACTCAACGTTAATTTGGTTATTTGGCAAAAAATAACAATAATACTAGTCCCTGAACTATTGCCATCTGCATCTAAAATATTCCGGACAGCCCATTTCCCAGTCCAAGAATTACAGCAGATACCCCTGACTATTAAGAGAAAATAGTTTGTTATTTTAAATGCCTAGCATATAACGAAGCGTTGCATCTTGTTGGGAATAGCCTGACATGGTATCTCACACACAAACACGAGGTGAGGTAAGAAAAAGCTATATATCAATTGTGTAAGTATTGGCTCTCGTTTCCTGTCGTGAATGCACGGCTTTAACTAAACGTGCATAAAAGTGCTGGTGAGATGACTTATTTTCCTCTGTTACCTACGGGGTGAAAATGTTAAACAAAGAAAGAGCATCCTCAGATGCCATGTGTGGGAACGCACGGGAAAGGGACAAAGCAAAGCTCCCAGCAGCTCCCGGGGCGAGCAATGGGACAGTCCCAAGCAGACCACCCCGGCCTTCTCTCTGGCGAAGAGCGGCGATGGAAGGAGCTTGCAGGAAGCATTTCAGGCAGAGCCGTGGCCGGGTGCTCGGTGGAGCCTGGTCTTCCTGCAGCCAGAAAGGAGCCCTGGGGAATGCTGGAGGGGGAAAGGAGGGGAAAATAAGGCAGAGGCCTCTGCTCGCTGCCCGCAGACCCCACAGGGATTTGCTCCAACCCCAACCCCAGCACCAGGCCAGGAGGCAGCGGACAGCCAGCATGCATTCCGCACTTCCATCGTGTCCCCTGGTCACCTTTCCCACCTCACAGAGGGCCAGAGGGGCCCGACATGGGACCCAAGCCCCCTGCCCAGGCTGGCCCTCCTGCCCAGCAGCTTGTTACACACGTGCTGCTCGGACGCCCACGAGTGAGTTGCACTGAGCTGTCTCTTTAAGATAAAGCTGCAAGAGTCTCTCCTTCCAGTCCCAGAGAATGCGTTGAGTTGCCATTAATTATTTTTTGGATGACTCCTGAAAATCATGCCTTCAAATAATTGGACAATGGTTTAATTCAAAGCCTGATAAAAAACACATTGAAAGCCAAAGGAAGGGTGCTGCTGGAATGTTTGTTTGTGCAGGGCTTTTTCTACCGAGCGTCAATTCTCTATTTAAACCTTGCAATAAGGGGCCAAGGCAGGTTAGAAGTTTCCTCCAGATTTAAATGCTCTGGGTGCCACCACAGACCTTTGCTCCTGGCACGCAGCAGAACCTCATCCTCCCTTTGAGACCTCAGAGAGGACCAATATCTCACCAAGCTCTCTCCCTCTAGACCAAACCGTCGCCGTGAGCTCATGATGCAGCCAGCTTGGAGCATGGGATAGAAAATAGGGATAGGGATTGTGAAATAGATCACAAAGTCTCCTAAATTTTCCTCTTTTCTCTTAGGAAAGCTTTTCATGCTCAGGAAATTCTGGGGGATTAACCTCTTCTCCAAAGAAGGGAAAAGCTTGCCATTAAGAGGAGCTCCCGCGTACTTGCCCCTTATCTCCCGTAGAAGGGCCAGGCAACCTCCGTCAAGAATAACTCAGGGAGCAGAAATCAGGCCCACATGGGCCTGGGGACTTGCAGTGACATCGCTGTGAACTGCCAGCACCAATCGGTGCCTGGGGCCCAGACTAAAAAGCTTTGTCCAAACGACACCGAGGGTCAGGATTGATATAAACACAATGGAATTTTTACTGATTAAGGCCTTTCCTCCCCGCGCTGGATATAGGATTTCCTGTACTGAAGCATGCTTGAGTATATTATTTCTATGCCAGGGAAGGGAAAACACTCGTTCACGGAGAAGAGAAAAACATATCTCATGGGGTGAGGAAAAGATACAAAGCAAAGAATCCTATCTAATAGCAAAGGAAGCATAAACAATACGACCTTCAGTGACTCGCATTACTACTGACCACCCTCTGCCCCAAGGCTTCTTCAGAAGGAAAGGAAACCCCAAACTCATGGCCACGAGGAAAGGGAAGAGGTGGGGAGAGAGTCTGAAGCACTTGCATTATTAAACCTATGGGCTTAATAGATATATTTCAGGTTCTGAAGTAGCTGGATAACCCCCTGGGATTCTTCTGCCACAAAATCAGCGGGATGTTGGAGGATGATGATCAGCAGGTTGGCACAAACAGACTATGATGGAGGATGTTCCCTGAAGCAGACCTAGTAAGCTTTTTGACAACTAAAGTCTTGCCTGCACCAGTCCCCACGGGTAAAACTGAAAATGCAACAGGGAAGGAGAACTTCCAAACCACCAGGCAAACGGAGAAATTGCAAAAATGGGCTTCACAAACGTGCAGCCCAAGCTAATGGTTAAACGCAGCAAACGGGTGACGCGCTCAGTTCACCCCAGAACTGGGAGCACGCCAGTGCTGCTCGACCAGTAACTCTGGGAGTACATCAAAACCTCCTGAGCAAAGTGCTGCCTAATAAAAATCCCCCTATGCAGGACATGTCCTGCCACTCCTGGGATATTCTGCAAGAGGATTGAAAGAACGAAAGCAGTGGATGGTGCCGAGATGATAAAACAGATCTCCAGGACGTCTTTCAGCAGCGCAAGCCAAACAGCTCTGCGACTGTTAGCGATCCCGGGGAAAATAAACAAACGGACCCCAGCAACCCTCCCAGTATACCGAGAGGCTCTGTGGGTGGTTTGCAGAGCACTGAGGGTAAGGAGGTTTCTTTTTTCAAAGGAAGTTTTGCCATTTAAAAAAGAAGTGAAAGAAATACGCGTTGCAACAAGCGCTCATTCTCGGAGACGCATGAACTCCGTAGTGACTGCACAGAAAAAGGCAGCAATACCTCGGCTGCTCATCAATCACAAAGATCACACGCTCTTGCTTTGTGCCCTTACAGCGGAGGAAAATACAAACGCCTTCCAAAGAGGTTCCTCTGCTCAAAGCTTTTCACTCCTCACGACATTCTTCAGCGGACAAGTACTGACCACGTGGAGCGAGACAGCCCTGTGCCAAAGCACATTTTCTGAGCGACGCTGCCGAAGTTGTTGGAATACAATGTTCACAGGGAAGGCTGCGATAGGCATGGAGACCTCCAAGAACAAAGCACTACAAAAAAAAAAAAAAAAAAAAAGCAAGAGGAAAAACAAACAAAGGGCCTGGCCAGTTTTCAGAGGAAACCAAGAGTAACCCTTCAAAGGCTTGCATGACTGCTAGCAAATCTGTAGTTGTGAGGGGACTGACAAGCTGGTATTGTCTCAAGCTTAGGGGAATATGGAAAAAGTCATCAATGGGGAAAAAAAAAAAATCAATATAATACTGTTGAGCGAGCAGTCCACACGTGACACAAAACATTATTTCTTTACAGAAACCAGTAGGATCTTGCTAAGGATCCTGGAGGAACGGAGCTTTGCAATTACAGAAGTTGAATTCAAAAGGGAAAGTCACAAAGTCTTATCAATGTTTTCGGCCTGGCCCAATGCAAATCAGCTTCAGTGGACAGTTCAGCCGGTATCTGTGGAACAGATCAGCTCTGGGTGTCCATTCCACTGCCTTCTGAGGTTGGACTCAATGCTGTAGTCCTTTCTCAGCCAGAACTCCAGTGCAGAGACTGTTCTGCCTCCCACCAGGCAGAATTACGGCTCCAGTTCCCCATCGTCTCCCACTGAAAGGCAGCCCGGATGCTGTCCCCAGGGGAAGGATGCTTATTGCCACTGAAGATAAATTCCAGTTTCCACTCGCTGACCTGATCTTTCAAATCCTTTCTTAGTAGATGTCAGGTAGGGTGTCACTGAGTAATCTGATCAAGTAGTTGGTGCCCAGAAGGAGATGTTTAAATGATCAACCCAGCAAATTTAAAAGCTTTTGTAAAATCCCATCTGAATACAAAAAGTTAAGCAAAACACTGCCATGAAAACATTTCTGATTCCCATCCAAAAAAGCCTACCATTTATTATGAAGCCTTTAAAATTGACAATGAGGGAATTCTTCACTGTGGTCTCGCCCTCACTTTCACCCTACAAAGCAATGCTGTATGGAGATAGAGTAAACACTATGTGCTGTATTTTCCTAAATAAAGCGAAGGAAAAAAGCAGATCAATGTCTATTCTGCTGCCAGCAGATATGGAGTCAATTAAAAAACTAAAATATACAATAACTTAACTCTTTGCACAGAGCTCCAAACATATCAATACTGTGAGTATAAAATTATTTTCCATAGAAGCACCGAAACACCCTGGGTTGAAACACACTCTCAGTTTTCAAATTTTGAAGGTGAATTTGTTGTTCCAAAACCTGAAAGATCAGCAGGCAGCCCCCAGGCAGCTCTCAGCCAGGCACTCTAAGTTTCCTCCCCGGCCAGTTCTGCAAGATGTTCCCCAAGTTTATCTTTTCCCAGGTCATGTGCAGGGTATGGACACCCTGGAAGGCAGGAGATGCAGGAGAAGCTGCAGCCATTCTCCAAGCGATTCATCCTGGCACCCACACCACTTCTGTCTCCAGCTTTGGAAGCAAGGGCACCAGGCAGCGCTCATCCTCCTGCCAGGCACATGCACATGGCCCCTGAGTTTCGGGAAGGGGAAAGAGTCTGCAGCTGTCTGCCTGTCGTGGAGTGGAAGGCTCTCCTTGACCACAACCCCACTTCTAGCCCACGGTACACGCAGGTAACAGTTCTGTGTCACACAACCTGCAGTGTCCCACAAAGGGTAGGGCCGGGTTACCCGCTAGCATGTGAGAAGGGTGCAGATTTTCAGCTCCCCAGCCAGGCTGCTTGTGCAGAGCCCACTCTGCAAAATCCCTCCTGGTGATTTGGAACAGGACAGAGAGCCAGGAAGCTCCTACCCTACTGCAGCACCAACGGTCTTCACTGACAGGCACAAGACTGAAAATGGGTACACGTGAGAAGGTTTAAACTGCCATTAACCCTCATTTTTAAAGTACAGGTTTCGTCCTTGTCTTGTTTTCTAGTGCCAGAGCTGTCTCAAAAACATTTACCTCACCTTTGCAGCCGGTACCAAACCAGAATCCTGCGACCAACTCGAGCATGGAAACAGAATCTAAGGTGAATATCCACTTCCAAAATTCAAAGCTGGAACTGAGCAGCAGCTCTCCCATGCTCTGTGAGCTGCCTGGTGCCTTCCACCATCAAAGCAATTCAGCAGGCCTGGCTGGGGGAGCCGGCGTTCTGCATTTTCCTCTCAGGACGCGCTTCCAGGTGCCACATCCCCACACGATGCCATTATACGCTGCTGTAGCCAAGCAAAATTTTTGCTTGCAAATTTTGGCTCTTCCCTCCAACTTAGCCCTTACTTAGACAAACTCTCCTGACTTCAGTTTTTTAATTCCCATTAGCATCAGTGTTTTCCTGAGTAAAAAAAAAAATTTAAATGGGCAAAGTCCAGGAGACTTTGTTAGAACAGCTGCACAGCTAATGCCTTACAGCTCTGTTTTCAACATTTTTCAACAGTGTGGCACAACCCGAGAAGCTCACATATATAAAAAAATAACCTTGCCATACTTTGCAGCATGAGGAAGGTAGCTCGAGTGTAGAGTGAAAGTACTAGAAATGACCACTGCTACACAGGCCAGACGAGTTGTCACTGTGACACTAGGGATGGTCACCAAAGAGGGGGATCGTTCCCGCAGCTGAGTTTCAGTCACTTTATCAAGGCACGTGTTTTGATAGCTCAGAGGCAAATGGGATGCTACAGTCTCCTCATTCCTGTCAGTAAACTCAGCCCAGAAATGGAGAGCGATGCTGCTCACACAGGTGGGGGGATCCTGCTGGCATCGTAGGCACCCTTCCCCTCCATCTTCAGGTTTACTTATTGACTAGAATTAAAAACTTCTGCTAGTGGTATGCTGAGGGAGCCACAGTATTTCTCCAGCCCCATAAAATAATTCCTCCAACCCTGTAGAACATGATTTTTACGGTAACTTTTGCTCACCCAGCATCTGGTAAACATTGGCCTGGAGTCCCTGTGCTGCACTGGAAGCAGAGAGCAGCTCCTTCATACAAACCTAGAGCAGCCCAGCCACAAATGTACAAGGCATGGACTAAAGCAGTAAATACTTCCAGATCAGACGTGCCAACCTCCTCCGAGCCATCACATTTCTGAGAAGGCTGCGTGAACCAGGTCCAGATAAAAGCTGTGTCCTGCCTCCATTCGCTGCCACGCACAGTAAGCCAGATGCTTCGTGAGCGGCTGGACAACCTCCCAGCGTTCGGGCTCTCGAGTGAAGAGCAGCTGGAGCACTTGTGGCTCACGGACTCACAGCCCAAGCCATACCCCGAGCTCCTATCTGCGACGAAGTTATGGATGTCCCATCCCTGGAGGTGTTCAAGGCCAGGTCAGACGGGGCTTTGAGCAACCTGGTCTAGTGGGAGGGTGGCTGGAACCGGATGATCTTTAAGGTCCCTTCCAACCCAAACTGTTCTATGATTCTATGACTGTATACAGAGGGTTTCTGTGAGCCCACTGCATCACAGAGAAGCTCAGCCTGCACATAGTACTCTCTTTCCTCATTTGGCTTAAGCAGGTCAGAAAATTTCATCCACTTAAGAGGTTTTAAAATAAAACCCAAAGACTCCACACTTGACTGGCCGCTTCACCCAGACGTACACGCAGTGAGCACATCCCTCCCATGGGGCCTACCTAGGTGAGGGATGGCTGCCAGGCAAAACCAGGCCTGAAGAAAACCAGACTTGAACGTAATTTAACAGAGTAGCAGCTTTGCATTCTTGGAGACTTAAATAATCAGTAGAAATAATCATAAATTGATCAAGCTGTGGGGTTTTTTTGTCTTTTTTATGTACATATATATATCTCAACTCACATCCATATGTGTGTGTGTGTATGTATGTATGTATGTATGTATATAAAGCTTCATGCTCCCCTCACAGTGTTGCTTACAGTGTAAGGAGCAGCAGAGCCAGGGAGCAGCAGGACAGCCCGGAGCTGACACAGCACTGCCAGTCAGACCACGAGCGAGGGACAGGTTCAGTGGGCACCCAGGTTCTGACTTCTGCAAGGTGGAAGCTGGATGAACAGCCCATAAAACAGCATTTTTAGTTCCTTTAAGCCAGAGAAATGTTATCCTTCACTTCCAAGCGCTACCGGCTCTTGTTGCTGCTTTGTTCACCTTACCTGTTCTTTTGGCAAAAAATTTACTGTCATGAAACTTCAGGCAAGAGAGGACAAGAGCCCTTTTCAAATCCAGTCAGCTTTTTCACACAACTACTAGATCAAACTTTTCCAAAGTACATCCAGACACCCCCTAACCAGGGTTCTGATTGCTCCAGTGAATTTTTTAACCAGCTCAGAACCCCTGTAGATCGGGCTCTCCCTACAACCCACTACTATCATTGCTCGACCTGTAAAATGCTGTTTCCAACTGATTATTATTTGATTACTTTCAACATTTGAGTTGTGGTCTTCCAAGCAAGGGTCTGCTTCTCGTTGAATTGTTTACACTCATTTAAACCCAAATTGTCACTGAAAAGGAGTACAGGAAAAAACAATTGTTATGTCCTCAGGTCAAAATGGTCACAACAGTTCCTCTAAGAAGGCTTCGCACCTCCAGGATTCATTAGTTTGTCTTGGGATGAGACAGGCAGGGTTTTGTGGCAGGCACCCACTTTCTCCTGGTCTTAAATAAGTCAGCCCAAACTTATTTAGGAAGGTACCTGTATCTACATTTCAGAGACAGTGGTACTTTAACTGCTAAAACCTCCACCGATTCCTTTCTGGCAGACCACGCTCCATTGCCAAGCAGCTCTCACGTGTCGGAGCAGCAGATGTGCACGGTCCTTCCAGCCCAAGGCTGGCAACCACAGAGAGGAATTCCCAGCCAGGCTGGCCTGCAGTCCGTGCCCGTGCAGGTCATTCCTGGAGCCTCGCTACCTCTGCTCAGGTAGCAAAGGAGGAGTCTGCCTGCTGCAGATGTGTAGAGAAACCGAGGAAAGGCCGTGAAGGCTGCAGAGTCAAACCCAAGGAAAGGACAGAAGTAAGGCTGCCTTTGCTTGCTCAGCCTCTGTGTGACCTCTCGGAGTGTGTACGTTATGACACGGGCTAATGACAGGATAACGCGCTGGTTTTCCACAGGACCTGCTCCCAGGATGCTCTGGCTGCAGAGCCTAATGAGGCAAACTGCTGTCCACAGAAGCTTTTCTGTTGCAGAAGTGGCAAAATACACAGTGAACAAAGCAACGAGTTTCACGGAAGATGGAGGCTGGTCTTAGACTTGAACAGATGGCTGGTCTAGAGCCTATCAAAAACCTGCCACAGAGTTATGCACTGTATTTAAGTGTTTAATGACACCAATTCCAAAAATTCAGATTCTACCTGTTTCAGACTAGGTACCCTTATTCATTCCTATCCCTGGCACCATTCCAGGCGAGGCTGGATGGGGCTCTGAGCACCCTGCTCTAGTTGCAGATGGTCCTGCTCCCTGCAGGGAGGTTGGACTAGATGAGCTTTGAAGGTCCTTTCCCACCCAAACCATTCTAGGATACTACACTTTATTTTTTTAATATGTTTGTCCTGTAGAACAAACCTGAAGCTACCAACTTGCACCTTCAAATGACAGAAAAAGAACACCCATTTTGGAGACGTTGGAAAAAACCCTACACTAAGTGAAGCATTCAGATAAAAAACCTGATGAAAATCACAAAAACATAGGGAAAATTAATCACTCCATCTCCAGAAGAGAGTTTTCACAGCTTGCTGCAAGTGTGACCTTGCCCTCTTTAAACCTGCACATCCTAACCTTGCAGAAAATAGAGATCTATTTAAATGAGCAGCTCTCTGGCATTCAGCGTGGTTCACCTCAGCCAGGATGCACGCCCGGAGAGAGGCAGGAGGAGGCTGCAGGGCTTCTTCACCCTCCCTGACACAGGCAGACAAGCTACAGGCTGCCCAGACAGGGCCTCGTGGGGTTACAACTGATGACAATGACAGCTCAAAACGTGGCAACCTAAAGAAGCCCTTCCGTGGGATTCACGGAGCCTGGTGCATTAAATCCTCCCCGGTACTGAGCCGGCCCCGCTTCCAGGGCCCCCCGTGCTGCACCATCTCCTTTCCCCCAGCTAGCCCCTGTAAGGCTTCTCCTTACACGCATCCCCTGAAGGGCTTCAGAAGGTGTAAATCTTGGGTTTGGAGGTTTGGTTTGTTTACTTGTTTTTCGATGGGAAACTGCCAAAATTCAGGAACTGTTTTCTAATTTTAACATTTGATTTTCAACAGGGGAAAAGCAAATCCCCAGGATACAAGTAATTGCCATTCAATCTATACGCTGGGTTAGAGATCCCAGGCGGTTTCTCATCTTCCAGGGCTGAAAGGAAAGCTTTCCTCTGGGACCTGCAAACGATCCCCCCATTATGCGATGGCAGCGCGTGCGCATTCAGAGTGTTACACAACGGAGTTTACTCGAGTGACTCTGGCATAGCTGTCACGAATCTATATTAAGCTATTCCCCAATATTTATTGTCAACAGCGCTGAGATCAGAAGATGCCTGCCTCCTGTTTCAAAACTTAATGGCCCATTGACCGCACTTCCTCCGAAGCACAAACTCTTATGTCCCACGACACTAAATCTGTGCCACGCTAATGAAAAGCCCTCTTTATTTCAGGCCAGGATCCAGAATGGAAATGATTTAGGTCACAGTCACTGTGTATTTTAACTCACTAACTCGCTATTTCTTTAGTAATTAGAGATGAGGTCCGTGGCAATGCCAAGTAGTATGCCGACCTCAACGTGCCTATCTATTCTGGATACTCTCCTGGAGATTTTTATTTAACACATTTCAAATTAGAGCTGAGGTGGGAATGAAAAATTCTTTGGCACAAGCGAGGGACACAGATGAGTGCATTTTCCACTTTTTTTTTTTTTTTTTTGGTCCTTAACACAGCAGTATTTTATTTCATGTTAAAGACACCCAGATGAGACGTGACAACAGTGACAAGCATGGAATTAAACAGGGCCCTGTTTAGCACTACAAAAGAAGAGTGATTTCCCCTCACCTCCGCTGAGCAGAACCCTTTGGGCTTGTTCTGCAGGGTGACTCGGGGAGCGTTACACGCAGAGGTTGGCAATCGCTTTCCTCCCGTTTTTATGTTTGTTATTTTTCTAACCTCTTCAATCTCACTTTGCTGAAGCAGAGGAAATGAGGTAAATTGGTCCTAACACAGGCCAGGAATTGCTGTCCTACTACTGATGTGGGGTTTAAAGGTACTGTGAGAGTGGAACAGTAAATCTCTGGAGCACAAATTTCTTGTGATAACACTAAATTTACCCAGTATTTATTGCTAAGATACAAAGTGTTATGGCAACATGTAGGAAAACAAGTTACAAGGTTTTCCTTTAAGGCATAAAGAACCACAAAACTCAGCTGCCTGCATTTAAGCAAAGACATGGTGATATTTCAGTAAAGTAACTATGCGCTCACGTGGGTTTTTTCACCCCTCTGGCAGTGCTCAGGTGGCATCAGACCGCGGTTTTCACTGCTCAGCCAGCAGGTACAGAAGCCTGACACATGAACTAGGATATTCTGTAGATTTGCTTCAGATAGTTGTTGACTTTAGCATTCTATTTTGATTTTAAAGGAGAACCCCAGGAGTGCTACACGGTATGGGTGGGATGAGAGCAGGTGTAGGACAGAGGAGTTTGGGAGCATAACTAGAACATTCTTCTGCAAGTTAAGAAGCAAGTACTCAACTCAACGTAACCCTCTCAGACATCTTAGATAAATATGAGACTAACAATTCCATTCCAAAAACATAACCCCTTAGAAACAGTTATTAATTAGATACCTAGGCATCCATATACACACACATCCATATCCCATGCTTCTTCATTTCAACCCAAGATTCTTCAGCTTGATCTGAAAGCATCACCTTGCTCCCACTGTGGATGCATGAACCAATTCTTCCAGTCTTTGCTTCTATCCTATTCTTGATAAGGTGTTTCTACTGTGCATCTTGAGTTCAGTATTAACTTACAGGAGAAACAGATGTTTCCCCTTTGCAAGGAAAAGCACCTTTTCAAAGGTCATCGGTGGGAGAGAAGGACTTCCACCGCTAACAAAAGGCAGCGGCAGCTGCCACTGTCCCTTCTGCTTTGAAGATCTTTTTCATGTGGCTTTAACTTTATCTACTAAGAGTTTTAAAGAATTAGTTTCATCCCGCTATCCGGTAAAAGGTATTTTCCGTACTTCTATTGCACTGAGATTCAGCCATTGGCCCATTCCTAAAACCGCAGACTGTTTTGTTGAACAAATCCAATCCCTGTGTTCATTCCTAAACATAACTCAAAATATTTCAACGGTGCGTCCCCTCCTTTAGATGTTTTTAATATTGGATAGGGAGGTTTGCAGGATGTAAGCTTTATAGACTGTGAAGTTTTCACATCTCCAGATGGAATTACTTTACAGTTACAAAAAAAAAAGAAAACTTTTCTAAAAGAAAAAAGAAAAAGAGAGAGAGAGAAGAGAAGACTTGAACCTGCTGGTCCTCAAAAGAGAAGTTAATAAACCACAAAGAACTGTGAAACAATAAAGTTTTCCTCACCGGTTAAACTTAATGGAATTAATGATCTGAGTTTCAGTGATACCTGAAGGCTATCGAATAAACATTCCCCATCCCCTTACACTCTCTTCAGGAGGCTAATAAAGAACATCCATAAATAATAATGTGCAACTGCACAGATGTGCAGGGATAAACAGCACGTACAGCCCGACGGGCAGAGAACAGCCCAGACCAAAATCAGACATCAGCACCCGCAGAATTAAGAGAATTTCACGAGGAATCCTTGATCTTTGCAGGTTCGAGGAAAGGGCAGATCTAACCCGAGATTCTCAGCCTGGACCCGTTCACTTCAGCGTGTAACTACGGGCAGGCAGCAGCATTCCAATTCTTCCCACCGCCGGCCAGGGGAATATTAAACCTTGGAGCGAGGAGACCGAGGACCTGCGAACGGAGAACTCTCTTACTCCTTGCTGACAGCCTCTTCCCCGGGGATCTTATCTGATCTCACAGAAGGCCTCAGACCCGGTCCTGGAAGACTTCACACATGCAAGGTGGCACAACCCCGGTATCAGAAGGACTCAGCTCGACCCCTGCTCTCGTTTAAGGTCACCAGATTTTTTTACCCAAAGCGCAAGATCTTCCCGAGGGCCCCTGTGCTGAGGAAAGGGGTGAAGCACCCCCGGCCCGGTGACCAGAGCGGAGGCAGCAGCGCGGCGGGGAAGGGCCGAGCGATGCCGACGCGCAGGGTGGGGCCGGGGGAACGTCCGCGGGCAGTTCTGCAGCAGCACCAGAGACCCCGGCGCTGACGGACGACGTCGCGACCACGCACGCTTGGACCCAGCAGCGAGCTCCCCGTTGGGAGCGTGCAAACCACCCCGCACGGCACTGCGCTGACGCGGGCTGGCGCGCCGTCGGTTTTTTACGCTTTAAATAAACAGGATCGAAGTCCAAGAGTTAAACCTCTGTTTCAGCTCTGCCAGTTTCTGAAATTACACAAGTCAACAACACTAAAATAAATAAACCCTAAAAGCGAACGCTTTCTAGGAGCCCATACCATTGTTAATGTCAGTACCAGAGCGCATTTGTCTTTTGTAAAGTTATATGAAGTCTCGGTTTGGCTGAACTCGACGTTGTCTGGTCGTTCCTAGCTTCCCTAGCGAGCACATGAATGGTTTCTATTTAGAGGAGATTACAGGTAGCCATAAATTATCACCTAAGTGAGGCTGAGCACCTTGCCAGCTCTTCACTTCACTGGATGGCCGTTGCTTTGGCAGGAAAATCTGCCAAGTCTTGGTCCACGTAAACTCAGTTTTTGACATGTGTTATGCTGATCATAGGCAACCATTAGAGAGACCGAGTTATGGAAGAATGAAGCATTTTTTCCCCATCTATCATAGGTACTTTTCAGATGACTGCATTCCTGCGTGACTGCATCATCTTTTTTTTTTTTTTTAAACAATTTTAGCTTCCTCACTGCCCTTCCCAAAAATATCAGCTATGACCAGGCAGCTCAGATTGTCCCTGTTATCAGCTGCTAGACGCAGGATACCGAACAAGCTTCATTATCACCTGCACATTGCTGTTAATTGTGGAGCTTTGGCTTTCAGGCACAAAAAGTTATTAATTACTACATTTAAGCTTCTGACTCCAAGAAGTGACATAAAATACTGCCACGAGTGGAGATGAACACAAAGGCCTCTTCCAAAACGTACATTCACTTAATATTCTTGGTATAAAGCTACTTCTATGTAATGCATGCGATATACATTAACAGGCTCATCTTTTGTAGTGTATTAAGGAAAGTACTTTAAAGATGCAGTTTAATTAAGCTTCTTAACGCTCCTTTGTCAGGATAAAATAATCAGCCTTGTTTTGCAGGCAAGTGCTAAAAAGTTAATTAAATTACAAGAACCAGACAGTGACTTAAAGGCATAGTCAGGAAAAGAGGTCGAAAGACTCAGCTCCAGTCCCAGTTGATAGGAAACTCTCCCCCAACGGACGTACGACCTCAAATCAAATTTCAGCTGCCATCAGCTGACTCTGCAAACCTTGGATTTTACTGAAGAGATGACTTGAACAGTGAGATATGCTGCTTTTCTATAGAAAATGTAAAATACTCTGAGTGTTGCAAAATGGTAAGGATGACAAAAGAATACTTGGTATTCCAAACCTCAAAAGTCAGGAAAAAAAAATCCAATGTTAAAATCATAAGCATTAGACAAGAACCTGATAAAAGGCAATACAGTAATTGATTTGTTTGGATTCTGAAGGATTCTGCCCTTTTTATTTCCTTGGAAACAATCAGAAATAAATGAAGGGATAGTTATTACTGGAGGTGAAGGCACTGAAAGAAGAAGTGAGCTGGAGGGCAATCATGAAAACGATCCAAGTAGAAGGTCTACTGATTTACACAGAAAGACTTTGTTAGCATTGTATTAATGATGTCTTTTCTTTATGAAGTCACGATATAAACCAAGTCACGTGTTTGGCAGGTGACTAAAGAAAAGCAGTTAACCAAGCTAAGGTCTCCACAGCTTGATTCTGCTAGAAGAAAGCTTGTACATTCAGTTTATTGCACAATTACTAGTTCGGCTGGGCTAATTAAGTCAATTATTTAAAAATATTCTTGCTCGCCGGGGTAGGCAAGACTTGAGGAACAGTGGTAGGTACACACACCCCCCCTCTGCACCTCTAGGTCTTAATTCAGCCTCCCTCCTTCTCAGTTATCCTCAAGCACTTTACGAGCAAGAAGATAACGCTTGCTCTGCACGATCCTCACCGAGCAGACTTCCAACGTCGCTGCTCATCCAAACCCCAGCTCGAGTCAACCCAGCGGCAGATCCAGTTAGGGACCAACACACCCACCACGGCGACAGGAGGAGTTCACTTCAAACGAGCTTTTCAAGCTACATTGACTCAAAAGTATTTTCAGGACCAGAAACATGAAAGCCCGAGGAAAAGTCCGTCTGCTCTGCGTAAGCACGGCAACATAGCTCAGCGTGAAAGCTCTCCGTGCAAACAGGATCCGGGAGCCAAATTCCGCCCTCTACCACACCATTAATAATAGTTATTATGACTTGAGCTCCCCCAGCTATCCTGGGTGGTTCTCGGCAAACAATGGCACAGTCTTTGCCTTGAAATGGTAATCGGCCACGAGACGTGATCCGACAGGCCAGGGGAGCCAAACTGAAAGGGGTGGGTGGTGACGGGGGAAGGCAGGACGACGGTCACAGTACTAGGCTCACTACTTATATCCTGTAAATATCTTGATGCTCCCAGTAAGTGATTTAATGAATGACTGAGAGATATTTCCAGGAAGGACTGAAAAGAGTATAGAGAAGGAGGGTGTGGCAAAAATGTTTAAGAGCAATAGGGAAGGCAGACGGGTGAAAGCAAAACCAGTAGTTTGTGAACACTGGAATTAAGGAAACTGGGATGGATTTTGCTGTGTGACACAGCCTGGTGTTGAGACATCACAATGCCTCGCTCACATGTGGATTCTTGGATGTCTAGCAAGGTGTGAGACCACCTCGGACCCAGAACATTTATGGTGTCTCCCTCATTGGTGCAGCGCCTTTGGATCACAAAGCTTGAAAAGAGCTGAATTCTCTTTGGTGAACAGTGAGCGGCTTCAGCATTTAAGAGGGAGGGAGACAGAAAAACTAATGAGACCATGAAACCCAACTTTTCCTTGGTAAACCAGGTTCCAAACATCACAGAACTGGTGTCATGAGTGTGAAGGGACCATGCATCCTCCAGTCACCACCAGAGAGTAACTGGACAAGCTCTCAGGACAGCTAGGCAAGACAGTGAGTTTTATTTAGTGGAAGGTAAATGGTTTTTCCGTTGACCTGCTATCCACACTGTTCTTCATGAACCCCAGGAGACCACTGGCCTTCTGGACCTCAAGAGCACACTGCTGGCTCTGGTTAACCAGCACTCCCAGGTCCTTCTCTGTAAAGCTGCTTCCCAGCAGGTCACCCCTCACCCGTACTGGTGCAGGGGGTTATTCCCCCGCAGATGCAGGACTCTACCCTTGCCCTTGTTGAACTTCACAAGGTTCCTCTCCACTCAACTCTCTGGCCTGTCCAGCTCTTGCTGAATGGCAGCGCAGCGCTGGTGTGTCAGCCGCTCCTCCCACTTTGTACCATCAGCAAATTTGCTGGGGGTCTACTCAGAGGAGCTGGGGCGTGTGCAATGGCTGCGGCCTCTTCGCTCAGAACCACGTTCAGCAAGCAGACCTCACTGTGGGCCCTGCTAGAGAGCCTGACCCACACAGTAAAGACACGTGGACCTCCAAGTCACCAGGCGTGCCCCCACCCTGACCTCACGCGCTGTGCGCGCAGTTTCGCTGAGGGAGTGAAGTGATTTCAGGAACCAGGAAGCTCTCTTCTGGCTCTGCCTGTCTGTTTGTTGGCCTTGTATACTCCCCAGGTGCAGAGGTGAGCATGAGGTAATCACACCTAGTGAATATGAGGTTTAGTCTATAGGAAACCAGTGGAATTCATGTAATTTTGGCAGGCAGTGCTTTCTTCTCTGTAAATTTAGCAGTGAGTTGCATGCCTGGCTCCAGAACAGCGTGAGCACTTCATTACAGGAGGATCCTCCTGATCTTACTGCACTGGAGACAGAGCCTCAGTCAGGGATAAAGGGGCTCTGAACTTGGGCAGGGGTCATCAAATACTCCTCAGGTTCTCCTCAGCACTCTGGTACTCCCACCTGAGTCAGAAAACCTGGTTCACACTCAAAAAAAAAAAAAAAGAGATCTGAACTGAAATGATGTTTAAGTGCTGGTAAAATCTAAACTCTGTGTCAGGGGTACATTTCCCAAATGATGCTCAAGGTCCAGTGCTTACTCCAGCTTTGAGGAGAGATGGAAAAGGATGTTGAAGGATAACAAGAATCATTTATCAGCCAGAGACTCAAGGGAGGAGATGAGGGAAGGAAAGACCGATCTCTTTTTTTTTTTTAAATGTTTTTGAATTCTCCTACGTAACCCTAGGACGGGGCTGCTCTCACCCTGCTGTGTTTACTGAGCTCTCATGACTCTCCTGCCTCACAACAAACCATCATCACTCTGAGCTCTCGGCCTACACAGGAGCTCTCGGCCTTACCCCATGCGTGTGACCTTAATGGAGCACTTCAATCTGCTGATCAAAACCACCTTCAAGTATAGATGCTACAGCCCAGCTGAGACCATCTGGAGCAGCCAGCAGACAGACCAGCACAGCTTTTACACGGGCAGAAGAAAACAAAACGACTGCAAGCACCCAGACCTTGAGAGGATGACTATACATAGAAAGAATTGCCATTATTCCCCTACGCAGCCCCTCATGAGGCTGAAACTCCAGCACTGTGGCCAGATTTGGGCCCTCTGGAATATGATGTGATATATTTGCACATCAACAAACGGGAAGGATCCTAGCAGAAAGCCACGAAGATGGTTGGACCTGAGAAGAAGTCACTGAGGGCTTGTTCAGCCTGAGGAAGGGAAAGATGAGGTGACACTGTACCACACTCTTCACTTGCCTGACAGCTTGAGAGGTGATGGAAGCAGACAGTTTCCCGAGGTGCTCGGTGGAAGGAAAGGAGGCAACGGCATGAAATTGGGAATCCTGCCTGGACATATGGAAAAAGTTCCTTATGATGGCAGTGGCTCAGTGCTGGAATAGGGACCAGGGATGTTATGAAATAGTTTCCCACTTGGGCTTTTCCAGACTCTATTAGCGATACCCTGCATGGCTTCATCTAGAGCTTGGAGGTTGGCTCTGAGTAGACGGTTCAATTCGAGGCCTACTGAGATCTTTCCAAACAGTTTTTCTGTGAGTTTATGATCACTGAGCCTTTCTGAGGTGTTACTAAGCACATGGCTGCACCTTGAGGCTGCTTTAATTTCTGTTTTAATTTATTCCAGTGGAAAAAAAGCATCTGCCTCCTGACGAAATGCTTCCCTTTGCGACTTACGCTCACATGCAGAAGACAGGATTCCTCCAAAGCTGGCCCCAAATCACTGATCTGCCAGAGGAGAGAGCGACCCTGGATCTGATTTCTGTGTGAAACGCACTCACATGTTTCTCCATGGTCACTTCTTCATGCAGCCATGCAGAAACAAGCAGAAGGGTCTATAGTCTTTCTGAGGAAAAAAGGGAGTAAAGCAGCTTTGTCCACAGCTAGCACTTTACACACTGACACTAGAGGGACATTAGGACAGATCTCTTTGGGTTTTTTTCTTTCCTGCAGAGTATATCCCCAGTAGTGCTTCCCAAGCAATAGTAACAGAAGGCTGCAGTCTGTTTTGGAATGAAAACGTCAAACAATTCCAGCAAAAGCTGCCATGTCTTCCATGCAAAAGGTTGAGGATTTGGAGGAGGGTTCTACATCTTTGATTGTGTTTCTAGGTTTATCTTAGTGCACTAGGACAGATAGAGGTCCTTCAACAAGTTTAACGTTTGAATTCCATTTGGACTTATAACTCCCCACCTTAGAAATCATCAGAGTCCTTCCAATGAATCAAAGGTTTGAATGTAAAGGAACAAATCCTATTGTTCTAAAGGTACATACGTTTCACAGCTTATTAGGTATTCCTCCTCGTTCTCTCAGACAAGGAGTTTTAAAAGTTTTTCACAGTCACTGAGCTGCTGGTGGCATGAGATGATTAAAATGTATTAGGTCCCTCATTATGTGGCTACACGGTCCCCTGTCATGGCACACGTACTGCAGAAGAAGCTGTGAATTTCTGCATGCTGGTGTTTCTGGGTTCTTTGCTTTGTTTTACCAATGAGAAACGTTTTATATGAATCCAGGAATTTATCGTTAAAAAAAATAAAAAAATTATATTTCCCCAGTGTCTTTTTGTGTCAACAGAGGACTTTACTGGCAAGTAATGAGTTTGCACTAAGTAGGCAAACACAAATAAATGAAATCTGTGTGGATAACCAAACGTGGTGTGTGTATATAGCATATCTCCAAGGATTTACAAAACAAACAACAAAAGCACAAGAGATCTGGTCCTTTTCGAAAACAACAGGAAACATTTTTGCCACTTATATTTCCAGGGAAAAATTAACCCCCCCACCCCGTAAGCCCTAGTTTATTAATTAATCATTATCTACCCCATCATGTATATGGTGACCTATCACAAGTAGATATGTTAAGTACTTATGTGTTATCAAATCAAACACTTTTTTTTTTTGCAAATAGGGTATTTAGACTTTTGCCTCTTAGCACTTTCTAAATTTCTCCCTACCTTGTTCAAGACAGGCACAAAGTTTTGGTGAAATACCTTGTGCCAGTCAGGGGAAGAGCTCATAAAGACCACGAGGAACAAAAGTGCCCAAATAACCAGAGCTGTCACCCACCTGACCTTTCCCGAGCTCTAGGATGAAGGATATTTGGCTTGCAGTCTAAGCTGATACAATTGACCTCCTCAAGAATATTCACTCCATCCAGAATTTGCGAAACATTCCGAACGTTTGTCATAGGATTGGCCGAGAACTGAGAATTTATGTACATTGCAAAACCTGAGAATTTATGCACATTGCAAAAGCAGCAACTCTGTGCCTGTCTTCGGGTCCTTTCAAGGCATGACCTCCTGGACTAGAGAGGCCTCGGGTCAGGCCCGGGACACCATTCACATGGTTTTTCGCTCGCTTTCTCTTCAACCACCACAGTGTTACCGTTTCTCTTCATTCATTTCATTCATTCCCCAGTCACACTGCTCCAGCCACGCTGCTGCTCCACGCTGGGCTGTGCCAAGCTCCTGGGAGAGACCCCTTCTCATCCTCCCCACAGCAAAAGCAGCCAAGTTTTTTTATTCTTATTCAAAAGCTTTATTTCTTGCACCTCACTCTGAAGTACCTCACAAACATTGGAGCGAGTTTGCTTACGGCAGGCATTCCCAAAGAGATTATAAACACTCACTCTGCAGCTTGCAGAGGGGAACAGGCTGGAAGTGGGGTTGTAGCTGCTGCGGGGTCCTGAGCTTGGCCTTTCTATCGCTGCAGTGCTGGGATTCTCCAAGCCACTCAATGGATTTAGGGGCTTATGTCCCAATTATTTCAAAGGAGACAAAGGGTTAAACTTCTCCAGAAGTTTAAACATCCCAGCATAGACATTGGGTTGGCTTCACCACCACTGTGCTGGAACTTGGCAACGGTTTAAGAGGACACATCAACACTAAACAACAGTTTGGAACAGGAAGAGAAGATGAATATCTAATCCGATTGAAACTCCAGAGGAAATATCACGCAGGCTGACTGGAATGGGCCCAGGAGGCTCATGCTATCAGCTCTGGTCTTAGGCAAAGTTCTCCTCTGCTCGGGGTCTCTGGCTACCCGTTGTCGATACCGCACGTCAGCACCTGGATGCAGCACCGCATTCTTAGCAGCCAGAACCTCACTCTTAGAGCACAACTAAAAAGATCATCCGCAATCTTTTAAAACAAAAACCAGTCCATTCATACACTTGGTCAGGGATGTTTGGGAGGAGAGGAAAGTTCAAATTCATTTCTTTTATACAGAACGTATGAAAAAAAACCAGCCTTCCTAAACAGAAATGCTTTCTGCTTAGGATACAAGTAGTGGGAGTATTGCCTTGTTGCTTCAGAAGGAAAAATAAGCAAACATCTGAAGTCTTTCTACCCCAAAATCCCAGAAGACTCCAAATTTCCCAGTTATCGAGGAAAAACGATTTAGAGAAAGGCTGTTTCCCAACACACAAGCTATAAATCGCCTCCCGACTCCTGCGCAAGGCCATCCCAAGAACTGAAACACCAGCAGACTGGGAAGCCAGCCAAAACCTTCAAGAGCAGTTGATCAGGGTTCCCACACCAAAGCTGTTACATATGAACTCTGTGGTGTCTCGGCGTTCCTCCTGAAGGCTGTTCTCATGCAGATAGGGTAGAATGTGAAGAAACCTGTCTCTCCTTAGCCTGTGCCCGTGGAAAAAAATGCTAATGCACCGAAGTCGGGAGAAGTTCCCACATCGAAGAAACTGCCCCAGTGAATGGCTGTGAGGACAGACTTCGGGTGCTGGGAGTAGATTCTCTGGGGGAAAGAAGACAGCTTTTGAATGTCCCATGATTTGTTTCTCAGCATGGCTCCCTCCTAGAATCTTCACGGGCAAATCTGAACAGTTCTATCCCGACTTTTGCTCCTACAAGCTGTGAGTTGCAAAGGCACTTCAGCCTGGCCTAAGTCCAAGTTGGTGATTTTTTATTTATTTATTTTTAAATAGCCTGGCTAGCTTTTAGCTGGATCAGTTTTCTGATCCAGGTCATTGCCCTGAAGACTAATGCTGGAGTGAGGGAGGCAGCAACAAACAGCTGGGGCTAGAAGAGAGCGGGATGGGATTTCCCTTTTGCAGGCACTTATGCCAGGATGAAGTGACCACCTAACAGCTTCTTCACTTGCTTATGTAAAAACCTTCTCGACGCACAGCCACAACCTACAGCTATTCTGCTGCTTGTGAAACTATCCTGGTTTCACTGTATCTGAGAAGTATCTTCCATGCAGCTTCAGAACAGCTTTTGAATGCATCTCCCTGAGCAGAGCCTGTTCCTCCAGTGCCCGACATGCACTGGCTGTCAGCTGGGCTGAAGGCACCAGATGGACCCTGTCCAGCTAGTGATGTTCTCCTCAGTGCAATATGTGATCCCTGAGTTTTCATGGTGGTGCCAGTGCCAGAGAGGGACCTGCTGCTGCGGGGTTCAAAGTCCCCGAGGGACAAGGATGACATTTAACAAAGGACACTTACATCTCAGCTCCTTATTAAAGCGTATTCTCTAACTCAAACCGTACTCAGCATGGTTTGATCAAGGGGATCCCGACAGGGTGAGGTCTTGCACGGCCATGGTTTTGTTTTACTGGACACACAAAAAGCTTTCTCACGTGAAAGAACCAAAACAAGTGTCAAAATACTAATGGCCACTCTCTAGGAAGCAGACGTTTTTGTGCCAACAGTTCTTGGGTAAGCACTGTTAAGAGAGAATCACAGAATCATAGACTGGTTGGAGTTGGAAGGGACCTTAAAGATCATTAAGTTCCAACCCTCTGCCATGGTGGCAGGGACACCTCCCACTAGACCAAGATGCTCAAAGTCCTGTCCAACCTGGCCTTGAACACTTCCAGAGATGGGGCATCCCCAACTTCTCCCAGCAACCTGTTCCAGTGTCTCACCACCCTCAGAGTGAAGAGCTTCTGATTTCCAACCTAAATCTCCCCTCTTCCAGTTTGAAGCCATTAGCCCTTGTCCTGTCACTACAAGCCCTTGTAAAAAGATGTGCTGAAGTATTAACTCTGGGCAGCCACCTTTTTTTGTTGTTGTTGGGTTTGGGTTTGTGGGGTGTTTTTTTTTGTTTTGTTGTTTCTTTTTTTTTTTGTCTTCTACCTTCAGAAGCAAACCCAGCTCATGTTAAGGAACGAGCTAAAGACACGTGGGACTCCTCGTGATGGTACCGACGACAGCAAGTGTGTTTACCCCAAGAACCTTCATGAGGACTTAAAAGTGAAACTAATAGGAAAGGCAAAATACCTTTTTCCATTGAGTTTCCCAAAGGGATCTGATTGTTCTGTTTCTAACCCCACTTAAGTTGCTTAGCAGCTGCAGAGGGGAATTAGCTCCTTTGCTACGCTTTGGACACCAGTATCAAAACCAGGATTTGACTCTCTGGATCAAAACAGAACAATGTCACCAGCCATGTTCAGTCCCAGAGTGTTCATCAGGGACTGTAAGTGGAGTTTATTTCCTCTTTCTACACTCTTCAGCTGTACTTGTAGTTGATGTTTGTTCCTCCAGTGAGGTGGGGAATCTTCTGAGCAGACAAGGGAGCTTTCCTCACAGGGAAAAACACCAAGAGATAAAGCTCTGGTGGGTTTAAGCTGCTCAGTGGTGTGAGCCTGCAAACTAGTATCTGAAACAGAACTTCTGCTACCAGAATCCATCCTTCCTTCTCCAGGCTGTTGCCACTTTCTTCTACAACACATTGACACTTCTTCCTCCACAGATGCAGCCTCAGCTTGTGTGAAGGGCACCCAGGACACCTGGAGACAGAGATGACTGCACAACCATCACCAATTCTTCAGGACAAACGCCGACTCCCCCTAATTGTACAGTACGGGAGGTGGCCTGGAACTTAACCAGGGATTTTAGGTGATACTCGAGTGCAAATGACAGCGCGTGACAATCGCATGTTTCCCACCTGCAGAGTCTACATTCCCATTTCTTCAACTGGATGATGTTTTATGGCCATAAGCCTGCAGAGGACCTTTGGCCATAACTATTCCATGTTTTTTCGCTCTCAGATGGTGGGAGATTTTTTTTTTTTTT
>WUAM01000287.1:71656720-71691401 GCA_024336885.1 Actenoides hombroni
GGAACTTTGGCCAACTGTGGTTAACATTGTGTCTGATTCACAATCTGTTGTCTCATATTGAATGGGCATTGGTAAAGGAAGTGACAGCAGGTCTTACCAACATCAAAGGGGACGTGAGGTTTTTAGTGAGGGCTGTTTGTTGATTTTTTCTCCAGTGAAGTGATATTACATGGCATTTCCAACCCTCAATCCTATTAAGTGACAGAACTACCTAATAGCACTCATTAAATAACATAACTCCGTGTCAGAAATTCACTGACAGGCTCATGCAATTGAAGGGGTAGATTTATACCCTAAAACAATATGGTTTTGGTGTTATTGTTGCTGTTTGGTTTGGGGTTTTTTTCTTTAATAAATCTCATTTATTTTAACAGGTGAAAGTGTAAGACCCAGGACAGTTCATGAAAAGGTGATGACCAGTCAGTACATAAGCGAGTAGAAAAGTGAGTTCCTGAATTTTACATTTAGAGGGAAGAAAGCACTAAAAGCATGATCATTGCTGTGCTGCTGAACCCCTGCATTTCTTGGAGATCAATTCTTTGGTGCCACCAACCTACACTTGCAGTGTTGTCACAAGACAGCCATATCTTGCAACAGCATTCAGGAACTTTCCATCTTTCTGTCCACAGAGATATCCAGAGTTATGTATAAATGAAGATATCAATTCCTTTTTTTTTTTTTAATCCTTACTTTTTTTGAAGTTCTCTGTTACTTATGGGCCCAAACCAAACACAGATAATAGAAACACTAAGTTCTTAAATACCACCATCATCCCTTGCTACTAACTGCACATTTTAAATCTGTAATCCGACATATTTATATTGCAGAGTGAATGACAAAGTTTGTCAGAGTTCACAGAAATATGTCCATCAGTGATTTCTTGCTCCTTTTACAGCTCTCATCTTACTGGAGCCCAAAGGTGTTTTTTACCAGCTGATCTACAAGTACTAAGAGCAGCTTTGATGAGCTGGAGATCTGGCAGTGATTAATATAAGAACACAAAGAGAGTGTGAGGTGTAACACAACTGTCTGCCCAAAATCCACCTTACCTCCCAATGGGCAAGGCTAGAACTCAGAAAATATATTATTATCAACAACATTACAGCATAGAAATGATGTTGGGGGTGTCCTGATTCACATTTAATTTCTGAACTGCTATGTAAGTGCAAAAATTATTAGAAATCAGAATTTCTGTACATTTTTAATTGTAAACTCTACGTCTTCCCTAAAAGAGAAGCCTACTTTGCAAGCTGTCAGTAAATACTGCATTAAAAAACCAAATCAGAAAGCATGCACTTTACATAGTGAGCAATTAAGCTTTACCAGTAAGTGGCTACTCTCATGAGAGATCCCACTGGAATTAACTGAGTACTTATGTGAGCAACTGCTCACCAAAACGAGAAGTAATTCACATTCTGGGCTAAACGTCTGAAACTTGTACACACAAATCCTCCCAAGGTCTGTCCCTCCACAATGAAAATTCATGTCTTCTGTCATTTCTCCACTCTCCTTTCTTACCACACACGCAGCAAAAATTCTCTCTAGGTTGTTCTGTCACCTTAGGATACAGGAGTCAGCCCATCCCTGGGAAGGTAGAAGGACATTACGGAGCTGTTTTTAGCCAGGACTAGCATTGATTACATTTTCATCTCCTTGATGTTGTGGGTGATTTTTCATTTTTAGCCACTTCAGGTCAAGCCTATAGGCTTGTTTAGAAAAACAAACTGATTCACCTCACTACATGAGTTGAAAACGAACCAGAAGGGAAGAAGTTAATCAGCTCACGGGGTCATATGAGCACCAGTGCTGAGGAGAGGGAGGGGATAAGCTGCAGCCTGAGGAAAGAGCAAATTGCAATGTTCCCAGGGATGGAAATGAGTAGCCACAAACTTCTTAAGCCAACCTCCCCCCCCGAAACCACAGAGCAGCACCCTGCAGAGCTGCCGGCTTCCTTGTGCCGTGGCCAGCCAAGCTAGCCAAGCTCACGTTTTCTGCTGCCCTGATAACAGGGTGATGGATTGCTCTGTTCACCTTCGGTTTAAACTGAATAATGGAATCAAAGAGAAGACCCTGCCCTGGAAAAGGACTGTCTCCTGCGTGGGAACGGGGAGAGATGTGAACTGCCACTGATAGAACCAAAAAGGAGGAAGAGTAACACAGCTGAGCTGCTCTAGCAGCTGGATGGTCTGTCCCACAACCTTCTCTCCCTTCTCGTTTCCAACACCACTCCCCCTCACACAGTTCTGCCCTCTCCTTCACGCTGGTTTCAACATTGAGCGGACCTTCATTGAGCACACTCGACCTGCTAATTGCACAAGAAATCATTCTTTTGCCCCCAGGTTAGTTTTCTGGAGGTGCAGTGCACTCGGTCTGGTCAGAAAGCAGTACCAGTGCCAGAACAGCCCAAGGGAAGCGGTGGGGGGGTGCAGGCAGGAGGGAAGCGAAGGGAACCTTCCAATTTGATGGGATTACAACAGAATTTAGGTGTAAAGGGACCTCTGGAGGTCATCGAGTCCAGTGGCAGTGAATCAGTGTCTTGGCTCTGCTGTACCATCGAGGCGAGCAGGCGAAAGAGCCAGCAGCCTTCTGGCTCTGGCATCAAAACCTCAACTCTCCCGATTTCCCAATGACATTTTAAATTTTGGTTTAATGGAACATGAATGTTGTTGCAAAAAAAAAAAAGAAAAAAAAAAAAGGACTTCTTTTCCTAGCCTAAAGGAATAAAGTAAAGTATTCTTCCTGGAAATAACAATTAGAGCTTCAATCCCTGAGTATAAGGCTCTCCAGAAAGGCAGAATGCTCTAGGGAAGAACACAACAATGCCGTGAACACTTGCGCGAAGCGTGCGGAGAGGTTTGTTTACCACACGGCTTGCTCCTCCTTGACAGCTTCCTAAAGAACCCATAGAAAGAGCTCTGAATATTAATAGAGTCGGATGGCACGAAACAGTATTTCTAACCTGCTTAGAAATGGTTTAAAGGAAATTACAAATACATGAAAAACAAAACCAAGTTTACAGTAAAAGGGCAGAGAGCTAAATTTGCTCTTCCAGTAAGCAATACGTGACACAAAACTGAGCTGAGGCCATCTGCCATCGTTTACCTGGAAAAAACCAAAGTGGGGAGGAAAGAGCAGCTGTTTGCCAGTTTTTTGCAAAAGCAAAACGAAAGGAAAAAGCCCATATATTGCATTAACCTATTGTACACGGGGATAAGTAGTTTAAGTAACACATACAATGATTTCACGATGTGCTTTGAAAAGATTCATTAATGTCTTTGGAAATATGGGAAAGTAATTTATAACAGCACATAAAAAAAAAGGTAATAGAGGGCCCAATCCTGTCACCACTAACTAACACTGGGCAGAGCTGAGCTTTCAGGACTTTCTGACAGGTTTAGACCATTTTTCAACAGCTTAGTTCAGATATTAGCAAACCCCAGCCTGGCTGGCTCCCGCCACATCCCCACTTGCTAAACTACTCCCTTTTCCTCTTCCCCCTTGCCTTCCCCTTTATAATCATTTAAAACAAAAATATTTTTTATGTGTTGAGCATTTGTATACTCCTGCCTTTGCTCTGTTCTGACAGCTCTGAGCACTGCAAGCCATTAGCAGCCTGCCTGGCAAGAGATGCAGACCGGCCAGACACACCAAACCAGAGCAGCCCACCCTCAACAGCATCCCTGAAGCCACCAGACTTTTGTGAACTTCTCACTTTCTGCATGATACTGCCATGAAAAGCAATGCCAGCTAAAGAATCAGAGGGCAATGCTTGAAATGCTAAGGGAGTTCAGTTTCCAGAGCTCTTATAATCTAAAAGAAACATTTTCCCTTGGTCTACACAGTAAGAGGAATGACGAGGATGAAGGTATGGACCGACAGGTTGTGTTGGGGGCCAGGCTGTTCTCCCCAGCAGTAACATCTGAACGTGGCACATTTTACGACGTGAGCCTGCATCAAAGCAAGAGCCCTTCTCTTTCTCATCCCCCATCAACACTGCGATTCAAAGTGCCTCCTGGAAATACCCAAACTCGGCACGTGGCACATCAGATTTCCATCATCATCCTGCAAACCTGTTGCACTTGGAGAAGATGCTGACAATTAGACTAAAATTCTGATGCAATGTGTTTTAAAACAAGAAAAAAACACCACCAAACAAATACTAAGTTACTCTTTACTATACAATGCCAAGTCTGCTTTACAGCACACATCCACTACTACCTTCTCTGGCTTCCACCTAGAACAGACCCAGCATGCCCAGATCCAAAAGCACCACAACAACACATTAGGTAGTTAAATGCAGCAGATACAAGGGCAATGATCTCGATTTTCTCATTTACCCTCTGCTTATCTTGCAGCATTCATTTGTCCAGGAGAATATCTTCACCGAGCATCTAAAACCTTTTCATTTCTGTCAAGTGATGCCACTTGTGAAGTGAAGCTGAAAACTTGAAGCTATATAAACATAGTCAGATTCTGCCCACGAGAAGCACTGAAACTAAAGAGTTCTCTAGGCTGCCTCCTTTAAAGCCAACCCCAATGAACCACAGCCTCTCAAAGATCTAGTGGTTGCTCTTGATAAGCTGAACCAGGAGGAACAGCCAGGCAGAGGCTGATATCCCTGGGTGTACCACAGCATCTCACAGTGTCCACTCCAGCCCTGACACCCTCTTCTGTCTCCAGATACCAGCACAGGATGAGGCTTCAGCCCTTGTTGGTGAAGAATCCCAGGACCTCTAGTTAAGCTTCAGCCAAGGCAATCAGAACACATTCCCCATCTGGTTGTAGGACACAGACAGCCTCTCCCATAGAGTTTTGAACCAGCTTTCTGGTTCATGACCTGTTGCTCCTCTGCTGTACGGTTTGGTTCAGATTTAAATGCAGTGCTAGCTGCTAAGCTCAGTTCTACTGTAAATACCTCTAACAGTGCCTGGCAGTTCTTCCCATTTACAAGTTAAAGTGGGTTGCTATGTCTCTTCCTTCCAGTCTGACATTACCCAGAAACAGTAAAACATTTCCTAATCATTCTTCTTGCTGCTCCTGAAAGGTTGAAACAACGTGGTAAAAAAGCTCCAGCATGGCACAGTTGGACTTCAGAATGGAACTTTGTTTCTTGTGCTCTTTTTTACCTTGCTGCCATTTCCTAGCCATAAGCTGGAAATGTTAAATTATGAAAAATACAGTATTAATCAACCGATTGGGTTGCCAGTTCTAATTCTGGACAGAAAAATGGACAAAGGAATAATCAAAGGCTCACCAAAAAAGCAGATGGCTGGAGAGCGCTTCTGGCAGTCACGCTACTCGCACATGGGACCACTTGAGTTTAACAAATTGGACAACAGAGAGAGTATTGAAATGGAAATTGGGGCTCTACTCCATTCAAATTCTTCAAAATGTTTGTTTTGGATTTGTACCTCTGCTGCAATTTACAACTCTAGATTAGATATAGCAAGAATAATATTATTGACTAGTAGAAGAACAGAATGACTAAACCATTTGCCAAATCACGCCGATTGTCTCCCTGTATACAAATAATACCAACGTATAAATGGCTTCCTAAATAAAACCTAGTAAGAAACGTGTCTTTTACCAACACAGCAGTAAAGTTCTACCTGTAGTTAGATCACAAGACACTTCCCAGACCCATACAGCAAAACTTTTTCAAGCAAAATCTGAACGTAAACGTGTGAATTACATCGGCATCAAAAGAAACCCACAGCAACTTGAGAATTCACCGTCATCTCCATGCAGCACAGAGACCTCCCATTGCATGTGAGACCACATCCCAAAGCTGCTTGTTCCAACTGCAGCCAGTTCTGAGACCCTAAGGCATAGCACAATACTTCCCATTCCATCAGGGAGGGAAAATCCCTAAAGCAATGCTGGCAGTATCAATACAAACACACGCAGGTAGTAGATGACACCAAAAAAGGAAGGAAAAAAGATTCATTCCATCAGCCTTGCCGTAAGAAATCAGTTGCCTAAGTTTTTAACCGAAAAACCACGAAGGCCTCTGTCAGTGAGATGCCAGTTGCAGCTTAAAGTAAATGTATGGCCAAACATGACGTCATCTACCACAACCAAAAATTAAGACGAAAGTTCTGCCGGTCTCAGGGACCAGTCACTCACCAGGGAAGAGGTGGTTTTATATGCACGCCTTCCTGAAGAATCCAAAAATAACATTTTTCCGTAGAGTAGAAATTCCTGCAGCCTTCACGCTTTTCGTTTCAGTTATGTTGCAACCCGAAGTGCCAGCTCTCTGGAATGAGGTAATCCGGCAATGTAATTTGTAGGATTTTATTCTGTCAAAATTGATCTTAGCATTTCTATAGCAACTAGATCAAAACAAAAGATGGAGCAGACAGAATAAGTCTCTCCCTGCCACCATCCAGGTTTTCTATATAAATATATTTGTGTATATATATAAAGCATTACACATCTATAAAGTTAACGTTCGTGATTCATCATTAAACAACGCGAGAAAAACAGCGCTGGAAAAATAGCAGCACAGTAGGATAACTTAAAAAAAGAAATGCTAGCAAATGTGTAAACCAACATTGATAAAAAAATATTAAAAAAAAAATAAAATTGTTCAATTATTAAATACCTGGGAACAGAGTATGTCTTTCCCATTAAACCTAGTCAGGAAAAGGTATTACCCATTTCTTTTAGGGACAGATGGAAGTAAGTACTGGCTTTGCTGACATGAGGTGAAGGATACAGTATCTTCCCCCCTGAGAACATCACACGTTCACCATGCCTGTTAACATGGTAATGTTTAACAAAGCTCGACTGCCATTTAGCTCCCTAAGCTTAGTTTTGGAAGGGCTGGATGCAACAGCCTTGCAAATGTCTGTCAGTTCATTTTAGTGCCCTTGCAGGAGCTGAGCTGAGTGCAGACGCTGTGATTACCAAACACCGAGGAACGCTCTGGATGTGGAACCCAACGCCAGCATCCAAGAACGATTTTCTGACTGTCACTTACAGCCTCTAGTATAAAAACACATGACAGTTTTAGACAGATCCCTAAACTGGCTGGGAGGGAATTTCTGAGAACGGCGTGTCAGCGAGGAAGAGGATGGTAAGACTCACTTCTGCTGTGCTGTATCGCCGCGGGTCCGACCGTGACTGTGCTGCTGGCTGCCATCTCTGGAGTTCACCATGTTGCTGCTTCCCAAGCCAGCTGTATCAGCCATGGGAAGGGATGGTGGCTGGAAGGCAGTTTGTCTGCTGGGCCAACTGCTACTGCTTGCTAAGAAAAAGAAGAAAATGTTAAAGTCAGAGAAATACTGGTCCTTTAGAAGAAACAAAGACTCTCAAAAGCAAGATATTTCTTCGATCCCAAGCTTTCCTGCTAGAAAACAGAACTTCCCCACCAGGTTAAGAAGAGTGGGTATGATGGACAAAAAATTCTTGGTGAATGCAGGAATAAAATTGTGTGCACGCATAATGTGAAACATAGGAATGTTTCCACCGATTACACACACTCCTAAAATGAAACACACTCAAGCCTTTCACCTGAGTAAAGACCCTGACCCCACAAAGCACTCTTCCAATTGATAACAATTCCCTTGAGCAATGACAGCGAAGATTTCAATATCAGGAGAGGCTGAGCTAGATATTCATTCTGAATTCACAGATGCTTCTGTAGGAACTTCTGTCTGTACGTGGTCTTGTAAAATCAGCATTTCAAAGCTCATCTTACAACTGACACAGATCCTGGTGAGTCTTCAGATGCACATACTTGGAAAAATGTACACAACGAGCCGTTCCCTTTCTTCTAACTTCAAAAATCATTGATCTGCTGCTACAGCAGGAGATGCAAAATGGTTATTTAGGTAAGAATGTTTAAGAAGTATAAAAAAAAAAAAAAAAAGAAACTATGGATTTCTTCCTAATTATCCCGTTTCTGACTGTCAGAGAAGATGTACCTTTTCCATGTAAAACCCCTCATTACCCCTTCCTTCCAACAAAGGCAATCAACATTGAACTTAAAAGTTCCCGGCTGTATCCAGTTTACAGGCTTTACCATCCTGCCCTTTGAAATGGAGTCTTGTACAAGGCACATCAGAAAAACTGGAGGAAACTGGAGATAAAAAAGATTTAAAAATAATAACAGTATTTATGTCTCCCAAATGGGAAGTTTGGAGCAGCGAGGGCAGGAAATGGACCGGTATTTAAGCTGATTACTCAGGCAAAGTCCTCTGCCTTTTCAGCAGTGCCACGGTCCCTCAGTAAAACCATTTAAATTAATTGGAGTTCGGGGCAGGGGGAGGAAGGGGAGGAGGCGGCGGGAGGGGGTAAGATGTCAAATTTTATCTGGAGTGCTAGTGATGGCTGGCTGGAGAGGGGCTTTCAGGCCCGTTAATTGGGCCCGTTTGCTCCAACGCCACAAACACTCGGAGATGAAATGTTCTAATAACCCCGCAGCGCAGGTGGCCGCCAGTGCGGGCCGGCTCCTGCCAGCCCGGCCCGGCTCCTGCCAGCCCGGCCCAGCCTGTCGCTCCCGCTCAGGACCCGCTCGGCTGAGCAGGCGGCTCTGGGCCCGCCGGTCATTAACCCAAATGTTCTCCCCGTGTAGCTTAGCAACCAATTAAGTAGCTGGGATCTTTAACATTTGTACCAGAAATTCACACAAATAGAAGTCTTTCGGGCCACGCTGGCCTTATAGACATGGATCTTATGATGTTTTTTACCTAATTATCAACTTTGGGGTTTTTTTCTTTGCGCGTCTGAGGAAAGGCCGGCGGGCGGGCAAGATTTTGCTGAGCGCCATTTCCTCGGGCCTACGCTTCCACGGGTGTTTGCAGGCATATAAAAATCACATCTTCTCATTCACACTTGCACATAACTGACTAGACAAATAATATTATCATAGTGGGAAGAGCCAGAATTAGAAAGGAAACACTGCAACGTTTAGATTTAATCTGGTGAGCGTTAGATCATGATTCACTTTGACATAAAAGCTCAAGAGCACATTTAGCTGGGGCGAAACGCGCTACGGTGTTTTAAACGAGAAGGAAGTAAGTCTAAAGTTTCATGGGCTGCATTATTTGCTGTTGAAATCCTAATAATTGCCAACTCTCTACACTTACGTCGTACCTAATGAACTGGGTTTAAATTTCAGAAAGTTTTAGCAACAAATTGGAGGATCTTATTTGCTTCTGACTCTCCAGAAAAGAGAAGGTTTCTTCGTAGAATAGAACAGAAAATTGACAATAAAAGAAAACCAGCCAGGTTTCAAACACCACACTCCATTTATCTGCACCGTATTTCACAGCAGTATGTTTAAAATAAGCATCTTTTTTTGACAAAATATTATTTAAAACAGGTAAGTACTCAATCACCACAAGCAGGACTGGGATCACTGGTTTACAATACCCACAGTTAAATATCCACAGGCAAATATGGAGCTATGCTTCTCCAAGGCCAGCACCTGCTCAAGTGTCAGGAATTTGCTTTATCAAATAAAACACTGAATTAGTGCTCCATATGAATCAGTAGCTGCTCAACACAAGCTTCACAAGTGGATTAACTCAATCTTCTGCTTTCTTCTCACCCACGTCCACAAGATCCTATTGCTTCCCACCCACGGTGGCCACAAGAACGAATAAATCCCTGTAGACTCCTCCCTGCTCCTTCTGTCACAAGGATCATTTCAGATGGTAGTACAGTCCAGCCCTGGCTTAATACAAATCTGAAATGGCAGGCTCCAGATAGATGTTTTTCATGGTACATAACCTGGCACAGCTCTGTTTTCCAGCCATGCCTCTCCATCAGCAGTCCCCAGTGCTCTCTGCACAGACAGCATATACCCCAGTTCATCTCTCTGCAATTCAGGGGAGGAAGTCAGAAATGCCTTTGCAGTTGAGATGTGAGCCACAATGTGTAAAACAGGGTTCATCAAGCTGAGATGACTTCCTACTAATACATGTGTGCCTTCCTCAGCCCAAGGCACACCATTAAAACTCCCAGGTCTGGGTTTCCAGAGTAACTTGGGATTTTACTTACGACTTGTGTTCATCTAAACAAATTTACTTCATGCAGCAAGGAATGAACACGTCTAGAAAGAAACCAGATCACACAAAACAAGCTGCTAACTCCTTCTCACATGTGCAGATATGGTGCCAATTCCCAGAAGCTGCTGTGTTTGTATGAATGTGGTTCTCTTATGAACCCAACTGAGTCTGTAAGTATCTGCAATTTCAAGGCAGATAAATGTTATGTAAACTCAATTTTTGCAACATTAGTATTGTGCACTTTTTCATGCCAAGTCACTCTTTACATGGAAAGCAAACATCATTGAATTTATTTCAAGAAAAGCAAAATAAAGTTTACAGTTCTGCTTAGCATGAAGTTTATTTATAAACACAGGAGCAGACTGGCCTTATTACAATGGGAATGGCAGAAAAAACCTAACCATATCTTCAAGCTGAATGTGAGCCAACAGTGTGGTCTCAAGCAAGTAAAACAAAGCGCACATGGGCTTCATCTGAGACATGGCCCTGGCCTCTTTGGTCTGATGAAGAGATGGTGATGAAGTAACAGGCTACCTAATAGCAGCCTACACTGAAGTCCCTTACTTGAAGGGAAATTACAGTGACAACAGAGCCAAAATTCTCATTTGAGAGAGATGAGAGAACAAGGGGTAATATCAGAAACTGCTTCTTGGCAGGTTCATGTTGGAGATTAGGTAAAACTTTCAGAAGAAAGGTGGTGTAGCTCTACAACAGGTCACCAGAGAGGCAAAGGACCTCAGTTCCTGGAGACGTTTCATACTAAACACAAACTTTTTGACATATTGGCATTTTTGGTGATGGAGTATCCTGTTAAGAAATTCTTGACAAGGTAGAGGAGGAACCACGGATGTTTGGCACTTAACCACCCAGTATAATTCTCAAAAGCACCTGTCCATCTTTTTTTTAAGCACCCGAATTCCTTTAAAAGCCTTATCATAAACTGCCTAATAACTACAGCTCCATGCTCTATATCCTCAAAATACCAGACCATTTTTGGGTTTCAGTCACATGCAGACCCTTGCACTTTATTCCAGTGGATTATTCCCTATGAATACAGCCTTACAAGTAAGAGTGCAGGATCTAGCCATGTAACTTGCAGCACAAGAGCAAACTCCACATATTTGAAAAGATTATCAGTCAACTACAGTTCTTTCCACTGTAGAAACACTTACTCAGTTAAGATAAACAAAGAAATTCCCATGCACTGAAAAGGAAAACCTATTAACTGATTAAACATGTGAATCAGTTGATAAACTGGTTATCAAAGTTCTGAAAACATTTTTAACAATGACCCTTCCTGCCATTTCTAACAATGACCCATAAAAGCTAGAATAATTCAGCACTTTACAGGAAACCAGCTGGATAGAAAACAGAATGTATTTCTGCTCTACGAAGCTGCAGCTACGCCATATAGGCTGACAAATTTAGACACTAATTATCAGTAAAGTAGTGATGAACATTTTAAATATTAATTAAAAGCTTTGGACAAATTTTTTCAAAGGTTTCTAACTTTTCAGCACACACACAAAAAAATTATCAGTCTTATCCCATCTGATGTGTACTTGTAAATCCTGCCTTGTTTCAAGATTTTCAAATAACTATAAAAATACTTACAAAAAAAACCCCAAACTCCTTAATTTTCATAGAATAGGAATGCAAATACCTGTGTTTTTCTAACACCTGATCATGCAAATCCCACCTCAGAAAAAACTTTTCAAATGACTCCATACAAATACTTGACACCTATTCCCCTTACTCATATGCTTTGTATTAGCCAGATAAAAGAGCAGTTAAATAAAATCTACCCAAATCCTGAATCCTCCCTCTGCATGGTTTCATGGCAAGTAAATTGCCTATAGCTTTATTTTTCGTTTCATTATCAGAACAGTCAGTCTAGCCAAAAGGCAACATCACAAGTCAGACAAATCCCAGAGTGCAAGATATTTCCACCAAGGTCTTGTGCACTGTTCTAAAGGTTTAGACATAAAACTTTTCCATCAACTAAGGATCTTTTAGGAAGTCACAGAAAAAGAGTCAGGCTTTCTACCAATTACTGCAGAGCATTGGAAATAAGTTTAAATGGTCAGTGTTTAAACACATTTGGCTTTACAATGATCTTAAAACAATCCAGTCTTTGTAAAAAAAAAACCCCAAACCAAAAACCATCCTCTCAGCCTTCGCATAAACTGAAATAATAAGGCACACAGAATTAAAAGCCAGAGTTAAAAGCCAGTATTCTCTCTTCATTCCAGAAACACAACATTTAAAAGTAATCAAACAAGGCATTTGTTAACAGACGAGCACAAATAAAAAGAAAATGACCAGAGGTTTTTCATTTTGAAAAGTCTGCTACCATTTCTGGGAACATCACATCTCTGAGGGTATAGAAAGATGGTATTTATTTGGCTATAACCCTGATCTCAGTCAGGACTGAGCCCCGTGCTTTTGGAAGAGGAAGAAAACAAGACATTCAGAGTGTTATTTTTGAAAGATTTCAATGTATTCCAAGGCTATGATGGATTTGGAATATAGCTGAGAGCCACGCAGAGCCTGGATTTGGAAGGAGACGATGCACTCAGCACCTCTCTGTAAAGAGCTCTTCAGTTCACCGGCTCTAAAAAGAGATGAATACACAAAGGATTGGATACTTTCAGTTCCGTAATTTGCAAAAGATGCAGAAACTGCCCAGTTCATATACTTAAGGTCACGTTGCACTTTTTTAGTCGAGAGAAACAAAGCTCTAGTAGAACAGTATGTTCTCCACACCATCTTCCTCCCACTGCCCCCCTCCCCACAGCGTGAAGCTCCCAGCAGGAGCCACTGCCTTAGAGAGGCTTTTAACTGTGTGTGAACAGAAATTCATGTAATTCCTGCCTCAAACAGTTCCTCCTTCACTACCTATGAGCTGGACTCTACATCTGTTTTGTGCAAAGCAAAGATGCATTTTTCCCCATTGACATTACAATAACCTAAAGTGACACGAAAATCATCTAAACCCTTGAAACTAGATTAAGCATAAAAATTTACAGTCAGTTTTGCAGCCTTTCATTTCTCCTGCTCATCCCACGCTTTTGAGCAGCCACTCTGAGATCAGCACAGCCATTCTGGAAACCCAAATCCTACATTTTTACAGAAACCACTTGGTTTCAAATCTTTCAATTAGCAGGCCCTCAGCTTGGATAACTTGAAGAATTCGGAAATTTTCAGATGGGGAGGACACAGAACTTTCAAGTCACCTCTTTCCAGATGGCTCAGAACCAAGTTGCCCACAGCGACCTCCAAACACATCCAGTGCCTGTTAACAGTAACTTGGTTACCTAGAACTACATTTACAACTATAGCTTTTTTATACATGCCAGTTGTATCGCTACTCAGCTAACTGGTGTTCTTGCAGTTACACATAACATTCACTCTCTGTTCTTCTCCTAGGGGTGAGTCGAGCTGTAAAAGCATAAAAAAAGCGACCAAGAAGGGCTTGGTGGTGAGGGCACATGGCCTGGGGCTGCAGATCTGCCCACTGGGCATCGCTGTGCACTGAAAATAGGGGTAAAACTGGAGAGGACAAAAAGAGATGGGGAAAAAAAAAGAGAAATTCAAGTGAAAAGCTAGGCACTTGAATTTTTCAAAGTAAAAAAAAAATAAAAATGATGCTGCATCAGGCATCCCTTTGATTGCTGACCAGACCAGTGACAGTTTGTTCTCAAGATGGCCATTGAAACGTGCATTCCCACCGAGCGTTTGGATGTGTGCTCACGTTGCCGCATCCTGACAAGGGAGCTCAGAGATACTTTAAGTTGGTGGCTATTCAGAGGACAGGGTAAAATATGGGCATAGGCTTAAGTCCCACTGGGTTCGGTCCACTTGGTGCCTTTCCTAAGTGGGTTAAGAGAAGACCTTTGGTCATTCCTTTGCTGCTGGGCAGACAGAATCTCTCACAGCAGAGTCCCATCCCTGACATGGGTTCTCCTTCTTGTCACAGGAGTACAAGAGCATCCCATTTATTACCAGCTCCAGAGGGGAGCATGATGGAAGCAGGTTGGATAATCAGACTGGAAGAGGATGAGAAATTAAAAGGAAGTGTTTCATGATGCAAAGTGCTACTGCAAATCCTCGGTTCAAATGAGTAAATCACAAAAGTAACAATAAAAGGTGACTGAGCAATCTTCAGGTTAATGCAGTACTGGCCAGCTAGGAAGTGGCAGAGGGAATGACAATAAATTTCTCCAGTTCTGCCTCAACCCTCCCAAAGAGAACACCAAAATCTCAGCAATGCCTTTAGAGCTGATGTGAAGCACATGCCACTGAACAGGCTTGGGACAATTTACATCAGCTGAGGCTCTGTCAATAGTATTGAGATCTCAGCGCAGATGGAAAGAGAACCCTCGGTGAATCTGCAGCTGAAAGGAGAACGTGTGGCCCAGCAAGTTTACACCAGCTGGGGTAAAGGCTTGTAGGTGACCACAAGCCCGTGGGTGAGGCCATGATGCAGACAGATCCACCCTGACTGGCCCAGACCCACAGCCCAGGAGCAGTGCTGGGTGGCCAACAGATTTTTCTTATTAAATGGTCATTCTGGATTCAAAAAAAGCATAGTAAGTTCAGATAAAAGTAGTATTTTAAATTCACAGCAAAGTAAAACTTGACAGCAACAAGCAGTCTTCATTATACTGTTTTGGTTTGACTCTTCCTGAAGCATTTCATTATGTTTTTGAAATGAGATAAAAATTCAAAACAAACTGCTACCACAAATTGAAATTTCATTTTGGAAATTTCACAAGGCAATTTTTCAAATTGAATAATTCCATGAAATTGCCACAGACCTAACAAAACAAAGCAACTGTGTCAGATCTGCAGGTTCCATAAAAGAGCTTGGGGGGGGGTGGGGGTGGAGGGGGAAAGAGTTAACAATGATCCCGTTCTGTCTCAGAATGCCTTGATTTAAAAATAAACCATGTGAGAAGGAAGGGAAAAAGCAAGAAAGGAAGGGAAGGGAAAAAGCAAGAAAGGAAGGGAAGGGAAAAAGCAAGAAAGGAAGGGAAAAAGAAATTCACTGTTTGTAACATAACAGTTTTCAAAGATTGCGCAGCCAGGAATTACTGATAAGCCTTCTTAAGACCATGAAGAAAAATCTTTTGCTAGTGTTCAGCATATTGAACTGGCTTCTCCTTGTATTCACAGTAATAAAGCTGTCAAGCAACACAGAAAAAGAGAGCTAAGCAGTTCAAGACTCAGACACATGAACTTCTATAAACCTACATTAACATGTAATTGTTGCTGTGAGCTCACTGCTCTCCGTGTCAAGTGCTTGTAAAGGACACAAGTAAAACCTTTGCATGCGAGGCAGGAGAGGGTAAGGGGCTGTACTGGTCTGTGGATTTCTGAATCAGTCTTCCTGGGCAAGCACTAAATTGATATGTAGGAGTTATTCCTGGAAGCTTCCCATATGGTCAGTAAATTTCCGAATGGAAAGACAGGTTATTTCATCACCTTAATAACTTCCATGTTTTCCATCACACCAAGTAGTTGAGAGTCTGCTGAAGTCTAATGAACTATTTCGGTATGACCAGCTATGACTGCTTCAAATTGCTGGAGAGCCAGCAAGTCTCACAAAGGCAGCGGGAGGTTGGGGATCACTTGCTCCAGAGCTTTTGAGACACCCTGGCCAAATCGAAGAGGTGAGACAGCAGGAGGAGATTCAGGATACAGCTTCAACATTTTCACTTCCATCCCCTCAAGCTGGCTGTGTCTGAGATGGGTGGGAACACACCTGTAATCCTTCTGGACACAAAGCCAAGCTACGGAGCCCCACGGCACGGACAGCTTTTTGGACCCGTCTGCAAAGCCCCAACGTAGCCCATTCCACATCCCCTGGAAGCAGCAGCTCAGAAGCGTCTGTGCCGCTCCCTCGGGCCCCACAAAGATGCTCCTTTTAAGATGCCACAGCAGTGAGGGTGAGATGAGGTACACAAGGCTCTCCGTAAACAAACCAGAAGGGCAACCAGCAGGAAGAAGAGCCATGGAATCTGAGGGAAAACATTTGCACAACAAGCGGTGGATATAAGCCAGCCATTAATAAATTTCTGCTAGAAATTAGAAAAAGGTGTGGAAAGATTCTGGCACAGCCTTCCCACAGGATGGGAAAAACACAAACCACTCAAAAAATGTTACTGTGCTATAAAATGGTTGTTTATAAATTCACAGAGAAGACGAGAGGACATAGTGACCTGTGACTGCAGGGACTGGACTTTTTCAGTTCTTACCCCGGACTTGTGCTCCATGTTCCCCCAAGCAGCCATCCCATCCAGCCAGGACGAGGCTCTGGCATTGGTTTAACGCTCATGAACTTAAGGATGTGGCTAAAAAGATGATACAGGAGCATTCTCAGAGAGCAAGATGCAATTGCATAGAGAGCTGGATGTGTTTCATTCATTCTGTTGTGGATGTGGCTGATGCAGGTGCAGAGGTTACTGTGTCTACCAGGCTGCTCACCACGTCCTGTGCCCATCTTCCGGACCTTACCAGCAAGATTTACAAGCAAAATTCTACAAGTTATGGTGGCCTAGCTGCAAGTCACAGAGACAGAGGTTAAGAAGTGCACCAAGCTTAGCAGTTTCCCCTACACCGAGCTGGTATAGGGGCTGCTAGAACAGGGGCAGCTTACTGGGATCACCAACTAGTGACTACCAAAATATTTTGTGGAATTGTTTCTGTGAGTCCTGTTGTGCTTCCAGGAAGAGATTGCTCCAGGACAGGTAGCTCCAGTTAATGCTTCCAGCGACTGGAACTAAAAGCCAGCTTATCAGCATACATTGCTGAGCAGGTAATTATGGAGCTGCCTCTCTAGGCTTTGTAAAAGCACAGCAGAAGTTGAAGGTGCATTTATTCCTTTGGGTTTCATTCCGCGCATTGTAATCTCCCTCCCTCACCTGTCACCATCTTGCTTTAACAAACACAGCCTGGGGGGGATTTCAGAGCCTGGATCCTCACCTCAGGTTAAAGTGGTTGCTGATGACAGACAGAGCCAAGCACGCGCGCTCAGAACCCGAGCTCTCAGGCAAGAAGCACGTAGCTAAACTTTGCCAAATTACTTTCAGAAAAGCCCTGATTGAAAAGGATCTTCATTGTAAAATGCTGAAAGACACACAAACACACACACACACGGAAACCCCCAAAACCACCAAACTGAGCAAAAGGCAGGAAACAGCCTGGGTTTTCTGACTCTCACAGAACTGCTCATTTTCAGCTGATGACCACATTGCTTTAATGTGTTCCAGAGAAAATGCCCCTCACACAGCATCCACACGCAGCCTGGCCAAAAGGCCAGCCTAATTGCTTCTGTAGCCTGATGGGCTGTAGTCCTTTAGAGCTTAGTTCTGCTCAAATTTATATAAGCAAGCAGCAAAAATGTCTCTTTCCAAAGAACTGCATCAAATCACTTCTGCTCCCTTGTTTTTCTCTCCTGTTTAAACACAGCTGCTGCTCAAAGATTTGGTCATCGGACTTGTAATTGTGGCTGCCTAATGATCTTCCACTTCCTGCACTGCTTCAGTACCATCCTCATCGTGGGAGACTTTTGCTGGAGATGCTCTGGGGATGAGGCTAACGAAGAAAGAAATTAAACACATAGATATTCCCAATTTGGCCATGTCTGTGGCATCCCCGACAGCGGAGATGCCTAGAGGCTGTATTAGCACTGCCTGTGCACAATCTACTTAAATCCCTCTGATGAAAATTCAGCAGAAGATGAAATGTAGAGCTACAGGTTTAGTCCAGAGAAACTTTCTCGATCCGCACAAGCTTCCACTTCTCAGAACACAAGAACAGAGAAAGGGAAGGATTAAACACCGCTAACGCATGCCATTCTCCTTTGCTTTCCTGGCACTGCCAGCCTTTCATGTGGCAGTTTGTTTTCCTACAACACAATCTCAGGAATACATCTCTCCAAACATCTGGAAAACATCCACTTGCTCTGCCCACCAGAGCAGGAACTGGAGAAAATGAGATTGCAGGGCCATGTCTGTGGGTTACCTCTGCCTTCATCTAAAGGCTGACTGCACAACTCCTCCCGCAGTTACCTGAAAGAAAGCTTTTCACAACACAGCTCTTGATGTGTTGAAGGCTTTCCTCTGTCCCTGACAGCCATGGCTCCTTTCAACTCTCCCCAGTTGCCATAGATCGTCCTGGGATGAAAGAACTCATGATGTACACTACCATATGTTTAAATCTGGAAACAAAGAACAAGCAGCAGCTCACCTCTGAAAACTGAACACTAATTCTCATGAAGAACAAGCTCTTAGCCTTGGGCCAAAGCCTGTTTGCATGCTGGGCAGAAAAGGGAGTAAGGAAGGCCTAGGGTTCTCCTGAAGGCACTGGAAAGAAAGAGGCTGTAGCACCTTCCTGCTGTTTCAGTATCCAGAGCACCACCAAACATTTCGTAAGAGATCCCCACTCCTGCCTTTGTCAAGCACAGATCTAAGTGCCTTGATTCCAGCATCCCCATCCACCAAGAGCCACAGGAAGCTCACTGCCTCTGCACACAGGACACGGACTATCTTGTATGCCCAAAATGATTTCATCTTCATTCCCAAGACAGATTTCAGCCTGAGTGACCTACTTGTTCCAATATTCTGGAGAGAAAGGACAGGACAGTGCTCCCCACAGCTACCGCTGGAATTCACCACCCAACAGCTCTCTTTTGTAATGCAAGAGCTCTAACAACCAACAGTAACCAGGAGTTAGGATACGATGGCATTCACAAACCATTTCACTGAACTGAATGTATATGAGCAGCAAAAGGAAACATCAACAAATACCAGATGCAGAATGTAATTATGTTTGGATGGCAGAATGTTTCATATTGTTTTCTATAGGGAAAAAAAAAAAAGAAAAAAAAAAAAAAAGTAATCATTAAAGCAGTGGAATTTCAGTAAACTATGTTTTGGGTTACAGCCCAGAATAGTTACACTTGGCAGTTCAGAGGCACGGGTAAAATATTCCAAGGTTCATAAATCCCTGACTTTAATTTGTAGATATAGGTTACAGCTTTAGTATCACTGCAGGGGGGTAAATCATGCTCCCACCTAAAGAGCTGCCAAAGGGCGCTGGACCAAGCTTTTCAGCTCTATTGGGCAGCTTTTAGGAAAGCCATACATCAATGTCTTTTATGTTCCCATGCCACTCAGATACTATATACTCATAGCACAAGGCTTCTTTGGCTGGAACAGGCTCTGCAGCACCTATTTTTAACTTACACACATAGATGGTGGTGACTCACGAAGGAAAAAAGATACCCAGAGGTGGACAGGACACAAATGAGCCGATTCCTTTCTTGCATCAAGCTACATTCACTATCTCAGTCCTGTAGGCTCAGTGTGAGGAGGCAGTTTGGAACTGTTAGGAATTAATTTGTAAAACAAAAAATCCAGCAGCATTCAGTGGCATATAAAGAATCTCATTTCATTTGCATTCTCTGGAACAAGTTGCTGGGTTCCAGCAACACATGCCTACAAAAAAACCCAAACCCAACAGCTAATAATGTCTGGAAGAGCTACTTGACTAAAATCTCATCAGATATTAGACACCTCATCTGCATGCTTCTTTCAGAGCTTGGATTCTTTGCTGTGTTAAATTAGGAGTTTAAGAAACTGGTATGCATGATTTATTGGTAAGATGTTGGTTTATACAATAAAGGCCTTATAATTAAGATCTGTCACAGGGGCAACGTATCATGTCACAACGGTCATAAAGCTGTAGGATGAAGCACGAGCCTGTCTCAAGAGACTGTACAGATAGCACCCAGTTTGTCCCATTCTCTTACAATCCTTTACTACAACAAAGCCTTGACACGGCCAAAAGAAAATTAATTTCAAGGTTGTAACTTAAACTAGTCAACAACCAAAGGCCGAGTAACATGGGCCACAACCTGAAAATTTGCTTAATTTTCTTATATGCTTAAGAAACACCTGAAGAAATTCCACTGAAGTCAGTGGGACTTCCAAAGTGTTTAAAAGTAGATCCAAAGTACAGCATCAGTACTGGGAGAGCCAGGAAGCTGCTTGTAACAGTGTGAAATGGGAGTTTAGGAAAAAAAAATAATTCCCTTTTCTATCAGGCCTAAGTCACTGCTTGGTTGATTTCAGTTCGCTTTTGTACGAGCTGCATAATTATTCCATTCATATTCCCTCTCAGAAGCCTTTCCTGGAACCTGTGCTTTGGAAATCAGGTGATTTTCCCAGCATCAGACCCTGTTCTGAAGCACTGTGCTCCGCAGGTAAATTCTGTTTCCCCTATAGGTGGACTAGAATTTGGTATCTATAGTTCTTCCCATTTTGACACGATGACGAGAGCAAATCCTTCATTCTAAGACACAGCTTGTGGTTTTCCATCAGTTATAACAAGGTTATGAGAAAGGCTTTCTTTAAAGAGAAAAACAAATAAACCAACAAACCCAAACAACCTTAACAGCAGTTTGCTTAAGGCGTGTGTCCCACCACACCTTTACAGCAGGCTAGGCAGTACTGGTTTCTCTACACCAGTGTTAACCTAGCTCTCTCAAACAGCTCCAGAGCTCTGGCAGAAAGGGAGTCCCTCCTAACCCAGCCAGATCTCCTTTGTTCTTCGAATTCCTGCTCACCCATACCGCAAACGGAGTCTGAGGTTGAGCCAGACTCCACCAAACCGCCGCTCCTACCATCAGAGCCCAACAGCACCAGGCATTTGGGTGGTTCACCCTGAGATGCTGTTTCCTCACTGCTTGTTTTTCCTGACAGCCTCCTATTAAACTAAAGCAACATGTCCACACAGTAAACCGCCCAAGAACCGGGTCACCAGCTAACATTCAGAAATTAGAGAGCAGTTCCACTTCCACTACAGAGCCAAACCCCAAAAAATGAAGTGCTGGCCCAGATTAAAACTTCTCCCAGAGAGAGAGAGAAACCCGTGGCCGCGTGTATCATGGTCTCACAGTGCCTCCATCTCGCAGGGTTTGCAGGCTTGCACCGAGCTGCGTCAAACAGACAGTAAATCTTGCCTGGAGACAACCGTGCTTCTCTAGAGAAACCTACACTCTTGAAAACAGTGCTGGCTAAAACCCAGCCATGCTGCACCGCAGCCTGCCACGCCGAGTGGATCTTCTCCTGTGCGTGTCCTGAAAGAAGTTGAAAAATAAGGAAAGACATTTCCCATACATGCAGATTTATATATACCATCTATTAGACTGCAGATGTCAGAGGAATGTAAAATGCTTCTCTAATGGAAGAATTCAAGGAAAAAGCCAGAGCTTTAACATGTAAAGAATGCAAATACCCTGCGAAGTCTGCAGATGCACGGCCTGTGAGGAAGTGCACGAACCAAATGACGGGGTGTGCAGAGGAAACCCAAGTGCCGTTCGTACTTTCATGCTACTGACACCCTCAATGACTATCACGTCTCGCCATTTGGGTTCTCACAGCCCCAGATCCTCCAACACATTCAAATCTGTGAGGCTCGGGACTCGTTATTGCGCTGCGTAGCACCACTGGTTGTAAACCAGGCTTTGGAAACGCGCTTTGCAATGTGACAGCTCTGGCTATAAAGCCTTCGTTTGGAACAGGAGAAGAAACGGATATGAACAGACAGGAGAACGCAAGGAAATGCTTCCAAGTCACCCAAATCCACAACTCGGCAGAAGGCTGCGCCAGGTACCTGGGAGCCATGGGTTCTAACATTACCCTCTAGCAAGCACCCGTTGTGTAGGCGGCTCACCTTCAACGCCGTGAAGATGCTCAGCACCGCGCAGAGCCGAGCCCGAGTCGTACACGCCGCGGCGAGGGAGCTTTAAGTGACCCTGCCTGCAAATCCAGGCAGTCGCTTGCACAGGCAAAGGTCAAAACCAGGACACAAAGTCTTCTATTGGAAAAGGTCTGTGCATCTTGGTTCACATCCGCCCTACAACAATTTCTCTTTTGTATCTTATTTACATCTTTATCTGAATAGAAACACAGTAAATGAGGTGAAGTTACAATGGTAAACAAGAATTTCAGCTTTAAGCTTTGGTTTAGATGATCTGTTTTCTGATAGTGCTGATGTGAATTGTGCCATTCAGTTATTTCTGGAATAACAGAAGGCAGAGTTTATAAACAGGTAACCTACAACAATGTTTCTTATTCCTCCCACCCGCTTAATAAAGCGAAGGATCACCTAAATTTAAAACAATATCTTTAAAACATTAAGAACCATTTCCTGGAGCATTGCCGAGTTTGTTTTAAACCTTTTTTTAACAACAACAACAACAAAAAAAAAGAAACCCAAACTGCAAATGTTTTGTTTATTGCTTTTATATTTCAATTGTACTTATTTCTGTGCTTGTACAAGTGGAAGCGCATAACTTTTCTTTATTTTTACAGCAGCCCTTTCAAAAAAGGAAGTCAATTGTGCTCCTAATTGTGTATGTTTTTCAGGGGAGGACCATAAGATATGAGAAAGTGGCCCACAAAAATGATAGAAAATATTAATGTTAAAGGTATTTTTATATACATGAATGAGTAACTTGCAGCCGTTTAGATATGCCTTAGGAGAAGTCCATTCTGAGCCCATTCCAATTTTTTATTCCTTTTTTTTTTTTTTCATTTCAGACTTTCCTGAACTCTGAAATTCCCTAAATCTACGTGTCTGGAGACCTTAAAGTCTCCCTCCCACGGCTTCCCCAGGGATACTTCCTAGTGCACTGAGAATTAAAAGATAAGCAGACTGTTTGCTGCATTATTTTGTTTTCCCCCAATTTTCCAAGAAATAGATACAATAATGAAAATGCCGCTCTCAGGGAGAACGCTTGTTCCCACTGACACAGACAACAAAGTAAGTGAGGGGAAAAAACCCAAACCGCAGTGCTCCCAAACTGCATCCACATCGCAGCCCCAAGCACTGTGATTTTCAAAGTATTTAAAGTTTATTGCCTAAAACGGAACCCCAAAAAACTGAAGTGAGTTTCTGCCATACCTTCACCTAATACCAAAATTACTATTCTTTTAAGGTTTTTCCTTAGGATTTAAATGTAACAGATACAAAACTACTGCTATGGAATAAGGAGAAAGGTCCATCCTACGCCGATGACACAAGGAGAACAACAGGGATGGTCTCTCCTGATTCCTTCAGCAGATGTTTCTGCCCTGGCATGAGGACCTGGTGCTAAGCCCCATGAAGATATTCCTTCCTCTTAAAAGCATGCCTTCGACACGCAGCTGTGGCTGGGCCACCTAGATCATGAGGTTGACCCCTGCCCCTGCACTGCCTGCTCTACTACAGGCTTCTTTTCTCTAGGGACAGGCAGGGCAGGGTAGTATTTCGCGGCTGCCATTCCACGGCAAAAGCCAGAAATCCAAGAGTCTTTACTTAATAAATAAAATTCCAGCACTATTCACAGCAGCCATGGCTCAGTTTACATGGAGAGCTGACAAGAGTTTTCTTCTAGCTAAAGGGCTTGAGTGAGTTACGGCGATGAGGGAAGACCCAAGAATGTTGATTAATAGATATTGCCATCTCCAAAAAGGAGGCCCCGAAGTCCCATCCGTCGGGAGAAGCAGGAGGGCAGGGCTAAGGCGGCGACGGGTGGGATGGGTGACGCTCGGCCTGGATCGGGTAACGCTTTGTTCTTTGCAAAGCCGGGAACAACTCCTGTTAGAAAAATCCTAAATATCAGCGCTTCCAACCGTACGGAGACAAGGCTGCGAGGACACCGCACTCACTGCAGGGCACGTGATGGAGCTGAGGTGCCGACCACAAGCAGAGATGGAAATACCTTGGTTTTTTCACTCATTTTTTTTGGTTCTACAGTTTCAGGGCTAAGCTATTAAAAACCCTCAAAGAAACTGCCTGTAAATGCTGTGGCACACTGCAAGGCTGTGCAGCGTGTTTGCCTTCCAAATCTGCCCATGTCAGCCCCTACAAAGGGAAGCTCTCGTCTGCAGCCGGCACATCACGGCTCTGCTGGCTGCCAAGGAGCTGCCAGAGCCCTTCAGCCACTCGGCCAAAGGCTGAGCTGGGGAGGCCGTGAGCTGCCCTCACGGGAGGTTTCAGAATGGGTCAGGTAAGCAACTGGACCAGGAGATCTTATGAGACGCTTCCCAGCCCTCTCTTCCAATTCAATGAGCGTTTTCACATTGCTCCAGTAAGTTGATTCTTACTCCCACCTAATTTTACAGTAACAAATATATATATATATATCCCACAAGCTCAGCCTTGCTACGGCATCACCTATAAAACAGATATCTTTCAGTCTACACTCCCAGGGTGGAAAGAAAAGACGACACACATCTAACCCCTACAGAAATGACCTGTCAGCCTCAGACATCCCAACGGAGCGTCCAGCTCACGGCTATTACAGATCACTCTCCAGAAACTCAGACGATTACGAGGAGCAGTTTCTGCAAGTTTCAGACGAACGGCTCGTTCTGGCACGATGACAATGCAATAAACACACATTTCAAAGCCACTTTCGTCAGGTTCCTCTGTTGTTCACTGGACAGATGCCAGAAAGAATAAAAATGTTACCCAGGGGTGAGCTCTCTGAAGGCATTAGGTGCTGGAGCTGAACTTCTGCGCTGATGGATCTTGCAGAACCTCGGTTATGAGGATGCCAGTAATTCTGAATTTGATGTTAGATTTATGGAAAACAAGGTGAGAGGGGGTTTTTTATTTTATTAGACAAAGCAAAACACAATCGGTGCTCCAACACTGTGATTGGAGATTTCTCAAAGAGGAAAGAAAAAAAAAAAAGAAACCAGAATAAAACCCAAACCCCACACTCATGGGGAAACCAGTAACCATCAGTCATCTGTTAAATGAAACCTGTTCTTTCTTTCAGATTAGCTACTGTCTAGTGGTACATAATTAATATTGATTTGAAAGGCGGTCTGCCCAAGGGATCCAGAACAAGTGATTGTAGTACATGCTGACAAATAAAATATCATAATAGCCAGTTTACAGCAAAACTTGAATGAGTATCTATCAGTAGGAAGGGTTCCCCCCCACACCCCCCAGACTTCCAAAAAGGCTAAATTCGAATTTGACCAGATTTCAAACAGTGGAAGACGGAAACGATACTTGAGGAGAACTGGAAAGTACTGTCCTGTTTTTTCAAATTCTTTAATCGGTTTTTCATGTCAAGCCCAGACTGCGCGTCTCAGTGAAGGAATTCCTCAGTGAAAGTCAGTGGAGTAAAGGATGGCATTAAAACCTGCATTCCTCTGTGGGCTTTGTGTGCGTGTTCCGTTAGTCAGAGCCGTCCCGACACAATCAGAGGAAGGAGGGCCAGAGGCCGGGCCTGTAACCTAGGACTTTAGCAACCTGAATTGTGGTTCCTGCCCCGCCACAGACTTCGTAGGAAACACGGGCCAAGTCATCATCTTTTTGTGGCTTACTTTCATACCTGTGAAACGGGGGTAACAGGATCACCTCACTCAGACATGGGAAGGATAAGAGCTTAGGAAAAGTAGGCCTCTAACAGAAGAGGGACTGACCGAAGGGTTAGGAGACCCCAACCTTCTACAGGCAGTGTTGTCTGGCACAGGGGCTTTCAGAAATGCAGCGGAGGGACCAAACTTCAAAATATCAAGGACTTTTAACTAGTTTTTTCCTTCATAAATGCAAACAGTAATTTCCTTGGAGGAAAACAAAAGGGGTTATCAATTTCACCTCGTCAAGCCTCCTCCCTCAGAGTCACACACAGAGCCCACTCAGCGTTTGGCTCCTCAGAGGGAGCAGACTCTGGGGAGAGGAAGGAGGGAGCCCTTCTTGCCACCTTCTGTCCCTCCTTCTCTCTCCCAACCCAGGGGTTCAGGGCAAGGCTAGGAACATGCTTGGGTTGAGAACATCCTAAAGTGGTAATTAAAAGGAAAACCAAAAAATTGTTTGCACAAGTAAATCAGCTGCTGTGCAAGAGACCTATTTACACCTTGTACGGAGCTTGCTTTCATCTCTGCAATGACTCATGCAAGAAACATTATCAGAGCCAGGCAGACTTCTTACCCTGGCAGCTTTGCCATGCTAGAATATCACAGAAATGCAATTACTGTGAGAAGGCAAGAGAGACTACTAAAGGAGACAGTAACATTACATAATTTAGTAGAAGCTGTGTTCATGACCAGGACAGGAGCTGGAAAGATTTCCTATGTTTCCATAAAACATCCCATTTCCCTCTATACAATCCTATCTCAGGAAACAAACAAAATAAAACAAAACAAAATCTATTAATTCTGGGTTCTGAGACTAAAGAAGGAAATGACAAGTTATATTAAGAAAAACAGGGTGGCATTCTAAAAAAGAAAAACCCGAGATGTCCCCAGCTATGCGAAGCAGATACATGTGCCCCCCTATGAAGCTGAAGCAAAACTGAAACAGTTCTACAACTCCTTTTTCTTCAGCTTAAATGAGAGTACTGAATGCCAGGTTTGTCTGAATAAAAAAGAAATTTAAAAAAAAATAATCAGGATTAATCCTAGAAATTATTAACATATTTTAATAGGATTATTGAATCTCCTTACACTGTTTTCAAGTGCAAAACAGTTTAAAGCTTTACTATGTAAACACTGGCCTTCCGAGCATCCCGCTGAATTCAAGAGAGCAGAGAGTCCACGGCATCATTAAAAATAACACATTGTTTGCATTTTTCATAAAGACATCAAGAGGATTTCATCTCTCTGAAACACGATCTCCCCCAGGGAATTATGGATGAGCAAAACCAGAACAAGTGGAAGTTAAATAATTTTTTTTTTTAAACGCCAAGAAGCCAATGGGTTAAGCTCTCAATTTATCTTTGTTTCTCCAAAGATACAACACTATTTCAGAGACATTAAGAGCGAGACCACACCTGTGTTTCTTTAGCGGTGGCCTGCTGAAAATATTTGTCAGGCATTGTGTCAGAATCCAGAGCACATTCTTTCACTTTATGATTAACCTTTAAAGAGATTACGTTGGGGAAAATGCTCAAAGTGACATTCATACTAAATTAACTGCATTCATACTGGGGGGGAAGGGGTTTACCCTTGAAGTTGGCAGTGGTTTTCAAACAAAGCCTAAGTCAGGCGGAGAGTACGTGTCCGTAGGAAACAGAATATGCAACCAAAAGCTGAAAACAAGCCAGGAACGTTTTGATATTTAGACAGTAGTAAATTCAATACTCTATAGAAAGGAAAAAAAAACCTCAAAACACAATGCAAAAACCAGATGACAGAAACTGACCCTTCTTCTAAGAGGATCTGATCATAGGGATGAGCAAATCAGCTTCAATTAAGTAAAATCTGATCAGAACCTGGACTGGCATTGTAAACAGATCCCTTCTTCCCCTCATGCCACAAATACCCCAAACATCTGTAAAAAGTTCTGCCACCTCTGCCGGGCTTGGCATTGCTCCAAACCGTTCCTCCTGACAGGGTTTGCTCCCTGGATCCGCGTCAGTTGGGCCAACTCCAGATTTGCTTCATTGAGAGTTTATCTCAGAGACTGAAGCAAAAGTCAGAGGCTGCCTGAGTCTGGGCACTTGGCCAAATCTCCAAAGACAAAGAACTTTGTCCAGCACAATGCTAATAAATGATTACACTCTCCCTTCACAAAACATTAATTCACTTGACTCAGGGCAGAGGATTCTTTTTTCAGTATACAGTAGGGGTTTAAAAGAAAAAAACCCCACACACCCATTCGCAAAGCAACTGCAACAAGACCTGATCAAATGTATTTTCCCACTATGAGGTCGAGCAAATTCCCTCATCCCACATCAGAGTGATTTGCACCGTAAACGAGGTGGTAGGAACGATACAAAAGCAAATGTACTCTGCGCGGTTTGGAAGAAACGTGTCAGTAGCACCAGGCAAAGGCTCTGCTCATGTGGTGGCACCCAGGAGAACAGCGATCCCTGAACCCCCCAGTTTCTCATGCTCTGTTTAAGCACTGGCTGTGGACGGCTGTCCTGCCTCAGCACTCCCGCTTGGACCTCTGCCCAAGCCACGTGGACCTTTCCCTTAAATCCTCGATGCAAAATAATGCAGAACGCTTCCAGAACAGCCAGGTCTGCATCTGCACTGCTCTGGAGGGGAGGACTGAGCTGCTGAGTGGCAGTGCTGGAGGCCAACGGCCATTGGGAGTGCAAAGCCTCAAAAGCTTCAGCAGCCCTCAAAACCCTGAGAGAACATTTCATGTTTTTGAGCACCACCTGCTGGTACCTTGGCCCCTGACACACGTATGGCCACCTCCACCTGCACTTCAGGGGCCAGAGCCTGAGAGGTGAAGAACCTCTCTCCTGTTTCAGAGAGGCCAAGGGCTACCTTCTCCCAACAGCTGCTGAACCACCACCTCACGTATCTCCTAAGAGCAACCGGGTTGCGTTTCATAAAGGAGAACAGCAAACCGACGACTCCAGATCTTTACCTCAACAAGGTCACTCCCAGCGTATCCGTAGCAGTGTTTCAATTCAGATCGGAAGTGTGGTTTTGTGAAGTAAATCTACCAGTCATTGCCACTGACTTTGCTTTTGTGGGGCAACCTGAGCAGCAGTCTGAATCCAGCTTTGTTTTTATTTGGAATTTATTTCATCAGCTAAAAGGCCACGACTTGAGGATGAGCATTTAGCATCCAATCTCAAACAGAAAATGGATGATGTCCCTTCTGAGAACAAGGACTTTCCCCATAAGTCCTGGAAAAGGACTTCTGGTCTCTCAGGACAACCTGCTTAGAATCATAGAAAAAAATCATAGAATTGTTTTAGTTGGAAAAGACCTCCAAGATCATCGAGTCCAACCGTTAACCCAGCACTGCCAGGGCACCACGGACCCATGGCCCTCAGCACCACGGCTTGGAAACCCCTCCAGGGATCACAGTGACTCCACCACTGCCCTGGGCAGCCTGGGACAGGGCTTGAAAACCCTTTTGGGAAAGAAATTTTTCCTAATATCCAACCAAATCCTCCCCCTGGAGCTGCTTACAGGTTCTGTGATTTCAGCCACATCCCAGGGTATAATTCCTGTTGCTTCTTGATAAAAGGCAGGAGGAGGACCAGGAAAATTATAAAGTTTGCTACAGTAAATTTTAAATACTATTTTGATACAAGATAAAGTCATTAAGATAAAAGACTTGTGATCACAAATTCACAGCTGTTGACCAGTTACCACACAGAAGGTTTCACATTTCTGTAACAGACAATGTCAGTTTAAAGGTGAAAACACTGTGACCTCGTATAAGGGGATTTTCTTGAACCCTTCTGCCTCTGCAGAGTCCCAGTTCCTCTTCATGGGCTTCCCTTTTCTATACTGTTCTGCAGCAGTTTATTCATCAGGAGCCTGTAAATTCCAGATGGGAGCACAGGACTAACCCGTGAACGTGGTTCTCGAAGCATCTGATATCCATGCACAGCTGGGATGTTTTGCAGTGTCCCACATGCAGACCTTTTCTAACCACCAAATGATAAAACTCAGCTCTCAAAGATGGACAAAAAAAAAAAAAAAAGAGCAGGGCCATTGGGGCTCAGTCTCACTCTTGGGGTTTGGGGAGTTGTGGGGTTTTGTTAATTAGAAAGACTTTATATCAAGTAAATATTTGGAGCTTGCAGACATTCTTTCTTTGTTGAATGACTTCTCAATATATGGACTTTCTGTGGTTGTTTCTGTCAATGTCAAGGATTTCTGCTTTTTATTTTTTAATAAATTCCAAAAATCCTTGAAAAACACTAAGACAAAGGCATGACTCACATTCAGAATTTCCTGTTTAATTTTTTTTTTTTTTAATGACCAGGATGTCATTGGACAGCTTGTCCTAAAATAGACTGATTACAATGATTTTTAAAAGACCAGGGACGTGGAAGGTTTAAAGAAACAATTCTGCTTGATGAGCCCCTTTTGCCAGCAGCACTGCAAGTAGAGGCCTCAGGGCAACCACTGGGAATTTTGCAGGTACAATATAGTCAGAAATGGGCTTTAAAGAACCAGTTCTTGGTGAAGACTGACAAAGTTGTCGGTGTAAACCAAGAATCAACAGAAACTCAAAACCAAAGCCATCTCCAAAACCCAAAATGCACTTCCAGGTTTGTTCTCCTGCAAGACTGCGAGAGGTCTAGGCAGCCTGGCAGGGTGGGAGATTGATATGAACACCAAGGGCTGAAAACCTCTCCTCTGCCCCTGGAAGAGGTGTGCTGAGGGTGGGAAGAGACAACCAGTCTTGATCACATCTCCCCCTGCCCCAGGTCAGAGATGTACTTTGAGATACACTCAGAGATGCAGCTCTGCCACCCGACGTCACCTCCCAGTCACTGTTAGCAGTATAACCTATCTTCTCTCCTGGGCTGCCAGTGGCAGAGGAGATGAAGATGAATGGGAAGGAAGCACACTAACGAAATGTTAAATGAAAAGGAAGTGGTTTGGGATGGCACTTGGAAGTGCTCCAAGACCACATGCCTGACAGGGGCTTTCTCTAGAGCCCCCCAGAGATAGGGAGCTAAGGCAATTATGCTCCTTACAGGCACATTAACTGGAGAAGCGAATTTTCAGGTTTTTCTCAAGCTCTCACACTCACCCAACGCATTTCTCTCTTTGAAAACCATTCTCTCTTTTCATTAGACATAGCGGGGGGAGGGGGGTTGTTTCTGCTGACCAGAAAGCCCGAATTTGAATGCCATATGCTCCATAAATCCCCTTTGATAATTTTGATGATCTGTTAGTTATTTCATTAGCATGATGCAACTACAAAGGGTGAGAGGCCATATTAAACCCTATAAAACTTTTCGAATCCTGTGGAGGAGGAGTGGTGGGGAGAGGAGGAGGGAACGAATCAGCCTTCGGAAAGTACCGGGGAAAAATAATACAAAGGAGAAGTTCTGAAACTGGGTTCTGGTGGGGCTGGCAGGGTCAGCAGGTGGGCAGAGCTTTCACAGCTTTCACATGCCTTTCAGACGCGCCCGGATGTTTTGCAACTGCGGAGGAAAGCGCTGGTACCAAATCCCAGAAGGCTGAAAAGCAAGAGAGCCTGTTCCTTGATGGGGTTTGAAGAGCTGTTGATCCCAGAGCGCGACTCTCAGCCCCAGCTGAACAGGGGACTCTTGCTCCTATGAAGACAGGAGCAGACTCTGGCTTTGCACCGCTATCGATCTGAAAGCAACACCACAATAGGGCGGGAGATGGTGGAGCGGTGACTTGGGAGCCCGGTCTGACTCATTCCCCAGGAAGGGCTCTTTTCAGAGACTCACAGCTGAGAAGCAGCCAGCCAAGAGGCTCTTACGATTCAGAAATTTAGGATACATGGAATAAAAATTTGCTGCGCAGTTACATACGGCACTACATCTGCAAATATTTTACATTTTCAAATGGTTAGAGAATTACAGAAATACTAACAACTACAGCCTCCCCGTAAATGTTCTGAACACATTTTATAGAAGAAACAGAGGCAGAAAAGTAGCTTGCTCCATGGCCAGACGGGCAGTAGCAGTTTTGAAGAGATCCAGAGCTAAAAAACATTGTAGGAGATTAAGAATGCTCATTTCAGGGCACATGCCCATTTATTTCAACAGCATTTTCCCTGCTTTTTGACCCAGGTCAGCAGTAATTGAACGATTCCATTCAAGTCATTATTTTGCTCACTAGAGAGAAGCAGAAGGCTCAAATCCTCACATTTTTTTTTGCATCTCTGCTGATAACTTTTACAGTGTAATGCATATTTCACATAACGTGCGCACCTTTAAAACCTCAGCTTGCGGAATCAAACCTCCACTTCTTATGCTTTGGGGATTATTACTTTTTTTCAATTTAAAATTCTATCGTGTCTTTGTGGAAAAGAGATTGGTGGCACCACCACCACCACCTTTACACCAGCTATGATAAAGCAAATAAAAGAGAAAACTTTCGTTATTTTTAGACACTCATTATTTCTGAGTACATCTCATGATATTAATGAATGTTGACAATGAGTGTGATGTTGACAAAACCAGGGGCTATGTGGAGGATTGATAATGAAGTGTCTGAAGCAAAGAGTCCTTTTGAAATCCCCGATTTAACTCTTTCTGCTCATAAATTCCCAGTCGGCCATTCAGGAAACAGGATCATCGTTGTGCAGTTTTGTTGCCCAATCAAGTACTGCACACACCAAATGATGAAAGCAATAGGAAGCAAAAAGTTTAAGAACATCTTCCGGGCTCTAATCTGTTCCCAGGAAATGATTCCTGCGTGGTATATGCGAGTGAACCAACAAAAATGAAATTCTGTTTAATAAATAATCTATAAAGAGGAGAAAAATTCAGTAAATTACTAACTGCTGGCTCTGGTCAGAAGTTCCTGGCTCCCATTCCGCAGCTCTGTCTTCTAAACCACATTGGTTTCTGCCACACAAACTCCAGATGGAAAAGGCTCAGCGTTGAGTCTCCCAGTTAAACAAAGGAGCAGGCAGGGCTGCAGCCTGGGGACTGTAAACACGCTGGTCCGGGCTTTTGGCATCTGTCGTGTCCAGCTCTCTCCTACATGTGCTTACGCTTGTGCACACACACCCATTAATAAATACAGACTGTTACCTTGAGGGAACAGCCAAAAAAACTCTGAAGTGGTGACCTACTATTATTGCAACCATATTGTCTTGAAGTTGTAATGAACCTTTCCTCCCTCCTCCCTTTCACTTTCCTCACGCACTTCGAGCGCAGATGGCCAACGCCGGGCTCGGCAGCAGGAACATCCCCTCTTCGGAGCTGAGCATCGCTGTAAACGAAGGCTCGGTTGTGTATGTTTGTAAAGAACACAGGAACTGATACAACACATCTGCTCTCACCGCTTCCACAACGCTATTTCTTTCATCTGTTTGAGTTTTGGCTGCTCCGAGAGGAAGTAATTGGCTGTTAATTATGGGGGCTGAGAACTGGTCACATCACAGAACTGTGTTTGCAAGCATGATTCATGGCAGCATCATTTCTCAGCAGCTGTCAGCAGTGAAGGCTCAGCACTTACAAGAAACTATTATAATATTATACCAGCAAAGGATGAAGACAAATGCTGTGCACAGCTGAGAAAGCAGCAAACAAAATATTTTTTTAAAACCCTTATTTGACAGAGAATCAACTTGCTGTTTCTCAGGAGAGATAAACAAGAGTCCTGCCAGCGTGGCTTCCCAGACCGTGAAACTGAAATCCAAACTCTTCAGATGTCCTCCCCAGAGCTGGATGAAAAATGAAAGATCTTTTCTCATTAAATAGCTGGAAATTTTAAACTTGTTCTTAATACTCCCCAGACTGTCTCTGTTCCCGTGTCTTTCTTGTCTTATGCTTAAATTGTTTGCTCCTTGGGGAAGACATTTTGATTTGTTATCTTCATATAGGCCCTAGGAGATCTGGCCCAAATCCAGCACTACAGTATTTAAAACCAGGAAAACAGTCAACCTGCATCAGATCAGAAGTCCATCTAGAACAGCATCCTGTCTCCAGTGACTCCCAGTAGCAAATGCTTTGGGGGAGAAAATGCAAACATCATGTGTGGACTGAACTTCTTCCTGACTATATTTGCCCCTCTTCCTGCAGCCAGCAGCTTAGTAAGAAACAAAGAATAAGAAATAAAACCTGACATTATGGCATAAGTGTGTAAGAGAGAGATCCAAATACCATTTAGTGTCTCAGTCCCTAATGTTTTGTGCGGCAACACCGTCGTGGCTGCTTCGTTCAGAGAGAGTTTGGGGAAAGTTTGTCCTGGGAAGTGTTAACTCCTCATCGAAGGTCTCATCACCTGAGGTAGCTCAAGCTCTGCTGCAGACACTGGCAGAGAGAGCTGATGGGTTGTACCCACCCCATGTTACAACCTTGGGCAATAACAAACCGAAATCAATGGCAGTTCAGGTTAAAATGTCGGGCTGTAAACTGGGGCAATCGAGGATTGCCTTCCACAAGCCGTCCCTGCGACCGGGACAGAAGCTAGTGTCCCCACCAGCCACCCCAGCTAAATGTGCCCAGGCACGTCAGACAAACATTTTTATCACTCTAAATAAAGTCTGTTCTTGGACAAATTTTTTCCCTAGACACCAAGAGTTAGTGCAGCAGCCATTGGAAGCGAGGGCTGCGTGCAGTTTGTCATAGCCTCAGTTCTAGAGTGGGTTTCCACAGCATGAATACCGCTGAGAAGCTCTACACAAGCTCTAGACAGCTCTTTTCTCCTCACTGGCAACCACTGAGCTTCCTGCTGTTCGCCACACTGACCACCATCAGGAAGAATATGGTCTCATGGACAGTACCCTCTGCCCCAACTTAGTCATCAGAGATTGTGAAAAACAAGGTGACCCAAAGACAACACACACAGAACAACGCAGTCTTTTATAAGAAATGCAAACACATTTGTATGGGCTTCAGACTTTTTGGTGTGGTTTTACATACGCAGTTCCCTTCAGGATAATTGATGCTGGGCAAAAGCCTGGTCTGCAGTAGGCAGGAAAAATTAAGGCATTCAAAGCAGCTTCATGTTGTTTGTGGGCTAAACCAAAATACCAGGACTTGTATGTAAAACACAAATGAGAAGAAAGGAAAAACAATGTTCTAAAAATCCCAGCAATGGAGCTTAAAGAGAGTTGATAGATGACATCTATCTCTGTGCTGGGGCAAGGCTGAGAGCTCTGGGGCTGTTCAGCTGGAGAAGAGCAGCCTGAGAGGGGAGCTGAGCAATGCTGAGCAAGAGCTAAAGGGCCCCGGG
>WUAM01000287.1:71697712-71715215 GCA_024336885.1 Actenoides hombroni
TTGTTGGTGCTGAGGGTGGTGAGAGCCTGTGCCAGGCTGCCCAGAGAGGTGGTGGCTGCCCCATCCCTGGCACCATTTTATAATCATTATTTTGTTTTGTCCTCTATTTTTTTGTTTTAATTATTCTCATTTCAGTTTTTAAATCTTGCCTGCATTCCTTTTCTTTCCCTCTTTCTGCTTTTTCCTGCAGTCTCACTGAAGATCCACAGGATCATGATGTAAGAAATAAGTCGCCCTTCCCATTCCTCTATTCCTCCTCCAATAATCTGCAAATTCTATTAGCTGAAACGACGTGGGACACTGGGATGGATTGGGGCAGACAGAGAGGCGCAGACAGAAATACTGCCTGGTAGCGTCTGGCAGCCTGGCACTCACCGGCTGCTTGGTGCAGAGCTGTGCTGTTACTGGGGAAGAGTTTTATCAGAAGGGTCAGTACAAACCTTAATTCTATTACAGAAATTGTAAGATGAAAATGAAAGTTTAGATTACTCGAGTGTTTATCTTCATTTGTATATATCTGGCTGTTAATAAGCTGGACGCACACACGATACCCACCCCCACCAGCCGAATTCAGAGGGAATTGATGAGATGAAGCAACAGGAACTGAAAGTGAATGGAACTCGGCCAGCTGAGACCTCCCAGTCCTGTCAGCAGAGTTACAGGTGGCTTTTTGGGGGGTGATGGAAGCACCAGTAACTCCACTGCTGCAGATCAGCATCCCTTTGTGCCGATCCAACAGTCTGTGGGACCAGATAAACCAGAGATCTGGAAAGGGGTGGGAGGGTGTTCAAGAAAAAAAAATAAATCTATCTTTTTGGAAGACTCTCTGCACTGCACCATGAGTTCCTGGGACCTAGACCTGCTGTAGAAAAGCTATATAAATGATATACAAAGTACCAGTCAAAGTCTCAAAATACTATTTAATTCAGGTCTGTGTCTTTAATACCAAAATATGTTTTTTTTTTCTGGTACTATGGTCAGTTATATTGGTCTTCTAGGATAATTATAGGTTATGATTAGCAAATGATCAGCTTCAGAAGTAAAAAAATTAGTTTTCAGAGTGCTCTGTTTACAGGTTTTTTTACTAAAAAGCTTCTCACCATCACAATTACAGAAAAAAGTTTGGAAGAAAATGGATAAAAACAGTCTAATAGCTCAAAACCACAAGGCAAACACCAACTTTTGAAAGAATACTTTCCTACTTCAAACTTACGGTCTTTAAGAAAAAAAATCTCATGACTTTGGAGAACATTTTTGACTTTGGAGAACATTTTTGACTTTGGAGAGCTAGCCCTTGGACACGCAACGCTGCTCTTCGCAGCCACTTCCTCCAGGTCTTTGCAGAAAACATCTACGAGCGACACAAGGCAGCTGGAGTCACATGCAGCACGACTGCCTTTCCTTTCCCTGGTTTGGTGTTTTTCTGGCATAGGCACATTAATATGGAAACCCTGCAATGCTTTGTCAGCTCACCAACAACAGGGATCTCGTGGTGCAGCCAGTAAGTTATCTGCCCCAAGGAAACAAGGGAGATTCTACCTGGCTGCCATTATTATTATCATCATTTACACACCAGACTGCAAGGAATCTTTGCTCTTAATTACAGCTCTGCTTAGCTGGGGTGGAGGGATCAAACGTGAAGTAGTTCCTCAAGCAGGATGGATGTGCCAACAGGACAACAGCCCTCTGAGAGTTTTCTGGTCAGTCCCCCACCTGTCCAGTCTGATGCTACCAAGAGTTAACTTCAGATGGGTGCGTGTTGCAGCCTCACTGATAGCCCCCAGCTCACTCTGGCAGGAAGGAAAGGCCAGAGGATCATTGGATTCCCCTTCCCAGCTCCACCTGAGAAGCTCTGTGGGCACTTTGACTCCATTTCCAGATTCAAAGCATCACTGTGTGGTTCTCCCACTAGGCCAGCGGGAGGTAAAAGAAAAAATCCCTACAGAGTCCTTGGCCACTAAGGACTGAAATATGGAAGAGTACTTCAAATCTCCTGCTTTCTTCTGAAAGTCAGAGATCTGTAATCAGCTGACACCTTCACAGGGACTCTGACAACTCTTTCACCAAGCCACTTCCCCTCTGGTGATGATCATGTCACGTGCAGCACATCTGGCACACAGGATCACAGGAGAGGGCCAGGGACCGCACTGGGACATCTGTCGTGAAAGGGACAACCTTTACAGCTGCTGAGGAACGTGTTCTCTGACTGGGCTTGTCTGAACACAGGCCTCCTGTCAACTAGAAGTAGAGGTGATGGGAAGAGGGAGGCACTGCTCTACAGTCCTAGATGCAGCAGAGTGAGATGCAGGAATTGGATGTGCCTCGCATCCATGTAATGTGTGTATCTGAACACTCAACGTTCCTACTCGCACGCACAAAACCACACCCACCCACCTCATCCTACAGGGCAAGCTCATGGAATGGGAAATTAGACTCTGAGCTTCTTAAAGACCTTCTGGGAAAGCATTAGAGGAGGCCATACCCTAAAAGTGGAACGCAGAAGTCCAGTCTCTATCACTCTCATTTCCAAAACGCCAAGCCCCTAAGAGACACAGACACTTTAAAAAACAAAACATCCCCGAAAGATCAAAGATCCCTCCAGGAATGCATCCTCTGCACTCTTCAAAGCCCAAAGTCCCCTCACTCGCCCCCTTGTAAACTGATGAACTTCAGTGGGAAGAATCTGCTCACAAAACCAGCAAATTCAGGCGAGGAAAATAACTATTTGTACCCCTTAGCTCAGGGACTGCGAGCAAAAGCAAGAGAACCCTCTGTATTTTTCTCTGCTCAACAGAAACACCAGGATTTAGACTAATTCTCATTTTCAAGCCACAATTGGTATTTAATCTGTTACCAGGCAGGTTTGTTTTTTTATTTTCCTTGAGTCTTTTTGCACACAGATCAGATGCAAACCCCCCCCTCCCCCCTTTCCCCGAATTCGAGAGCACCATCTGGCCAGCCCCTCGGCTGATTCAGCCCCAGTGCCTGGGGTGGTATTCCAACATGTGAGGAATGCTCACCCAGTAGACTTGGTTCACATCCTCCCTCCGATTGACTAAAGCTGCTCTGTCCCCTCCTGGGCCGCTTTATGGAAGAGTTTGGTGGGAAGACTCTGAAATCTTAACAGTCTTCAAATGTGCGTGTGTGTGGTCTGAGCAGGCAGCTTATGCAATGAGAAATGGGAAGCCACTAAAATGATTCTGCTTCTAAATATTTTGACCTTTATTGACATTTATAAGTAGCAGGCAGCTTAATTACCAATTAAAGGAAGTTATTAGCTACAAAAGGAGCCTGTTCTTTTTTTCCTCTATGGCTCCTTTCCCAAACCAGTGCTGTTAGATGAGATTTCTGTGGCAGGACAAGGCAAAGGAGCCCAGGAGACTGAGGCTCCCATCGAGCTAACCTCTACAGAAATCGTTAGAGAAGCCAAAAGAACTTTCATAAAGTGAATACTCCAGGGACAGCCCATTCAGAACAACGGACTCTCCATTTCTGTTGGTGTTAAAAGCCTTGTGTGACAGCACAGTCATGTTTTTCTACATGGAATCACTTAGTGGGCATTATTACTGGGTGGTTTTCTTTCAAGAACAACCATAAACAAGGCCTATCTAAATTAGTTTGGGTTTGGATTTTTTTTTTTTTCTCACAATATGCATTTAGGAGCTGGCATGAGAGGCTGACAACATACAAGACTTGGCTACTCATCTTGACCCATACTGTTAAAACAACTGGAAGTTCTACTCCAGAGGCAGATGAATTCCTACAGCTCCTTTCAAATCACCTAGAGCCCAACTCTGCGTACAGGACTGCATGGGCTGATAGCTCTACACACATTTGTGGTCCCCCTAGAATATTAGGATTGTTTGCTGGATGATGGCACTCAGGAGAACATCTTCATTAGAAAATATTTATTAGAATGAGTAATGCTCTCCTGTAATTTTAGAGTATCTTTCTTGCAATAAAAACATATATACCAAAACTGCAACATGAGCAGAGCTCTGACACCTGATATAGAATATATATGATTTTTTTTAAAACTAAATCAGTGCTAATATGAATTAAAAAAAGCCTCGTGAAAACTACCCAACTTTGTCTATATTATTTTCAGTTCGGTAACACATATTCACGTTGCTTTAAGAGTCTTTATCTGTGAAGGCAGAAGCAATGTAGGTAAGACATGGAAACCCAAAGAAAGACACTTAAAACATTATTCCCCCACTGGGTGAATAATCCCAGGGTAGAACTTCCCCAGGAGCTAGGAAGGAGCTGCATGATCCAGACTGCCATTCAGAGTATACCAAACCCAAGACATCATGGATGTTCCACGCATAATAATTTAGCTGTTCATCAACTTTCCTCTTGCTGTTATCAGAAGAAGCCCCATGATACCCTCCACCAGCCTCAGCTTCTAATTTTCTGACAGACTCTGAAGAAAGACATTTAATGATATTTTTTATCTTCTCTGAACTTTTTCCCCAGATCCTTCTGGCTTTTTTTTTTCCTCTATATTCTTCACACCTTCTTTACCAAGTTGGGAATTCACACTCAGTTTCAGAGGCTAAAAAAACCTCAAATTAAGAATTTGATCCTGCAAGCCCCAAAGTCCAAGGCAACAAGGGAGTTCTGTCCAATGGGAATAGAACAGACCCAGAGTTCCTGGACAGTGTGTTTTTAATCAGGGAGCCTTCACATTTTAAAGGAAATCATTTGCATCATATTAGTATTCATTGTCCACCTACACAGGATGGGAATTTTGCTGAACTAAAAGGTTAAGTGTGCTGATGCCAAGAGGGCTTGCCCATTGCAGAGCGGTCTCAGCTGTACCTGTTCCAGGATATTACATCAAAAACCTTCTGCATTCATGGCTCAGGGGAGTCAGACCTGCTTCTTATGGTACAGCAAAGGTCAGCTGAGATCGCTGGGTGTACTGTTTCATCCTAGGAACAGTCCAAGTGTGCCAAAAACAAAAATAAAGCTCAAGTGAAAGAAAGTAACAGAAAGGAAGCTGCTGCAGCCCATCTGACACCGTTTACTCAAATTTGTCACTTTAGATCAACAGAGAAACATCCTCCTGCAAAGTGTTTATCAAGGGACCCTTGACTAGAAAAGTGACACAAGAGCTCTTTGCGCCTTTCGCAAAAAAGCAAATGCAGTCTTCACCACTCGAGACAGTTCTTCCCAGCCTGGGCTCCACAGAATCAGCTGGAGTCTCAGGCTACTTCTGAAGAGTCTGTGAAACACGACTGAGACAGAAAAGCCTATTGTCAGAGGGCTACAATTTACCACTGAGAGGTATTCCTCTCCACTGGAAAGTTGTAGGCACCTGCCATTCAAAAAAAGCTCACAAGTCACTTGTTCAGGTGTTTAACACAAGGTGACTTTTTTTTCTTCCTATAACATTTAATCTGAGATATTACCTCTGGTGAGGAAAGATTCAAATACCTAATTTTCTTTCCAAGAGGTTTCCTCTGTGCGCTTTCCCACTGTCTTGTACTAGATTCATTTATATGTTCTGAATCTCTTTTTCTCCTCATCTTTCAATTTAGAGCAGAATCTGAAAGTGCAAAGCTTGCCTGTCTCCAAACCTTTTCTTCTTTGGACAGATCTCTGATGATGAACAGCACCTTCTTACCCTTGCATGCAAATCTGTTAAGTGTGACCAGTAAAACTGAGCTGCCAGAATGGTTAGAAGGGACCTCTGGAGATGGTCTAGTTATTGCCCTCCTGTCCTGGAGAGCCTACTAGAGATGGTGTGCTCTCCATTATACGTATGCTGCCTGCAAAAGTAGCTTGTTGTTGGGACAAAAATTAATACAGATTGAACTGAACAGGGCAGAAGAAAAAATACACAGTGCTTGAAAACACAAAGCTACAAGGGATGTGGGTGCAGGCAGGCTCGCTGTCTGCTCAGGTTTACAGAAGCTCTTTCCTATGCCCTGCATTGTGAAGAGCAGAGAACAACACCCAGGCCCTTCAGTTCTGAACACACAAATAACACACATTCACCGACCAGTTTGGGAAGAGACTCAAGATCTTGTTTTCAAGGTGGGAAACACCTTAGAATGGATCATTTTGCTGACATGTTGTGATTGTTCAGGACCACTGAACGTCACGCCCTAAAAAGCCTGTGCATCTTTTAAGAAAACATCTCAAGCCTGATCCTTCTTATCCTTTGGCAGCTCCTTCCTAACCAGCTATTACTGGAGGGATAGAATGGGATAGAATCTCACACCCTATGTGAACATCTAGTTATCAAACGTCTGAGGAGAAGTTATATTCAAAGACATTTTCCTTAGGATTAATAACAGGGAAAGCTTGTGCAAATACCAGCCAAAGTACCTGCTGATGTGCAGCCTCCAAAGACTTAGAAAAGCAAATCAAATCCAAGCTTACAACACTGACCAGGTATCAGCAGGAATGAAACATTTGCCTGAATTTTGATGACCTTGAACAATTTGATAAATCACATCACTCCACGTACACAGCTTGATAGGAGTCAGAGAGCTGCAGTGCCCTTGAGAACTAGGCAGTGGATTCTGGGAGGAAGGAAATAGCTGCCACATGCAGTAAATAAAAAAAATTTTTAAAAAAAAAAAAAATAAAAAAAAAATACACACATAGTTCTGCTGCAGAATCATTCCATTCAGCCCGGCTAGAAACACAGGCAGCTACAAACCAATCATTCATCTCCAACATAAACACAGATTTGGTTAGACCAGCAGTAACATAGGTTGAGATTTTTAGTAGATGACATAAATAAATGTATTTTTATATTTCCTGACCACATTAAGCTTGAAATCAGAGTTCTAAAATGCAAGCCCCACACTATAAGACTTCTAATAGCCAATAAATTCAGAGAGTCACAGTGAAGCAATGTTTTCTCCTTAAAGGTACATTTTGCTGCAGTGTGTATAAATACAAGGGGACTTGTTTTTTTATGGATTTGCAATTATATGTAGCTGAACATGATCATTCAAAAAGGTTAAAGTTCTCTTAGGAGGACAGCAAGATGGAAACCACTTCAGAAGGCACAATCTCAGATTCCAAATATTATTTCTACATGGAAAGACATTAGTAAGGAGATGGGGGAAGGTTGGGGAAAGTTACTTTCTCCCCAGAAGGTACAATCCAGGAGGGAAGAGCTAAAACCCCTCAGCTCAAGAACATCAATGTATTCCTCTGTTCCTATCCCACCTCCGCTACACTAAGAAAGCACAAAACAAGTTCTTATCCTGCCCAGTGCATCCACTTCCCATTTGTAAAGCAAAATTCCCTTAGGTGGTGTTAAAGGAATGAATGATATTAGAGAAGTACCAGTAATACTTATGAGCTGGAACACTTAGATGCTGAAGGTCATTGTAAATCTGTGGCCCTTACAGCAGTTCAAAGCTGACGTGGGCATTATCATCACAATATCCCTGCTCCAGGAAACTGAACACAACAGATACAATGGATTTTTCAGCTTCTCAGAACACGTCAGTAGCAACATCAGGAGTGATTTTCAGGTGGCCATCAGCCACCTGTATCCAAGATCCACAAAGGCTGATGCCCAGCAGTCAGAGAGCTTAACAATGAGAGACCCTGCAGGCTCTCAAGGCTGAATTTCAGCAGAGCATCGCTCACCAAGCCAGCTCTGGCTGCAGGACCACAGCGCACCCACCACACAGGCTCTGAAGGCAAGTCCTTCCATAGGGAACAAAGTTGTTTCATTTTTGGACCTAACACTTTCTTCAGGTCTCTTACAAAGAGCCACGTTCCCAGTGGGGGAGCAATAAAAAGAGTCAGTGTGTACTGGCTCTCCTGCCCGTTATTGACTGAATGTTGTTGTAATAGCCAAGATTAAAATATCTGAGCTCTGATGTCACCTCGATACAATGGCTTTGGAGGCTGTTCAGTTTTCCTTGGGGCGCCTATTCATTTTGGGAGACTTGCTGATCTTTGTCTGATGGCTGGAGTTTTATGACCAGAAAGAAATGAAGATGGCAGCTAAGAGCTTCGCTTCACAATGAGCACAATAATCCTTTTAAGGAAGAATTTGTCATTCCCAGCTCAGTTTAAAACCCAGCAGTTGAGACTAAGGAAATGGAATGTACTAGCAGAATAAATTTTAAAACACTAAGTACTTTCGAGTGGAATTTAGCTGCGTGATGACAACACAAAAATAACAACAACCTCTCCACCCACCTGTCTTAAGGTTGAAAAGTCAAGTATTCAAGAGCTGGAAACGCCAGAATTAAGGTTGCCTTGTGTAGTCCTAATTCACTTCTCCTGTGTGATACAATTAAAAGATATTTCTCCCCGTGGCCTCACCCCATTTAGTGGGCAGGATGAACAGAGCTATTCAGTATTTCTTTTTTTTACCTTTTTGAGTCAATGTGTGGCCTTGGTTTTATTTATAGCACGCAGTTTAAACTCTTCACTGAAAACAGGATTATTCATATCCTTGTGGGTTTTAATATAACACTTATCACAGAAATATTTGCTTCAAAAACATAACAAATGTCTCATGACAAAACCCCTGCCAATGAGGTAGGATGGTAGTGCAGTCCCTTCAGTCCAAATGCTTAATCAGAATCAGAGCTCCCACAAGATTGTTTTGATTAGTATGAGATCATCTGAATGTAGTATAGTGTATAATATATTCTTGTTTTTAGCAAACCAATGGTAACAAAACCCCATTTCTCTGAGAAAAAGCTCCAAAACTTCCACTGCCATGAATTCTGTGTTTGAGAAACCATCCATTTCCTCTCAGGATCATCCACAGTATTTGCAAACTTTGGGTTTTGTGGTTTAAAACACCTCCTTCGAAGACCACTGGGCAAACAACAAGCAAGGTCTAGTCTGGAGCCAAGCAATGCAGCCGAGTAAGGCTAGACTGAAATTATTCCTAGCTCACTTGATTTTGGAAGATTCCCACTGTAATTCGTAAATTAAAAGGAGAAAATAATAATCAGTCCCTACCTGTGTTTGTATACCCTTATTTAGAAGTGCAGGACCATGTGGTTACATTCACACACCTAAACCCCCAAAAGTAGTTGTACCTGATTGCAAAAAAACCTGAAACAATTTTATGTTTGTAGGATTTCTGCTGGAGCACAACTGTGCTCATGGTCTTTTGCAACAGTTAACCAACCAACAGCAACGTTTTAAATAAACTTTAATTCAGGGACTATGCAATCATTCTTCTGACAAACAAGACAATTTCCATCCACCCTTTTGATTTGGATCTAAGCTCCAAATCAAGTAACTCTTCCTTTGAGACATCGTCCCTGTAGCGAAAAAATGTAACCTCAAGTTCTTCCACCAATATGAAAACCATTTGAGAAACACAGTTTTCACGTTTATGTAAGCCTGGAATCCCACCTGCTCAGACTCTAAGAGAAATCTGTTTAGGATCCCCTATCTCATAAGGCTTGTTTTTCAATACTATCTTAGAGAAAAATGCTTATACTAGATTACTTAATGAAAGTAAATAATTTACTTACAGTTTTGACAGGCATCAGGATCTCTTTATATTCTTCTGGTCCATATTGCTTATCTCAAACTGTCCCTGAGTGATACCATCTTCAGAGGAGAGGATCTGACAGCTGAAAGAAAAATGCACAATGCTTACAGTTTATATCCACAAGACTAGAAATTTGGCATGTCTGAAGGCTTTAGCATTATTATGATTATTACAAATATATTTTGGAATTTGTATTTTTGGCATAACTGGAAAATGCATCATAAAGAATGTAGCTTTTCCCTTTCAAAATGTGTTAATAATAATCAGCTTGGATTATTTCAAATTCAAGTACTTCAGCAATGACTGTAACTAGGATTCTTTTTTGCTGTGATGTAGTAAAAATAAAGTTAATAAAAATTATGTCAAGAATCACTTAGCATCTTTAAAAATACCACCATCCTAGGGTGTCTAGAATAATAATGAAACACTGCTGCTGCTACAACCTGTGCTGGGCCAATACAGTTTCGTTAGTTAGAATGGCTTTTTTTCTTTAATTCAGAGCTATTTTAAAGTTTAAGAAGTTGAAGAAAACCAAACAAGTCATCACCAACTTGAACTACTACCAGCCTCGCTAATACACTGGGAAACAGAGGTCAGTGTTGCTTCACCTACATGCCTTAGGAAGCTATGGGGGTGTAAGAGTCACCACAGATGCTATATAAGGTACAAATTATAATCATCTTATTGCCAACATCTGGTGATGGTGAAGATGGGGAGTCTTAGAAAACCTCTAGTTACACCTCCTTGTGCTTTTCTGAGCTTGGATTCAATCTCACCTCAGAGCTGGTTTGGGTTTTTTTTAAACTAATAAATGCTTTCTCTGATTCACAACAATGTTTCAATGAATTATTTCCATTATTCTCTTTTTCACTACCTATAAATTTGTAAAAAAACCCCCAAAAACTCCTGAAATTCTAACCCTTCACAAAGGCTCTCAGAACCTCACTTAAGCCATGCTGTAATTAGCTCAACTTTCTACAGACTTAGCTCTGAATTGGTCCCCAAACCACTAATGGGGCTGTGATACAGCAAAGCATTAGGGCACTTAATACATTAAATCTCCACTGGCATCACTTGGCATTCTACTTGAGAAGTTACTAACGAGTACTAGGAAAGCCTCATCTCTGAAATTTATCCCTGAAAAGGCAAAAGTAAAAGCCATTACATTTTTTTTTTCTCCTGTTTTTCGTTTGTTTGAATAAATAACCTACAAGAGGTACCAGGCCACGCTACCAAACAACTGTCACCAGTTCATCTCCACACCTTCCCCATGAAATTGAAAAGTTTACCAAGGAAATAAGGAGTCTGGCAGATGAGAAAGCAGTTCTCTCAGACGCTGTTCCTGTGAACAAAGTCCTCCTTCCCCTCACAGACCTGACTTTTCACTAGCGTTTGTCTGCAGTGCTCTGCAGATGGGGTGGTGCTCAGCCTGGCAACCCCTTCCCAGGTGAAGGCACTGAGGAAAGATCCTGAGGCCAGCCTGGCTCTCCCCAGGCTCCTCCAGGGCTGTGCAATGCTGCCTCTCCGTGGAGAGCAGCTAAAGGCTCTGCAAGGCTCAACTTCTCCCTCCAGCCTAAACCTCTAGACCTGAACAGAAGCAAAACTTGTCTCAGCATCTTTAGGGGGGAAGTTGCTTTATCTGCCTACTTCCTTACAATTTGTGTGTGCCTGCTGCATGAGAAAAGGACTAATATCACACCTTCTAGGGTAGCATTAAGGATAACATGCCCAAGGGGTGTGGTTTAAAGCTGGTAGTTAAATTGGACACAGCCAGAAGCACTGAATTTGAGTGTTTCCTAAGCTGAATATCCATAGAAAGAACAATTGTATGACCTTAGTAATGAGCTAATTCAACTAATTCAATAATGAACTAATTCAGCCCCTTCCAAAACAATTCATGAACTCTTACTCATTATCAATTTACAGCGCTTGGGGACCTACATTAATTATCACTATTCCTGGTTGTTCCATGTATTTATCTTATGGGTGCAGCTTAAGGATGGACATGGAAAAAAAAATAAAGCTTTTTGTTAATACTCACAAACAGCGATGGGAAAACCTCCAAAAGCATTCTCGGTGTTTTGTAGTTGTCAAGACACTTCATTTGCTCTCATTCCCAAGCTTCAGAAGCTTCCTCTTTGTGATTGCAAACAGATGATGGTAGAGCATGCAATTAGACTAATACCAGTAAATTCCAATCAGTGGTAGCCTGCAGCAGCTTCTCAGTGTTCACATCAAATGGAGGCCAACTCTTTGCATGAAGCTGTCAGCAGGAAAAGACAAATTAAAATTGATTTTTAGAAGCAAACTTCTGTGACCTTCTTCACTGCACCCAGGAGTATCTATACATCTGTCATTTATTATATATCATGGTTGGGATTTGCAACCGTTCACTGAGTTTGGGCAGTCAAAATCCACCATGTGCCTTCGACTGTTTCAGGGCAAAGTCTTGTGAGTTTTGACCCTTTGGGAGAACAGAAAAGGGGAAAGTGTCTGCACCTCTCCATGCACCAAGAAACATTATTAAGAATACACAATTTAGGCGCTTATTTGAAAAAGACACCTTAAAAAATTAAGCTTTTAGTACAATGAGAATAGATTCTGCAGACTTACCCTCTTCTTTACAATCTTTCTTTGGGAAACAGAGATGTAAGACTCTCAAATATTTTATTTTTTCCAAAAATTACCCCAGTAAAGCCAGGGGTTAGTGGTAACAGCTATTCAGTGTGCCCAATGGTAGCACCAGCTCTCATAATAATGTAGGAACTGCTAAGTAAACACAGTGTCTCAGAATTACCTATCCTGATCTCATCTCGGGGATCACAGTTCAAACACAAGATCTTCCAGACTTCTGCAGGGCTTCTTAAGATGGAGTCTGTCTTCAGAAGCTGCCCAGGGATTTCCCAGGATACAAGAAGATTGCTGCTCCCCTCAGTGGGAGGCCAGCAGAGGTAACTCAGTCAAACTGGGTACCAAACAGCTGCATGGTGAAGCTCTGCTTGTGGTGCCAGCAACGTTTATCCCTGTGTTGCATCCCAGGCGTCCCGGAATGGGTGTCGAGCCTCCAGGTAGTCCAAGGGAAGGCAGGTTTGTCAGCAGACCAGGACAGCAGATGGCCTAAAGAGATGGAGAAAAGGCATAAAACAAGGTCAGGTCCAAAGGGCAGAGCTGTGCAAACGTGACTACGGCTGCCTGGCTAAAAGCTTTTCTGTTAAGAAATAAAAATGGCTCTAAGCATGGAAAAATTGGCAATCTTTATTCTAAAGTTAGTGGGGAACCCTGGTGTATAAAGGCAAGTTTAAAACTGCTTTAGAGCAGAATGGGTTTTTGGTGTCCTTAGTCTCTTTTTATAAGGAATAAAACGTATCTCCACATTTCCAAATGCTGCTTTCTGCCTTCGGATTGCACTCAGTCATAAGAAACAGTCCCAACTACCTCAACTGCTTCAAGTCAAAGCAACACGATTGTAAAGCAAGGCATCCTCATTTTGGTTACTTCCAATGTTCTATTTTTCTCTGAAAAGCAAGTCCAGGCCGTTAGTACAGTTGAGCATTAGACAAAAAGTTTCCAAGCCCAGCTCACATAATGCAACGAAAGTCATTTTGTAACAGAGAAAAACACAAGTACAGTTATACAAGTGTTCTTGTTCCAAGAACAATTGTAAGTGGGTTTTGTTTTGATTTTGAAAAATCTCCAATATCTCAGGGTAGTTGCAGTGGACCACACACTGGAAAAATTACGTGTTTTTCTGGTCACTGTACAATAAGAAAGGATTTTTCTCTCTGAGACAGAAAAGGCCTATTCAAGGTTGGAAAGGGAGTGCAACTGAAGAATGAAGAAATCAGGAAGCTGGGGAGATAGGTTATAATTGTATGAGGATGATTTGGTCTAGTTGTCTGAACAGCTGCCAGGGAATCAGGAAAGACAGCTTCTACTTTTTCATCAGCTTAGGCAAAACAGAAGGGATAAAAGCAAAAACAAAATCAATACCAGTTTTATGGTATCTGCTGTTAGGGGTGACTCCACCCCTGGTTGTCTAGCTAGAGAGAAGAGGTTTTGCAACACCAAGTGTAGAGAGAAAATAAAAAAGAGAAAATAAAGAGAGAAAATAAAGAGGGAAGATAAGTATCATCAGTCAGTTCATGTAAGATAGTGGGGTTTGTGCCAAGGTTTTGTGATATGCTCACATAGTATTGCACAGCAAGACAATACATAAATAGCTCCCTCATTTATCGATGAAGATCCACTTCACACTGCAGACAAACTGATACAGCACATAAACTGAAAACTGAAAGTGAGTTGTGACTTTCCCTTGACTCCACAACCCACCACAGTAAGCCAGTTTCATAACCTGCTTTTCCAGGTTATTTTACTGCAGACATTGGGCAATTTTTGGATGGACTCCAGTGAGTAAATTTTTTTAAACTTTTTTTTTTTTTTAACCAATAAACCAAAATACAATATTTTATAGTCTTGATGTGTTTCTGGCACATGTAAAAAACTGCTGCTAATAAAACTTTTCCAAGATGAAACATGAGGAAAAACTGACCAAGCTGTAGCAATGTAAATATCTCATGACTTTCTTCTTTTTTTTTTTTTTGGTCAAGTTGGGCTTTTATGCAGGAAACTGGGAAACAGCATCAACAGAAAATGGCAAGAGAAAAACCCATGTAAGCACAACTTACAGAGCGGAACAGTATCATATTTCTAGCAGCCCAATGTTAAATGTAGTTTGAAAGAATCACATTTTCATGCACACCAAGGGCTTGCTCCTTTTGCCCACTGAAGTCAGTGATAATTCACCAAATGACTTCAGTGATGCATGAGCTAGTCCCTAAAGCAGCAGCCTGGCCTGGATGTATGGCACTGGGCAGAGAGCCAAGAGATCTGGGTTCAGTTCCCAACCTGACACAAACTCTCTGTGCAATTTCTGTCCAATCTCCCCGGGTCTCAGCTTCTCATCCATGAAGAGGGGTGATCTGTCTTTGCTTCCACTGTCAGCTCTCTGAACAGTCACAGTTTCTCTCCTGGCATGCCAAAGCTTTTGGGTTTGGTGTGGTTTTTAGGTGCAGTGGTGATTTAACAAGGAATGATTCATGCACCCCCTTAATTACCACAACTCTAGCATCATACAGCGCTGCAGTGACTCTTGTACACTGCCCTACCCAGTTTTGCAGGAGACAAAGCAGATAGCAAGCATGTAAAACGTGCCTTAAGCACCAAACTCACCTGCAGTGGGCTGATCTATGTAGACAATACTCCCCTTTATGTGCAGCTTAAATCACAATGGACACAAACTGGTTGCTTTTCAAGGATCACCTCCTCCGTGCTTGAGAATGGTCCATCCTGATGAGCAGGAAATCAAACAAGCATACCGAGACACCTGCAGGGATGAACAAAGAGCTCCTGACTACATTCCCTCTGTAGTTTGAATGGGCTTTCACACCAGAGGCAGTCTATGAGCTACAATGTTGTTACTTATTTCATGCCACCAGACATTTTTCATTGCAATGCTCTTTCAGGAAGTTGACCACAAGAGGGCACCAGTACTGCTCTAAAAATAATAAAAAAAAAGGACAAACCTAAGTAGCTAAATAAATAAATGGGAATGTGCTTACAAACTGTACCACTTCAAAGGCACGGGATAGCAGGTTCCATGGTCACGAGTCACGCACCCACAGAAAGCCCAAGTGTCAGTGAGTACCCAGAACCAACAAATCTGGTGCTTTTCCTGCTTCCCCTACAAGACTCCCTCTGCTTACAGACCAGTTATCTCACTGCTGCTCTTGGGAGGCTCATCCCCTTCAGCAGCAAAAGGCTTTTCATTCCTGAAAGCCAGGTGAGCAGCAATGTCTGAAACCGTGTGTTTCCAGCCCAGCAAGCCCCAGCAATGGGTTTGGTTGTTTCACAGTGTTTTCAATACCTACTATCTATGGTAACTCACAGAACTAGAATGAACAGCTATGGCTCGAGCTGAATAGCTGACCTCCTGAGACTGAATTGGTTTTTTCCACAGACATCACCATGAGGAATTCCTCTAGAAACAAGAAAAAAGAAAAAGCATGTTATTTTTCCAAGACTTCATCCTGAATATCTGCTTCAAAATTACACCATGTACAAACAAACCCCTTGGCCAAACAAAATCTCCCAGTGAGAAGACCCTGCCAAATACCATCTAGGATGCACACATTTGCACCAAGAGAAAAATACCTACACATACCCTATTCAAGAGCAAGTGCAATCATGTCTGAACCTATAGATCACTCGCAAAGCTAATTTTGCTTACAAGGGAAAATACCTCATTGCTAAAAGATTCGTGTGGTTAAGCTAAACCTTTTCCTGCAGCATTGACTGTGAATACAAAAGGATTGTTCCTTTTTGTTTTGGCTGTAAGTGAACAAAATGCTGTTTTCAACTAGATGTTTCTCCCGAGTTTTTGTGACAGTTGGATTCATTCCGTGCAATTATTCCCTGAAAGTAAATTTATTCTGAATGCCCTGGTAAATTTCTGGCAGTTCAGAGGAATCTCCCGGTTGGGACACATCTATTTGAAGAACACCAGGTAAGCCAGAAATGGGGGAAAATTAGAGTAACTCAATCTATAATCAGGGTAGAAGGTAATACAGCTGCTAGGGAACAAGCAAGTGAAAGGGGTGTTGTACAGTAACCAGCCTTGCAACTTAGATTTTATAAAATTTCAGAATTATTGCACTATTTGAACAGCTTTTTCTTCTGCTGTGTTTGTCAAGGTATGTGCCAGAAAAACAGAGCAATGAAGACTTCCAAAAAGCATGTATTCATCTGAAAATTAAATTGATAGAATATTCCTCAATGAACTGTGCATAAAATAAGACTGTTTTCTTCAATACAAGGTGGTGTAAAATCACGTTTGCTTAAAAATATGTTTCTTGTGCTTGAGCAATTCTAATTTCGGTACTGAAATTGTGTCTAACACAGTTATCAGGTGAAAAAGCACACTGGTTTTGATTTAACTGTTATTCCTAGCTCCAAATAAGTTACCCCAAAACGACTGAGACAGTTCCAATTGTATAAAACCATAATAAATACCCTGAAAATGTTATTAAAGCGATGCTCTAACGTTGCAACAGAACTATCAGCATCCCTGAAAAAGTGAAGTCCTGTTCCCACAGGATTAATGCCTCGGCTGCAGAAACCAGTGATAAACCCGGCAGAACACATTTGCTCTTCTCCTTGCTTCTTTTCATCTGACTGTCAGTCACTGCTCACAAGAACACGAAGGATAACATGAAATTTAAACGAACGTGACGAGGCTGAGGCTCTAGATTCAACTGTTAATGCCCAAGTTAAAATCACATGGATTTCCAACATTTTATAATCAACAATACCTACAGAGTACTCACACCCTGTGATTTCTTTAATAGTTGTAGGCTGCTCTATTTTTTTTTTTTTAATGTTCACGGTAGAAATGCAGAGGTGAAGATTCTGTCAAGCTGAGGCTAAAGGCCTTTGAGATTGAAGTAGATACATTTTCCCAAACCAGCTCTGCTCTAGAAAACAAAAGACAAATCTAAGTAGCTAAACCCTGTGGTTTAAATAGGAAATGCTCTTTAATAAGTGCAGAAGAAGAGGTGTCTGAGGTCATACATTTATTATGTTATGGAAAGTGGTTCCTTTGCCTTTTAGTATTAGCCAAACTTGCTTGGTTTTTTTCATTTTGGTGAGGAACCAACACGAAGGCAACACAGGGACTGCACCGGCTGCTTGGGTCTGGTATCACAGGTCTCCAGAGGCCTGGCCCACAGTGCAAAGATTCCCACCAGGTTTTGGCACAGGTCTGAAATTTTTACACGCAGGAGACAGGTGTTACAAAGTCATGGTAAAAAGCAACTTAGAATCATAGAATCACAGATTGGGTTGGGTTGGAAGGGACCTTGAAAGTTCACCTAGTCCAACCCCCCTGCAGGGAGCAGGGCCATCTGCAACTAGAGCAGGGTGCTCAGAGCCCCGGCCAACCTC
>WUAM01000287.1:71723290-71738991 GCA_024336885.1 Actenoides hombroni
AAACAACCCCGCCCTTCCCACCCCCCAAAAAAACCCCTACTTTAATTCACTGTCTTTTCCCTGTATTTTACCCATTTCTTCTCCAAATCAAAAGGATGAAAGATTATTTCATCTTAAAAAAGCAAACTAAACTGTCCTCTACACTATGTTCAGGAAAACCATATTTATTGTTGGTGAGGTAAAGACAACAATTTCCTGTGCTCCTCAGAAGTATGTTTCCTATAATTATTTTGATAGGTAGGAAGAGTGCCCAGCAGGGCCTGGGGACATCAAGATTACCAACTTTCTCAGTGCAAGAGAAAACCTATATTAAAGGCACATCGGATTTCCTGGGAATAGGTCATTTTACCACCCGTTATGTTCTACAGAAGAGCTTTCCCTTCCTGCAAGTCTCCAGTTACCACACTGACCATGATTTGGCTGAACTGGTGGACCCAAAATGGCCAGCTCCGGGACCTAAATGGTTATATTCTGTGCCTTGGGGATTCAGAAGATTACTCAACTTCATTAAGGTGACTACAGAGTAAATCTTGAAAAGCAAGTGAACAAAATACCTGGTTGCATGCAGAAGCAGCACTTAACACTACTTCAGATTTTCAGCAGTTTCACCTATGTATTTGCTGTGTCATACTGCAAAGTTTCTTTGACCAAAAAAACAAACAAACAAAACCCCACCTTAATTTCATTTCAGAGAACTACAGAATTCAGTGATTTTAAAATAAAATCTGTAGTTAATTTACATTCCTAGTTACACACTTTTCCTCACTAAAGGTAACTAAATAAATACAGATAATTGCTTTTAATGCGTTTTACTAAAAACCTCATGTTGTGTCAAAATAAGATGATTTTCTTTATATGAACCAGTCTAAACCTGTCTCTGCCTGCAGACACAGTATGGGAACCCTCTCATTTATGTGACAGAGAATGGAGTTTCTGAACAGGTACAGTGCACTCAACTGTGTGATGAATGGAGGATGGAGTATCTGAAAGGATATATTAATGAAATACTGAAAGGTAACTTGAAAAACATCTTTTTAGTCCATAAGCTTTTTCACCTTCTGATTATTTTTTTACTCTTGTAATTTAGGTAATAGAGAAAAATATTTGTGGGTCAAAAACAGACAGCAAAACAGATTAAGAAGTTTTCCCCAAAGTGATAACCAAGCCCAACGTACTGATGTCAATAAATACAATAACCTACATGAGATTTAATACTGTAACAAATCATCAGTTTCCACTTTTAGAAAGGAGAAATTGCACCTAATTACCATTCTTAGAGAGCTCCAGTACCTCTAAGCTAAAGAAAACATTTCAAAGAATTTCAATTCCTATATGCTTTGCCATTTTGTCCTTCTCCCCATCTCTTTCCAGTATAAAAATCAAATAGAACCATATTTTAAGGACAAGAAACACAGGCAACATGTTTAACAGAACAATTTGTATTCCATTTACAGCTCTAAACGATGGTGTTAATGTCAAAGGTTATACTGCCTGGTCACTGCTGGATCAATTTGAATGGAACAAAGGCTTCTCTGAAAGATTTGGATTTTATCACATTGATTTTAAAAACAAGAACAAACCACGATACCCAAAGGCATCTGTTGACTACTATAGAAAGATTATCAGTGCAAATGGATTCCCAAATCCAAGAGAGGTGATGGCAATCCCTAATTTTATTCTTATTCTTCCTGGATATATGGGCAGATATCACGGTGAATTTCATGAAATGACACTTTGGTTCTGTAAATTAGGGATGTGTTAAATACACAGGCCTCCAGAGGCAGAGAAAGGGGAAACTGCCTCAGTTACTGTTTCTAAAACATTTCATGAACTCTAACTGGCCTTACTGACGTGATCAAAAGTTCTGAATCATAAGTTATCTGTGGTCTGACAGATTTCTAGACAGAGAATTCCATATCTGTGCTACCTTATTGGAAAAGAAAAAAAAAATATGTGCTTGAAAAAAATTATTAAACAACTATAAAAAAATATATTGCAATGAAACCCAGAAATAAAACTCTCAGAAAATTATCTTGACAGAATAGTTTCAAGTTAATTGTAGTGCAGAAATGTTCAGGGCCAGAGAAGCAGCTGCTGCGAACGGGACAGACTATTACAGTTTAACTGCTGCATGTCAACCCTCTCAGGTGGAAAACTGGTACCAGAAGGCCATGGACACTTGTTCTACCACACACCAACTCCTTGCTACGGGTAATTATCTGTCTTCTGTTTTGTTTTAGAAAAGCCTATTTCAGATTTTAAATTTCACTGTGAATACTACTATCAGCAGGTCCTAAAAGGGATTTTCTCCCTGAAAGCACAAGCCCTGTTGAATACAAGCCTCTAAAGAAAAACGTCTTTATTTACTTGCTCCAACTAAAAATTGCTGTAGGTAAACAGATCAACCTTGGATGGTAATGGAATACACAAACTGAAAGAGTTACTGTTTGAAATTAAGGCTGGGCATGACAGTATTCTCCTGAAAATCATAACAAGTGCTACATGCTCTTTCAAACCTAAAGCAAAGCCAGACAAAACAAGGACAGCCATGCAGACAGAAAAGAAAAGAAATCTCTAAATATTGATCTTCTAGAGAAAACTGAACTATAAACAAACAAACAAACTAATGGGCTGAGCACTAGCTGAAGGTAGCCTTAAGCCACATTTCTGCTCTTTCACACTCCTGGGAACAAGCTAACAACAGCACAACATAGAGCAACTGCTCAGGAATACAGAATACAGCAAACTTTGCCCGCAGTCTCCACAGCACCAAGCTAATCCAGCTCACTTAAACCCTTCCTGGTGTAACTCAGGACCTTTCAGAATTCCTGAAGTAGAAGAATAATCTACCACAGTGGATTCCTCAAACTTTTAAAAAAGATGAAATAAGTATTATAAGGGCTTATAAGGAGGATGAGATAAACTCCACATGGTAGAAAACATCAAAGCAGTCATCCAAGTATATCCTACTTCACCTCAGCTGCTGAGTGATATATTCTATATGAATTAACTGTTTACTGTTATCTATAGAGCAAAACGCTACAAAATAAAACCCATTCAATGTTTCAAAGAGCTGCAAAATGATCATAAAAAGGCTGAAGTGCTTTCCAAGGATTTCTCTCTAACAATTTTCTTTTCTACTGATGCTAACTCATAACAAACACAATTTTTGCAGCCCTTTGTGCACTGACATCTCTCAAAAAAATTTACCTTAGAAAGAAAGAGAGAAAACTGTCATGAATTTGCTCCAGCTTCTATGAAATTTTGTTTTGTTTGCTGTTTATGCCACTGCCAACAGTAACAAAATAATTTTAGCCATACATTTTCAAAAAACTAATTAATCTATGTTAGCTCTAAACAATTAGTATTTAATTGAGATTAATTTTCTTACGTGTTGCTTATTTTTCAAATTTTAGATTCCCTGATTACTCACATGGAAAAGGTGACAGAGATTGTTCTTCCTACAGTTTTCACACTCTTCATACTCATCAGTATTGTCCTACTGATATTCTACCTTCGAAATCACAGTTAAAAATCGCACGCTTACACACTGCTTCATTTTGCTTAATAAATAAAATGCAACTGTTTTATTTTATTGGTTAAAGTTTACCACAGATGCCTCCTTTTATACCAAAGACAAAAGAAATATTTTACCTGCCCACCTAGCACTTTTATAGTTTTTTCTATTGAGTTGCCAAAACAATTTATTCCTTTTTTAATCAACACACAAAGTGCATTTTCTTTCCGCATCACTTTCTACTAATTTTGAGGAGCAGATCTTATGTTTGTTATTAGTTTGGAAACTGCTACACATTTTGTTCACCAGTAAATAGTTAGCTAAGATTAAAGCAATTCAAAGCTTGCCAGTACAACTTTCAAGTGATTAAAAGCTGTTTGCAAATTCTGATTTCAGACTATTCATCAAGAGACTTTTAATTGGCATGTAACTGCTATTTGAAGAGACAGATGCATAATTTTAAAATAAAAGATGATTTCAATATTTCAAGAGCACTGCTTAAACATTAACTTACTACTCAGGTCTAAAAAGTTCAGATACCGTACACCTTACCATTTAGGTGTGGAGAAAAATGATTTGAAGTGATTGATCAAAGATGAATACTGCCGAGTCAGATTTTAAGCAAGGACTCAGCTCTAGTTTTGTTTAAGGGATCTAGGTTTACCTCAGATGACTTTATAATATACTGCACACAGAAATGTGTATTATAAATAATCCAAGCACTTCCAGAATGTAATATTCCACCTTAAATTCACTTCAGATGAAGGCAGGAATGAGTTAAGTACCTGACTACAAAACATTTATTCCCGAATACGGCCACCTGGCTGTACTGTCCTTCTGCTGGCCTTGAAATTGTTGAATATAAGCGATAACCAAGTCTCCTCTTTAGCTTGCACTGGATTTCCAACGCTGCAAGTGCAGCTACTGAGCGCAGAGTAGCGCTACGGAAATCCAGAGAGAAGCCTTTGAAGAGAAGCTAAAAGCCAGGTCATTTATTAAACACATTTATTAAGATGTAATATTAGGAAAGGGGTAAGAAGTAAGATTTACTGAGGAGAAACCAGAAGTGACAGAAATTTAGTTTAAAAGCATGAATAGTGAGGTTTTTCTTATTCTTACTCATCAATAGTTAATAGTTTCTTTTATGCAAAACATTTTTCTCTCAAATTATTTAATCAGCACACCCTACAGTATGTAATTGGTTAAAGTTACACTACCAAAATGTTACAGACGCTATCTTATCAACCTAAAAACATCTGCAACCGCCATCCCAACATGTTTCAATGACTATGCCCAGTCAATTAGGCTGAACACTTTTTTCACAAGTATACAAGACACCACTGTTAAAATAATTCACTTTGCATTGAGAGAGAGAGGAGGAAAAAAAAAAAAGAATTTGAAGAGGAGACTGAAGTATATCCAAGAAAGCTCCAAATTATAAACACGGGGACAAAGACAATCAAACTGCCAGAAGTTCACTATGCCCTGGATGAACAGCTTGCCAAACAGATCTGGATGATGGAATGTGACTTGACACTTGGGAAAACACGACGCTATTTCTTGTTTTGTTGGGTTAAGATAATTCACACTCTGAACAGTGTCTGATTGCATTCTTAACGAATAAAAATAAAATTAATACCCCAAAGTGCAGAACTTTATTGAATGTTTGTAAATATAGGAACAAAAAGATCTGCTAGATTTTCAAAATAATTATACTGTACATTGATAACTGCACAAGGTTCATAAACAAACCAGATGTGTACAGGTGAATTATGGCTGCGTGCGTCACACTTCAAGCACACCAAAGCAAAGAGCTCAGTAAGATGTTACTGTTCTTCAAATCAGAGAGTGTTTCTAAATACTGTTGGGACACAGATAAAACTGAACTTTCCCCTTTACTGTACCTTTCCAGTGCCTGCCTGTAGAGTAACATGCATTTATGTGAAATGCACCTGACTGCACTGAGCCATTGTAATAAAATACATTCTTTCTTCACTGCTTCCATTAACTGTGGAATCGGACAAAAGACCTGCACAGAAAGAAGAAAAAGATGTGATTAGCCACTGTTAGAAATTGTGGAGATTAGTTCATGTAGCAGCTTCAAGAACTGGTTTCAGAATTTCAGTTTTACTGCAAGGAGCACTTCATGACAAAAAACTCGGGAATGACTCGGGAAAGTTTTTCCCTGTATCAAACCTCACCCCAGAAAGGCAAATTATTTCTATACCTTTCTGTATGGTTAACTCTTCCCCATTCTCATGCTTTTTGACTTGTTCTGCACTTGACTGCAGCAAGGGATGTCTTCTCTCCTTAGAGCCCTCTTGCTTCTCTGACTAGAGACCAGCTTTCAGTAACAGGAAATTTCTCTTCAAAAGCATCCTCAGATACACCAGCAAAGATTTCAGAAATAAGTTGTAAGATATTGCGGAGAATACTTAATCATGTCACGTCTGGAACTATTCTGTCATTTTAACTCTAAAAACAACTCAGCAAAGGTGAGAAGACAAAGTCACTGCTTTCTGAAAATCTTTTACATCCAATAAATACCCTTTTAATAAAGGACAAAACATCATTTTGCTTTTGCCGAAGATTTAAGTAAGAAAAAGTTCAAACCCACTGAACACGGTACAAAAACTGCATTTGTTTGAAGTGTGTACTTTCATTATTTCAAGACACCACAAATGCTCCTTACCTGTATTGTTTGGTGTCATATGTTCAACTGGAGGATTAGTACTAACTTGCCATGTTGTTTTAACCTCCTTTGGCCCGTGCCCACTGCTTATGTCCACCTTCCATATTTCTGGATGACCACTGAGAGAATAATCAAAAAAAAAAAAAAAAAAAAGAGTCAGAACTCAGTCAAGTGTTTGGTCACGTCTGAATTTTAAAGCTACAAAGACTGAAGTTTCTCTTACTTTTGATAGAACTTCTTGACAAGAGCTGGTCTGATCGGCAGTTGAAACGTGTGCTTCTCATTCAGAGGGTTTTCCATGTAGTACTTCATGCAAATTCTACAATAGATATCAACTAGTTACTAACTTCCTTTGGAGAAAATGCTTGTCCAACACTGCATAAACCTCGAGCAATATTAGCTATACTCTCAGGTTTTATTATTTCCTTTGGTTTTCAATTTTAGTCACAAAGCAAAATTTAACAGGAAGATCCAACTGCTACTTCTGCAGTCTCATTGCCATCAACATTAAGGAGGTGTTGGTTTTGTTTGGGTTTTTTTAAGGCAGTTTCTTTACAACTGTCACAGAGAATTTGTTATTGACATTTAAAGAGTAAGAAGTAAAAATAAAATAATTACTGTGTCAAAGGGAAGAGGTTCTCATGTTTAAACTGAAGTAAAACTGTACAGTTGACCATTATCTCCAGCATATGGTGAAGCTTTTGAACACGATGAACTTGTTCTTGTAGATTTACTGATGTGGAAGTGAAGTAATCCTGGAAGAGCAAACAGCCTCTGCATTTAACTGGACACTCAATTCCTACAGACACACAACACATCCTTAGTATGCTAAAATAAATTTTCCTGCTGCTTTCGAGAAGCCAAAATTCTACGAATGGCCCAGCAGAGTCAGAACAAAGTTCCATGCTACCGAAGTATGAACAGATCTTGACTGTCCTGCCTGACAATGACCTGTATCAGATCCCTAGGAAATAATATATCAACAAAAAGCCAACATAATGGCATCTCTGCAGTATATTGTTCCATCCTGGTAATACCCAATTCAGTTTCTCAGCTTGTGGGAATGACATGATCTGCACCCCACTATCAGCTAAGTGTGCTCTACTTCACACTACTTTTAGAGTAAAAAAAAAAAAAAAAGAAAAATTAAAACATCTCACCAAGTAGGTTAATGTAGCAAGTTCCTGGCCTGTAAAAGGGAGGGAAAAAATAAATAAAATTTACTACATAGTCTCACATAAAATATAAGCAACATTCAGGTAATCAAATAGAATTCTACCAACGAAAAGTGCAAAGTCACTAGGACTGCAATTTTATTTATTAACTTATTTAAAAAAAAAAAAAAGAAAAAACCTTTAGAGTGGAACAGCAGAGGCATTATTTTATTTACCCCTGGGGCTGCACAACAAAAAATCCTACCACACAGTTTGAGACAACCACCCTCCTTGGGACATAAAAATCTAAAAATAGTAAAAATAAAATGAAACAAAGAATGAAAACAGGATGACCAAGCAAAAAAAGAAATGAAGAAGTGAAGGAAAAGGAAGAGTGTAATAACAATGGTAAAACTAAAACCTCTCCAACAGATTCAGAAAAAAAAAAAAAAGGTGTAATACTGAAAGCAAAGCCACAATGCTTTCAAGAAAAAAAAATGTACTTTACAAAATTCTTTCCACCCCAGCTTTTGTTTCCAGTGTAAGACATATATGAATAATCAAAGCCATCTTTCTAAATACTACAGCCTGTAAAAACACAGCTATTACATATACATGCCCTTCTCCAATTTCCTTTTAACCCATGTGGATCATAAAGGGAAAGACAGAAATAGCACGAGGGTCTTATTTTTAACACCTACAGCAAACAGCTAAGAAAATAAAACAGGCCATATTTACATAAATCTGGAATTTATTTTACTTCAAGTTAAAGGTTTTTTGCAAATCAAAAAAAAAAGAAATATGTGGTCATACAAACCATAGTTCTTTTGAAACAAATTCATTTTTTACATTTTGAAACTGTATACAACTGAAAAATACAATTACTAAGGAAGCTGGAGGCAGCACTGCAGCAGGTGGGAGCAAAAGCAAGATCAAGGTTACAAAAACCCAGCATCATTTCCTGCACAGAACACCTTTTATCTTGACTTTCTAATCATGTTAACAAATACCAAGCTTACCTATGAAAAAACTAACATAATCCTTCTTCATCTTATCCAAGCCAATCTCCAAGAGCATTTGAATTGGGGTGATGCCACTGAGGGAAACAGCCTCCATCTTTCCATGGTAAGACTGATGAATCAGTTTGCTTAGCAAACTGCTACTCCCTTGATGAATCTAAAAAATAGAAAAAGATTTCTCCTGATGTCACTGCACACAAAACATAAACAGTGCTCAGAAATACACCACCATGAAAAACAGAAGCAAACTGTGACATGTGAAAGCAATTTAAAGACAATACAAGACAGAAATGAGAGGTGGTTAAGTGACAAGAACTATGTTCTTCTGCAAGCAGCTCAAAATGTTTATCTTTATTGTGAAACACAAACACATACCCATGGCTGTATCTCACCACGTTCCAGGGATTTTATGACCAGTGTGAAACACTCCACCAACTCCTGATAGGAACTGACACCTTAAAAAATAATTTAAAAAAAGATGCAATGTTTTATTTCTCAGTCCAGGCTCTCCTCTAGCTTCTTGGTCAACAACTACATGCAAGAATAAAACCCTTTCTTTAAGGAATAAGAGCTGAAATGACCAATTTTTAAGTCAGTCCAATCATGACTTTAAAAAGGGTTACAGTAAAGAAACAAAGATCAAGAGGCCATTGAAGTGCACACACCTTAGAGAACAGCACATGGCAGAAGGAGATTGTCATACACCACGTTTTGGCTACATTCTTTCTCTGTACTTTGAAGCTCAACACATTTTATAAATTTAACTGAATGGCACCTATCTAGAATATGAACCATCAGTATTCATTTAACCAACTAACTGCTCCATCCCTCAAACAGAAAGAAGTTGTTATAATCTCTGGAACAGCTTAAAAATTAATTAGCAAACTGAAAAAAATAGCAAGAAGAATGTATTTTACTGAAGGACTGTGGGTGGTGCTACAGGAATGATAAAGTTTGCATGCAGCTTTATCGACTTAAAAAGTGTCCTTCAGCTCTAGAAGGATAAAAAATTTCTAAGCAATACAGGGCCACAGATACAGACAACAGAAGAACTAAAGGAAAACAGATGGAGAAAAAAAAAACCCAACCAACAAAAAACCCAGAAAGCCACATGACACTTACTTCTCATTTTGCACCACAATTGTTCAGCAAAATCCAGGTCTCCTCGCTCACTGAAGATTGATTTTATGGAACTGTCCACTGCAGCAGTGTCACACTTGATTTTCTGAAAGAGTTTGTTTGGCTTTAGTTAAGAAAAGATGCCTAAGATTCAAAGACTTTATGAATTCCAACTGTCTCCAAAGATCAAAATTGGGTGCATCGCTATTCCCCACCCCCCCTTTTCCAAAGAAACTACTGCACAGAAGCTACAAGAGCAGAGTAACTTGAAAGCTTTTTTTTTTTTTTTTTATTTAAAAGTAGGACTAACTCTTCTCAGAATTATCACACTGGATAATTGCTAACTTTGGAGCAGGAAGTGAAGTTCACTGTCAGAAAGGCTTTTGATCACAGCCAAGTAAAGCTCGACCAGACTGTCTAGTTAAAAACAAACAAACAAAAAAAGCAAATAACCAGAAATCAGCTTAGCTCAGGCTGGTCCTTTTCACTTTACAACAGCACAATGCACAGAGCATTTAAGTAAACAGCAAGAAAACAGTCCAGCAAGCACCAGCTCCAGCTATGACCTATGCTACACTGAACTCAGATCATCACCTTCATGTGTATCTAGCAGTGCCCTCAGAAATCAAAATTATTAATACATACACAGATTCTCAGAACAGAGAACTATTTTCCTGTTATTCTGATCCTGAATATTTCTAGTTAAGCTGCTACAGAAATCATTATATTTTCAGCTTATGAGCAAAGTGCAACTTCCCTCTCAATAGGAAAAAAAGACGCAAACATTTCCTTATAGACTAAAACGTGGTGGTGGGGGGGGAAATCTTAATATAACTGAGGACATTTTTATAACTTGATTTTGCTCATTGCTTTAGAATATCATAAAGCTCTGGATAAACAGGACAGATATCCAAATGATACCATTAAATTGGCCAAAAAAAAAAAATCATTAAACTGGGCAAACAAAGCAAATTAGTGATAGAATGGAATAGTGCAAAGGTCAGAGTTCCTGGAATAAATCAGGACAACCATGATATCAATAGCTTCAGGAGATGGCAGATGATGGTGAAGAGAAGGGAGTGTGATTGCAATTGATATAATACAGTTCAACTTGCAGTGGTAGAAAGAAGATGACAAGGCAATAGTAGGAAATTGCATATACCTCTGTTTCATTCTCGTTTCCAGATATGTAATATCCATCCAGCTTCTTCCTTAAATCTAGAAGAGAAGAAAAATAAATTTCACCACTTAGGGAAAAAAACCCAACCCAAACTTATAATCAAACCAATCATACAAATCCTTTGGTATATCATAACTAACAAATATGCTGATTGGATGACTAATAGACAAAATTTATCCATTTTATAACAGGCTGAAAAGATAATTTCTTAGTATTTTTTCTTACAAACTATACATTTTCCCCATAAACCTTTGCTATATTCTGTTTTTTAATGATCAACTTGTCAAGTTCCAGTGTGGAAGCTGTAAGGGGTAGCAGGTAATCTAATAAATGTATCTGGTTTTCTTGCACATATATTTGTCAGTTTCTGTGGATTTTATCTTCTGTTGGTTTTATCCACATACTAAAAAAGAGAAAACTTTACAGCTGCATTTGAAAATCTCTTGGTGATTCCTATACCTGATTCTATTTTAGATTTGGTTTTTTAGTATCTTAAACTTCTGACAAGACAGATGGTCCACAACAGTTTTCAGAAGGACTCAGCTATTTTGGTTGCTTCATTGTAAGATATCAACACCATCCAATAGACACTTAGAAGTTCATGTGCATGTCAGGGAACTTGAAAGATGCATCCACAACTCTTTCAATTGCTTTCTAAGCAAAATTCTGTCTTTTTATAAAGAAACAATTATTATTTTTATACAAGATATAGAACAAGGAAGAAGGAGAGAGATGTACTGATGAACCTATTTAACTACTTTGTGCCAGGAGTTATAGCACAGAAGTTAACATCTCCAAGTCTAATACTTGTAAAATTGTATGTGGAATTTTTTTTTCTTTCTGTGAAATGCAACCACTCTCTCTCCTCATGCAACAAGCAGCAATTACCAGTCAGAAATTCCTGGACCAGTTCAACAGCTGATTCAGACTCTAATGGCTCAGGCCACTCGGCCACACCTGTCTTCAAACCTTCAGCCAAAGCCTAAAGGAGGGATGAAAACCAAAATTAACACCCATCAGCTCTTGTCTGATGTTCCACAGGTATCAAACTCCAAAACATAGTTAACTTCTCCACGAATCACACACCTCTCTCCATACAGCTAGCCAGGAATTTAGAGACTTCCTGGCTTTGGTTTCTCCTTTTTGTATCCAAGATTCTTAAAATTGGACTCAAAGTTTATTTTAAAATAAAAGCTTAAAATTATCATTATTCAAAACTTCATCAGATGTCTTAAAGTAAATTATTATTATAAAAAAAAAAAAAATCTATGTGTCATGTAAATTTGAAATTGGAATTTCCAATTTCTACTTACAAGGAGAAACTGCAGTTCTCTGTACAGATGATAGACAGGGATACCGGGGTCCCCAGACTCCAGGGTGATATTCTGAAAGTTCCAGAAGTTTATGTAAGCTTCAAAATTTAGAAATTAAGTGTACTAAAATTTTCATCAGTGAAACAAATATCAGCATAATTTATAACTTGGATTACGAACACATTGTGTTGTTTATATAAAGAGTAACAAACACAAATGTAAAGAGTCAAACTTCTTTTCTATCCTTTACGTGACAAGCCACAGAGAGTTTGGGTTGATCTGCTTTTTGCTTAACTCACCAGTGTGGCAGCTGAAATGAGGGGAGGTGTCTCCAGAATCTTCTCTACAGTATTCCATGTAATATCCACATATATATTGCTTTCGGAGTCTGTAATTGTGTCCTCTACTGCAGCACCTCCAATAAGTTCATACTGAGCAAATCCTTTTGTCGTCACCTAGAACAAACACATTTAATAAATAACTGCCACAACAAAACCACCAGGAGACTGACTGGTTTGTATGCATGCAAAATAGTTTTAAAAGCATTTCAAACACATAAAAAAGGGCCAATATCAAAGGTATTACAACATAAAGAGTTCAAATGTTGCTTCCAAAGAGACTACTATACTACAGAATCATACTACGCTGAGTTGCTAAATAGAATCTATAAAGCTCCTCAAAACCAGTATCATAAATCCAAACCCAGAGTTTTTATAACTTAGATAGGAGACATAAGACTGTAAAAACTTACAACAGATGAATGATGTTTCATTTTATGGGCCATTTTGAGCTCTTCCAGGTTTGCAAAATTGGTTTTATCAGCTGTAGGACCTAAGAAAGGAAAAAAGAAAGAATAAAAAACCACCACATTTGACACCATTCCCATTTGGCAGTTCAAATTCATTCTCAAATACTCCATTTGGTCAAATACTACTCGTGCTGTCCTTAGAAAGCAAACTTGGATATGAAGTTGAATGCTAGCAATGTAAATTTGCCAACTTCACACACCCCAGTGAAAGGCAGAACTGCACAGATAGTGCTGCTTTAGGTGTATTAGAAGTTCCTTCCCCACGCAGCAAGGGTTGAAAACAACTTTTCTCTATTTTTAATCCTTTTGTTTTTTAAATGAGGAGCAGTACCAAGCTCACTACAAAAGACAAAGAGCACCAACAGTCCCACGGTTTTAAGCCCTGTTCATTTCAGTTTACGTGTAACATTATGATCTTACCTTCACACGTCACCATATACAAATTGATCCCTGTGATTTTGTTTCCAGCTTTGAGAGGCTCAGCTCCAAGCCAACAGGTACGTTCAGGATCAGAACCATCACACCTTATCCAGAGGGGAGGAAGCACAACCAGTTCACTGATCTTCAAATGGGTCATGTGTGGATTCTGTACCATTGTGTATAAGGAAATCAACTGCCTAAAAGTATGAACAGGAAAAAAAAAAATAAAATAGGATGCCAGCAAGCATAGCTAAAATGATTCCTAACATAAGTCCTACCTACCATGCTTTGTTAGCAGACAGCAAATCATTTTTCTGCAAAAGTGCAGAATTTGAATCCTTTTTACAGGTAGAACAATGAAGGCTCAAAGGAAGAAGGAAGGGATCATAGCAGAGAACATAATTAATAGAATATTTTAATTTGGACTAAAGATTTAAGATCGTAATGCAATTTTACACTTTAAGAATGTTAAGAGGATTAGTTAAGTAAATTAATCACCATGTTTTGGTATCACACTTTAGGATTTTAGTAACAGAGACACCAATCCTTTATCTTTATTTTTTTAACAAAAGACTTAGGAAAAAAAAGAATTTTAGTCTTAATCAGCTTTCTTTGCTCACCTACACCCAGACAGTCCCATTAGTCTAATGGGACAGGTCACAAGTGCTTTCCCAGTACCTCGACCACTTTGTTAAAAACACTTTTAGCCATTTTGCAGGATGAAGAATGCTCCTATCTTCTCACTAAACAAATAAGTAATTTAATTCAGGGGATTGAAAATAATACAGATTCAGAATATGAGAAAGAGAGACGAAAGTTGCAAAAGAAAATGCTATCAAAAGGGGAGGCAGACCTTTGACACTTACTTTGCTCTTCTGACAGAAAGAGCCACTGGTCCAGAACTCTCCACTGGTAAAAGCTCTGAGGAATAAAGAGCATCATCTGGTTTTGATTCTTCCAGGGAGACACTTTCTTCATTGTGCTTCTAAGAGAAACGCAAAGGTAAAGCAAAAAAAAAATAAATGCAAGGTGTGTGAAAATATTTGATAGGAATTCCAAAGTCTAGATCACATTTAAAAAAAACCAACTACTAATATGCACACTTACTGCTTTCTGCAAAACATATATCATATCATTTCCATTCCAGAACCTTTCAATGGGACTTTTGCACTGAGCATCAATCAAACAGATCTCTACATCAGTCTGGGGGGGAAAAAAATAATAATTAAGACTTCTTAATACAATTCATATAAATGCTGCATTTCAGCCATTTTTTCATACCAGAAATTGCAAAACTTAACTAATTCCATAACTGTTTTCCAACCATATTGGAACTATCCATGAATCTAAGGCTCTTACCTCAGGAGAACAGTTACTGCACAAAACAGGTGGAATCAATTCAACTATGAAAATGCAACAACTTTCAGCCAACCAGTAAGTTTAATCTCCAGCAGGTTGCTTCTGTGAGAAACTGAAGTTTGGTGTACTGAACAAAACTTCAGGTAATCTGAGATATGCGAGATCATTGTTGTCAAGTAGCAACTGCAGTCACCAGATATTCTTGAGATGGAGTATAACATTAAATATCAATTGAGCACTTCTCTCAATGTCTCAGGAGAGCTCTAAGCAGCATTTGAAGACATTAAATAACTCAAACGTGTCCCTGAGAATAAAAAATCCTTCATTCTTCATATCAAACATTACTTAGGCTTTTCCATACATACCAAGAAGTAATACTTGAGGCTTCATATGCAGTTTGCTTTTCACACTAATCTATATCTAATTACCTACTTCATATTTTCAAACTGTTGTTAAACTTATACAAAACCCCAAATTAATATGATAGCATTAGAGATTTTCCAGCCACTCCCACATGCCAAAGGCCCTCCAAAGCAATTCCTGTTTTCATACAGATATCCCAGTCTCTCTCCAAAAAAAAAGTACTCAGACAAAAAACATTCATCAGAAGCTACAACTTTGGAGCAAGAAAATACTACCCGAGGACAGGTGCTGCAACAGCTCTTTCTTTTCCTCCCAGCAGCCACACAGAGTCCCACCCACCTTCTGCACCTGGCACAAGCTCCCCAACACTCTCAGGTGTACGTGATCTTTACAATCATTCTAAACGAGTTAACTGGAAACAGGTGCAAAAAATGAGGTGGAACGGGAATGAGAAGGGAGGTGAAGGCTGGTGCTGGCCCCAGGAGAGTAGCAAGTTGGTACTGAGGTTTCCATCATCCTGAGGTAGAGGCAGGTCTGAAGTTGTATTGATGAAGGGAACTTTCCTTGTTACATGGTATCCCTGCACTTATCTCATCTGTTGATCAATGGCCATGCATTTTAAATGTACAGACCCAAGTTACATGACTGTATTTTGCTTGAGTATGTCCAGAGAAGGACAATGGAGCTGGGGAAGGGGCTGGAGCACAAGGGTGGTGAGGAGCGGCTGAGGGCCCTGGGCTTGTTCAGCCTGGAGAGA
>WUAM01000287.1:71746343-71783521 GCA_024336885.1 Actenoides hombroni
GAGAGATTCCCACCCCGGCTGGACACTGCGCTGCTGGGCCCCCTGCTCTGGGTGACCCTGCTGGATGGAGCGGGGGGGGACGACACCAGATCATCTCGAGAGCTCCCTTCCAACCCCCAGCATGCTGGGTTTCTGGGAGTCCAAGAAATAATGACTGTAAAGGTTCCTGTGTTCCCTTGTTTGCAGGTGGAAGAGCTGGCGCTGCAGTCTATGATCAGGGCCAGAGAGGAGAACGCAGCAGTCTCTTCATCAGCTATTGCAGAGGAGACTGACAAAGTAAGAGAAGTCCTTGACTGAGGGAAGGAGAGGGCCTGGTGTTCTCCTGTGCTGGGGTCTGTCAGCTGGAGGGACAGGGAGAGGAGATCTGGGTTGGTGTGAGCAGCTGTAGGTGTTGCTGTGGGATGGTTTTCATGTAGGGAAGCTGATTTGGCCAACTGATCACAGGGGGTGGAAGCACAGATACTATTTAAACTTTCTACTAAACATATGAACCAGTTGAAACTCTTCTATAGACAACTGGTGCTGGTCAGTGTGATGGGCTCTCGCTGCTAGCACTGGAGTTTCTGTTGTGATAGTGAGTTGAGAAGTGTTCGGTGTCGCTGCTGGTTTTGATTGTTAGCAAGATAAACTCTTTCATTGTGACAGACTCTTGGTCAGATGGACAACGAGGCTGCTATCAATCAAACAGAATTACACCTCAGTCTTCAAGGTCATGAAGAGGAGGAGGAGGAAGAGGAGGAGGAATCCGATTCTTGAGAGAAAAAAAATCAGAGATGGTTTTTGATACAGGCTCAGGAATTTCTTCTTCATTCATATAAGATTCACCATTTTCAGCTTGTCCTGTATATGAACTGTACAATATGCAAGACTCTTGGAGTCTGGGGAGGTTACACTTGATTGTCACAAGCTTGGCACATCTTGACTTAGATGTTTAAAGAATGAAAACTCGCTGCACAAATATGTAGCATAATCTGTTCCACATTGAAACCCTAATGTAGCTCACTACAGCTTTAGATGTGGAAGGGAGACGTCGTTAATCAAGTCAGACTAATTTAACACGTACACTGAAAGCAATAATTTGTCTGTTCTCAGTTCCTGATGCTGAAAACCAGGCCACGAAGGCTGGTTGCTGAACCAGTGATTCTATTACGATCTCATTTGCTTAAACTGGGAATTTTCAAGTGTGCGGTGAGAAAAGATGTGTCCAGGGTTGGCTCCAGTTCTCAGTTACACAGAAAACTGGACGCTTCCTCTCGATGTGACAGATGTAGAGGTGTTCTTACACCAGGAGAAGCAGGTCAGGCTGATTCTGGGCGTGGTAGCAAGGTGGCCTGTCTTTGTTCCTACAGGTGCTCTTCTCAAGTACTGTCAGTCTGACTGTACCAGTGAAGTATTTTCTACTTCATGCTCTTTCAGAGTGGCAGCCAATTAGCCTTTTATTTGTCCACAGACTGGAGGGTAAGAACCGGTCCCTGTTACTTGTAATAAGGAACTAATAGTTTTTAATTAAATATTATTTGCTTTTTTCCCCTCACAGTAACTTCTTAAATGAATCCAAGTCCACCTTCTGCTTTCAAGTGAGCTTCAAGGAGTAGGAGTTCTAAGAACTTAGTTATAAAAAGGAAAGTGAGGTGAAGTCCCCTCCAGTTTCCTCAGTGGTACGGTAACAAGCTCGCACTGCTCCTACCCGTAGCTCTTTCTCCTTGTGGAGTACAGACACCACACAGTGCAGCTGGTGCTTTTACCAATTCTTAGAGCCTTGTTTTAAAGCATAGAAACCCAAACTCTTGTTAAGCTGGTTGAAGACAAACAAGAAAAGTAATGTTCTAACTCAGCCACTTTGTCAGCTGCCTTACTAGGGAAACAGTCCAGTTCGATCCAGGGTTGTTCACTGTACATCCAGTGTCTAAAGGTGCTGCTGCCTCTGGCATCACTTACAGAAAACAGAATAAACACCCTTCTGAGGTTTGCTTTTAAGAGCAGGGAAGGAACTGGTCTCACTGTCCTGGGTGTGGTCAGAATATGACCAAACCTCCAGTGAGTTCCCACCCCTGTTTGAGGAGAGATTGTTTATTTGGCTTTCACTTGGTTTGTGGAGATAGAAACTGAACTTTGGGCTGTAAATGTAGCTTCATCCTGTATTAAAGTTAGTTGGATTTGAGAATCCTGAATCTCTTACTGACAGAGCTTAGAACATGAGTGGAGAAGATTCAGCAAAGCTTCCCCCCAACTGACAGGTAAAAAAAACAAACCAAAAAACCACAATGTCATGGCTTGGAGTGTCATACTTTTTTCCAAGTGTGTGTGTGTGTGTGAGGAGCTGGGAACTTGATCAGTAGCAGCCTCTCCTCACTGCATGTTTCAGCTCTAAAGGGTAATTTTGATTGTTCAAAAGTGTTCTTTGTCCCCAGCATGGTTGAGTAGTTGTCTCAGACTTGGCTCCTGCTGCCTTTTGTAAGTGAGGCCCTTGCTTGCTTTCAGATTAAAACAGACCCGTTCCATTGCATGTTGCAATAAAGTACTTGTCCTGCTGTCCTACTGCATAGAACTGCTTGGAGTGTCCAAATTATTGCTGGCTGGGGAGCAAACACATAAAAGGGGAGTTCAAGCTCTTAAAAAGTTGTCCAGATGCTGCCTCTTTCTTTTACCCAATACTGAAATTACTACTGTAGTTTTTCCAGGTGTTAAGGTGGATAATTCCCATGTACAGCTGAGGACAGATTTTAAGGTAAATGCTACACAGTGTTGTCACCCCTACCAACAGTCACAGTCAAGCTGCCAGCAGCCTGGGCTGTGTCAGTGAGTCATTGCCCAGTGTCAGCAGGTTGAGGGCTATTCTGTGCCTCTCCGATACACCATACTGCTGGCCAAGGGGAAGTTCATCTCCAGAATGATCTGCATTCCTTTGGGGAAGGAACTTCAGCCATTTCCACCTCTGAAACAGTTTTTCAAGGAGCTTTTTATAGCGCTGCTCAGCACAGCTGTTGAGAGCAAGACTTGTTACACACCTCTCCCTCTGGGGTAGCAACATGTAGCTGAAATCCTGAAGATAAAAAAGCCTGAAGAATCACACTGGTTAGGGACAGGTGCAGACAAGCAGCTTTTCCCTGTGCTTTGTGGACAAGGCTGGTTCTGCCTTAAGAAGATGGCTGTTAGAGGGGAGGTTACAGCACTGAACCTGCAGTGCTGTGCAAGTTTGAGCATTACACAGACGAAACCTTGCGCCTGCCACAGAAAGCCAGGCACCGGGGTTAATGCTGCAACAGTACCCAACATGAATGCTGCTTCACAGTGTCATTTGAAATCAGCAATCACATAGCACTTGCAACTAAGGATGTAAGAAAATACACAGAAAAAGGGTGGGTCACATAGCAGTGACATCAGCTTAAGGCATTAAGTAAGCTTGAGTTTTAGAAAAAGCTTCAGGAAGTTACTTGATAATATATTTATTAAGAGAATCCATTGCTAAACATCTGAGAGAATAAAACAATAGAGGATCTTCATACACTTTAGACACTAAACACAGTCATCATGAATCTTTAGGTTAAAAGAAAGCAAAGTGCCTGGATCTTTGTCTTGATTCTGGAGGACGCTTCCAAGAACTAACTTTTTTTTTTTTTTAAAAATTGATTAGAAAGACGAACATCACTAAATCCAAGAACGATATGTTTTAAAAATAAATATAGAAATATGAACAAGTCTACAATTAGAATAGTGCCCTGTACATTCCAAGAAATGCAGAGCTCTTGCCTTCTTCACCTGGAAAGAGAGAGATCTCTAAAGAACAGCAACGTGGGAACCGTTAGGCCTAACTTTCAGAGACAGTTTGGCAGCAGCAGAAGCATGCTCGACAGATAGGCTTTGGGAGCATCCCTAACCCTTTTTGCACGGGAGCTTAGGTAAGCATGATTGAAGTACCAACGCTTTACAAAGAATCTTGATAAAGTTCAAACAAGCTGGGGGTAAACACCCCCCCCCAGTGACATTTTCATTAAGAAAGAATATCCATAATCACTTAAAGTCAGCAAGCACTGGAACTGAAACATCGTACATTTTGGTCAGTAAACGAACGTGATCCAATACAATACCAATTATTTCATGACAAAATTTAAAACCATTTGGCACATGCTATAAAGACATTCTTCCTTAAGAGGTGAAAGTACATGTTTGAACAGGTACAAGCTGAGGAAATAGGACCCAAATAGCATTGTTGTTAACAGGTGTACAGTACAGGATTCGCTCTTCCACGTTCAGACTCCAGCAGCATGCGTGGGTGTACTCGGTTGGTTAAGGCCTATGGTTGAACAAAGCCACCCAGCAAAATCCACCTCCTCCGCTTCAGATCTCTTAATGAAAGCATGAATCTGAGCAGAGGAGAAGAGGGTTATTATTCAAGCACTCAATCTGTTAAATAATAATGGTGAATTCACATGAAATACAATCGCTCCAGTTTACTTTCAGTACTCGGGGTAGCTCTAAAATTTGGCAGGCCACATGAAGAGACCTGGAGACATTTTCTGCAGGATTATGGAATCAGCCAGCACATGAAACACACACCTCAGAGTATTCCAGAGGAGCACTGCCTACACAGTGCCTACCGCAGAACACTTCCACCACCCTGCGCGATAAGGACGTGACTCAGCCGCTCGAGATAATGCTCTGGGCAATGTCTGCCTCTGCACAGAAAGGCTTTCTGCAGCCGTCTGATTGTGTTTTACACCCGTGTTGTACAGTGGGATCAGGGCAGGGAAAACCTGATTTTCACACTTAAGGCCATGAAAAGATCCACTGAAAGCAGTAAGGTCATTTCATGCAGGAAAAACAAAGAAAAGCAGGATTTGTTGGTTAGGAGTTCTACAGATTTTGCAAGTCAAAGCTGATGAAAAAAATGAGACAAGTTTTGTGTTTCACAACAGATGATAAAAAGGTATTTAACTTGCCCATAAGATATGTGGAATTTCATTCTTTTGTCCTCCTACAAGTAATTATACAATTTATAATTGACTAATAAACCCAAGAAGAATTCTTTAGCTAATTAATTTAATAGCATTAGGGCATATACTCTGTAATTACCAAACGGCAGTCTCCAAATCCCACCAAAAACTCTGCGTGTGTGAAGCCTACAGCCCCTTCATGTCTGGCTCAGGAAAACAGCCCCTCCTCAAATTCTGAGCTGCTTGGCTCAGGGACCAGAAACTGCACCCTAGGCTGATCTCAGCAATCCAGCCTGCGTGGAACAGTGCTCTTAGTTCAGGTAAAGAGCTTTCACTTACCATCAGCTGCTTCAAGTCGGCTCTCTCAGCAGGATTTTTAATTAAACTAGGGAAACAGAAAGTGTTGCACAAGTTACACACTCTTCTCTTTTTAAAATGAAGATCAAATTATGTCATGTTGGTGCACTTAGTCTGAAGGAGGTACTGCTCTAGATAAAAGCATGAGGTAATGGAGCACCTCTCAAACACAGATCGGGTCTGTAAGCAACCCCTCTCTGCAGGTCTCACAGGTACAGTTTCAGGTATGAAACCCTGAGTTGTCTGATACTGTTCAGCTGGGACAGGAGTGAGCGGCTGTGACCCAACTGGAGAGATCAAATTCCCATTTTAAACAAAAACTCAACACTATGAGCTGCTTTAGCCTTCACATTTCTTTCACCCAAGTCTTTTCATGTTCAGTATCAAGTACAGCAATTGCATTACTCCTCTTCCTTTTGGAAACAGTAAATACACATATGTGGCTTTTAATAAATAACTTTTCAGACTAATGAACTGCCTCCCTTAGCAGTGACTATACTGGTTCAGTGCTGGTATTGCTGAAGTGCAACTGGAAAAGCATATGGGAGAATGCTGTGATACAGATGTTAGTTCAGTGAAGCACTGGGAAAGAAAACACATCTGGAGCCTATAAAGTGTCCAAACAGTCACTGCAGAATGGCATAAAGATCACCCTTAAAAGTAAGGATCCTCCTTTAGAAATGTGCTCAGAGTCTGTAAGTTTATGGGGGTCTTCAATGCTGAAAAAGCTCCAATTGAAGTTGCAAACAGAAGCAGAAACTGTATCTTAAAGAGGGGAATGCATCTCAGCTTTAGGGGTTCTCTTGGGATGCTTACGCTGTCAAGCTGGTGCCTGTCAAATGAGCTTTAGGCACATCACTCAGAGAAATAGGATTATGCTAATTGAAATTGCATTTGCCATGGCCTACAACTAAGGGCTTTGATGGCCAGTAGGACAGCAGGGCTGATCCCAAATGTGTGCCTCTGCAACTTAGCCAGGGAGAAATTACTCACCATTTGTTAACAAAATCTTGAAATTCAGAACCAAAAACACCATTGGGCAGTTTTGGAGGTGGCTAAAGAGAAAGAAAGAAATAGAAATCAGCAGTTATTCAGCATAACTAACATATGACGACACACAGCCTACCCAGAGATCTACCAACTGTATGTCTGATACCTGGGTAAAGCTGAACAGCACTACCCAGACCTTCTTTCACAGCTGAGCTCTGCAACAAGTGTCAGGCAGTCTTCAGCTGCCATGCTTATCAATAAAGGATGTACTGCCATTTGATTTATAAAATTAAAGATGCTGAGTTTATCACCCATTAAAATTTTGGTTATTACTCTCACAGCTGCTGGTTTTTTGGTGTTTCAGTAATAAACCAGACCAGGAGACAGTTTCCATAGGATGAGATGGGTTTTGTTTTGCTTCCCCCCCTCTTTACCCACACCTGAATGGGGTTAACACAGCCTTGAGCTGCCATTAAAGAAGGCTAAGAGCAACAGGCAGTAATTAGCACTGTGGTGTTCTCCCTACTCATCTCCACTTTGGGAAAGGGGAGACACCTTGCACATCATTAGTTCCATAATGCTTTTGATCCAAATATTCTGTCCCAGGGAATGAGTTTGTCCAGGTTCTGAATCCAAGCAGAACTCTGATAAAAGGAGAGATACTGTATAAACCTGTGTATTGTTGTCTTGTTCTCTGTGACATTTGCTACAGGATCAGACTTATGATTTCACTCTCACACCATGGGTCCTGTAAGCACCTGCACCTGGGTTCCTTGGATGTACAGAATACTGTGTTCCAGTTACTCACTGGTGTAGGGACTGTGTTGGAGGGAGCAACTCCTGCTGAAGACTGCTTGTGCTACAGCAGAGCTGGCAGAATATAACGCTGCCAAATTCTCAACTACTGCAGCTTTTCATCTTAAACTGACCTCCTCAGGGATGCTACACGAGCAGGAACCACAGTACCATCAGTAATCCAATGCTAACTCTATTCCAAGAGTTAGTGCTGTCAAATTGAAGTGTTATATAAATATGCAAAACAGGTTTGTAATGGAAGAATTGTGCACGCAGACGAGGAACAGAAATAATTTATCAGTACATGTTGGGAATACTCAGCTTTGCAGAGACCTACACACCAACTGTGCTTTTTAGATTTTATAATCATTCACCTGGAAAAATGATGTTATTCAGCTGTTACAAATGACAACATAACCATGCTTTTTTTTTTACATTATTATTTGGAAGGACACAAGCAGGGGAACCCCAAGAGTTTCAGCAACACTTGTGAAAACATCAAAAGGCACAATCAGTTCTGAAGTACCAGCTGTTACTAACTGGCCTCGTAGCTTAGCTACCTGAAAGTCATGGTATTTTAAGTTAGATTGTTCATAAGACTAAACCAAATTAAATAAAAGATTGATTTTATGTATGCTTCATTGCACGGTTCATTATCAACTGCCCTAACAGGCTGCATGATCCCAGCTGGAAAAATGCATCCACCTACTAAAATGATGCAGAGAACTGAACTAAAATTTTCCTGGGAATCATAAAAACACAAAAACAAATCAAGCCAACAGACATAACAAGAAATAATTTTAAAACAAGCCAACACACGTAACAAGGATGTGTGTCTCATACTGCAGCAACAGGAGATCAGAAGACCTGGCTTATTCTAACACTTAACCCTAGCCCACCTCAAATTCTGGATTGCTTTAAAAAATGTACATTTCTATGAATACAAGTGTAAATAGTTGATTACCTCATTGACTATGTAATCAAGAAGTTCAAAGATTGCCATTGGGGGTCTGCTGTCTGGTCCATAGGCTGAGAAGAAATTGTAGAAGTGGAAAAAACAGCGTTACTCTCCTTCTGTGGCAGGGGCACGTTAAGAAGCTAAGTCATACACGTTATTCTTACATGGCACCCAGTGGATTTACAAGGGAAATGAGTGGAATAGCAATAGAGCAACACTTTCATGCAAGGAGACGTTGTTTTCAGGTCTGAACCAAACCATTAACTTCACTGGGAAATCATCCTACTGTACTTTGATCAGCATCACATCTTAGAGAGATAAACTGGAACAACAGACTGGGATCTTAATGGTGCTCGTGAACAGCTCAGTTATTAACAGAGGGATCTCTGGTCCTTGATTCTCAGATACCTCCCCACAGTGAGAATGAGCCAGGTGCCCAACACAATCCTGACTTCTTTGTTTTCAAGTCTAAAGCCACACTATGCAGACCCTTGTCAGGTAAGGAAGACCTTTAAGCTGACAGAGAAATGTATTAGAAAATAATTTCAACAGATTGTAGTAACTCACAGCTCACTGGTCGACCAGGTGTTCTTTGCCTGGGTGAAGTCTCTGTGACTGGAGAATCTCCCTCTACGGGGCAGCCAAACATTAATTCAAGCTCCTTAGAGTCAGGAGGAGGAATTGGGTATCTGCCAATAGCCATTTCTACCAGGGACAACCCCATGCTCCATATATCCGACTGCACTGAATAATGAGTTCCCTGTAGTCTTTCCGGCTACAAGAACAAAAAGGAAGGGAGACAGGATTGTAAGAAGAAAAAAAGCATTCTGCAACAGCTATTAACAATGATGAGATAATTAAAGAGCAAGGAAGCAAAATTAGCATGAGCAACTAGAGATTTCACTTGGTTTCCCTGAGAAGCTCTTCTTGGTTTTCTGCTTTGTAAGGAGAGGGAAGGTAGCTGTATAGATTCTATATTGATGCAAAAGTGACTTGGAGCTCTAGGAAAAGTCTTGTGGTTTATGACAGTTCTCACACTGCTTGTGACAGTTCAGACATTCTGATAGCTCCCTAGAGCAGAACTGCATTGATGTAAGGGCTATTCTATACACACATACTGCAGGTTTAGATCCATATTCAAATAATTTCTAGGTAAGCTGCTGACCCCTCAAATCCATTGAAATGATAATAAAACATGACATTCAAACTGAATGGTAAAACATTCTGCAAGACACAGACCTTTCCTGGAGGTATAATGATTGAAAAATACACACAAGACAGGAAGGTAGACACGTGTTCTGCCAGCTTAGCCACTCACACACTAGGGGCTGGCAAACAAAAATGCAATAGGCTTGAATTTTTCTCAGGAAAAAGGCAAACTGGAAAAGGACAAACAAGTTTTAGCTGGTACTTGAAAAATTATGCTAAGGAAGATACTGCAAGGAAAGGTACTTCAGATACTATCAAATGAATAAAATCACCATCATGCCTCAGTCTGTGACATATGATGAGCGTGCAAAGCTAAATCTCAGTCAGGGGAAACAGTAAATTGAAGAAAACTGAAGGCAGACAGCACTTTGATCTCATGCCTTCTACTAGAAGGGCAAGTCAGCAGCATGTCAAGGGCCCAGAAGAGATGGAGCTGTGAATTTATTTTTTTTTTTTTTGCTAATTATCCACAGCCCCTAGCTGTATGAGGGGACATAAGCCACAGCTTCATTTTGAGTATGTTACCACTATTAAATGCCAAAAAAAAAAAAAAAAAAAAGAAGAGAGCGCTGCCTTTGATGTTGAAATGCAGGTCCCATGCTGAGCAGGAGCAGCAGCACTATTATTCTTTTTCCCTTTAAGTTGAAGCCCACACAGTTTCAAGCCTACAGCAGAGTCTCTGAATGCTCTGACTGTACGAGTTAATTGCTCCATGCTGAACAAGGTGTGTACATTAGAGCCTTGCTATTGCCATTAACTGTGACCTTCACGTAAGGCAAAGAGTTTATCTGAAGAGCCAGTTTCAAGGTCTTCCTCATACAGAGATAAAAACCACCCTGTGAACAGCCTCAGCTCAGCTGCCACGGCCTTGTCCACATCAGCCACTCCCATGCTCTTGCTCATTGCTGCAGCCGTGTTGGGTTCCTGGGAGCAGTCACAACAGGCTCACTAGTGAGGCAGCAGCTCGCCTACATAAGTGACTGCAGCAAAACACTGTAGTGGAAAGAGAACCACGTTTACCAAGGAAAGCAAGTGATAAATACTGGGCTTTTATGGAGACACATGTATATAAACCCCAAATGTATTAACCGATCGGATTCTGCGACGCAGATGAAATTGCATCTCCTTTGTAGTGTCAGAAAACATTCCGAGTTGCTTGCCTTTTCCTGCAACAGCTCCTACCCCCACACACAATCTGATATGATACAGGAATATTCCTGGAATGCAGGAAGCGCTGAACTATGAACAGCAGTAGTAACAGCAATAGCTGGTTTCTTGTTCAATTACTGGAGTTGTTACAGCTCTACCAGGACGTACAGTAAACTCAAAGCTACAGAATCTGTACTTACAGACATGTAGGAGCGTGTGCCAACGAACGAGTTTGCCATAGAATCTATCAGTTGTCCACTGACACCAAAATCACAAAGCTTGATTTCACCTCTGGAGTTCACCAGAATGTTAGAGGGTTTAACATCTGGGGAAAACAAAAAAAACCAAAACCAAACTGGGTAAGCTATATTTATAATAGACAGAATAGGAAATCTGACGAAGGTGAGAATTACCATGTGTCTCCCTTTGTTTCCCTTCTAAGTGTTACACAACTCCCTCCCTTCTCTGGGAATACTCAGAGATTTGTCTCCCTACCCAGGTCCATTCCACAGACTCTCTATTTAACTCCAGATAAACAAAAAGCATTGTTTTAAATTACAAGTGCAAAAAGGCTGGTTTAAGTTTCGATTTCACCCTGTTTCTTGGCTTTCAAATATTGGGCATCTGCATCCTTCTGGCAATGGGATAAGCTTGAAAGTGTATGTCAGCAGAACTCCTCTCCATTGGTTATTTCTAGGCAAAATAACATCATTAAAGCAGCCCTGCATAGTTATTTTACAAAGGTCAATGAAGTAGAGCAGCCACACCATCATCCCTAACATAGCTTCCATATGCACAGAAGCACAAATCATTCTCTAACAGTTCCTTAAATGTGTTCTTGCTGTTCTGGGTTTTGTTTGGTTGGGGGTTTTTTTGTTTTGTTTTTTTGTTTGTTTGTTTGTTTTGTTTTTATTGGGGGGTGGTGGTGTAGGTGGGTGGTCTTGGTTGTTTGTGGTTGGCTTTTTTTTTTTAAAAGCTCTGACAGAAAATAATTATCCTATTACTGGAATTCTGCATTTCAAAATACTTTTGAGATTGTTTACTCATTGTAGAACCCCGTCATGATTTTGACTTCAGCACTTGTTCTAAATGGAAATTTAATAAGGGTCACTGGTAGCTAAGCAACTAATAACAGCTATTTATTTAAGGTACACAGAACAATTGTTTAGGTTTTTTCTTCATAGCTGTGAGAAGGGGTTTTTTTAATCTGTCTTGCTGCTTAGCTGGTCATTACCAATACATTATTGAGGTAAGTAACCAGCAGCTCACATCTGCAAAGTAATGCTCAGAAAACAAGGTCCTATAAATTGGTTTTGAAGGGCTCAACCCATCAGAAATTCAGTTTAGACTCTGCTATTCAAGAGCAGATCCAGAAGCCTGCAGCATATGTTCATTTGCTGTTCACTTTTAAACACAGCTATGTTCCAGGCAGCTTCCATTTGGGTGACAAAGGAATGGACCTAAGTTGGTGATCTCAATGGGATGTCACTGGAAAGATGATACTAATGTGACCCCTCATCACTGGGAAAAGATCTCCATGCAGAAGGTTGTGCTTCCCTGAACAAGATCCATGGAGACTGGAAATGAAGATAAAACTGTTTTACCCATTTCTCCCTCCAGCCCCCTTTTAAAGAACAAAAAGAAAGCCTAAGTAAAGGTACCTACTTTTGGAAATTGTGACTGGTTCCTGACACCAACTTTCTAGGTAACTGAAACTGTCCAGCCACGGTGCAAACAGTGCTTTGTGATAATTTGTGTATCCACTAATTCTTCCAGGCTCAGGTACAGGACAGGGAGCCTACAGCTTGTCCACTTTGCTCGGAGCAAGCATCAGCCCGTAGAAAATCCCCACAGGGATCCAACACAAACCGCTCCCTGGTCTTCACCAAGAGGAAGTCCTGCCTGTGTCCACCTTCTTTCTACCACACAGAAAACCCCAGCTGCTTTTGCCAGGTACAGTCTCTCTCCTTACGGAGGTGGAAGAATACGGGCACGTTTCAATTCCCCATCCTTAGGAAAGTCACTGCCTTACAAACCTTACTCTCAATAGATCTTCCCTCTGTAAGAACAGCAGAGGTGCTGGGTGGTTTGCAGAGCTGTTTACCAGGCAGGAAACAGAACGTTACACACTGGTGGAGAAATTTTAGAGGCCTTCTGGGCACACAGCTGAACCTTCTGCAGGTTCTACCTCCTTCGTGCAAGTTCTCACTACTTGTAGAGACCTCGCCACGAGTATGAGAAGGAAGAATCCAGTCTAAGGGATCAATTTATCAAATCCCAGCAGGGAACACAAAAACAAAACAAAAACCCAACAACCACCACGACCCGTAAACAAAATCCAAGCAGATGGTGCAGTGAAGCAGGCAGGAGAGATTAGAGACTGCCAGCTACACAGGAATCTGCACCTAGAGTTCTGTGTAAAGTCAAGGTGGAGAAAAAAATGTTAGGAAAATACGCTGGAAGCACTGCAGAGTCTGAGCAAATTACAGACACGGCCTCGAGATCTGTGCTGCTTATCTGTGCACATCTACTGGCTCCACGCAGAACAAAGACATAAATCCTGGTTTATCTCTACAGCTCATGAATACTTCATGCTCATAATTAAATAGCAGAACGTAACCCTGGCATTCCACCGGCACTGAACCAAATGATACTCTCTTTATAAGCACCTTGCATACTCTGGAATCCACCTGGTCTTTGGAAGACTTAACTTTTTCCTTCAGTGTTTCTCCAGCTGATAATCTCCCACCATACCTTCCTCACAGCAGCCCAGCAGATCATGACTCCTCACGGGAGTTTTACTTATAAGCTTTGCCTTTCTCTGAGCATTTCCATGGCTAGGCACGCAGTGTGATCGGAGCGTGATGTTTGGAAGGCTGCTGTCTTTCCACTCCTCTAAAGCAGCACGCTATGCTATTTTAACTCCAGAGTGCCTGAGCACTTCAGCAGTTTCTCTGGAAACCAGAGATTTGTGTTGCCAACCGGAGCAGGAATGCCAAGGCATCCTTCAAAGGGACTTGCGAGAAACGGACAAATCTAGAAAGAATTTACAAGGGGATTTTGAAGCGACATTTAACATCTGGACACACATTAGCTAAGCATGTTCTGACACCACTAAGCCCTACTGACACCATTTCACTTCACATACTTTCCATCTATGATATTTTTTCCACTGGCAAATCTCTCCTTAATTGCAGAGTGCCACTCCACAGTACAGCCAGCATAGTGCTGAGCACTGGTCAAGCACCAGAAGACAACACCACACTGCAGGACAGCATCTTGCTCATTGATCTGACACACAGGAAGCTGAACTGGGACCCTCCAGAGCAAAGATAAGCTGTAACAGCTCAGTCTAGTGTGGCAGCTCACACGAGGTCCAACTTACATATGGGGGTCTACAAATAACATACAAAGGACAACTTGTAACACAGAGACTGGTGGGCAGTATCAAAGAGAAGCCAGCAAATTCGGCTCCATTTCTCAAGAGATGAGCAAGTTCAAGTCCTTACATCAAGACATGGAAACACTGTTCTGGCTGGTTTTCCTTTTAGCTGCCAGGACTAGCCATGATCAACCTCCAAACTGTCATTTTAGCTCCCACTTTATCAGAGATGACATATTTCAATTACACCTCCTGCAAAGAGCGTACATGGTCATGTATTCCTGATGCACACAGAATGAAAACTGAGCTGAAAAAGTTAAAAATCACAATTTGTACACAGAATTTTACACTGCAGGGGACATTCAGTCCAGTAAAATGGGAAGCAACACAGAAGAGAAACTTTTCTTGGCCCACATATTTAAAGTGTAATCTCTGATGTAGACAATACTGTGAGGTTAAGCTGCACTTAAGATCAGGAGGGCTTTATTTTGGATCTATTGGATTTACAGATTGTAAAACTGGAAAAAAAAAAAGCAAGCTGTCTCAGCAGCTAGCTGAGGAAGAACAACCCAAGAAAAGCCCCAAGCAACCAACACTGTAACAAACCACTGCCGTGGCTGAATTGAGACCTACAACAGTAACTTCCAGTATGCCCTGAAAGATGATGATCTTTCTCCCAGGAGTATCCCTTATGCTCTGAACAGAGACAAATGACTTTGCAACTACCATCAGAAATCTTTACAGTGTCCCCATCCAGCCTCCTTTTTCCAGGAGAGAGGTATATTTGATTGGTTATAAAACCAAAACACAGTCTACTTCATGTGTAAGGATTCTACAGCACACCGTATAAGCTAGGATTGCTAATCACTCTTTTTTAGCCTGGTCAACAAATGTAAACCTAGACACATATTCGTGTCTGATGAAGGTATTTGTATAACCCAAAGACTGATCTCACGGTACAAAACTCAAACAGTTGGCACAGTTTATAGATATTGCATGATTGCTGCAAGGAACAGTTCATTCCAACAAAACCATGAACTATTCTGTCTCCAGTCTTCAATTTACACTCATGTCAGGAATAATGGAGTCTTACTTGGCCCTACAGAGCATCATTTTTGTGTCATGGAACATGCAACAGATTAAAGAGCCAGATTTTTTTTAAAAAGGGGCAACTATAAGCTGAACAGAAGGCAGTACATTTATTTTAAAGTAACTAAAGATCCCAGAGGCATAGAAGCGACGCTCATGGTACAGATCTTCACTGTGTTTTTAAAACCATCTAAGTATAAAAAAAGAAGGCATCCTGCATGAGAGATTTCTGTAAACAGCAGGTGAATGTAAGACAGCTGGTAGAAATAATACATTTCAAAGTCTTCATGGCAATAATGAGTGTTGAACTGTCAAGTTTATTTTAGGTCAGAGGTTTTAATTGTGAATCTCTCCAAAGATTTTGTTGTCACACCTAACAGTTCTGTTACTACAGACTAGAAGTTGCAATGAAGAAATACAGTGAGACAATGCTATTTAATAATTAATCTTTATGAAGAAAGCTATATGTCATTACAAAACCCCACTCATAGGTCTCTTACCTGTCTTCCGCTTCTCCTTCTCTCTTGACTGAGCACAGGAATGGAAACTACCTGAAGAGCCTACCTCCATACATGTTGCCTCATTGCAATGCTGACATTCTATATATGTGTAAATAGAAAAAAAATACTGCCTACAACTACACTGGACAGGGTGTATCTTCCCTGCAGCCACACCAGGCAACAGTGAACTTGGCCCAAGTATCACTGTGGCAGGCAGTAGTGTTTTGAGACCTTCTTCGGTGCTTAGTACTGTCCATGACTGCAGCCTCTGCTTCTGTACCTGTTTGTGATTACCTAGAAGTTTATCACAGACTATTTTTGTGCTGAAGAAGCATTTTCCCCCTACACCCCAGAAAATGCAGGAAGACTTATTTGGTATGTAAAGGAAATAGAGATTGGATCACTCAGTTTCTTCAGAATATTCTTATTTTTACTGCAAAGGGAATACTTCTGGTCTCCAGTTAGACTCCCAGCTCTAGCACCTACTCCCAGCTGGCCAAGTGCCTCTGGCAGCAAGCAGCTTCAAACCCAGACAGCAATTCTATGTGCACACACAATGCAAGCATACTGGGCTCAAGCAGGGATTATAAACCCAGATCAATTGCAGTATGACAGCAGAAGTTGAAGATACGTGATTATCATAGGAAGGTATTTGCACAAAAAAAAAGTTTGCCTTACGCTACTCAAGAAAACCCCTCAGAACCAAAGTCATATTGAACCATAAAGAACTAATCCTAGAAAAGCATGTTATTTTAACTTCAATAAAAATTATATTCAGAAAAAGGTACAATGTAAAACTTTATCTCACCTCTGTGCATTATTTTATGCTTTTCTCTCAGATATGTGAGTCCTTTTATTACCTAAAGACAAATAAGAGAAAAAAAAGTTATGAAACAGAATTTCATGCTTTGTCTGCAGAAGAATTCTGAGCAAATGCAACAGAAATCCCAAAAAGCAATCACTGCAAGCCAATATGTTGTTTTAATTTGTACCTCCAGGTCAGACTAGAAAAAACAGTCAATCGAGCCCTCACTGGAAGTTTTGCAGACAGAGCTTGTTGCACAATAGATACAAAGACAAAACATTGAAAAATTTTTTTAATGAAGTGTTAATTCTGTTCTTATCCAGAAGCATCAGCTGATAGGAAAGCAGAAAATCAAAAGCAAACACAATAGAACGTGTTACTCATCCCAAAGCCCCGAGGTACCAAATAACAACATGCACAAAGATTGCTTTTTAAAAGAAAGCAACACGCTTAGAAATCTGGTGGCATTATTTCTCTCTCCCACATCCTTCAGTCTTGAAGAGGCAGCTTCCTGGAGCTGGCATTACCACTCCAAGGCAGAACCGTACCCGCTCCCAGCCTTGGCGAGCGACGCGCGCACGCTTACCGCAATGCTAACTTTGCCCAGGATCTGCTCTGGAATTCTTCCAGCCTTCTTCAGTACTTGATCCAAGGAGCCACCATCCTAATAATAAAGGTTAGAATAGTCAAGCTTTAATTAAATTACACTACAACATTTTAAACAAGACTGTAGCCTGAAGCCCAAGTTTGGTGAAGAGAAAAAAAAAAAGTTTCTATGTTTGATTTCACCTTGTTATGGTGCATATCTGGAAAAAATAAATCATTCCACAGCAGGAATTTGTCAGTTTTATGTTTATTTTAAATAAACATTCAGCCAGTAATAACATCCACTGAAATAAACACTTGACACAATGCTCTTCCCTACCAGCACTTCCATGGTTTGGATCTTGTTAAGGAAGCACTGTACACAAATCTCCCTCAACAAAGCATTAAGGATTTTACAAATTGTTGTAACTTTCAGCCCAATGCAGTAACATACATTTTTTCTGGTCACAGCCATCCCATGATACTCTCTTGCCCTTCAAGGGACAGAGGGTGATTGAAGCAGCACAGATTTTTATGATCCTGATTACGGGGATGAAAATCCATCACACTGGAAAAGACCAAGTTCCCTTCCTGAATATAAGGTGTGATGAACAGTAATTAAACCCAGCTCCCAGCTCCCCTCATCTCCCACAGGAGATCCTACCCAGGGAGAGTTGGCCTCTCTTAGTTCTGCATACCGGGGTGACTATCAGCTGCCAAGGATGGAGGGTTGATTTGGCACGGGGCTCAAAAGAACCAAAAACTGGATGAAATGTTTTTAAAGTTTCCTAGTAAGTAATGGTCTTTCTGATGATACTAGGTTAAATAAATTGAATACATGAACATGCCCCAGAAGTCAAATATATTCCCCTGTTGCTAAGAGCTTTTGAGAAAGAACAACTGTTTAAAAATGTTGTTTATTTTTAGCAACAGATTCAACAATAGGCTAGTGCATACGTTCTAGATTCACTAGAACAGAAAATATACAAAGAATAATTTGAGAAATAACTTTAATTAGAAAGTAAAACCCACCACAATATCCTGATGCCCAGATCAGCATTTGATATCTCCCAGTACTCAAGACAAAAATTCCACTTGAGAACGTAACTGCCTCCTGCTTTAACCTAGCCTTTGGAAGTTCTCATCACCATTTACACATGTCAATGAAAGTCATAATGCAAAGGTTTATTATCTGAGGACAAAAATCTAAATGCTTATAAGAAAAGCATATAAATATTTATTTGATCAAGTATTTTTGTAAAAAAACACACCCACATGCACAAAAAAATACATCAAGAGGAAAAAAAAAAAGTTTCTCTGTGTACTTCTTGTGTAACCAGTCTGCATTTCTGGACAGCTGTCTCTGCTGAAACACCAGTACCTTAACAAAAGATTTAATACAGAAAAAGAGAGATTTCCCCTACTCTGTCCCTGAGGGCTAACTCCAATCCTGGAAGAGGCTGAATACAATTCCATTGCCTAGTGTTGGCTTCAACCTTCAAGGTCTTTCAGGAGCAGACTCCAATCCTTTTGCCTGTTAAACACCTGCTGCTAAGCAAAGTTATGCATTGATTTAGAATTTATGTACCTAAAAATATCAAGCACTCAAATCTTCAAGTCCTGTGCCTTTTCCACCTCCAACTTCTTGTTCATATTCCTACTTATGTTTTGTAACTCACTGCTAAAAATAAGAATTTTGACTGGCAGTAATTGAAAGATACCTACAAGACAGACAATGGAGATTCTCATCTCCTCTTTTATCCTAAAGGAGACCGTAAACTTCCACCTAATGATCCACCTTAAACCGACATCTTAATAGCTTAATAAAGACTACAGTTTAAATGATCCTTCTCTTTCTGTTTCATATCTTATTGATCAATTGTTCTATGTGTGAAATTCTTGTACCCAGCCTGGCTTGGACCAGATTCAGCACTGAAACACCAGATTCCACACTGCTGTCTCTTAAAAACAGAGAGTTGGCTACTGTCAGATGTATCGTTCCCTGCTTAGGAACCTGCAAACCCTGACACTCCTCCTGTTCATTTTCTCACTGACAAATAAATTGAGATTCTTCAGGCCTTTTATTTCTACATGGAATTATATACAACCCACCTCAACGTGCATAAACACGTGCTCTTTTAGCAACTGCAGATGTGCACATTTGTGACATTTTTTTTGTCATGCGTTTGGAAACAATATCCAGATGGTCATTTTTAACATCTATTTTCCTACTTTTTATTATTCTTTTTGATTTTAAGAAACTAGCTTCTTTCTAATTCCCAACAGTCATTTGTATTTTGGGCTATGCACACCTTCTATTCAGCTAGCACATGCTTAAAAACTGGATCATGATCACTCGTTCCTAGGCAACCATCGATTTCTTCTAAAAATTTCAGTAAGAGAAGACCAGAGAAGCATTAAAACAATCATTTGCACTTTCAAGAAAAAAAAAAAAAAAAAAAAAAAAAAAAAGGAGAAATAAAGAAAAAGACAGCTTCTCTCCACAGAAACAGGTTGGGGTTTTTTTTCCAGGGAAAAAAAAAGAAAAGTTTTCAACTTTCTTGTGCTTCATATTGCTAAAAACATCCTCTAGCAAACAAGTGAGGCAAAAAATTTGACTGACCTTTAATTACACAAAATTTACTTTTAGTGTTTGGCTCCATATGGCTTGAAAAAGGCAAACAGATGTCGAGAAGACAGTGTACTTTTGTATTAAAATGAAACACAGTTAAAACATTTTTGGCATTTAAAAAGTTGTACAAGATCCTTCTGGGCTCGTTCACTTCCTGTGCACTATTCTTTGTTTGCATTTTCTGTGAAATTTGAAAAAGTGAGACAAAATATGGATTCATCTACATCCGAATTAACTAGATTCTCACAGCTACTAAGGACTACACAGCTGGAGCATCAGAAACTAAATCCTAATCAGAGTAAGCATTAAACTGCAGAATTGGGTAAATAATTTTAAATAAACCAAAAAGAGCTGTGGATAAAGGAGAGGCAATTGGGAGGCTACATTTGCACAGTCGCAACTTGTGCAGAAAAGCAGATGCTGGAGAAGGGGATAAAAAAAGATCCTATCAATCCCAACCTCAGACTTGCAGAGTAAATCCAAAACACAGGATTTGATTCTTTATTCATGCAGAAAGGCCTGCTTTGTTAATTTAAGTCCTGTTGACACTCAGGTTTTGCATTAATGCTCTGTTAACTTCAAGGTAAGACAGGTTTCTATGTGCTTACCATATGTTCCATGCAAATGCTGATTTCTCCATCGCTGTAAAAAGCTCCGTAAAAGCCCACGATGTATGGGGAGTTGCACTCGTGCAGAACTTGCAGCTCACGAATGATCTGGTTTCGAATAGCTGGCTTGATCTCTAGGTGAATTAACTGTAAAAATAATCCACTCTTAGTGACAAAGCACCATTCAGAAGCAGCAGGTTGTTCAGAGAGGTTTTCAGTACCTAGCTGGATAAGGCCCCGGGCATCCAGCTCTGATCTCATCGCCGATTCTGCTTTGAGTAGGAGGTTGGACTACATGACCTCCTGGGGCCCATTCCAACCAGAATTATTCTGTGACTTAACTGTAAAATAATCCACCCTCATTTTCTTAGTGACAAAGAGAAAACCCAGACACAGGTGGGACTTCCATCTCCTCTTTTCATAACATACTCCTTTATCGAAAACTTTTTGTTCCAGCACATTTTCTTCACTTATCTGTTGTTTGGGTTGGTTTGGGTTTTTTTTTTATAGATAGTTCAGAAACCAAAGCTCTTTGTGTTGAAGAGGAGCCATGAACAAACATCTGAAGGAAATGTGTCAAAGACTGACTGACTCAGAAGCAAAAATATCTGCACAGGTGTTTGTACAGCATCAGCAGAAGGAATGAGCTGAACCTCAAACTAAAAACTCTCCAGACTGAATCTAAATTCAAAGGGGAGATCACATAAAATACTTTGTTCAACTACACTGTTTCACTCATATAATACAAGAAACCTATTTCTTTTGTGAAAGGGAAGATTGAGGGACATTATAGAATTCATATTTTGGTCAATATATGAAAGAAAAATTGCAGTGCAGCAAACATCCCAGTCGCATCAAATATTAATGAACTGGGGCAAAATTTCCTGTTAAACCCATAGCAGGGGAAAAGAAAAATCAATTAAATTGATCCAGTTCAAGGAAAACCTCAGTGATCTGTATATTTTGCAACTCTCACACCTCAGAAGCGAGCATTTTCCCTTACTTCTCTCCAAACTGTCAGGAGCACTGAGCACAGTTATTCTTAAAGTGAATACATACACATTTTCCTTCAGTTTGCTGAAGGTGACTCTTCTCAAAAAGTAGTCAAAGTCTTTCAACTTCTCAGTTTTAAAAAGGAAAAAACCAGGAAGATTTCAGTGTGGTATAATGGGATGTGGGATTTGAGCGTGACCTGGCTTTTATCACCCAGTATCCTCTAGAGGCCCTGTTCTGATCTGCAGCTCTGAAGGAAGATCACCCATCCTTTCATCACTAACACACAGGATGCTATTTCTGAAAAATTGGGAAGTTTGGGATAAGCAAGTGCAACCTTTCCTACTTTTTGAAACACATCAACTTTGCTGAAATCTGCCATTAAGCAGTCACTTTTTTGGTGCCAGCACCACTTATTTTTCTAAATAAAATCACTGTATTTCAGAGACAACCTCCTTAAGAAAAAAAATCTTTCCTAAGTTCCTATTTTTGAGGCACTCACCTTTCTTGCCATTATGAGACCAGAGGGCTTGTGAGATACTTTGAAGACCACACCACCATTCCCTGCTCCCAGCTCACTGATCTTCTCAAAGTCATCATCCTTCAGCTCTCCAACTTTTTGTTTCTGGGTAAGGAAAGCTTCAAGGCGCTTTCGTTGCTGTTCATCCAGCTCTAGTTCTTCCAGCTTCTTCTGAAGTGCTTCCAAATTTGTCCTGTATAACAGAAAGAACAGCTCGATAACGAAGCTATTTGAGCTTACCCAGCAGAGGTGCAAGAGGAAGAGCAATAGAGCACTGAAGTCAGAAATAAAATTCACTACATTTTTGCACCTCTAGACATTGTCTCGAAGGATCCCACTTGTGCAGTCATCCTCATTAAATACATACTGCTGGATCTCTGCTTCGAGTGAACACTATTTTGTTCCAGATAAAACACTGACCAACACAACCAGAAGAAACCCAGTTTCCTCACCTTTGAGGTTCTGTCCCAACTGATGCATGTTCCATTTCACTACCTACAGAGCAGCTCAATGACTCAGCATTTACAACCAGAGATCTCACGCATCACAGCACTTCACACGATTTTTACTTCTGCATTTTCATGGATTGTCTTGTAATTTCCTACTGGGTTTGTCCAAATGCTTTACCCACTGATTTACCTAAATGATTTACCAACTGAACTGTAACAATAATTCGTTCAGAAGCCTTCTGCTTAGATACCAGATACCAGTAAAAAGTTACCAAGCACAGCCAAAGAAACATGCCTTAAAAACACAGCCACTGGAAACACAAAATTCCTTTTTTTCTTAATTTAGCAGGTGAAAAGCAACAGCCCAAAGGTTTTAAACCTCCTTTTTTCTTTAAGGGCACATCTACGAGAAATCCAAGTTTAACATCATTAAACAATATAAAAGAGAAATACAAAACTTTAAACAGTAGTTAAATTTGGACCTACAGACAGCAGTTCAGTCTCCCAGAAACATTCTTCTTTAATAACTTCGGATCTCATGAAAATGCTTCATTCTAATCATTTGACACTGAAAAGCTCATTTAAAATTTCCCACTTCCTGTACAACAGTAAGTTGCTGCATGACTAAATATTTAACAGCAAATAATCTGTTTTGCTTGGTGAGTTTTAATGCAGCATTCCCAGGGAATATAAAGAAGTTGCTAGGAAGAAATACTTGAGGAACAGAATCTACCTCTTTAGAGCTTAAACTACTTCCCATTAAAAGGTAGTAATTAAATTTCACTGGTAATCAAGAAAAGATTTCTATTCATCACTTCCCTAAAACACCCACTTTCAAAGCATGCTGTACAGAGACATTGTCTGAACGCCCAGGAAGGTGCTGGTCAGGTGAGAAGACACAAGGTTGATTCTCCCATCTTGTTTTGGCTGTGTGTAAAGTTTGATCAAGGCAAATAATACATTAGTAAATATTCACAGCTCTTCCTTACTACACAACCTCTCTGAAAGTTGAAGTCATGATGCACTCCCACTTCATTTATCAGTTTATAATATGTCAGACAGGATGCAATTGCTAAGCTAACTTAGGAAGTGATAATGCTCACAAGAGCTAAAGAGAGGAAATGGAGCAAGACCTTTGATGGAAAGGGGAGTTCTGTTTGGGCTTGTTATTTTCATGTTTTAACAAGCCAAGCATAAGATTACTGGGCAACATTGGTGAGCAGTTTCACAAATCGCTCACCCTGGGCAAGTGTCACTTGTCAATGCTGCTCAAAACCAGGACAGCTTTGTGGGGTGAATTTGGAGCTACTCTACTGCAGTTACTCTACCCTGTCTCTTAGTATAAAAATAATTTTATTCTGATGCAGATGCTTCATTTTCAGGCTATCTTACAAAGGGAAACATCCTCTTATTTCTGTCCTCGTACCATGCTTTATACCAGTATATTCATACTGGAACATGGAGTATCTAGGATGAGAAGTTTCCCTTGGTATATAAGAGGAACATTCAAGTTAATGGGGGTTTGCTCTTGTAGCAAGCTTGAACACCAGCAAGCTTTCTACACATGCTTGACAGGTACAGAAAAGAGTCTTTTTTTTTTTTACAGAGCAGTATATTAAATATTGGTATTTTTAGGAAATGCAGATTTTTATTTATTTATAAAACCCTACACAACCAGCAGAAATGAATAACAGAGATCCCTGGTATATGGGGGACAGTTACCAAGAGACTATCCTTCAAATATTTCTTGATATCAGAAGCAGATTAACTTCATCACTCACGTTCAGTCATTAAAAATAAACTTACTCAGTGTTTTTTACCCTGGACTTTTAATAAAATCATGACTGCCCAGAAAAGATGGACTAAAAAAACATATTAAATTAAGGAGGCAGTTTTATTGGATGTGACTTTTGCAGAGACAGATCTATTATTCTGTATCACTGCTTTGAAGAAGTAAGGACCACACAGACAAGAGCTCAGAACGCACTACTCAGACCTCTCTCTCAAGAGAGGTCAAGACAATTTAGAGTATACAACATCCAACTAACAGTAACAGCTCTAGTGAATTAAGTTAAACATCTCTAAAATACAAATATATCAAGCTCATAAACATAGCATTTCTATATTAAAGGTCCTTTTGATATATAGGGTCAGATTTTCAGAGAGGCTCAGCAAGCAACAGCTTTAGTTCTGTCTCAAGTCCGCATATCCAAACTCTCCCCCAAGAACCTGATCTTAACAGCAAATTGCAGTTCCCTCGGAAAAATCTGGTCCGGTAAGTGACAGCAACAAATGATCTTTATTCACAAGTTTTGAGAAGGAACCTGCTGTCATTCTAGGGAAAACTGGAGAAGGCAGAGCTGCTCACCTGGAAAAATAAAGAAACTAAAGACACAGAAACAGGATGCAACAAGGCTTTCCTTGCTCTGTTCTGAAGAAAACAACTGTTCAGTTTTTCTTTCAAGCAGAAGAGGTTTTCTGAGTTTGGAGACACCACAGAGATGCTTGAGCACATGACTGGGAGCAGACAAAATACTAGTGTGATGAAACAAAACACTCGGTCATGTTGATTCTTTAGTAACAAAAACTATTTGCTAGGAGAGCATTTATCACATCTATGGTAGTCTAATGTATGCCTGTATAAAGTTGGCAGGAGATTTTTGCATTTCCATTACTCATTTCAACCTTGATGAACTTGGCATTCACTTAAACTATAGGCATTTCCTTGCTTGAGAGTATAAATGATTGTTGGGGTCCTTGCTCAGACAGTACTCAGAAGATTCTCGAGGTTCTCATTAGTTCCACCAATCTCAGCACATCCCATTTCTCCATCTAGAAAGTGGCCACCAGCAAAAACGACCAGTGCTCTAATCTCTAATGGTAAAATCTGTCTTGCATGTCACTGCAAGTAATGAAGTGACAGCACTGAAGTTTTCAGGACCAATTCTCTGACTGTAAAGTCCTAACATTAATTTACTTTTTGTGAAAGATATTAACCCAATAAATGCACTGTCAGAATTACTGTTCAGAACATAGCTAGAAAAGTAATATCTCCAGTGAGGTTTATGATAATTGATTGACAGGCAACAGGACAGAATTTACTTTTTTGGTTCTGGTCCTTTGCTTGAAGCATTAAATATTAATCAATTCCAACTATAGGTAGATTAAGAGAGAGCACGTGTCATTGTGGTGGTGGTAATCTACTCTCAATACTTCTAGGAGACAGGACTTGGGTAGTTTCAGTTTACAACTCCAACGACTGTAAGAATACTATTCCCTGACCAGTAACTGTAACCGTGATCTGGAACCTCACTATATAAAAGCTTCACAGCCAAGTTCCAGTGCACAGCACGTACAGAAATGGATGGATAAGTAAATCATTGCATATGAAGTTTTACAAATGAAAATAAACCCAGCACATACAACAATACAGCAGCAGGAATACTTAAGTCAGCTCATCACTAGGACACGATGGAAGCTTTAGCAGCTAAAAGTAGCAGCATGTTACTGTGCTAATGTCTGCCTCCAGAAGGAGCACTAGGAGTTACTGAATCTTACATAAAACTTTTATTCAGAGACAAAGATTCCTATTAAAATTCATCACCATTACCTGCTGCAGTCTTGGAGCTGTTTTTCCCCGCTGTCAAAGCGCTACACCTTTGCCAGGGTTCCATCAAAGCAGGAAATCATCCCATCACCTCAGTGCTTCACTGTTCCAAGCGCTACTCTAAAGCTATAGGTTATCATTTAATTTATTGCTATCAGCTTGGAAGCCAAGCACACGCTCAACACACTGCGCTAGTGAAAGAATCCAGCTTTGGTAACGTGCTCATCTGAAGGAAGCTGCAGGGAGGTCAGCACCGTTCTCTCCCCTCGTTAAAGAAGCAGAGTAATTTCCCCGACCGCTACCAATAACCCTGCTCCGCTAGCAGAAAAGCTTAGACATGCTGTATCAGACAACACCACTGTACAAAGTGTAGTGTCTTAACTGCTGCACTTCAGATACAATTATTCCAAGATCTCTCTCTCCCAGGCTAAAGGGAAAGCTTAAAAAACCCCAACCCAACAAACCCAAACTACCCACTCCAGGCATGTTTTGGGGGGAGTCGCTCGTTTGTTTCTTCCCACCAAGTGCAGCACGAGGTGCTCTAGAAGGGGAAATCTCTCAGTCCACATCTGATCAGGTAGGATCTTTCAGATTAAGTCAACATTACTGCTTCCTTTCTGCACTGAAGGAGGTACGCTGACGGCACAGTGTCCTGCCACACAGCACTTCTGTAACCTCACAAATGTAAGAGAAATGTAGAACACCACTTAATCAGTGTGGTCTCCTACCAAAGACACGCAACAGCCCAGGTCCCCACAAAACAATGCCCCTCTGATGCGTGGGCCATCGCTGACAAGCCCTGTAAACACACACACATGACAGAGGTGGGCACTGTAGGTTTGTGTTAGGTGATACTGAACAAATCCTCCCTGGGCAGGGAGGAATAACAGATTTTTCAGAGTGCTCTGACCCTATACACAAAGAAGGCAAGAAGAGACTTCTCAGTTCATGCTTTTCAGGGACATCCACCCCAGCACTGAAGGCAGTGCTCCTGGAAGAGATGCATTAACATTTTAGAGCACACTTGCTCTCCGTGAATGAGTAAAGAGAAACAAAATGCTGCCTTTATTCTGCTAGTACCCAACAGCGTAAGAAAAACAGAAAATAAATCAGGTATGGCTTGAGTTGGAAACAGTCTCGAAGATCATCTCGTTCCAACTCCCCTGACAAGGGTGGGGACATCTCCCACTAGACCAGGTTGCTCAGAGCCTCATCCAGCCGGGGCTTCTGCAGATGAAGCATCCACATCGTCTCTGGGCAATCCATTCCAGCGTCTCACCACCCTCAGAGCAAAGAGCTTCTTCCAAATGTCCAATTTAAATCTACCCTGCTCTAGTTTAAAACCATTGCCCCCTGTCCTATCACCACACACCTTTATAAAAATCCTTATTGATGCTAATGATACTCCAAATCCTTGTGCTTTTTAATTCACATTAGCAATAAGTTAACCATACACTCAACCCTAAAGGCAACATTAAAGCTGTACTCAACCTTGAAGTCTACTTTAGAGAGAGAAGAAAAAAAAAATGTGGTAGAAGAAAAAAAAAAGTCTGACACAGTCTTTAACAGTAATTTGTCAAACAGTTGTTCAAAGTTATTACTATCAGTTTTGCAAGCTGAACAATTAGCTTGAGTGAAAGCATGAAGAAGTAAATCCACTTTCAGCTCTCCTGTCACACGAGGATACAGGCTTGGGGGTTGTTTTGCAGCACAGTAGCAGTAATGCTTTCCCCAAGCCTACACAACTGTCAATTCAGAGAAGCAAGTAGGCAGCTCACTGCATAATTTCCATGAACAACCTCAAGCCAGGGAGCTGAAATCAAGGATGAGGAACATGAAGACATTCTGTGGTTTTGAAAAGACAGACGACTGCTTTGCATGAGGGTGCCAAACCCGGGCAATAGGACTAATTTTTATATAGCTTTTCCTTCAACAAAGAACAGTTCACAGAACAGCAGAGAATACAGAAGTGATTCCAGCAGTGCCATCGCTGACTGCCCAGGTCTGTCTGGGCTAACTCCAGTGTAGCCTCCTCGAACTTGCAGTTAAAACAACTCAGCTGTAACTGCAAAAGAGCCTAGTTTTGGAAAAATACATTTTTTCAATTCCTGCTTATTTTCACTTGTTAGAACATGTTAGAGGTCCTTCATCATTACCCTTAGGTGGGCCATACGATTGCCCAATAGACCCGCTTGTTTCTAGAGTGAATTTTAACGTCTGAAACACCGCGTTACTTGCACGATGCATCAGGCACGGCAGAGCACATCTCCAGGTAAAAAAATGCCCAGTAAGAATCAAAAAAGCAGACCACTTGATTAAAGCCTATTTATTAGTCAAAAAGTATATTAGAAAAGTATAGTTCTGTCCAAACAAGAACCCTGCTAGACTAATAAGAATTATAATTTCTCTAAAGCTGAGAGGAATGTATTTTAAAGAAGAAATACGTGATACGACTTCAAGCCTCCTGTTGAGTCTCCAACCACTGGGACAACCTGGAATACTCATTATAGGCTGAGCTGTTGGGTACCAATCTTTGCTTTAAGCTTCCTCTCTCTTGTGCTTTAGCCTAATCACTACCCCATTAAAGATTTCAAACTATTTTTCTTTAAATAAGCTGAAGTACATCAAATAACATGCTGGAATTGGAGACAGAGTTCAGTAGAGTAAAGCCACAGATGTGAGCAGTGGCACAAATGGACACGCATCAGATCCATGCCCTGGATGCCTCTCTCTTTCTACCAGATATTTTTGCTGCTCAGTTAAAAGGCTTCCTCAGGAATTACTGCAGCCTTGAATTCAAAGTCTGCCACAGATAAGCTTTGCCATCTCAAATGAAGAAATTCACGAGCCGAATTTCCAGAATCAGAAATCCAAGTTCTCTCCCTTTTGTAAAATATCTGTACATCTACCACTAATTTTTCCTAGCCACCACTACACACAACCAGAACAAGAGAGCCACAGGGCAATTAACCCTTCTTTATGGACAGAAAAAGGAACTTATTCCTCAGGTATTTGAAACACAAGACAGAGGATAAACAGAAGTTACACAATTCTGATCATCATACACAAGTCCTGCTTTTCCGTGGGTTTATGTCTCTGAACTTCAAAGTTAGTGACAAAAACAAGGGATAAACATGTGCAATAGTAATGGTAACAATATCTTCACAACTCCCTTCTGTGGTAGGTACACAGCCTTTGGGAGAGACTACAATAATACAGAAGATGAAGTTACAGTATTGGTTTACACAGCCCATGAAAGAGCCAGGATTAGAACGGAGACATCTCCTGTGCAAGAGCTGGGCAAGGAGCACAGAAGCACAAGCTTCATCAAAAGCCACAGATAACAGATCAGGGGCTGGGAAAGAAAATTGGCAGAAGGTGCAGATGAAAACCTAGGACAAGCCCCGTAACTGGGCTTCGGAGAAAGGTATGGATGGAACACTTAGATCCTTGCCTGTATTTCAAGTGGATGGATGGAAGAAACACAGAACATCTGCCAGTATAGCCACAGAGTAGAAGAAATTAATAGTCTTTACTTAATATACATCTATACTGTACCAACACGTACAGAAATATTCAGATGGAAACACATACACATCTATATCCAGAGAATATTATTTCTCCCAAAAAAAGGCATTTTGCAATGGTTACATTTGCTACACTCAATCTGCTGACTCATCTTCACACGGAAAAAAAGTTCTAGAACATCACAGCACAATGCTGAGTTGTAAAACACACTGAAACAAGGAAGAGTTGCCAGGAAGTTTCAACTATTTTTTTTTTTTTTAAGATGATATTTGCTCATCCAAAACATCACACACTGCTGAAATGTCTGTCCTAGAACTCAGGCTGTACAATCATCTGCTTCCATTCTTTCCACTTTCGCACAGGTCACCCAGACGTGACTCCACTTTGGGTGTCCTGCTGGATGCCAGCGAGACCATCAGATCAGGTGAAACACCAAGCCCTCAGCTGCCAGGAGACAGAAGTTCTGCTGGAATCCACTCTCCTCCTGCTCAGACAAGACTGGGGATGACAACAGCTTCTCAGCAGATGTTTGCAAAGAGAGCCTGAGCAGTGAATTGGCCTGTCCCAGTTGTTCAGTTCCTGTGGGCGCTAACTGGCAGGGGGCCTTCCACATTCATTCCAGAGTAGAAGCATGAATTTGTCGAAGTAATATTGAAGATATATCAAAGCTGAAATCATCTGATTACTAATGTTTAGCAACACATTAATGCATCTGCAGAAAAAAACCCAAAAACAAAGCAACAACCCACAAACACACACTGCACTGCTTCCTTCGCAAACAATAATAATCCGTCTTCAGAAGAAAGAATCTGCTCCCCCACAAAAGCCAACAAGTTAGAAACCCATCTTGCCAACTAATATTGCTTCCTCAAAGAGACATTTTTGTGTTTTGGCAGTGAAATCTGTGCACTTTATAAACTCAGTCAATCCCCAGGGCTATGATGGGAGAACTAATGCAGCTGTATAAAAACCAAAGAAAAACAAAAAAAAAAACACACACACCCCCCTCCCCCCCCCAAAAAAAAACCCAACACAAACAAACAAACCAGAGTAACACAGGCAAGAAGGGACCAGGAGAAGCTTTTTCTACTGGAAAATGTAGAATTTCAAGGGAACATGTAGGTTTACCATAGATAAACAAAACCTCCTTCCTCTGTTCATTTCAGAATGTTTTGTATCCCCTCAAACAACTGGCTGATCTATTTCCTGCCTCATGGAAACTCCCCACAATTTTCATCTTCATTTTGGTTTGGGGTTTGGGTTTTTTTTTTTTGTTTGCTTACCCAGTTCCTTTCAATCCTTTTTAAAATTGGTTTTTACACCTTCTTTGGCTACTCTGTAGCACTGGGAGGTCTCACAGGCAACCTGTTCCTCTTCAGACGGTGACCTGAGACTATTCCATTACAAGATGTGCTACTCAAAAAAAAATGTAATTACTGAATTTCAATGTATTTCAGTAGTGCCTCTTGCTCCCTGAGTATACTGTCACTTAATCCTGCAAAGCATGGGCTTCTTACAAAGGAGGTGGCTCTGCCTCATTCTGCCCTCGGCCATTCATTCCTAAGTAACCAGTTCAGGTAATAGATCCATTTCAAAATGAAGTAAACACTGAACATTTTCAGCTGGATTATTGCCCTGATCAAGTTCACCGCGCAGCTACATCAACGCTGCTGCAATTGCAAGAGGACAGCCCTCTGCAAACTGATCTGGGCTTCGTTGGTTGGCAAGTTCTCGGGCAGATCAGCATTGTGCATCTCACTGCAAGAGCTGCTACAAGAAAAGCAGCATCAGGAAGACAGGAGCACAGCAAGGAGTGGAGAGGACTTCTGAGGGAGCAGGATCTTGCACGTGCTTAATTGAGAAATCACACCTTTGTGTCCTTCTACAGAACTGGGGCTGGAAGGGACAGAAAAGGAGCCACAGAAAGTAGCTGGATTTATTTACAGCCTGCTCTTTCCTAACTTCTCATCTCATTGGAACGCAAGACCATTTATTTTTACACACAGTTTTTATTTAACTCTCCTAAACCGATTCAGGCTTTGTGAAAAACAAACAACAAAACATCATACTAACTAAAGGATGCCTCCATTGCTGTCATTATGCTTAAAGATAAGTGCAAATACACAACAAGGCTTGGTATTTACTGTTACCTCAGCATGAAGTCTCTTACTCTTCCCTACGTCCCTAATTATAATCTAAAAGCTGCCTATCCAGTAAGAAGAGCATAGGTCAATCTGCCACTTGCATTCATTTCTGTACTAGCTGTGTACACTCACTTCACTGTCAATTTTTTTTCAGCACATGCATCCAGAAATCATATAACGAGTTAGTAAGGTGATGCAGGCTTTTACTTTCCACAAATTTATTATAAGAGATCATATTAGCTTCTTCAGTATTATTAAAACGCTGTTTCTGGTTCAGTGAAGGACTATGCCAGGCTCATGCACATTTAAAGAGAATGTCACAAGTGATTTTGTTTTCATCTAAAACTTGGAATATTTAGTGAATAATGAAAAGCTCTTAGCTTTCTAAGAATTATCTAGTACTTATAATTGCCTGCCTAAAATGTATTGGTAAGCTTGGCTAATCCTTTATTAACAGGGGATGAAAAGAAAAAAGGTTCTGATTTATTTTTTTTTCTTAAAAATATTTACAAACTTGCAGTAATTCCACGCACAGATTCAATGCAACAGCAATCTGGCCAGAGCAGTCTTAAAATTCCAGGATCTAACCTTCCAGAACACTACACACACATGTGAAGCTCCCCTGAAGCCAAAAGGGGTTGCACAGCAGGGCTCTTCCTCATTAGAGCTTGTGGGTTTAAAGCCAAAGGCAGAAGTGAGCCAGCAAGCAGTAAAATTAACAACTCTGATAGAAAATAAGAATAAAAATCTTCCGTTTGTTTCATCTAAACCCCCATCCAAGAAAACTGACAAAGAAATCAGTCCATGGAGGACAAATCCTCTTGGAACAAGGTCTACTGGGAAAGAGCCCCCTGGTTCTCCTGCTCCCCTCCCTCCACTCCATTTTACAAGGCAAACTTAGACTGAAAAATTCAAAACAAAAACGCCAAATACAGGCTAGAGATGATGGCAGATAATCTGCCCTTCTACTCCTACAAAGCCCAAAGTGAAATTCCCTTGAGAAAGATACTGAAAACCATGAAAATTGCAAGACACATCGTAAGCAAGCTACTATTTGTTTTGCAAATTGTAATATAAATTGCAGTTCAAACCAGTTTTGCATAATTCCCAAATTCTTCGACTATCAAGTACAGGCAGCTGTACTCAGAGGTCATGCCAGCTATTCAGGGGCTTCCTTAAAAGCAATTTAAACACAATAAACAGCAAGAAACAACAAGAAAAAGCTGACAATTTAATACTTTAGTTCTAAACCTACAACTGGAATTTGCCAGTCCTTCATTTCTGCAAAATAACTCTTTGGTTTGAACGGTTCTAAGGCACAGATTTACCATTAACCAAGACTTAAGTGAGAAACCAGAACTGCTCATCACAGATCTAAGGACCACCAATAACAGCAGCAGCATTACTGATGACTTGACAGTTGCCTTTGGACTCTCCCAGGCCATGCCCTTAATAAAAAAAAATTAAGAAAAAAAAAATATATATATATATTCAGATCCCAAGGTGGCAATTTCTGTAATTAGAAATTTTAAACAGTGACAAACACTGTCACACATTCTTAACTGCAGCAGCATTCTCTTCCCTGATGCACAAATGAACTAAAAAAAAAAAAAAAAAAATTATAATGTTCATTTGGTGGCTTATTGGATTCTTGTGCTCTAGGAAAAAAATACATTGTACTGACTACATATTTCACTTTATAAGCTCTTTTAAAATAGCCTGTGATTGTCATCTACATTATATGATGACATTCTATCTCATTAAACAATTTAGGATCTCCAAGGCACAGGTTTAATCAATTTTCTTCTGTATGCATGGTTCTGGACATTGACATTTTAACTAATAAATTTCCAGGTCCTTCCCTGAGATCAGTGGAACACTTCAAAATTCCTTACACAGTCTAAATTATAAACATTAAGTTTTGATGAATCAAAAGTGGTATTGATGCACCTAAAAACTTGATATTACAAGGCTGTAACTATAAAACTCTTGCATTTTGCACCATCTCAGCCAAAAGTGCTTAAAGCAACTTAATCACATTTAGATATTTGTTTTGAAGAATAAAAAAAGATCAAACATCCATTTGGATCTCATTAAATGTAAATTTTAAGAAGTCAAAGCAGTTAAAAATCAGTAAGAATCTGACATGCCCATAATGTTTAATAGCACCAGCTGTTTACGTGTTCAGTGGTGAGCCAGTAGAAGACCTCATGTGTCAAAGAAATCAGCAGAGACCAAATTCAAGGAACAAGAAGGTGCCCCTATTCTGTTCTGCCACGTGAGAGAACAGTTAGGTGGCTGTTTAATGTTATATTTTCACCCAGGGAGGAAAAACACACACAAAAAACCAACCAAACAAAAACACACAAAAACCCAAACACCTAAGATATGTACAAAACACCTAAGATAGATACAAAATCCTATTTGAGACACCAATGGAACTTCTGTTTCACCATGGTCTATACATACCACCACACGTGCCTTAACTGGCATTTAGTGGGCTACCTACAGCAAGCTAAAAACTAGTTGTACCTTGTCTTCACTGGCATTTTATATCAAATTAACTTTCTCATTATAAATATGACCCTTCCCTCTGCTTACTTTTTTTGTAAAGATGTAATTGAAGAATGACCTGAAGCAACTTGCCTTTCATGTGAACGAGAAACTTACTGTAATACAGAAAGTGGCATTATCTTGAAGCCTACCCTCCTGCTTCTTTGCAGAGCTTCTATTGCACTGTCTGGGTCTAGTTTGGATGTAGAGAAACACAGAAATTGAGTAAAAACCATCAGATGTTCAAAAGGAGTCAGAGGTTTGAAAGGAACAGAACGCAGAGATTTTGTTCTTGTGGCTGTTAAGACAGGAAACCATCCCAACGCATTCAATCAGAAGAGTATTCCTGTCACAAACTGTCTTTCAGGTTTCTTTTCCCCTGTTTTCTCTGCACAGGTCTAACTGTGCAGCTCCAAAAGTACCAGAACTAAGTTAAGCCTGCAGCCAGCCAGCGTCCTCTTGGTTTCATTCTGACTTTCTGAAGCAACTCAAGAGCAGCACAGGTTCAACTCTCACTGTGCAACTTCTCCTCAGCAGGAAGTGTCAAAACCAGAAGTGAAGCTCAGAACATAAGAAAAACCTTTTATTACGTTGTCTCTACTGTCCAGCTAGGGATTGGGAAGCCCTAGAAAGAACCACAACATCCTGCGCAAATAAAGTAATTGCTACAAATAACAAGATACGAGTAACAAAAACTGCTGCCAGAGCAAACATTGTGACATTTCCACTGAAATATTCCCTAGACACATATTTCAAGTGCAAGTACCCTAATTCTTTACATTACCTTGCCAGGGAAAATAACAAAAAAAACCAAAAAGAAAGGAAGAGTCTTTCAAGTGAGAAGCAGGCCTCACATACATACTTCTCAAAGCCCTGCACCTCACACTATTAGCTTTTTCTTACTCCAGTCGATGAGTTCCTGTTGCCAAATAAGGATGAAGACAGGAATGGAAAGCACGACATCCTGAATCATCCAGCCCCTTCTTCTTTCATTTCCTCTCCTTCCCCCAGGAAGTCCAAGTGTCATCTGCACTCACTCCTAAAAGAGTTAAGCTTCAGTATTTTAAAACTAGCAAAAGATTCTGGGGGTCAAATACTCCGGAGTACATTACAGAACCTTTCACCTCTGACAGCTGGAAAGTTTCCGAATTCCAACATGTAACAAATGGCCAATATATATCCCTTTGATTCTGTGCCAACGTTGCCTTTGGGCGTAAATAACTTCCTTCCTGCTGGATGTTTAGCTCCTTCGTGCACGTACAGAGAGCAATCCTAGCACCTCGCTCTGAATTACATTTTACTTAGCTCGGTAATTTGAGCTCTTCTCATTCTCTCTCTTCAGAGGTTCTCTGAAAAAGAACAGGAAAGCATCCAAGACGATCTGCAAAGCAACAGGTTTCTATCTGGTGGAAGCCAACAAGTAACTGGAGGCTCACAGAGACAGAATTCCACTCTATCAGGAACAGAGCTCTAGAAAGTGTTAATATGGTAGCCCACAGATGCACAGCATACTTGAAATGCTTGACAAGCTACACAGGCTGCAAAACACCTCCACTGTTGATTTCAAGCAGTAAGCAAAGAGGGGGAGAAAAAGCACAGAGCAGAATAGGGAAAAAAAAAACCAAACAAAAGAAACCATCTTAGAGATGAAGAAAAAAAACAAACAAAACTGTTTCCAAATTAATTCCAAAACCACTTCCAAATTCTGCTGCAACTGTTCTTTGCTATTTGAAATCTTTCACAACGAGGAGTTAACATCAGCAGAATGAGGAGCTATTTCCATAATCAATTAATTAGTTCTGTCTGTTTACAGGACAACAGGTTGCTGGCTTTACTTTCACTAAGCTATGTCTTTTAAAAATCCTTCGGCACATCTCTAAGCTTGGCAAAAGCTGGGTCTGAGATCTTGCATGTGGGAAAGAGCAGAAGTCCAGGAGACAGACAGGCCAAACAAAACAACATATAAACCAGAAAATGAAGCAAGACAGTTCATCAGTGTAAACAAGACTCAACATTCCCAGGAGTCTCCAAAGGTTTCCAACAAATAAATGAGTGTCAGGCACGTAAAAGCAATTTAAAATTAATGGCATTTCTTGAGTGAAGAAACACGATATTAACGATATTGCATGTTTGGTGATTAGCTCCAGGTACTAAAATCAGCAAGTGACAGCTTTCTCAGATTTATTCCATAAAACAAGATTAATATACAGTAGGAATCCCTGAAGACTAAACCAACACATCCCCAGCCATCTTAAAATCGATTGAATAGCACGATACAGGCAAATATAAAAATATATCCCCTCTATCAATCCAGAACAAAACCTGCATAATTTTCAGATCCCAGTGCTTAGGATACAACCAGTATCTCCTGCCAAAGAATAGTTTTTGAACAGCTCATGTCTCAGTTAATCATCAAAAGAGTTTGCTAGAAATGTCACAGCTGGAACTGCTAGGTACTGATTTTTTTATTTTTTTATTTTTTTTTCTCTGAGACATTCGGGTGGTTCAATGAGATCTGAGCCTGTCTGGAAATGTGGCAACAAGGATACGTGCAAAGCAAATTAAAGCCCATGACTCGAACATCTCACTGCAATCCTGTCTTCCCTACCCTCTGTCAGGGAGGCACAGAACCACATCAGAGCACCGTTTACATACCCAAGAGAAGGCTGAACTGACCATACAGGGACAGGAATCTGCTCTTCCCAGATGCACCATCGTCACAAGGCTCAGTTAAGAGCTAAGCCACCACCTTACTCTAAAAATTAAGGGGTAAACACATACCTTTTAACCGCAAAGCCAAACCTTTCCTAACACTTCATTACTTTAAGGTGCCAGCGCCGTAGCTGTGTAACTGAGGACACCACGCTCAGCCCGAGCCACGAAGCTCCACGAACGCTCCCTAAGCAACACGCAACAACCCCAGCGCTCGGTCTCTCTCCTCCTCCCCTGCAAGCGCACCCGCGATCAGCCCGCAGCTGCCTTACCCCCATTTACACAGCGCGGCGGCTGCGTGACACCCCGGAAAGCTCAGGGAGCCTTTTCTCCAAACACCCTCCCTGCCCTGCTGAGCGGAACAGGCGAATCACCGAAAAACAGATTTACTGAAACCAGCGTTAGCTTGGGGTAAAGCCAAGGATGGAAGGGGGGGGGGGGGAACCACAACCCCGAAAGATCTTTTCTGCCGCTGGGCGAATTTCAGTGTAGTTTCTCCCTCACACACGCTGCCGAACCGTGCCATCGCGAAGGTGTAAATGTGGCACTTCCCAGGCAATTATATAACCGAAGAATTCAGAGGGTACCATTACGGACTGCGGGAAGAGAGTTACACAAGTTTTCCTCTATTTCCGTTCAAAGGAGCCAGTTTAGAAGAAGCAAAGCAAAGGCAAGGTCC
>WUAM01000287.1:71785781-71817470 GCA_024336885.1 Actenoides hombroni
TGACCCTGCTCTGGCAGGGGGGTTGGACTCGATGATCTCCAGAGGTCCCTCCCAACCCCTACCATTCTATGATTCTAATAGGAAAATGTCTAAAATAAATAAATACCTCATGATCGTTAATATTGAAGAATGATGAAGGCTGATAAAAGCAGCTCTGCCTGCGCTGATGTTGGCTTTATGGTCACTGCTTTTGGAAAGCACGCCATGCAAACATCAGCTCGGCTCCGAACCTACCAGCTGATCTAGAGGCTGTTTGACTCCATCTGTTGCACTCGCAGAGATAGCTCCAGTTAGACGATCATGTCACAAGCCCGCAGGAATAAATGGATTTCTCGAGGCTGTCTCTCCTGCCTTCACCCCTTTCCCACAGCCCCTGTTTTTGATGCAGACAGCATCCGAAAGCCGGCAATCTGTAGTTGAGCAGTAGAGTCTTGGTTGGGTTTTCATTAAAGCAATGATGTGCTGACTGGCTGAAAAGTGTCAAAACTGCAATCTTGTGCCATCAACAAAATAAGGCAGGATGCCTTTCTTACGGGAGAGGAATGCTGAGAGCAGAAATGAGCCCTGCACAAAATTGGTGGATCTGAGCCCTGCTCCTCGGGGGAAGGGTTATGATGTACCTCAGAGAAGAGCACTTTTTTTTTTTCTCCTTTAATAAGAAAAGACCAAAGTCTTAAGGTTCATGACATGATTCACCTTTCCTTCCTCTCCCCTCTGCAGCAGCTCCTCACAGAGCATCCTGCTGGGTTTTCCTCTCTCAAGCAGAACCAGAAGTGAAGTAACAGGGAAGGTATCACAGAAGTGCTGAGCCATTCTGAGCACGCAGTAAAAGGCTGGGAAAGCTGGGGGAATTTGGGGTAGTATTTTGAAGTCTGTTAGTGAGAAGAAGGAGCTGACCTGAGCCAAATAGAAATGCATCAGGAAAACCCCTGGGCGTAGAGAGCGTGCGTGAGTCTTTGTGGTTAGACTGGGAAGGGGGGTGAGAGGGATGGGGCCCATACGAGGAGTTTCTCCTGCAGAAACAAAACCTGAACCTGATCCAAGCGTGGTTGCTGCCGGAGATTCCAAGAGGTCTGACTGTCAGGGGGTGGGCAGGAATGTGGCTGTGACTGAGCAGCGTGCGTGTGCGTGGGCACGCGGCTCGCTGGTGGCACTCTAGGTGCAGCTTCATCTGCAGAGGGATGATGGATGATGATTCCAAACTGGCATCCTCCACGTGAGGATTTGCGTTTGCCGAGTTACCCGGGAAGGGGACGGCTTTTGTAATTTAGGCACAAAGGGGTTTGAGCCTCAGTGTGCTTCACACCTTCTGCTTTCCCCGTGCTAGGAATCGTTTTAGGGAACCCTGACAGAAATCAAACTCCAGCACTGAGATGTTCCAAACCCAAGGGTTGTTAACATCTCGAGTTTCATTTAACCTCTGTCTGCACACCCAGTACAGTTTTCCTGGCATGTCGTGCCACAGCATTCCATCCCCATGGAAGTTCTCCTGTGGTCTGTTTGCGTCAGACACCACTTGGCATGGAATTTTTTTGCGTGAATGACATAGTTGGTCCAAATAACGTGGTTGGCATTTGCTTCATCTGCGTGTGTCCCACCCCAGTCTGTTGGAGAATGATGAGCGCGTGAGGTGGAATTGCCTAACCAAGACGAGACTGGGAAACGAGGGCAGGGTTCCCAGTCATGACTGGTGGCTTCAAGGGTGGACCTTGAGCTGTTCCTTGGAGCTGTTCTGTCAGAAATGTCAGGCCTTTGAAAATTGGGCCTCTCTAAAGCAACCCATTTTGGGTAGCAAAGTTCACTAGTCCTGTTAGAAGATCTCAGCCTAGATCATGGCCAGTCTGGATCCCATCCAGACATCCCCAGTATCGGGACTGGAAGCTGCTGCCTGTCCCAGCTCCTGCAGATTGATTTAGAGCACGACTGGGGCTTCATCACCCTCTTCTGTTTGCAACGCAGGCGGCCTTCGAGGAGCTACGGTGGTGGATGCCTTAGATACTCTGTACATCATGGAACTCGAGGAGGAATTCCAAGAAGCAAAGAAGTGGGTGGAGAAGAGCTTTGACTTGAATGTGGTGAGTCTGTTACTGGGAATGCCTGTTTATGTCACCCAAACTGTATGTCTGGCCAGTTCTGATCACAGTTTTCTAAGACTTGTTTGGGGAGGGGAACTATGAGGTTGGGGGGGGAGAAACCACTCAACTCTGATTTGTTTTTTTTAGGGCCAAAGGGGCTGTTGTGATGGTCCACCCCATAGTCTGCCTATACATGGCATAGGGTTCCGGCCAGGGGCCACCAGATTAGGCTCACAGTGTCTGGCTGGAAATGAGATTCAGTGTTTAATGGGTTTTGTGGTTTGGTCTGGGTTATAAAAGCAGCAGTAATTATTAGATTCCAAGGAAGTTCTGTTCGTCAAAGAACAAGTCCTGTTTCATCTCAGTTAAATGTCTGCCTGTGATGTCAACACAAATTTCTGATTTATATGCTGTAGATTAAGATTGAAAACACTGATCTCCTTGTCTGACCCCTTTGCTGGTTCGTCGTTGCTGGGACTTGAGCAGTGGGGAGCAGCTTGGCACCAAAGCACACAGCAAGCCTAGGTTTGGAAGGAAGGACATCATCAGCCAGAGACTCACTCTCTGTAGCCCCTGAAGTTATCTTGGCCACTTCTTCTTAGAGCTGTATCAGAGTTGCTGGGACTCTGGGTGCAGCATGTGCCTTGCAGTCCTATCAGCTGAAGGATGCTGTCCTTCTTCTCACTTTGTAGCCAGAGCTGTAGCTGTGACTGTTGGTCTCCAAGCCAACACTTGTATTTCTCATGGGGGAGCTGATGGGATCTCATCAGTGGCGTAGGAAGAATGTTAAAACCAGGGGGCCGTTCAAATTCCTGTTTTGTTTTGGGGTTTGGTTTTTTTGATGCCAGCCTAGTTGTCTGTGAGGAATGGTTCTCCCCATGGGAACAATGCAAGCAGCTGCCTTTATAGAAAAGCACGATTTGGGAGAGCACGACTGGCATTCATATATTTATAAAAGGAAGACCACATCTGATAAATTTGGTGAATGCTCTCAGTGTGTTACTGAATCGATAAACAAGGGACAAAATCAACTGGGAGATAATTTATCTGGATTTCATAAAAGCTTTTAATCTTGGCCTGCAGAATAGATTGATCTGCAAAGACAAGAATGAATGCTATGGATTGATCGGTGGAGTCAGAAAGCACAGCAGAGGGAGAGAGGGAAGGGAATTAATTAAAAATTGGCTGTATACAAGGAACTCTAATAGTCCAGAAAAGCGAGGCAGGGACTCCAAAGCCCACAAGCTCTCTTTGAAACTGGGTGCCATGATCTGTCTGATGCAATTTCAGTCATCATCTCAAGAAGCACCTGCTCTGATTTGTAACCTGCAGGTATTTGGAGAGGGCAGATGTTCAGGTGCCCCCTTGCTCACTGCAAGTGCTGCTTTGGTGGAAGATCTTTCTACCTTTTGCCTTTATGCATTTACTTGAGGACGGGAGTGGTTTCTCATGCAGATTCAATGGCCAGGAGCCCATCTTTTTATTTTAAAGGCACGTTTTGAACGCAATCGTTTTGACATTTGCTGCTCATCGGCCGAGTAGGTAGAGCCAGCTCGGTCCAGGAGAGTGGGTTCCCGAGCAGCTCAGCAAACCGTGCCCCACCGTGCCCCACTGTGCCCCACCGTGCCCCACCGTGCCTCCTGTCTGGTGGGGCACAACGGCCGTCACCGCGCTTCGTCTCTCCGTAAGCACGGCCTTGCCAGGCTGTGGGCCTCTCTGAGCCTGCAGATGGGCAGGTCCCTGACTGACAGAAACCATCCACCTAATGTGGGCAGCGCATTAAGTGTCTAACGCAGTGCCCTCTTCGCAAGGAAATGGAGAAAGTGATTTTTCCACGTGGCTGTCCAATTTCCTCTTTAAGTAAAACATTTCAAGGGCCAGATTTTCGCCCTAAACTAACTCCCAGCTTGGTTGTTTTTTTTTTTTTTGCAAGGCATAAGCCAGGACAGGGTTGGGTGGCTGGACCCTACATCTGCCCTGACTGATGGACACAGTGTCAGCTGGTGCTACGTGGGCAGTCGGGGTGTTGCCCTTCCCTTCAGGCTCCCGACTCTCAACCGGAGAGCAAAATAAAACGCTGCGAGATGTTAAGACCAAAAGCTGTGCCGCTCCGTGGGCGAGGACTGGGAGACTGAAGTATCTGCCTACGATCTGCTGCCCTGAGCTGCCGTTTAGTGCTCGCAGGCTCGGCAGCCAAGTGTTTCATTTTGTGTTTTCAGAACGGAGAAGCGTCCTTGTTCGAGGTGAACATCCGCTACGTCGGAGGGCTGCTGGCTGCCTACTACTTAACGGGAGAAGAGGTTGGTTTCAGCAGCTCTGCGTGTCTCCCATGGTCGCCAGGAACGAACCGAAAGGGTTCTCCAGCAGCTTTTCTCTGAGAGTCCCTCCTTAACAACAGGCTGAACTTACTGGTTTTATGAATATCAAAATGCCCCTAATGTTCTTTTAATTAAGTCTTGCATAATTACCTTGCACACACCGTGCACGGCTCATTTGCGAAGATCTTTTCTCCTGTGGGCAATTCTAGCAAGACGTGTTTTCAGTTGGACACATCTCTCCCCAGTGAAGTGCCATTTGCTGTGATCTTTGTCTTTGTATTTGTTCCTTTGTATTCTAAACATGGGCAGTAGTTCATCCAGCATCATCCAGATTCTGCCTTAGACTGAGGAGGGCAACAGTTCAGTGGCAAGTGCTCCAAACTCTACCTGGACAGTCTCTCTGTAGCAGTGGTTTCTAAGACAAAGTGCCCTAGGGTGCAGGGAAGGAGGGTGGCAAACTGCCAGGGCAGGGTACCCGTATCCTGCCAACTCATGTGACAAAGTGACACAGCTCCCCAAAACATCCCCTTGCACGGTAGGGGTGGGCTGAGCATCTCAGGCCCTCCTGTCATTTGGTGGAGCAGCCCTTCCATAGATGCTCCCATCCCCCAGGAGCCCTGGGTAGAGCAGGAGGCTCTTGCTTCCACTTCTCTCTCTCCAGCCCGGCAGAGGCCAGGGCTTAATGCCATAATCTGGTTTATAATGTGACTGGACTGGAATTTTACATCTGGCTGTAGAGAGATGAAGAGATTATTCCTTTGCCCTGGAAGCCTTAGCTGAGCAGAAACTCTGATTCAAGAGGGAGCTTTGTGAGTGGAAGAACTGGAAGGCTGGCTCTTAAATGACAGCTTAGCTCTTGTGCCATACATTGATGGTGGCTGGGTGATGTCCACCATAATAGGATGGGATGGCTCATCACTGCATAGTGGCACCATTGATCCGTGGAGTCGCAGGAGCAGCTCTGTTACTGTAGTTGCATTTTAAATGAGTTCCAGGAATGACTTCTCTCTGTGATTTCCCTCCAGGGAAAACTCTCAAAGACTCAGTGCCCCGACACAGGGCCTGTCTCAGTCACCGCTTCAACAGGCTTCAGATCAACAGAGCAAAAAGAAACCATAAAATTCCTGCAGTGACCTCTTGAAGTGCAGTCAGCAGCCAGGGCAGTGCCTGTCGTATACCCAGTCGGTGTCACCAGGCTGAAAGGCAAAATTCAACTCCCCATCTCTTGCTTTCCCTTCTGAAAGCCCTGTCTCCTTGTATCAAAGGTCTGCAAGCCCACAGGAGAGCTCAGGTTTCCTCAGTGCTGTATTTTTAGAGCAATAAATTCCTGCTTTCTGAGAACTACTATGACAGCTTGGGCTGGTAGAGGGGGGCTAGAGGTAAAAGGCTTGTGCTTTATCTCCTAAGTCACTTACAGGCTTCCCTTGATCAGGACTAATCTCTGGAGCAAAGATTAGTGCTTGTATCAGTTTGTCCCAAAATAATTGTGCATGGTGGCTTTGTGCTGCAAGCCACCATAAGCTGTAATTCGATTTGAAAGCCCCAAACAGAGACATTACAAATGGAAAAGGAGCAGCTTAGCCATGAAACCATGAATCCTTCCTGGAGAAGAGTTGCAAGTAGAAGGTTGTTCGTTGGAAATCATATTTTTTACAACAGGAGATGACACGAGCTAGGCAAACCCATGTTGTAAAACTAACAGCGCTTTGCCCTGGAAAGATTTCTTTTGATTTTAATTCATTTTGCTTCCCCGTGTCCTCTGCCACCCTGGGAAAAGGGAAGAATTTGTCCCCGAAGGGTACTCCTTGGCTCAGTTCTGATCATGGAAATTTACTGTTGAGGTGTTCGGGGTGTTCTGAGCTCTGCAGCTCTGGCTGCTCACATCCAGGCAGAGGACTCGGGACTGGTTTGGTGTAGATTTTTGGAGGACATTTGGGTTGATACCAAAGTGCAGCATGACTTTTGGTTCAGATCTATCAGGCAGTGGACCTAGGGCAGCAGCGTACCTGAAACGGTAGATTCTTACGGTGCAACATATTTTTTTAGTCTTTTATAACGGTGTGTTGGAAAAAGGGGATTTGAAAGAATCCAGCGTGACTCGTATTCGCAAGCAGCTCCATCAAATATTTATCCTCTCCTTCTTCTTTTAACAGGTGTTCAAGAGTAAAGCTCTGGAACTCGGCGAGAAACTTTTGCCAGCTTTCAACACCCCCACTGGTATCCCACGTGGCGTCATAAATCTGGGCAGGCAAGACACGCGTCCTTACGAGCATGTCATTTCATTACTGAATGTTTGTAAAAAACCAGGATTCCAGCAGGAACAGCAGCAGGTCCTCAGAGCTGCCCCCCCCCCCCAGTGCAGATTCTTCGAGGTCTCGTTTGTTTTGCCAACTCAAACCCAAGAGGTGCCTTGGCAGAGATGCAGGTGACTCAAGTTAAACCCAGCTGTACTTTATTCAGTTTTGGGCCATCCGTAGTTTCTTCCTCTACCTCTTGGCAGGGCTCTCTGCTGCAATAGCATTTTCCTCGCTCTCATTTTCTTTGGAAGGTTATTTGTAGTCTGCACGTAGCGTGCGGTGCTCTCTGCATTTTTACAGTGTGCCCAACCAGACGCCTGGGAATTTATCCCGGCTCCGCGTCTGGAAAAATTGGGAAAGGAGCTGGCTGTGACTGGGTGGCAGGCTTGCTGCTAGAAAGGGGGTTGTGAACAGGTTCTCTGGTTTCCTGCCTGCCAGCTGTGCTCAGCACTGTGTGTGTATCCTTCAGTCAGAGCCACCTTTCACGTCAGGTAGGTGGTGTTCCCGTGCTGGAGGGGAGCGTGGAGGCAGCTGGGTTACGTGCTTTGCTAAAGGTCTCTCAGCAAACAGAGGCAAACCTGGAAGCTGGACTCCCAGTCTCTGATTCTTACTCGTAGACAGTGTTCCCTGCCTGTAAGGGCTCATTGGCTCATTTTGATGTCTACAAACAAATCCCCAGGGTAAAAGCTGCTGAAACAGAGAGAGCAGGAAATGTGGGTTAACAAAAGCCTTTCATCCTCACCTCTTGCAAAACTCAGAGCAGCAGCCATGAAAATCATTATTTATCTCCTGTTTGGCTCGTGTCTCTGTGAAGCGCAAGACTCTCGGATGTTTGGCTCCCACTGATCCATTGCTCAGACATCACTGTCACCCTTCAGTTGTCTTATTTGCATGTGACTCCCAGGGAAATTTGAGGCACCACCACTACTTTAATTGTCTCTTTTTACAGAAGAGACGTTCTGCTGCCTCTGTGGCTGATAAAGACTAGGCATAGACTAACCTTTCACAGAAATGCCAAACCCTCCCCTGCCCTTTGTGAAGACAATTGAAAAAGACTCTGTCTGCCTAGGCATTCCCAAAATGTTTTGCTGGTGACCGTGACTAAGAGCAAAGAAAATCAAAGTAACATTGAGCCCACAGTCCAGAACCTGTATTACTGCTTGAGCTCTGGCTTCAGGGCCATGAAACTGCTGTGAGGGCTCCGAGTATCAATTGATTTAGGAGCAGGGATGAAGTGAGCTCAGTCTCTCGTCTGACTGCTGCAGGAACATGATGAACAGCCAGAGGCTGTAAACCCAAAAGGGAAGGGAGTTATTCTGTGTGAGGTATTGCGTGGAAGTGGAGGCAGAGGAGAGTGAGGCGATGCTGCGAGAGGACCCCGACCCAAAGGTCAGGTCCAAAGCAAAGCCCAGGAGAGTTCTGCATGAAAGAATTCTCTCCCATTCTCCTTTTGCAAGGATGTGCTAATTCCAGAGAGACGTCATCGTGGGAAAAGGAGGAGAGTCTTGCAGCGTGCAGGGGCTTTTGGTGGTGGTAGCTTGGGGAGCTGGGTTAAGAATGACATTCAGAAATTTACACAGAATCACAGCATGGTGGGGGTTGGAAGGGACCTCGAAAGATCATCTTGTCCAACCCCCCTGCCAGAGCAGGGCCACCTAGAGCAGGTCACACCGGCACGCATCCAGGCGGGTTTAGAACAAACAAAAGCTGGCATGGAGTCAATTCTGCATATGCAGTTCTGAGGACCCAGGTACAAAGACACCCCCTCCCAGCTCTTCCCGTAGCCAGCTGGCTTTCTCTCTTCTACCACGTCACAGCACCTCTTCCTCTTGTGTCCCCTCTCCGCCGATGAGCTTCCCCCTGGCCGCCTGTTTTCACCCAGGCTCTGTATCATATCACACACAGGCTTGTTTTCCACCCTGCTGGCCCAACTGCCACGTTGTCTGCCAGGTCCTAGAGTACACTGTCTTCTCAAGCTGCTGCTCCGTGCTCTCTGCCTGTGTGTTGCACTGTGATTTCTCTCCCGATGTCTCCTGTTCCAGGTCCCTGGACCCTAAACCCTCTGCATCTCCAGGTTTTTTCCTCGTCCTCCTCTGCTGGTCTCTCTCTTGATCTGGCACTGTTTCCTGCTTTCTGTTTCCGTGGGGGAAGGAGATGATAGAACCATTTTCAGTCTATGATTGCACTGCACAGTGTTTAAGGGAGACCCACTTATCTGGGGGATAAAGAGAGCTCTGGGTATTTTCTTTTGTCTTGAAGATCAAGGTCCTTTAAACAGGAGTTTCCTCTGAGAACAGAGGACACAGTAGAACATCACAGCTGTGAAGCCCCAGTTTGCCCAGTCTTTAATGCTGAAAACCAGTTTTCCTGCAGGGGGTCATTTCAGGCTGCTCTTTAACCCAGGGACACATTGCAGACATACTCTTACTTCCTCCAGACCACCTCTCCTGGAGTTTTACTGGGATTTTAACCCGGGGCTTGGGTTCCCAGCAGCACAGTCCTTGCAGGCAATGCCCAGCTCCCTCTTTGGGACAGAAATTCCCAGGGCAGGGTTGTGTCAGCAGCTTGTGACCCCACGTAGCCACTGTCACAACAAACACGGCCCCGTTTGGCTGCTTCCAAGCACTCCTTGTTTGCTCTAGCTTGGAAGGCAGTTTCTGTTTGTGAGACAGTATTTGTTACAAGGTCCCTTCAGTGCAGTAAATAAAGAAAAAAGTAATTGACTCTTTATAGATAGGAGAACACCACGGGACTGCTGAGCACATCCAACCCAGGGCCAGCTGCTGCCAGCTTCAGCAACGAGGTCCAACGCCGTGTTCCTACCAACATCACCCCCTTCAGCCCAGGACCTTTCTGCCTGGGCAGGGAGATCTCATCCCCTGCCATAAAGAGTGTTACTGGGGTACCCAGTTTAGCTGCCTCCAGTGTTTTCCAGTGAAAAGCTGGCGGTGGAGCCTCCTGACAGTTTGCAGGGAGGGCTGACGCTTGGCAGTGACGGAGCAATTTGAAACAGCGTGAACATATTGCTTCTCTAATGGCTCTCTTTGGCTGGAGGCGAAACAAACAGCTCTGGACCTCAAATGGTTTTCCGTATATCACATGGAGGGGAAACTTCTCCCCCCCCCCCCCATCCTCCTCGCTTTGGAAAGATCTTTAGTTTTAGCCTCCTGTAAACAACAGAACCCCTTTCTGCTCCCAGCCAAGCTCTCAGGCGCCATCTAGTGCTACCCCACTCCTCCAGCTCTGGAAACCTCTTCCCTCATCAAGATCAACCCCAAAGAGGGCTCCAAAAATCAAAGCCACGTCACTTCTGAGACGGCTCGGCCAAGCTTCCCTGAGCCAGCGCCTGGAGCGGCTGGTTTGGGACCAAGGGACATTTTCATGCCTGTGTAGGCTTCAGAGAGGCCTGGAGCCATCATCTCTAGCAGTGGGGCACGAGAAGGAAGCGGTGCAGTGTAAAAGCAGATCCAAGGGTGAGGGTGTTAGTGCCTGGAAGAGCCTCTGCCCTCCCGTGTCCTTTGGGGGGTTTTCTCCCAGCTTGATGGAGAAGCGAAGCCTTCCCCGCTCAGCGCCAGAATCTGCTCCTTGCTTTGCTTCCGTGCTGATTCCTCTCTCTGCCTGGATTTGGCAGGGTGAGGGGACGCCAACAGAAACTGAGAAGAGATCCCAGTATCCCAGGATGTCAGAAGTAGGGGTGGAGGCACTTTGTGTAACTGGCTTCTTCAGACAGCGTTTGCCAGCTCCTCTAGCTTCGTGCAGGTTACGCTCCCGTTCTCAGAAGGCACGTGAGATGAGCATCAGCAGGGTGCTTTCAGAGGCAGCTTTGTCCTGTGCAGCTGTTCAGATTCCCCCTTTTTTTTTAATTCATTATTTTATTTTATTTTTATTTCCTGCGTTCCAGTCAGGTTTGCCTGGCAGCAGCTTTCCCCTTGCGCTGACGTGGCCGCGTCCCCTCGCGAGCGAGCGCGCCCTGGGAGCGTCAGCATCGAGTATTTATGATGAGTGTGAGATCTTGTTGGAACAAGGTGCTTAGGGACAGTCTGGAGTCTCCATAAAATAGCAGACTTGTGGGACACTGGGGATGGGAGAGTTCAGCCCAGGCTACTTACAGACAAACTTTATCTCAGAGCATCTCCTGTGGGGCAGGTTGTCAGTGTTCTTCTGAAGTTTGCTTTAGGCTGCTCTGTTTGGCAGGTTTAGGTTGAATATTAGGAATAATTTCTTCCCCTGGAGGGTTGTCCAGGGCTGTCGCAGGCTGCCCAGGGCAGTGGTGGAGTCCCCATGATCCCTGGAAGGGTTTCCAAGCCGTGGAGCTGTGGTGCTGAGGGCCATGGGTTAGTGGTGCCTGGGCAGTGCTGGGTAACAGTTGGACTGGATGATCTGAAAGAGCTCTGCCAATCAGAATGATTCTGTGATTCTAAGAGTGAAAAATCCATTTCTTTGGCAGTTCCAGCACAGACCACTATAACTGGTATTATATCTCTGTGCTTTATTTCTTTTGCCCGAGAGCAGAACAGGATCAATGCCTAGAAATGCCTTTCTCTTGCTCACCAGCTGCCCCAGCGGTAGCTTCACAACTGAGCTTGTGTCTCTAGGCGAGGAGCAAGAACAGTTCACGAGCTCCTGCTGCAATTGGTGCCTGGAACAAACGCTGCGTGTGTGGTTTGGGAGCAAAGGCAGTGACCTCCATCTTATGAAGCAGTTCTCAGCCACATGCTCTCTGTCACTCATTCCATAAACCACAATTTTTTGGCTGCGATTCCCTACCTTTTGAAGCGATACGGTCTTTTTCTATACAATGCAGACATCTGAACACATCACTCAAATTAACAACTTCTTTATGACTGTGGGCAGGTTTTATACTCCAATGAGTTGATTCAGCCACAAATCAAAATATAAGAAATCAGTATTTATATAGTTACTTGAGAATTTAAAGTATATGTTATTTTCCTTCCTTTTTTTTTTTGCCACAGGATTAAGACACTATGGTAAAATTGAATGACTAGCACTTACAGTAACCCACAAAGTATCAAGTTTTTATATGCTAAAATCAGATTTTTTTTTTCTGAGGAAGACACTGAGTTGCAGCTGAGGTGATTTATCTCTTTTCACACCAGCGTGTGGGGAAGGCAAGGACTCCTTTGTCTGAAACACTGAACTCCTCTGCAGAGAACATGTGAACATTAGACAGGTACTGATGCACAGTTACTATATATGCCCCATATAATTGCAGTTGCACTGTGCTGTAATTGCCCACATGAAATATGCAACTATAATTATTCTACTATGCCACAAAGTATGGCCTCTTTTTCCACCCCCCCCCTCTGAAAAGATTATTGCAAGGATGTTTTTATTTTCATTTAAATATTTGGACTGAAAAAAGAATAATTTGAACTCTGAATTTTTATGCAGAATTCAAATTACTTTTCTCCTTGTAACATTGTTTGGTTTTCTCCATCAGAAAAAAAAAAAGCCTACCCAGAGAGATGTGTGCCTGGACATACCTATTGAAAATAGAGGGTTTGGTTGGAGAATTTTTGAAACACAGCAATAAAGAAGCGTGGATCACGTTGACTGATTCAGCTGATGGTAAAACTGCAGAGTAAATTCCATAACAAGATTTACATTGTAAATACTTTGTATAAAGAACCACTCTGAATTCCAGAAGTTTTGATTTTTTTTGTGCTTTGCAAAAGTAAAACATTTTTAATCTAAGTAGTCATTAATGTTGTTACAGAAACTAAGACTAGGAACAAACTTCCCTCCATGCTATGCGAAAATGCTGTATCATTCCTAACTTCTTACCCATCTCCAAAGCAGAAAAGATTAAATTACTATTTTCACAGTTTTGCTGTTCAAAGAGACGCTTTCTCCCTCCCAATTCCAGCTATTGAGAGACAGCTCCCTCCTCTGGAGTGCTTTATACTTGCACTGCAAACATAATACTGCGGAATACTAAATAAATTACTGATTTCACTCACCTCTTTTAAAAGTCCCTTTGACCTATAGCCCGAAAACAAAAGATACTTTGAATTGACTGAATATAGAAATAAAGTCATGGGTGTACGTATGGATTGATGCCAAAGCAGGAATGGTTTCTGTGCAAGTGCTGCTGCTGCCACCAAGTTCCTCAGGCACTGTCCTGCCCCTGGAACCTCAGAGGGACCTCAGAGCTGGGTGGCCTCTGGGCTTCGCTCAGCACCTTATTTGTTTTGTCGTAGTTGATAATTTATAACTGTTGTCACACTGGTCCGTGGAGGAGTATTGAATGACCAGCTTTCTTTTATATAATTATACAGCACGTTGTAAATGTTTGGAGGTTGTTGTAGGTTGGTTTGAATTTAAAACAAATCGGTTTAACTTAAGTGCGTTTGCAACTAAAAATTATACATATTTCCCCAAAGAAAAACCCACATGGTTGAGGAATTTTGACTATTCTCTGTGGAAGGAACTGCGTTTTGCTCTCCGAACGGGTGTTTCTGTTTTCACAGAGGAAAAGATGAAGAAAAAACAGAAGGTAACATCATTTCTGTGATGGTTTTCTGAGAAGGGAGACTTTCAGAGGTATTGATTCCACCACCGCTTGGAAAAATAGAGCTAAAATATGACTCTGTAAATAGAAATGGAACAAAGAAGCTTGTCTCCATGACCACTTTTGTCCCTCATGAATTCTGTCTAGGTCCTTGCATGAAGAGGAAAACACAATGACTATCTAGATTAATTGCATGGCTAAACTAACCCAACTTCTCAAACATGATTGCCACAAAAAGCTGCATATTTTACTGCCAAAAAATAGGCACACAAACTTTCATTTGTAAGATTTAATACTTCTTAATCCATCTGGTGGTTTCCAAAACAGTTTAAGGAAATAATTAGTCTCATAAGCAATGGAATTTAAGAAGCCTTATTCAAAATAGATTGAAACTGGCCAAAATGATCACACATAGAAGGGGGCTGACAGACAGACTGACTTTCAAACAGCCAGACATCACAATCCGTCTTGCATATCATGTTTTCTTCAAGCAGCAGGGACTAAAAAGAAACACTGTGGGTCAAAACACAATCTTAAATGGGTAGTAATATACGAAAAGCTTAGAAATCAATGTTTAAGATGACTGTATAATATAAAACTTAGATTAGATCAGCAAGGTATCAATCACAAACAGCTGAAGCTTGCTCAATCCGTAAGATGTGATCTCCCACTAACACAGCTGCAATGGTACTGGTTTTGCCTAAGGTTTATTGCAGGAATAGCTTTGCCAATGTAATGCTTAAGAGGGTTTGGTTTTTTTTGCAGAGCAAGTACTACTCCCATAGCAGTAAACCCCTTCAAATGTATAAGTAGCCAATTATCCCTTTTATATATTTTCTTTGCCACATATTATGTGTAACATAAACCAGGAAATTAGACTGAGGTTTAAAATAAGGTTCTAATTTTCTGCAGTTTTTCTAATAAAATGACATTATTCAATACAGAAAGAAACAAGCAGTAGTTGCATTTCACCTAAACTAGAGATCAGAAGTGTTTTCTAGAATAGAGGGAAGCTATGGGTTGTTTCGGGGTTTTGTTTTTTTTTTTCCTGACTTATTATTTTATCAGCATGTGGCTGGTTATTCATTTCCTGAGGAAAAAACAATAATCGATGCCTGCCAGCATATGCTTTTCATTTAATTAGGAGCGTAGGACTGGAAAGAACCATCTAGGTTATCAAGTCCAGCCTCTAATTAAATGCTCTTCAAAAATATCGATTAATCAAAGTTGCATAAATATGGCAGGCTTTATAAAACCTGTACTCCTCTGCAGAGATTTTCAGTGATCTTCTGCTTTAACCTTTGTATAGTATTTTTTTTATACCTTTCCAGTACTTTTTCCTTATCTTTTCTCTACCTGTTCTGGCAAAGACAAAACCCCACAGGACAGAGCTCTGCTTACACAGACCAGCTGACCTGGGTACATAGAGACTGGCCAGCCACGTAAACTAGTAAGACCCTCTCCCTGCCTTTGCTCTCAGGGAACCCTACTACACTATTTCTTTTCCCATACCATTTTTTTTGCAGAAAATATGCTGGGACTTCAGAGAATTTTGTCATCTTGAGCTTCTAATAGGTTTGGTTGACATGAGCAAAGTATTTCAAATCCAATTATTTCACATACAAACACATACACCCTCCTAAATATTAAGGACAATATTTCCATGAAATGATGTATCACAATAACAGTTATGAACTAGATATTTAGGCTGCACCTAAACCCAAATTCATTTGTTTCTAATTTGATCTTTTAATATAAAGAGGGACCATTATTTTCAATGCACAGAGCTCATCCTATAGACACAGGATGTTCAGTTGTATATGACACAAATCTTTACAGCATTTTTGAGCTGAAAATTAACAGCACTCGATCTATAGTTATTACTATACCTTTGTGTTTGCTTTCATACTTAATGTGCCCCAGTCAGCTGAGGAAATTGGCCATACCTAAAAAGTGAAGATAAAGGGATTCAATGCCAACAAATCGATTCATGTGTTCTCCCTATATTTAATGGATTTTTGATTATAAAAGATGCTGCTGCACTTGGGAATACACATTTTAAACATGAACTGTTAACATAATTTTGAACAACACATTTGTTTTTTATTTCACTGGAATGTAACTGCAATTGATTTTCTTTACAGTAGAGCAAGTACTTTAAATTACCAGAAACACTGTATGTCAAAATCAAATTTATAGAGATATACGGGAAAACCGAATCCTTTAAGGCATTAATATTTGACATTAACTTCTTTTATTTTGTTTCAATGAAGTATGGACTGACCTGTCGAAATCCAGCACAGAATTTTTGGATGCAGCAGCTCTGGAGCCTCTCTCCCATTGTTTCAGCAGCCTGCGGTCCTTTAAATGCCATTAAACGCTCTTAAAGGGCATTTTTACATGCGTGGCTGCCAAATCTCAGAGGGCTCGGGGCCTTTACAGCCAACTGTTTAGTTGCAGATCCTCACAGGGGTCTGGGGATCGCTGCCTGTCCCGGAGCCCTCAGAAGCAGGGAACCCAGAAAGGGTTCAGCACACGCTCTTTTAAATCGCCTTCCTGGCGCTGATTCATGGCGGGGCCGAGCAGCCTTAAACGCCTCGAATAAAACTCATCCCCAACACCTTTTCTGGGCGGAGGCGACGCGAAGCTTCCCCTGCGGGGGCGGCTCCGGGAACGCCTCAGCAACCGCGCCCCGCCCCTCGGCTTTTGGCGCCAAAAGCGCCGCGGCCCTGCCGCGCATGCGCCCTGGCTCGCGGCCGCCTCGGCCGCGCTCTCCCCTCGGCCCGGATCTCGCGAGAGCGGAGGATCTCGCGATGCTTCCTCCCGCCGCTCTTCCCGCCCGCTCGCTGCCGCCGTTTCTGTCCGGGGCAGGAGCCGGAGGCGGCGAGGGGAGGCTGTGGGTGCCGTTCGCTCGGGTGTAGGCGGGCCTGTGTCCCCTGAGAAAGCAGGCGAGAAACTCCCTTCGCCCCCGTTTCTTCCCCTCTCCCTTCTGCCTCAGGGCCAACACCTCTCGGGGCTGCTCCGGCGCCCTGAGGGGAGCGGGGCCTCCGTGGCGCCCGGTGGGTTGTGGCTCTAGAGGGCTGGACCAGCGAGTTCCCTCAGTGCCTTCTCTCCGACTCCATCAGCCTGCGGCAGAGTTTCGGGGTAGCTCGGGGGTAGGGAGCTCTCCTGAGAAGGTCAGTGCAGACAGAGGTGCTTGGGGTGTGCTCTCGTTAGTAAAACCTTCCGAGAAACAGGTTTCCCTTAAAAAAGAGTGGTTCGTGAAGCCGTGAGAACGCAGCCGCGGTGAGGCCGGGTCAACCGAAACCCTCTTGTGATGAAGTCTCTGGAATGAGTTTCGCTTAAAGAGCCGGAGAAAGGGAATCCTCCAGACCGCGTTTTTGGGTGGGTAAGCTGGAAATCAGAGGAATTGTCACCCAATCCCCTGTAGCCTTTGACTGTCGAGAATGTCAGTGGCAAACAGCTGCCTTGATAAGTGTTTTGGTTAGAAGTCCATCGCGTTTGTTTTATTCCTGTGACCCATAACTGCCACTCCTAAGTAATCTTGACGAGTTGAAACATGCCAAACCCTTACTTTATTCGGCCCAGTGAGGCTGGATTGTTCTATCTCTATGTACAGTGCCTGCTGCTTAATATGCACTATGCTGTATTTTTTTGTTGGTAAATACCTTTCTGGAAAAGCTGTAGACATACTGTATATAACTGATGTTTATCTGCTTCTGTGGCAGCCTTTTCATCTTTTTAAAATGCTTTTGGTATTTCCTGCAGGAGGAGAAAAAAAGATCTGTGGCAATGATAGATCCTTTAGAGAACAACTTGTTTGATCTTCCTGATTATGAGAATACAGAAGATGAAACGTTCCCACCTCTTCCACCTCCTGCCTCTCCAGGAAGAGATGATGCTGAATGGGCTCGGGCTAATGGAGGTGATCACTTACGACCCCTAAAAATCCCATTTTGCAGCATGGACAATGAAATGCTATGAAATCAGCGTTCAAATTTTATTTTACTACCTTGAGTTTACTGCATAAAAAGTTTCGTATAGATAAGAAAGCAATTCATAAATTTATTACTGATTCTGTGCTTGTAGGAAAAGTTTATTTTTTTTAGATTCCATGAAAATATGTACACAAATGAACTTACCTTTTCTTGATCTCTGCTCTATTCACTAGAAAATAGGATTTTGAGTAGATTTAATTCCTTGATATGTGAAAAGAACTTCTGAATTTCTGATGCTCAAAGTAAACCAAGAAATCAGTATGATAACTAATTGCTAGCACTGAGAGGAGATGGGCAGGGGTGCCTTGTCTTCTGCAGTCAAATAGCATATACTGGTCCTAATCAAAAAGTAGATGTGTTTTTGTCCTTAAAAGGCACCTTGATTGTGGTCACACATTGCCTCTTTCTGTCTTTTGTGGAGGTGATGCTGCTGGTTCAGGGCTGTCTTTCAGATCTATCAGCGGAAGTTTTGGGAGACACCTATCAAACTGAGCTTATTAGTATGAGCTTAATGTTAGAAGCAGCTCCTACTCTCAACAGAAATACAGTATAAAAGACCTAAAATTAAGAATTTTTCCTTTCAAGGGACCTACTTTGCTAGAAAGATTGATTGCTTAGTATATTTTGAAGAGACAGATCTATTTCCAATCCGTCTTGTGGGAGAAGTGAGGTGAAATATGCAAATGTTTGTTTGGAGAGCTATACCTGCAATGGAATACTTGTGACACTGCCTTTTTTGCTGGGGTAGAAACTTGACATTTACGTGATGCAATTCCAGTTGATGCCAATTGCAGTACCTACTTAAAGTCTCTTATTTTATTTCTTAGAACCAGATGGGAACCAGCAATCCCAAACAAAGGATTCCACTGGAGCAACACGGAAAGCAGTTAAAAGACCAATGCCTAAACTAGATGCCCAGAGGTAATTTTGTTTTTAACTTGTCGAACTTGAAGTCTCTTTGGGACTGAGTATGTGACCAATACTTTGTTAAGAGTTATTTATTATTTATACATTGGACTCTTGCAGCTGGATCTCCATTTTTTGTTTGTTTGTTTGTTTTTGTTTTTTTCTCTTCAGATATAGCACTGTAAATTTCTTTAATTAGTCTGCTTCAAAATAATACCTGAGTATAATGGTGACTGTAAGGCACTCCCTAAAGTACACTTACGCCCAACTTAAGTACAAACTGGATAAACTCTGCAGCCTTAGGCTATTTCAAGGAAAGTGAGGGAGTTTTGTGCTGGTTTGGGGGTTTTTTTTGTGTTCGGGGGGAGTTTAGCTTTTTTTTTTCCTTGCTTTTTGGCAGAATCCCAGCATGTTTGAGGTTCAAAGGGATTTCCAGAGATCATCTCATCCATCCCCACTGCTAGATCAGGGTCACTTAGAGCAGGTTGCCCAGGTTCATGTCCAGGAGGGTTTGGAATCTCTCCAGAGAAGGACACTTCATGTCCAGAGAAGGAGTTTTTATTAATTAGAAGAAAGTATGGGTTTTAAATAAGTTCACCCATTTCCTATTACCAGGTTAATTTCAGAAAGAGGACTTCCAGCCCTAAGACACATGTTTGACAATGTCAAGTTCAAGGGTAAAGGGCATGAGGTAAGACATGGTGAGCTTTTGTTTTGTTTCCTGGGAGGTTAATCTAGACTTGAAAGATTGCTGCCCATCTGATGTGGGGAGGATTAATATTGCACTCTGGTTAGCCAGCTTTCTAACAGTATATGAACCGTACCCTGATGGAGTTTGTAGTTGAAAATTTAAAAACAGAAACATAAATGTTTTAACAAAATCCATGTTTTGGTCTTGAAACTCTTTTCCGCTACTCCAAAACTAGAATATCACGACTGACCCTTCATGTATTGTCTACAGAAAGAGGTTTTTGAAAATGGAGCAGGCTAATAAGACTTCCAGCTACATCTGGAATGCCTTTACACTCTCATTTCATCATCAGTTTCCTTTGTTAGTGACAATATTCTGGCTGTGGTGACACCTCTATCCCAAAGTTTTTAATACTGAAAAAAGTGTGATACAGCACTTAAGTAACAACAAAGATCTCTGCAAACTGTCCCATTATCTTGGATACACTTAAATGTACAAAGCATATTTTTCTTGATATACTAGATTATGAGCACACTCGGAAGGATGCCTGTGCATCTCTCTTTTACACAGAATGGTCAGTGTATAAATTTTCTCTTTACAACTGGAGGCATAAAGTCTAAGCAAAAGTCTTTATCAGATAAGATTATTTAGACATACGTTTTTCTGTGTGTTCTAAACATCAAAATAAATGCCAGCTATGCCCCTGTGGATTTTTTCCAGTCTGGGTTCAGACCTTGGTTGCTTAAGAGCAACTCCTCAGAAGCCTTGTCAGATGTTTTGCAGTAGATGCAAATGCTCTTCCTGAACTCTGTTCACTGCTCTTCTTACGGCTGAAATTGCACTTGGACTCGACTGTGGGGGGGAAAGGTTACCCACACGTTTGTATTCCTTACATTTTCAAGGGAATCTCAAGCTACTGATGCTTAATGTCTTCAGAAATGTTGCTATCCCCTTTCCCTCTGCAGTCCTCTGATTTAGTCAGCTCTTCCTAGCTGGTTGTCTTGTTTCATGCCCTAGGCGGAGGACCTGAAGACGCTCATACGACACATGGAACACTGGGCTCATAGGCTCTTTCCAAAATTGCAGTTTGAGGATTTCATTGACAGAGTCGAGTCTTTGGGAAACAAAAAGGAAGTTCAGGTATTGGTCCTGTCAGTTTGTCTTCATGCAGTACTGAAAAGTCTAAGAGGGTTAGGAGGGCAGTTATGCACCAAAAGAAGACTTAAGTTGCATATATTGCTAAGGAGTGTAATCTTACTTAAATTAATTTCTCTCTAAAAATATCTCTTTCCAGAGTACATTTAGTTACAGCCTTTCTTTATTTGAAGTAGTACTTCAGAGAATCTGCTTTGACGTTTTCAGGACATCTTTAGCCAAAGTAATTTGCTTAAGAGTGCTGGAACAGGTTGGTTTGGGGGATTTTGTTTGGTTTTTAATGTTTGAACCTGCAAAAGAAGACTTCCAAAGAATGCTGCTTCATCTGGCTAGGTGATGGAGTAGGAAAGCAATCCACAGCATTAAAAGTTGTGGGTCAAACAGACACATAGTGAAAGGACTAGGTTTTTTCAGAGTAATAAAATGAGAAGAGAAACTAGGAGTAGTGTTAAAAACATATCAGTGTTTCACAAAAGGTGTTGTTGCAACTGAAATACCAGTATTTTACTATCACTTGCAGACCTGCCTAAAGCGGATTAGACTTGATCTTCCTATTTTACATGAGGACTTCACAGCAAATGAAGGTATGCTCGTTATGCTATTTGTTCAGTAGTTCAATGCTTAAAATCCCTTTACTTCCCCCTTCTTGACCAGAAAGTAATCATCATGATACGTTTTTATAATGTGGAAGAAATTGTTGAGTGGGCCTCTATTATAAAACTAAGTTCTGTGGGACTTAGGATTACAAAACTGAACTGGTTCTCTGACCAGAATGCTACAGATGTATTAAAAATAAATAGAAGTGTGTGTTATGCTGAAAGAAAATGGAAAATGGGCATTACTAGCAGCATTGTTAGAAACATTCTTAAAAAAAAAAACCCAAACAAACCAAAACTGCAATTATTAAATGAACGTACAGGTTTGTATTGTACCCTTATGACCGTGCAGTCTGAAGGGATCTTGGATCTTATTAATGTAGAAATCAAAGACTCACTGTCCTCTTTATACTGGAGGCTGTTATGGTGCAGTCAGGGTGTAGTGGGCCCTGTTTTATATCTGTTTGTTAGTCTTGGCATAGAGCTACTACTGAGTATTTCTTCTTCCAGTTTCAAAGTCCAGCCACTTAACAATTAAATAATTCGAGTCTCTTCCAAACAGATGATGCTTTTAGACTAGAAATAAACATTGATGTTTGGGGTTTTTTTTATATATAGAGGGAGCAGAGTTCATCTGGTAGTTAGAAAGAAACTTTATTAACCAAAAGAAGAGAATTTCATACTTGTCCCTAAGGCCCTTTGCAGGTGTTCACACTCTTACCATGGGTCTCTCTTGAAACCATTATTTACCCATTGTCCGGTTTGTCTTCATGTGAACCTCAACCTTCAGACCAGCTGGTGCTTGGAAAGGGTGTTGGGTGCATGAGTTAACCAGGGGTAAACCTGGGGATCACCTTTGAGCAGTTAGTGATATGTGGCTGTCTTCGCTGGTGACTGCATTTGCTAGAAATGGAATGCAGCCGTGAGCAGCCACAAAGAGTAAAGCAAATGGTTCCTGCCGACAGGGTCTGTAGAGTTATCAGATTTTTCTGTGCGATGGTTCCATACATTTGTACTTAAATGTGGTGCTGATTTGTACTTGAACCACGTTAGTGAGTGTACTGCTACAACAGGTCAGGCATCAGTTGAAAAACTTGAATAGGTATCTTAGGTTTGAAATAAAAACTGAAGCTAGAGAGTTGTGTTAAAAACCAAAACCTTGTTGTCAGCTAACTTCTCTATTCACAGGCTTAAAGTGGTGCAGAGGCACAAGCCTACTTGGCCTTGGGCACTCTTGAGAGAGTGCTCTGCTTCTCTGTTGGTGGGTGAAGTTTGTCTAATGGAGTTGGACTGCCTCCGTTTTGTATGTTGTTCTGTTGGCAAAAATATTCCATAATAGTCACATGCTGAATTCCAAACTGACTGTTCCGTGTCTGTGTTCAAACCGCTATCTGATTCCCGTAACTAGTCTGGCCACTTCCCAAATGACAGTGTCCTGTTATCAGGGGTGGGAAGAAAATTCTCTGGCCTTTCAGTAAGGATTGCCTGAATTTACTGTCTCTTTTCACCCTTCCAGCACAGCTCGTGATTCCTACCTTCCTACACGGAGCTATGCCTCTCTAAATTCAGGTGTTTGTTATTGTTGTGTGTTTGGGATCTCTGATGAGCATTTGTTGTATACTTGGACTATCAGGTGTGTGGACCTAGGCAGAAAATTGCCCCTTAAAACTAAATTATGGAGTGATCTTCATCTGTCAAAACAACTTTAAAATGTAGAACATAGAAAAGCTTTTAAAATGTTGTCTTGCCAGATATTTAGGAGTAGATCTTTCTGGGGTGAAAAGTGTTGATTTCTGCCCCTCTTCCCTCTCCCACCCCCTCATTTTTAATCAGATGGTGGAGGAGAAAGCAATGGGCTGGATACAGCCACTGAAGATGTTTGTTCCAGCTCGGGAAACGCAGAAGAACTCAATTTTCTGTCTGCTACAACTCTCACCGAAGAGCAACAGGAGCGAATGAAGAAGAACAGGCAGCTGGCCTTGGAACGTAGACAAGCAAAGCTGCAGTGGAACAACAGCCAGTCACAACACAATGGTAATCAACTGTGTAACTTAGGTGTTAATATTAAGGTCAATAGGCCAAGAAGCTTCTAGAGCTGAGCTGCTGAGTCAGTTAAATGGAAATGGGAGTGATTGCTTTTTTAGAAGGTAGGAAAATATGTAACTCTCAAAATTAAACTGTGTTCCTGTAGTTAGATTCTTCCAAGGCCAAGTCAGAACTACTCTCCCTAGCTGTGAAGCCAAGTTGTGATAGCTTTGTCTTTAAAATGAAACACAACTTGCTGGTCATCTCTGGAGTTGGCTTTACTTCAGGCTGTGGTTCTGGTGATAGCAACAGTGTTTTCTCTGGGTAAGGAAATGGATTTGTTTATTTATTTGTTTGTTTTCAACAGAGCTCTCCACTAGTTACTCAGAAGAGGGGTTTAAGACCCCACTTGCTCAGGATCTTGCTGACCTTATTGAAGACACTCCAGTTACCACAACAAAAGTTGCTGTTACAGAAGCTGAAGCTGGAGATTTAGAGTTGGAATGTTCCAGTGAAAACCAGTAGCCACTTCTCATACTTTGAAAATTACTTCCTTGACTGAAAGACCCCAACATCTTAAGTACTGTCATTACATTGAACTGTTGCTGGCTCTGCACTCCGGAAGCTTCATGGAAGTTTTCACCATGACATTTGAACAGCTGGACAGAGCTCTTGCTTTCAAAGCTGCAGAGGAGCAACTGTACACTGGAAACCAGAACAATGTTCTTCATCTGCACTGAAGACATCTTTTCTGCCTTTCCCAACATTCTTTAGGAAGCGCTAATGAGTTTTTCAACCTACTTTGAGTTTTGTTTATCACTGATGTCAAACTGAGTTAACTGGGATGGGGACAGGTGAAGTTTCTATTAAGGTTGTGTTCTTTGGGCTTTTTTACAAGAGGGTATGTGTACTAGCAAGTAGTGCTATGTCTGACCAGGGGTCCTGGATGTTTTTTAACTTGCTTATCAAATACCTGTATCTTTTTCTTATAAAATGGAAGTTGATTAAATTTCAGAAGTCAAACCTGAAATTCTTGTATGAGGCTGTCCTAACTCAGCCCCTCCAAACTTCCCCGTGCCTCGGGCTGGTCAAACAGCTCCTCACAGATATGTACGTTCCCTTTGGGGAACACGCTTTGGCTTTGACCACATTAGTTCTTTTCCTCTGGCTGCTCTCTGTCTTGAGGCTCTGCTTCATCCTCTTCTAACAGTCTTGTTTCTTCTCCTTGCATAACAGCTTTTCCCTTCTGTGGAATGAACGAGAACTTTAAGGGCAGTGGTAAAGCCCTGAGTTTGCCCTCTCCCATAGCACAGCCTGGTGTTCATGGCAGAAACTGAATGAAGACAAGAGCAGCACTTAGAGCAGATGCAGTAAGTGCATGTCTACAGGTGTTACTTTATGCCAGATGTGCAGCTGGGGGATTTCAGTAAACAAAATTCTCTATTCCCAATTAGTGTGAAGGAGTTTGCTTTTCAAATCCTTGTAGCTATGCATTAAAATCCCTGGGCTACGGTGAAAGATAGCTAACAGTGGTAGGAAATACTTGGCTTTCAAGAACTTACTTTATGGACATGGGAAAGTAACTTTTTGAGTGACGATTAAAAGAATTCACCATACTGTCTTTAGTGTGGAAGATGAGATTTATAATGTATAAAATCTTTTAAAAGTTCATACATGTTAATAATTGGATAAAAATAATTCTTATTTAAAATAGACATTTAGTTTCTTATTAAAAGGACTCTTGGAATATTTAAATACACTGGTTGTTTTTTTCTTTAAAAAAGCCACAAACTCAAAGTGAATAGGAGCAGAATATCAACAAGCAGATATCAGCAGGTTTTTAGTTCAAGTTCTGATGTCAGCTGAAACATCCAGTAGGGCCAAGTCCCTGATCTCCTCCAGCAACTGGTACAAGCTGGCTCCCTTGGTCTGGCAGTACTGCTGATAGTCTTCATCCATGACTTCAACTCTGGCTTTTTCTTGGGTGTGCTGGGCTTCCTCTGCAGACTGACTGACTTCTTTTACCAAGTCAGATTTCACCCTGTGGAAACTCTTCTGGGAAGCCTCTGTGTCTGAAGTAGAGTATGGTGAGTTCCTGACGATTTCGAGCTTGAGCGTGTCAGCGTGGCAGCGGGAAGTCTGCACAACTATTCTCACCTTAAAAGCAAAACAAAAGTTATTTTACTTCTGGTGGTGCTATTTCCTTTTACTTTCTTCAGATTAAATACTCACTGTAATATGATCAAAAAGGCATAATGTAACTGATTCTCCAGTAGCTGTAGTGGAAGTGATTTTATTCTGAAAGCGATGCAGTGATCCTGGCTTCCACTCACAGCTCCCATCACCTTGGCAAGCGATGACCAAGCCTTCTTTGTTTTTCATATAGGCAGCACCTTTGATTCCGTATCTAGAAAAAAGCAGGTGAGCAGACAGAAGCTGTTTTAACAATTTTCACCCTTATCAGTTCCCTTAATATTTTGAAACTATCAGAAGGCCCAACAGGATTATATAAAAGCAACATAAAGGGGCAAACACCGTAGCCTGATAATCTGGCTTCTGGGATGCGGATGTGCAATATCAAAGGAACCCCTGGAGTATGTAAAACCAGCATGAAGACAGTGACTGAGGTGTTCTGAAAGCAGTGAAGTAAAAGTAAAACACAGTCAGTGATCTGTGTGTTAGGTGGAGCCTGGAGTGGCCTGATGACAGAAGAGCAGCATTACAGGTTATTCCAGACAGCGTGGTAAGAAAACAGTTCTCCATTAAAAAAGGTTCCTTAAAGCCCAGCAGCACACTTGCAGTGGGTTCTCTTAAGGAAGGCTACAGTAAGCTGGTTCATGCCCAGGATCAAGAAGCCCCTCGCTGTACTCCTGGGCTGGTTTGCTTTACTTAACATCTCTGCAGAATGTGTTCTGGGGTTTGTTTCTGTTTTTTACAGGAGAGAGTTCTTATGCCTACATTTCTCAGACCTGTTACCTAGCTGGGTAGAGTGCTGCTACCAATGACACACAAATGTGAAGCTGGTTAATGAATCCAGCCACTAAGGGAGAGGAAAGGTAGTTATCTCCTCCCCAGTGTGCTGACCAGTTCCTTCTGACATCATTCACTGGTCAATTTATAATGTAAGCAGAATACATTTAGTGTACTTTCAAATACAGATTTAAAAGCTCAGAAATTAAAATGTAATGTTAGCTTCACTCAAAGAGTCGCTTTCTACTGGCATAAATCAGAGGCTGAGTTGAGACACGGGCACTTCTAAAAGCCCAACAGCCCTAAACAGCACCACCCAGCCCTCATCAACTCACCTTGGCACAAACACAAGCACACCGTTGGTGCGGATCGAGTAAATGACCCCATCTGCCAGGCAGCGCTCGTCTGCTTCTGGGCTTTTGTCTTTGAAGTACATGCACTGGAAGAGTTCAGTGGACTGTTTCTGAGCACGCTGGGCTGCCTGGGAACCCCCCGCAAAGAGAGAAGACAAAACCACCTCAATAAATACTTCAAGGAGCTTGTTTGGCTTTGATTTCCATAGCTTTTTTTTCCCCTTTACTTACTCTTTTACCCATCCCCTAGAAAAATTGTATCTAAAACGAAATCCTACATGTAGTATAGGTGATGGATGAAGGCACTTGACCACTCTCAGAAAAAACCTGGTATTTAATTAAAAAAAAAATCCCGAAAGTAATATAAATAAGAGTGAGTGACACTATGTCATAGTAGCCCAAAGCCACAGTCGGGACTGTTCTGTTGGGCACCACACAAACATACAGAGACACGCACGATGACCATCCTACCCGGTTTTTGTTATTAATGTGCCCACACAATTCCTGAAGATCCTTATTACTGAACACGTGATCCTTAATGCTGTCTTGAGTTTCAGTCAGAGTCGCTGCAGTCAAGAGTCTGTGGACAACAATATCAGCGTATCTTCGAATAGGAGAAGAGAAATGAGTGTACTTCTCTAAGGCAAGTCCTACAAATAAAAAAGGAAAGCAATCAAAGCAATCGACTGCCTCCTGCCCAACAGAAATAATAACATAAAAAAAAAAAGATGTGGTAAGATACCGTAATGCTGAAACTCTTCCTCAGGACAGGAGCCAGTTGAGAAGTACAAGGCGTTTGACATCGCGTGAGTGGCCATAGATCGCAACAGTTTGTTTACGATTGGATCCAATGGGTCATTTGCTTTATCCAGAGATTCGGCCAAGGCTTTGTTAGACCTGTCAAAAAAGTGTTAATTTCACAGATAAATATAGTATCCTTGATGCTAATGGCTTATAGTTAAAGACAGCATAGAAAAAGCACATAAATACTGATTAGTAGTGATTGATACAAAAATATGAATGACAAGCAGAATGCTACTGAAACTTGCAACAGTTCAATAACAGCACTGCTCTAGAAAAATGTTTAGGAAAAAAATAAAATCAGTTTTCACTCTCCTGCAACTTGGAGAACTGAGGACTGAAGCAAAAGGCCATTCTATGCTGTGCAGAACACAGAGAGCTGGTCCAAAACTGGTTCTATACAGGAGTGCACAAATGGGACAAAGTGACAGACAAGTAAAAGGAGGCACTACTGATGCCCTTCAGGCTCTGATGTCCAGAAACGGTGCCTCCCAGCGTGAGGAAGCTCACAGCTTTCTCATAGTGTCTTGACAAAGTAGTTCTGAGTTATTCTGAGACATTTAAAATGACTACATTGCACAGAATTCACTTGATTTGAACAAGTTCTCTGTCTTACATTATTATTAGACGAAATACGGTGCAAATGAGGCTACTACAGACTTAACCACTATGAGGTGACTGAACAAATTCTTTTCTAATATGTCTAAACTTCTTCAGATACTGCCATTTTCAGTACAGCCAGTGGAATGCAGGCACCATCTCCTCTTCAGAACATCATTTCCTACTCACAGGTTATGGTCCTTTTTTCTTTTTTTTTAAAAAGAATGGCTGTGCAGCGTCTATTAACACTGATTCAGAGCTTCATAACAACACAGCCAAGCAGATAATTGCTTCGCTTTAATTAAAGCTCTTAAGATAAGTAATAAAAGATACCGCGTGTCAATTGAGAAACCCTTGGCGCTGGCACATTCTCGAAGTTCGGTAAAAAACTCTTGTCGTGGGGGAGGGTGTTGGCGCAACAAAGCTTGGTGAGGAAAACGTTCTGCGATCTTCTTTGCCACCCAGTGGTTGGCAAGAATCATACATTCTGCTACAGTCTCGTGCACCTCCAGCGGCTGCTTGGGGATCAGATCGTGGATGTTGTGTTTATCATCCAGCTGCACTCGGATTTCGACCCCTTCCAGTTCCAGAGCGCCACAGCTGTCCCGCTTAGCTCTGACGTGTCGTGCTATGGCGGTGAGTTTTGATATTGCCCAAACCAGTTCAGCCAGCTTCTTCTGCCTAGTTCCTTCATCCAAGTCTTTCAGTTCCGGGATATCACCAACGACACTTGTGTCTCCATCCAGTGATCGCTGTGCCGCTTCGTAATCCAGCTTGTATGTAGATCGAATGATGGTTTTCTTGTAGCAGACTCCCAGCACTTCATACGATTCTTTTGCTAGCTCCCACAAGACGCTTACAGCGTACCTGAAAGACAGACCACAAGTCTGTACAAATAGTTGACTTAAACTATCATTTCAACCATATCCAACTGTTACAAATTTACAAGTTTCATTCTTTTTTTTTTCTATTTTTTTAATGGAAACATAACAATGAGGACCGACTCTGTCAGCAGCATTTTCAATCCCCCTGCTAAGGCAGAGTAGCCCTAAGATACAAGGCCACATCTATTTCAAAGCACAGCTACGCTGCAGTAGTTATTTTTATTAACATTTTATTAGTCAGAAGCATCCACAATGAACATATCCAAACCCTGCTTATCCTCATGCCAGCCTGCCATCTAACCCTGTAAATAACATGGGGTAACAGCACATTTGAGGAATAGGACAACGGTGAAAACTGTGACCGACTTTTCGTGACTCCCTACTACTTCGCTTACGAACAGTAGCAAATAATTCAAAGAGCAAGCACACGAGCAGTCAGTGCCCCAAGCCGTACCTATCGACTCCACTAAGAAGGGAGCAGACGTCAGCACTCAAGACGGAGGGCAGCATGTCGTACCGACGATCTGCTAAATAACAAGTCGTGGCCCTGAGGAAGAAAATCCATTTACTCCTCTTTTCATAAGAACTCACCAGTGTGTAGCTCCCAAGCAGTGTGCAAGTGTAAGAGTTAATTTCAGCAAAACAAGAAGCAGGACACATGAATAAGCACACAGCATGTTTTTAAAAGGTTATTACAAACCCGCCCAAGTCCAATTATATCAGTAACTATTTGCAATAGTACAAGCCTCATTTTGCCCTCCTCCGTATCTTCAGCTGCCATTCAGGTCAGAACTAGGGCTGTCAAAGATAGGCTCAACTAAGAAGAGTTCATTTCATGGCTGTACCAAACATCTCTGCTGGTTAAACAGTTCACATTTCTTTGCATCCACAAAGAATTTTGTGAAGTGATTCAGTAGTAGGAATTAAATTAATGTAAGACTTAATTACATTTTGTGGGTGTTCTGGGTGAAGATTCATCTCCCTTGGAATGCAAACACGTGGTTTGTAAATACTTCAAGTCCCAAATGTTAAAGCAGACTATGAAGCAAACAACAGTGATTAGGGAAAAATAAAAACTGGTAACTTTGTGGAAAAGAGCAGTTCCATAGTAAACAGGTGAAGCAGCAGGTCAGAAAGCAGCTGCTTCTCCAGCAGGCCTGTTTTATCCAAATAAAAAGCAGAATACCATTATTTATATGTTAGCTGTAATAAGCTATTCCCATGACATCAAAGAAGAAAGAATGTTTCATTTCCTCCAGCGTTGCTTAATATTTTCTTCAGCTACCATCACAAACTTCTAAGCTCCATAAATTTTCTAATTTCTAGAATATAACTTACCTCGCTCTGGCCTCGGTGTCAGTGTAAGAATTTACTGCCACAAAATGGGTTACATCTGCAATGTGGACACCTAACTCCAGATTGCCATTAGGCAGAGTCCTAACGGAGAGCGCGTCATCAACATCCTCGCAGCCTTTTGGGTCAATGCTGAATATCAAGTGTGTGTCTCGCAAGTCGAGGCGGTTTTTTTCCTCCTCTGGATTCACTTTCCATGGATTCTTGGAAGAACTTACGGGCATTTCACTCATCTGTACAAAAACATTATTGATGAACACCCATTTATACCTTTTCTACAAAAAGAAGCCAACAAATTAGATTTAATGAGCCTTGCCTTTTCTACACCGTTAATTGTATCGCGTACTTTTTCATCCTAGACAAATTCCTCTTGCCTTGCATTTTCCAAGTCAGTCTATTGTATTTACTTTATGGAAAGCAGAAAACAGAACTGACATTAACAACTGATCCTATTGTGGTGATATTGCAGCTCTGGCAAACATAACAATAGCATACTGGGTTTTTTTACATTCTTTTTCTTTCGTTTAATAGTAGGTATAATCAAAATAGTTATCTCTGAGAGCTGCTTCCTCTCCTGGCTGAAGAGAAAAGCATTTAAGACAGTGATTTCAGTAGGACGATGCTTTTAGGATCAGTACCATAAGCACATATTAAAGACAGTAATATCTTAAAAGTTTAATTAAGAGTTTGTAATCCCAGAATGGTAGGGGTTGGAAGGGACCTCTGGAGATCATGTAGTCCAACCTCACTGCTGCAGCAGGGCCAGCTTCTCCTCAAAGCAAACAGATTACTCTACTTGAAAATGTGTAGTATCTATAGAACCACTGATCTGAAAGTAATTTCAGAAAAATAATCTATGAAAAGTTTCCAGCTTTCAAAAGCCTGTTGGCAACTAAGACATTCAGCTGTGAGAAGGTCCCCCTCTTTGAGGAAGAAGACCCCAAAAATCAATAGAAAAGAATGCATCAAATCACAAAGACTAACCTGGATTTCTGAGAAAGGGGCAACGCAAATGCTGTTCTCCACCAGAATAGCTGCAATTTCCCCCTCAAGATCTCCAATTCTTCCTAGAACTCTCACGAAGTGTCCGTTTGGATATACAGAAGTTGAGTCCCAAGAATCAATACGCACAACAACTCTATAATCCTGCAGCAAGACAATTCTGTTAGAACAGCAATCTGCTCCTGACAGGCAATCGATATAAATACTCCTTCAGGGACAAACAACGCTATCCCAAGAGACTGGCAACTCCAAAAACTTTATAGAAAGGGAAAAGAAACCCACAGTGAGAAGCCTACAACCAAATACTGAGAATTTAATTTCTTTCCTGGTCAAAGATCCACTTGGGGTCTCTGCATGGAGAATCTCTATCTTAAAGTATAAACAATAAAAGCAAAACCAAGATGTATGCCAAGATTCTCATACCAGAAAAAGGCACAGTTGGAATTTTAGCAGTAAAGAAGTACTTAACGTTACAAAGTAAAAGCAGCTAGGAATGAACTAATCCATATTTCTTCTTTCTACAGCAGGCTAATCATCATAATTCATTATACAGTTGTTGAAGAGCTCTCCTTACTACTTTCATCACAATTATATATAGTCATAGATCCAGTAAAGCCACAGGGACTATCACAATTTATACCCCTAACACAAGCTTTAATTTATCAGAAAAGCAAGCAGTATATAAATGCTCAGGGTACCTGGACTGGGGCCTAATTTCAGAACTCAAATAAGCTTTATTACCTGAAGCTGACAAGGTTTTGACAGGAATTGAACACATTCCTTCCAGGCAGAAAATTAACTACTCTCACAGACTTAACTTTATTCATAGTTTGACTCGTGTTTTTGCAAAGGAAAACATCATTAGAGCTTGTAACACCTGCACACTTTTGTGGGAACACAGAAGAAAGAACTATTTCTGTCTCAAATTACCTGTAGTGATTCAGCTTGGTGGGTACTGATGCGGATCTTGGGAATGCGGTAGTCCCAAGGTGTAACGAGGATCTTCTGAGCATTTCTGCTCTGGGACTGAATCTCTTCTTTGGAGGGGAAAGTGACCACATAGTCCCTCCAGTTCTTCTGAATGATTCCAACAACTTTACCTTTTAATAAGAAACACTGTTGGCTGTACGTTA
>WUAM01000287.1:71817570-71846583 GCA_024336885.1 Actenoides hombroni
CACATAGTCCCTCCAGTTCTTCTGAATGATTCCAACAACTTTACCTTTTAATAAGAAACACTGTTGGCTGTACGTTAAACAGGAACACGAAAGGAAACACGTGGGAGGGATGGAAGATTCATTGCTTTGTAATGCAAACTAATGTGTCAGCAGATCTGTACTACAATTGCTAACAACATAGGGTATGCAGACTACAGTACCAGTGTCTTATAGATTATGGTTGGCACAGCCAGATTTTAATCAGCTTTTATTTAAGTGGAGATTAACTCTTTGTAGGGATTCCAATTGATACAACTGACATAGATTATTGAGAGATTCCCACTACTACTGAAACGTGGCCAATTCTAGTAAAAAATACAAAGATCAAAATCAAACAGCATTTTCTTGCAGGAAGAGAATTAACCTCCTAAAACTTTGAACTCTGACCTCACCAAACTTTTAACATGCAGCTACACCTGCAGAGTAGTGTTTTCAATTAAGACTCTAAGTTGCCATGGGACACAGGCATTGTAATGGCAGCTGGATAATTCTTCACCTAATGAAAATACGCTTTTATCTTGAACATTCTCTGTCATCAAGGAACAGGACGCTGTTATCTCTGTGTATAATCAGCAAGGAGGACTTGAGTGCACGCTCTGGTAAACTGTTGTGTATTAAAAGGGAAGTTCATCTCTTGTAGAGCTGTGAAGAGTGACAGCAGGCATTTGGGTAGCAAAGTATTCAAAACTCAGTATTTTAGGAAAAGAACGACAGTAATTCAGCTATTTCTGAGAATGAAACTAAAGGAAAAAAAAAAAAGAGCATTTCACATATAGAAAGGATCTAGTGGCCTTCTTGGTGGGTTATGCTATAGTGCTTTAATTCGAGATAATCACTTCAAATTTACTACGGTGCAAAAAGTGTGACACTCCCAGAAATAGAGAAAAGGACTATACAATGAGAAGTACAGCACAGCTTGGACCAAGGAAGTGAGATAATCTTAACAAAACACTGTATCACAGGATCTCCTTTACCTGTGGGCATAGGGTCACCCGTGGTGTCTGCAGGTGCTTTATCCTCAGCCTCATTTTCACAAAGAGCAACAGTCCGTCCTTTCCATTCCTGCAAAGGGAGTAACTCAACGGCTACCACGTCACCGTGGATTGCACGATTTCGAGCTTTGGCCCCATAAATAAGGATGTCACTTTGAAGCTCTAAATTTAAAATAGAAAGAAAAGGAGTTATAAACTGCTAAACAATTCAAATCCCTCCACTCTTGGCAGCATTCTGCTGAAATAACAGAAAATTACATTTGCAATGCTATCTCTTCCAAAAAGGACTACTGGCAAGTAATTATTGCAAGAAAATTAAAACCTTTACCTCTTTTTTTTTTTTTTTTTAATGGAGATACTAAGCAATTCTGTAAGTGACCTCTTGGATAATAAGCAGCATAGGCTAGGATGAGTTCATTGTTCTAAGTCAGCAGCTTTAAAAACACACAACACAGTTAAATGTGGAAACTACTGCCACAGGATTCTGGGCAGGGTCCAGAATAGAACAAGTTTTTTAAAAATGATTTGTGCATTGAACACTGGATTGACTGTAGGATCTGTCACAGGAACATCTGACAGTCCTCATTACTGAATGCTGGGACAACTTATCTGTGCAAGGCTAATGGGCTGTTCCTCCAAGGGTATTTATTACTAACTCATACCAGAAAGACAATACTGGGGGGGGTTCCAATCTTATCCAAAAGGCATTTTTCCTTATTCTGTTCATAATGATCAGCTTCCTAATCGTGCCAACATCTATGCAAATACTTATTTCAGTCAAATGAATGGTCATCTGAAGACAGAGAAAAGCTCAAAGGTAAATCTGGCATCAGTATTCAGCTTCAGAAAAGATCTAGGGAAACCTGTCAGTGTGACAAGAGTCCCAGACACGGCCAACGGTACTAAGGAAGAGGAAGGAGGACATCAAAGGTATTGCTTTCTCATGAGGCCCATCCTCTGGGTTCATCTTCAGCCTCCTTTCTGGCCCATGGAAATAACCAAAGCATTGGAGTTCCTAAAGAAGCTTTCACCTTGTTTTAATAACTGAACAGCTACATACATCTGGGTACACAGCCTCATGCGAAAAGCAGAGAGCATCAAAAAGGCATTGGGTAAATCCTTGTGTCCTCTGTTCACCTGTTTCTTTGCTGCCAAATCCCTGAAGTCGAACAAAAGCTTCCAGTTGTGCTCTGTGCTTATTGACATTCAGTGTACCCTGAAACAAAACAACAGGCCAATAAACGGAATGAAGCAGTCACACCTCTGAAAAGCCAACTCTGAACGACAACATTTTTGGTTTTACAAGCGTTTTTACCTAAATTAGTACTTTTTATTGATATGTAGGTTATTTGGAACACAGCTGTTCTCTCTACAGGGGGAGGATGTGAGATGCAGAACTTCAAGTACTCACTTCTGGCAAAGAATGGTAAGTTCTTGTAAATGCTCAATCTAATTTTAAGATGGTAAAGGTCCATTTATTCAAAGCACAGGCAGTGTAAGATTATTTTGCTGCCTGCCTTAATATGAAATCCAGAGTTACTCCTACAAGAAAGAAAAATCTCAGTTTTTCTACTCATATTCTATTCTCACCTCACTACTGCAATTGTCAAGAACAAATTACTACCTCTAATTCTTTAAATTCTTTTTAAGAAAAGGACACCTGTCCACCAACAATCCATATTAAGGCCCTGAACAGCCATAAAACCCTAAATTCATTTCACTGCCTGAAAGATCTGTGTGCAAATGAAGTAAGAAATGCTGCCCTTGTGCAGCATTATTTATATTTAAGAATGAGATCTTGCTGCTTCATATCACACCTAGTTTCACAATGTACAGGTATATCACATTGACCTGAAGACAAATCCATCGCAAATTTAAGACCCTCAATAACAAATTCTCACCTCTCCAAGAGAAGAAAACCACCATGTGTTCACAAGATGAAGTAGGGGAAAGACTTTGAGAATCCTGAAATTACCTGTATGTATCTTCCTGATTTGATGCCAGCCTCCAGTATTTCCACAGGTAAGTGCTCAGGATATTCTTTTCCATGGTTTTCTTGGCTTTCAGTCTCCCGTTCACGCCGGGCTTGAACTATAGACTCAAAGAGTTCATGGGCAGCTTTTAAGTCAGGCCAGAAGTTATCCAAGTAATTCTGTATGCACATATATAAACAAACATGAAAGTAGTTACAAGTCTCTGTTGTTTTAGTAATGCATTTGGTGCTGGTTTTACTCAACATCCTTTCACAGCTAAACATAAGCCTCCTATCCACATATCCCACTGAATACAAGCGGTTTCAGAGATCAACAACTAAAGGAAGAATGAATTATCTTCTCATGCATCATTGTATCCTAAGCAGTCAAGGCTCAAGTAAACCAGCAGAAGAATGTTGACAGATATGCAGGCTACAGCTGTTCGTGGACTGCTTGCACTACAGATTTAGACAGCTGGCTGAGGTAACCCATCATTGCCTATCAATGCCAAATTCTTCAAAAACAAGGAAAAGGGCTCCTAAGAAAGATAGTTATCTTTTAAGCTGTTCATTTTCTTCTCAGTTCTCTGGTTTGCTCACTACCACTGTTTTTTTATGTCATTCCCACGACTGACATCTTTGTTTGCTTTGATAAATGAAGACATGAGTTAGCATCGTAGTTTTCTTACACATAAACTCTGAAATGATCTGCACTATACATTGGTCTTTAATCTACTTGCTTCATCATTTTGATGCAGCGTAAAGGAAACCTTCTATTTTTCTGGCATGTTACCTTGAAGGAAATCACAAACACTCCTTCTGTTTCATTTCCATACTGCCTGATAGCATCTTCATCTTCTGTTACCATAACAACTGGCATCTGACCCAAGCAGTGATTATAATACCAGACTGCTGCATTGTAAATACTCCTAGAAAAGCAAAGTTTGAAATAAGATTTCTGGCATATTTCATTTGCTACTTGCAAGACGTTTGCAGGCTTTCTACAAATGAGATTTTGGTTTAACACGCATACTTCTGAGATATATACACTGACCTACATAAACCTTATATCTGCAAACATTTTTAGGTGCCATCCATAAGCACCCAGTGAACAGAGTAAAAGAAAATGTTTCCTCCCCAGTACATGTACTTGTGCCTCAGCTGCACCGGAACAGACTGTTCCTGAGTGAAAGTTTGTGAAGAGCATGCTGGAACTGCCAGGACTCCAACGCTATGGTGTTTGCAGGCTACCAAACATGACATCTCAGGAGTCCAATATGGGGTGCAGGATCTATTTGCTACGCTAAAGCACACTTTAAAATGGCTGAGTAGCTTCAAAATTATCCAGCAGATTTTTGGTTGAGTTTTTTTTTTACCATTATTGCATTTAATTAAGTAAATTTTTGTCTGTTTTCCTAGGAAAAGAATGTTGACAGTTTCTTAATCACAAAAGGACAATCTAGACTTTAAGTTATTGTGAACTGTTCCAGAGCTAAGCAGAGCAAAAGCATGAACCCTTAGGTACCCAATGCAAGCTAATATTCCTAAATACAACGTCACGATGCTGTCCAGCATAGTACTATATAAGATAAACCAAACCTGGTCTGCCATTTCTCCATGGTTTCTCCCTTCTCTCTCGGCAAATAACAATGCTGGTGGAATTCATTGGCAAACACAGCGCAGTCATGACGGGCGTCCTTTACTAGACTGCGCAACTTGTTGTACTGTCTGGAGCACAGAAAAGACAAAAGTAAGTCTTGGACTTTCTTTTGATAATGCTTTTTTAACTCCAGATGAAAATAGAGCTGAAAAACTCAAGGAGAAGTACAGTCATGCACAAAGAAACACATTCACTAAATCACACCATTGATGATAAAACCTAAGCCACCATCTGTAAGCAAGCTTTTCTAATTTCTATTATCAATGTCTCTGATGGTTAAACATACAAGAGAAAATGGCCTGAACTTGAACCAGGGGAGGTTCAGGCTGGATATTAGGAAGCATTTCTTTCCAGAAAGGGTTGTCAGACATTGGAATGGGCTGCCCAGGGAGGTGGTGGAGTCACCATCCCTGGAAGTGTTTAAGAGGCGGTTGGATGTTGTGCTTAGGGACACGGTTTAGTAGTTTTGATAAGGCTTGGAGTAAGGTTGGACTTGATGATCTTGAAGGTCTCTTCCAGATGAAACTATTCTGTGATATGTTTTATGGCAATACTAAGTTAATGTCTGGTAACATAAGTACCATATAATAGTATTTAACAGCTCCCCAAAGACAAGTGTTTAAGACAGCAAACCAAAAGCATGTCCGTAAACTAGCTAATTGTTACTGCAAAGTCTCCTTAATTCATGTCACAAGCCATCTGATCAGTTATTAAAGGTACAGGTTTAATATCACTCTATCAAGTGAATGACAGGCATAGATGTCCATGGATCACAAAGGATCCCTTTTCTTTCCCTCCCGTAAAATTACATTAAGACACTTGAAAGACCAAAAAAACAAATTAAGCACTGTACATTTGCTGACTTCCTGCTTAAATATACATTTTACAAAGTTAATACCTTTACTGCAATCTAAATTACCTGCGTCCTTTTTGATGTTGAACAGCTTGACACGCTGTCTGCATGAAAATAATACCTTTCAGCTCTGGGAACTCGAGAATCTCGAGGTAATCTTGAACAACCTTGCAATCAGGGACGACATAATGCGTGACATCATCTGATAACAATTTGCCATCTAAAATATAATTCAGAGTTTAAAGGTTTAAACTTGCAGTTGCCATACTGGTTTCTTAAAAGTACATTCTGACGTCAAGACATCACAGCTGTGCATGCTCAAAGGTATTCATATCTCTGATGAACAAAACTTGTGAGCACTATGGTACAATTCTGGGGTATAATCTCTAAAATTTGTGTCAGAACCCCCTTACATCCACTGGTGCCAAAACTGAGTGGAAATTCGATCCAAATGAGTGAAAAAGGTTCACTTTCATTATGAAAAGGAGTGGAGGTAACAGTCCTTTTTTCTCTGTTTCCATATGAAAAGAAATACTATCCGTCTGCCACAGAAAATCTTTTCATGGAATTTTCAAAGGGTGTAGAATGATGGTACTTCATTACACTGCTTCCACAGATCTCTCTGTTCAACATTATCCATTCACAGCAGGCTTCTCTTCTATATCTTTGCCAAAAAAGACTACAGCTAAGGGTACACCTCCAGAAAAGCAGTAATACTGCAAAGAGATGTTCTCCAATCTAAGCTATTACCATGGTTGCTAATTCTTTCTAAAGAGACTCCATCCCTTTGGAATACACCATCAAAATACCACAACCAACCCACCACAGATGACAGCTTAAAATGTACCTCAAAACTGATTAAATTGCTCCCTACATTAGGGAGAAGTAACCATCACTAGTCCTGACACCCTAGATAGCAGTAATATACAACACCACCTTCCAGCCTCTGCTGCAACAGGCACTTAAACCAAAAGTGACAATATGTATGTCATTTACAGTTCTAAAGAAAAAAAAAAAAAGTTAAAATTCTCAACTTTTTCTTCTAGGTAAGCAAGTAATTTGGTTGATTTAAATAGGTTGGATATTATGTTAGTTATTTGCCAGTTTCCTGTGTAAAATAACTTGTGCTATTTAACAACAACAAAAACACCCACCCTTAAATGCCAACCAAAGGTCACTTGATGATGTCTCATGCACATCATAGCACCACAGTACGTAAAAACAACACATCTGGGTATCCCAGAGGCTGGCAGTCTCCCTGGGTCTGAAATCACCAGGTAAAACACGGGCAATTACATTTGATTACTTAACAGAAATAACTGCTGACGCAGAATTACAATCGCTGCAAGGTAACAGTGTGGCCCCACTGTAGGAATACTGTTCAGGTACGTACAGAACAGAGCTCACACTGTAAACCACCACGCTGCAGAAATCAATGCATTTTATAAGATCTTTTTAAAAAAAACCTTGCATAATCCTTTAGCTTTTTATCACTGTCGTAAACTGAGCACAGCTAACTCCTGTTAACACCCAACTTCTCGAGTCCTTTTTCTCTTTCCTTAGCACCTCGTTTACTTCTGGAAGATTTCCTTCTGAAGGAGGACTTTCGCTGTAGCCTTGATTTGGCACCGCTTGTTTTTCCCGCGGCCGTTCAGCACGGTCTGCAGGCGGCTGGGGACAGCGGGGGAAAGACCGGGACGAGCCTCGGGCGGCCGCTCGCCACCCCGGGCCCCCGCAGCTCCCCGTCTCTCTCCCGCCACTACTCCTCCTTCACGCACCGCTTGTCCCGCTCGCTGCTCTCCGCGGCAGGTCCCGCCGGGTCCTGGCAGGCCTCTCCGCCCCGCCACCCCAGCCTGTCCAGGCCGCCTGGGTCACCTCTGCCCAGCAAGCAGCACCCTCTGCACCCAGCGCCGGCCTACGCGAGCTGAGGTACGGCAGCCGCCGGGAGCAAGCTGCGCGCCGCTCCAGCTCGGTCCCCCCGGGGCGATGCCGGCTCTGGCAGCCCGGAACCCCCTCCCCGCCTCTTCCCCCAGAGGCCCCGACCCACAGCCTCCCGCCCTCGGCCCCCTCACCGCGCGGGCAGGCGGCCCGGCAGAGCGCGCTGCGGCACGGCACGTCGGGGCGGAGGTAGTGCTCCCGCACGACGCGCACCGAGCGGCCCTGCTGGCCCCGCAGCTGCAGCACCTTCTCCGTCCGGATCATCGCGGCGGCGGCGGCGGCGGCGGGAACCGCCGGGCTCGCGGCCGGGCTCGCGGCTCCCTGGGCGCCTGCGCGTGGCGCCGGGGGCGGTGCAACCGCACGAGGCAGGGCCTCGGTGAAGGGGCGGGAAAAGAGCGGGCTCGGGCTGCCGCGCGCGGCGGCTCGGGATAGGCGCGAGCGGGCTGAGGGCAGCGGGACGGCAGCTGAGGGCAGGCGCGAGCGGGCTGAGGGAGCCGGGACGGCAGCTGAGGGGACCGGCTCTGAGGGGACCGGCACGGCAGCCGAAGGACGTCTTTGAGCGGCTGGGGCCATGTGAGGACTGAGAGGGAGACCAGGCACTGGCAGGTGCTGAGCCCTGGGAGAGCCCCAGCTGGTGTGGCTGGGTGAGCGGGGAGGACAGATTCCCTTTCAGTGAGGGAAAACCAAGAGACTTGGGGGGCAGGGGAGAAAACGCTGAAAAAGTTACTGGGGTGTCCTAGGAAGGCAAGTGAGAAGAACCTGTTCAACTGTTAGGCTGCAGTAGCGTGAGGATGGTGTGGCTGTGGTGAAGATACATGTGAGGTTTTTCTGGTTTTAGGTCTCATATTGCAAAAACAGCAATATGTTTTTTTTGTTTTGTTTTGAAGGCACTGGAGGATTGAAAAGGGTCCAGGGAAGAACAAGACCAGAACAAGGCTGTGTTTCTGTGCCTAAGATGTAGTCCCACATAAATGCATTGTGTGTGAACCTCCGTGATCTTTCATGGCATCTTCCAGGAGAAATCCCAGGTCCGATCCTCAGATTGCCTGGTTTGTGTAATCCTCTGCCAGCACGCAGGGAGCTGATGTGGGGAAGGGGACTGAGGTGTCTGAGGAGTGCAAGGCAGGCCCTAATATCAACTAATTCTACAGTAGGCACCAATACTGTTCTGTAGAAATGTAAAGGGGAAGATAAAGATACTGGAAGATTAAGTCTAGCTCAAGATCAGACCAAAGCAGTGGAAGGTCCTGAGTGCAAGTGCGTTGTTTCTGGGTCTGAGTCAGTGCCCTGTAAGGCTGTAATGCTGTAAGAATGGCTTTTTGGGGGTGATTATTTGACTCTTAGAAAAACATTCGTACTTTCTCAATATTAATTAATTGCCTACATCATAACCCCACTTAAACATAAATACATGGTGCCAGCTATCTAGTATTTGTCCTTAGGAGAAAAAAAGACTGGGAAAAAGCCCAGGCAGTATGTCACTGTATGTTCCTGTTTATTCTACTTCTTATTTTTTCACATGTTTTATAAAATGTGTATCTCCAATGACTAATACTTCTAAGTAACCAATTGGTGCCAGTAAATGGAAGTACCATCTGTAAGAAAATGATTTGCAGAAGCCAATTTCTCGAACATACGAGGAGGAGGAGGTGTTGTAACTTGGTGAGAGACGACTGAAGCGTAGACTTGGTTTTGGTAGTTGGGATGATTTTAGACATATTATGTAAGCAGGATGTGAGAGAAAAGGCAAAATGGAGACCAAAGTGATGGAGCTCTTGTTCAGTAGGAACAAAGATGAAATAGCCAGTGGTGATGGAAAGGGGAAGAAAAACACAACATGGGGGAGAAAAGACATTTAATTCACTTTGAAATGTAGCAGATGCTGACTGCTGACACAGTGAAGAACACAAACCAGTGTGCTTACTCAGTCTCATTCAAGGACTGCAATAAAATGAGGGTTAATTAAATACAAGTGACTGAGATCACTGCTCTGATTTATTCACCATTTCACAGTGAAAAATGTAAGACCTTGGGGCTAAGTTCATGCGTTGCTGTTACTGTTGAGTAGCCATATACTTATTTCTAATAACCTAGTCAGAAAATGTTTTAAATTCACACATTTTCTTGTCTCCCTTCCTTCCTATTTTGAGGAGCAATCTCATATGAGCACAAGTCAAAGACTGAGTCACTAAAGCCAAAGAGAGCTGTTTACACTTTACCTAACAACTGAGTTTGTACTAGTGATATCTGAGACAAACTGTCATGCTCATCGGGTAGGTGTCATTATGCATGGCAAGAAGTTTGTGTAAGAAGAGCAAAAACAAGAGCACCGTTAATTGTTTTAAAATAAAAGCTGCAAAAATGTTCTAAGCATCAGTAGCAGAAGATCTCATTAAATGTTAGGAATGAAGGTAGAGTGCAGCACAGCTGCACAGTGATGGGATATACATTTCTTCATGCAGCTTTCCTTCATTAAGGGCTTGAGAAACAAAACAGTAGTGAAACAGAAAGCAAGCAGGACAAATACTCTTTTCATAGCAAATTCCTTACTTCATGCAGTGCTCCCTTGGATAACACCAGTGAGTTGTAGAGAAGCTTTTGTTTTAAATGAGTGATAGAAGCCTCTTTAAAGTTCAGTTGCATGTTTGTTCTTGCCTATGTTGGGAAGCGTGAACCTCTCAGGAGGTTTCTCTGCCTGGAAAAACATGCCAGGAGTTTCAGCAGTACAGAATTTCAATGTAGTACCTTTTGATAAAAGTTGCTCGATATTTTGGCAAAGAAATGTTTCAGGTCATTGGAGAATACCAGCTTTTGGCTCAGGTTTCCCACGTTTGAAACTTGACTCATCAACAAATGCCTGAAAGCAATACGACCTAAGAGACTCATTTTGAATGCAGAAGTAAGAGTTTATTATGCAAGTTATTAAGGATCTGTATCTGGAAATGGAATATGCACGAGGTAAAAGCAAGCATTCAGACAGAGGTGTGTATTGCTGACCATTTCTTCACCTGCCTACCGGTGTTTGTCAGCTGGCACCACACAAGTCTTCTGAGAGACCTCAGTTCTGCCTTGGCAAAACAACTAGTGGGTTTTCTCCTTGCACAGGGACTTCTTCCTTGGGTTTGTAAGGCTTGTTATATTTCCCTCCTTTCCTCCCTCCCTCCTATTGTGAGGTGAGCTACATTAAGCTTCATTAGCCAAGTTTAAGATGATGTGACAGAAAAATGCATAGAAATGTATATAGCAAATTATATTCTGTTTGTTTACTCTGCTTATAAACAGCTTTGCAGCAGGCAGCGTAAAGGTGGGGTTATGTAAGCTGTGAGGTCTAACACAAGCTGAGAAAAAACAACCAAAACAGAGTACAAACAAGAGGCAGAGTATTAAAGGCTGCGATCCACACAGTTAGGCAATCAAGAAAGAGATATTTCCATTTGAAAATGTCGTCCCCCCCCCCTTTTTTTTTTTTTTAACTCCAGGAAGTCCATTGCTGAGGTAGAGGATGAGAGAGTTGATTATCTGTTATGTTTGAAGTTAGTCCTTCCATTCTTAAAGCAATCTTGAAGCAACTGAAAATTCAGCATCTGCTTCTAACTCATACGAAACTGAATAAATACTGCCTTTTGGAGATTCCTTCTCCTGGATAGCTGACTGACTAAAAGCCAAATATTGCAAAAATAGTACCCACATCCAGAATGGCCTCAGGATTAATCTGCCATTCCTTGCACTCATGAAAAATGAAAATGCACAGTTCTTGCCCGTTGGCACTCAGAATGCCAATATTTAGTGCCTTGTAGCAATATATTCTCCTTCCTACTGTGCAGCAGATAATAACAAGCAGCTGATAATGGAAGCTGCTTGTATTTTCTGAATGAAAGAACGTAAAATCAAGACGAGCATCTACAGCTCTTTGACACGTAGCTGCATTTCTGAAGTAGAATTTCCCCCTTTGTGAGAAAGCACAGAAAAACTCCCTGCATTTGGTAGCAGGAGTGACAAAATATGTGGTGATCGTACAGCTGAAGGCCTGGGCATTTTATCCCATTAAATCAGAATGCTCAGCTTCTGAATGAAGCTGTTTAACGGATGCAGTGCATGCTTTTGTATTATTCTGTTTATCAGAATAATGCAGAATATCAGAATATTTCCTGTTGGAAATTTCTTGCTAAAATGAGCTATACCTATGTTGGAAAAAAACCCAACTTCATGTCTCGTCTGAATTTGCTAACTTAGGGTTTTGCCTCGTGATGTATTTGCCAAACTGGAAAGCTCTTTCCCGTCACATTTATTTTCCTCTTCTGCTTTTGCACTGTCATCTAATGACCTCTTTTGCTTTTTCTTTGGTAACTTGAACTCTTAATTTTTCATGTTTGCAACTCTTTAATCTTTTTGTGTTTCATTTGTGAAGAAAATGCCATTGAGGTGGTGTGTGTACTGGCATTGAAAACTGCACCCTAGCCTGAAACAGATGCTGTGTAAAAATCCTAGCAGAATTCTTACTTTAGTGGCAATATTGCTTTTACTCAAGAAAACTATAGTCTTATCAAAGAAAGATATCAGGTTATTGTAACAAGGTCTATTTTCTGCATTGCTGTGTCAACCGCCGTTAATTCTACCACCCTCTGTTAATTATTGCTGTCGAATCCCATAGAAAGTAGACTTCCTGTTGTTTTGCTAGGGTTGCACTTTGACTGACAGACCTATAGTTACCTGGATTATCCCATTTATCCTTTAATTATTTTTCATCTAGAATTACAAAGAACGCTGATGTTCTTTTTATTTTAGTGCAGAGAAAATGATTTCGTATTCATGTACCGATGCGCTTCTCATTTTTCTCTGTGGATTTCAGCGAGTCTTAAACCTTCTTGGAACTTTTACGTTTGCAATACAGGTTATCACCACAGGGAGACACTATTTAATTGATTTTGGGTTGAAATGGTAGCTTTTGCTTCTATTACCGTGTCTAATAGGCTAAAATTCAACCTTTCAGCTTCTGTGAACAAACTGCTTTGAGTTGCTTATAACACGACTACACTTTTTTTTCCCCCTCAAAATAAAGTAGAAACTGATGCTGTTTTGTAATAGAAAGCAAAAAAAAAAAAAAGTCTTGCTGATCTCTTCAAGCATGTCAGGAGTATGAAACTACACAATGTTTACCAGTATTGGAAGCATAAAAGCAATTTTTTTATCACAATACCTGATTTTTACTTTAGTATGCAATTGATTTTCTTCCCACAACCCTTTTCCTCCTTGGATGCAGTTCAGAAGTTTATTACATCACTGAATTGTGAAGTTGTGTTCTATTTTGTTTCCTTATTTTCTGTACCTTTATTTTGTTTATTCCAGGATTTTTACTGTATTTACTGATGAGAGATCTCAAATATTATTTAAAGGAAAAGAGCTTTTGTACTAACATCATTAGAATGTTAAGCTTTAGCTGATTAAGGAGCTTCAGGTTATTTGTAGATGATAACAATTTGGTAGATTCAGTATTTCTGCTTACATAAAAAATGTTTCTATTTGTTATGCTAAAAAAATTATGAAAACTATTTAGACAGATCAAAGGAGGAATCCACCGTATCAATCTTTTTGTCACCAAAATGCCTTTGGTTTGAATGGAGCCTTTGCATTGAAATTCTGTGGTTCTGTGATGCTCTGTGGTGCCTCGGCCCCTGGAGTAGCTCCTGTACGGTTCAAAGGATAATCACGGTTAGAGATGGAAAGACCTAACAGGTCACCTTTTCCACCCACTACCAAATTGGGATTGCTCCCAGTGGTATATCTCACTCAAGTTTGGGGTCAGTGCTGCACAATATAATGCTCTAAGGTTTATTTATTTATATGGCACAGTAAATAGAAAACAGAATTGCAAGGGTGACTTTTTTTACCCCTGCTTTCAAAATCACGAGGAGAAGTTTCTGGGTGAAACTGATTAATTTCCTCTTAGGCTTCTATCATTAGAAATTAAATGGGGTTGACCTGTGGGGAACTCTGCTGTTGTGATTTACTGTACAAATGAGATACAAAAGGTCTTCCTTCAGAACTCAGAGACGTATATTGAAACTAAAGCAAAATATACTGTATTTTTGGTCTGCAGCTGTGCATCTTAGGTGATTTATATTTTTCTCTGTGAAAGACTATGAGCAAAGATTTTATACCCATAAATGCTCTATCCTCTGGCAAATCAGACTGCCTAGCAGGGTGAGGTAAATAACAGTTTAATCTTTTTTTTTTAATTGTTTATAAAGTAAAAATTGCAACATTTCAAAATACATTCTTTCGTCATACTTATTGTCAAGAACTAAATCTTAGACAGCAAATTATTGAGGTATACCTAATTGTATATAGTAATACTTTAACCTATGCTGCCCAGTTCTGTGTGTGATGTTATTTGTGTTTTCTTACTGTAAATGTGTGAAAACTGACCAACAGTGAATATTTCTAATTTAGTGTGAGAGTCATAAAATGACATATTTACTGCTAACCACTGATTGTGCAATTTGAGGTTTTCATTTGGCAAACATTCAAGCTTAAAATGTGTTTTTCATGATTATTCCTCTTATTAAACCTCATTTGCTATTCATGGAAAGTGAGCACAAAAGGGATGTGAACAGTCAAAAGAAATCCATTTAAAAATTCAAATGAATATCCAAGGGAAAAGGATTGCAGTATTTGCCCAACTCTACTGGGTACACTCTGCTGCTGAGTGTCTTGTTAATGGGTGCCTTTGTCGTTGTCCTTAAAGCTTTCATCACAAATGTTTGATAGTTTTGTTATGACTTCATACTGCAGTCATTATGCAGAATTTGTTCTTGATACTGCTAAACTGATTCTGTTAGAGTGATGCTAGGTGAGAGTGTGCTCACCATGTGGCTGCTCCTTCTTCAAATGAATTCAAGTAGTATTTGCTGGGATACTAAATACTGAGTCTAAACATGGTGGCGTCCAGAAATCCTCAGGTCATCGTCCCTTGCTAAAAGCTGAGATGTAACTTCCAATGGCCTTGCCACAGTTACCCCTCTGTAACCTCCTCTGTAGAAAAAATACCTAGTGATGGAAGAGTCTGGATTGTATCTGTGAGAGAGAAAAGCAGTAACTGTTGCCTGTTTGCTACTTAGGCTGAGCTTCTGCCTGCCAAGTTGCACCTTCTTTCTTTGCCTGCTTTCATGGGAGCAGGGTGTGTATTTGAGGTCCTTTTCTCTCTACTGCTTTCATCCACAGGGTCTAATTGAAATAAAAGTTCGATGGTCAGTAATTGTCCTCTGAGTCCCGAGCATTTGGTACAACTGCTGAATGCTACTTGTTGATACTTCACAAAATAGTGTGATACCACCTCTGATCACGTTTGAATCAGTTAGCGATGTGATGGGGTAATCATTGTGGTGGAGGTGTTAGATTCTACAGCTTAATGCATACCAGTGTTGCCTTCACTATGTCCTCTGGCCTTCCATGTGCTGAATCATGGAATAATTGATGGCAGGAAGGACCTCCTCATTGAGAAGGTTGGCTAGGACTGTGTCCTCTTGAGTTTTGAATATTTCTGAGGATGGAGACTCCACAACCTCTCTTGGAAACTTCTTCATGCCTGACCACCCTCACAGTAAAACAGGTTTTATTTTTAAGTGGAATTTCCTGTTTTTCAGTTTCTGCCTATTGCTTTTCATCCTGTCACTGGGCACCACTGAGGAAAGTCTGGGTCTGTCTTCTTTATTTTCTCTGATGGGACTATATAGTCACAGATAAAATCCCCCTTGAGCTTTCTCTTCTCAAGAATAAACAGTCCTGGCTACTCTATTATTATACATTGAGCAACCTCCTAGAACTTTAAGGAAGGATGGACTTAAAATGAAATTGAGAAAAGAAGTTTTTTTGGTTTTGTTCTTCTGAATGTGATTTAGGAATTCTCTTCAGTAGATTGCTTTAAATTAGAAAATTGAACTGAGGGCCAATGGGAAAGAATGAGTAGTTTCTCTTTTAATTTTATTTTTTTTTTTAAATAAAGCAAGTTGCAGTAGCCTTTGCATGTGAGCCTACAGTAGTGCTCTTTCTTTAGTGTAATTTCTGAGTGAAGAAAAAGTATGGAAATATGGGCTATAAGCTTTGTACTGTAGTTAAATAGTACAACATTTATGTGTCATAATTCCCTGTTATGTTGGACAGTTAAAGTTATGTGAGGAACTGCATGATTTCTAGGGGCAGATGCTGAAAAAGAATTTGCTTCATCATTCAGCCTGAGGTTTTGGAGATGTGGTTACTCATGCAAGCTGAGGTCAAAGGCTGGTGCTTTTTGGAAAGGTCTTTCTGCTTAGCCAAATTTATAACTGCTTGGACTAAAGCAAAGAAGATCAAATTATTTCCCTGGGGTCACATGCCAATGCAGTGGCTCAGCCAGGATTTGAGCCAAAGATCCATTGTCTTGGTTCATCACCCTTGACTGTAAATAGTAGATTTCACTCTGGTGGATGAAGATACTGGACAGGTAGCATCGTGTTTTATAACTTGCTGAAAGAGGCTGAGCTGCCATTATTATGAGGAAATGGTCTCATGGGCTATTAAAAAGTTACGAAAAAAGACAATAGAAAAAATATTGTCAGGGGAATTAATTAAACCTTGGTCCAGTAGTTTTCTGTTAAATAGTCTGGACCAGGTTACAGGGTTTTGCTGGGGAGACCAGTATGGGTTGCACAGTCAGGCAGTCTGTCATCTCTGGCTGTCCCCATGACCTCCAAAGGGGAAATCCAGAATTGATATTGTAAGTTTCGTCACTTAACTTCAACACTTCAGGTAGATAGCTAAAGTTAAGGAGGTAGGTCAAGGAGAAAAACTTGTGGCTAGAAACAGGTGACATGAATACTCCTTCAGGTCCAGCACTGCCCACTCTAGAGGGATGTTCTTCCCACCCAGAGTTCAATCCAGATCTGTAGAACTGGGAAAATAAAGAGATTTCCAGATTGTATGGCCTCCCTTTAAAGGTCACATGGAAGAAAGTGGCTGCTGCAATCCATGATCCAAACAGAATCATCTGACCTTGTGCTCTCCATGTGTAAAGAGGCTACTATAGGTTGTCTAAGATATGTAGATCAGTAATAAGATAGCATTTAAACACATTCTGTTCAGAAAACTGTGTGTTTAGCTCTACAAACAGCTACTTTATGTGGCAGCTGATATGATGTGGGACTTTCTGGGGACACGAAGGAAATGAGAATGCCCATCAGATATCAATATGCTTATTTAATCTATTGAGATACTGCCTGATTTTTTTATATTTTTCATATTGATGCTTATTTTAGATATTTTTTCCACTCTTTCTCTAGTCCTGATTCCACATTCCATTATTCAGTATGTACTACTGAGGAAGTGCAGAGCACCAGTGTGAGGAGGTGTCCGACGTTGGACTGGCAAGTGCAGCTTGATAGGTAAGAGAAAGTTTTTCTGCTGGTGCAAACTGAGGGCAGAAGAGCAGACCCAGTTCTGTGTCAGAATAGTTGTGTATTTAGAGTCAGGTAACATGAATACTTTTTCAGATATGACAGCCTATACCTTTAGAAGCATTTAAGAAAATGGAGGGACAATCTCAGATTATTTCAACCTAACATTTTTGCTTAAAATTGAGTTTGGTATGATATTTTCCAGCTTATCTAACCACCCCTCCTCATTTTTTTTAAACTTTTTTTCTTCCCTTCCCTTTCTGGTTTGTCCCATCCCTTCAATTTCAGTTTTGGAATTTAATATCTCCTGTTGATGATTTCTGTTCCTTATCTTCCCTTGATCCATTTCTGTTCCTCTGTTAAATTCTGTCCCCTTGAGTCTCCAACAAATGTCTCCCCATATGTCAGATTAAAAAAAAAATAAATTACAAGATGCTAGGCTGTGAAGGGGACTAGAGAATATTTATGTGGTTGCAACCGGCTGACCATTAAAATGACTTTATTTCTACAGCATTTCAGATGCTGCTCTTGACAGTTTCATTTCCGAAACTATTCATATTCACAAAAGTCCATAACAGCATTTCCATTATTTTCTTATATGATGTTTTTTTCCCTATATTTTATCAAGTTAGCTTCTTCTATTCAGGTCTCATTTCAGACAATAGAAATACAAAGTGGAAAAATCCTTTCTAAAAGAGACTGTAGCTTTTTATATATTACAGCATTTTTCTGTGTACCAACACATTTTTATCTCAGTCTAGATTTCAGCTTCTCCTGTTTATTTGATCCAATGGTCTGACATGCAGGGGAGACTTAAGTGGAAGTCTCACCTGAAGAATATGGGTGCTCATAGCTGAGGAACCTCACTAAAGCTGCCTTCCTCATTATTCACCAAAGTCCTCTTGCTGTTCAGATACTGCTTCCAGAGCATACCCTCTTAAAGCAAAGGCTAACTAGAACTGTTGCTTCACTCTGAAAGTGTAGAGGGAGTAGTTATTTTATTAAACTAGTACCAGTGGACATCACAATACATTAGGATGAAGAAGAATGATCAGTTTTATTTTCTTGCTATAATATCTTGTCTAAATAACATGTTGCCCAAGCATTTATATACGCTTACCCATTTTGCTTCTACTTCATTAAAAGGGAAAAAAACCCAACCAACCAAACTATAATTTGTGATTTTAAAAAGGAAAATACAACTAGCATTAAATATTCTCAAACAACATTGTATTAAATTCTGGCACGGTTTGCAAAAAGAGATAGCAGAGTATCATTCACTGGGAATTTGTAAGAACACGTCTGTTGGTAGTAGCCTAGGTGTAACTTGCTCCTTGCTACAGTAATCAGATCAGCGATTCCCAGCCTTTCTAGTCTAGGAAACCACTGCCAGCTCTCAGGGCTTGTTTACAGACCACCACAGCCCCTTAGTGTCAGTGGTTGTTGGAAACATGATAAAGACAACGCTCGCTATGATTTCATAGGTTACAGTTTGGAAACCATTAAACATAATGACAGCTTTGGGTCCTTCCAGCTTTATACTTCTGTGGTCGTCTACTGTTGCTGTAATTCCACGGCAATGGTAGAATAAGTTTGTGATGATGTATGATAATAACTGTATGAGCTACAGCCCTTACTACAGTCTCATTTGCTTGCCTCAGAGAGACTGCTTGCCCAGGAAGGTCAGCAGGTTGTTTGCTTCCTGTTGAGCTAATTGGCAGGGTGACAACCACTGCCTGCCAAGCAAATGCATTTGTTTTATCTCTGCTGGTTGTGGATAAAAACCGCCAATAGACAAAAGAGGCCTTTTTTTAAAGAGCTAATTTAGAGCTGGCTGAAGATGAGTTCTCCCCTTAAACCCCAAAGTATCAGTATTAGCTGCTGTAGATGTGTACAAATAACATACATCCAAGTTTGGTTGAAATCACTTCCTTTACCCTGGCAGTGCAGTAGTAGGAGAGGCGAACTCTTGATCTAAGTACAACATGAAAAGTTTACCAGAACCAGGCAGGTTTGATGTCCATTGCTTTGTTCTTTAAAGCTGATGCCAATTGTAAGTCCAAGACTGAATGGAATACAGGGGAGACGAGGAGCTTCCTGAGTTGATTTAAGATGCATGAAACCAGTGGACAGTACCTTTTCTCTTCTATGGAAAGGGCATATGCAAGGGCCCAGGGAGTCAGCACAAAGATTCTTGTTCATGTTCTTGGGCTTTTGATCATGTCCTAAAGACAGAGTCAGGACTTAAGATGTTTTGAGTTTGAATCAAAGGCTCTGGTGCAATTACATAATTTCCATTTTTCTCATTTAACCTGGTGTGTGTTATTCATCATGCTGATCAGAACATGCTTTGCATCACTGGTACTATTTTTGGTTTGATGATCCTGATAAACTCAGTAACCTTTTTCAGCCTGTGGAGTTGTACACTCCCTCACATCCATTGTTTGGCTTGTAAAAGTGCTTTTTAAGTTTTAAAGGACAGAATTTATGTTTGGTTTTGCCAAATAGACATTACTGGGGACTAATGGTATTCTAAAAATACAGGAATATTTTTCGTACTGCTTCATCTTTGCCTCTTTCAGAGATTTCCATGCTCTTGTCACGTGCCTGTTGTTGCCACCTCCCTGTAACAGAGGGCTATCTGTTTGGTATCCTTAGGATTTGCAGGTTTTAATTAGAATGGATTTATGTTGATTAGAGTTGATGGGATTGAAATGCCATGCAGTTATTAATTTCCTAGTTTTAATTTTGCTACTTAGTCACATGTTACCAAAAATATCTTAGAAATATATATTTTTTTCCCCTTGTAAAGTGGCAAACCAGAGAAATAAATGCATTGCGGCATGCTGTCATTTTGCAAATAAACTTCTGGCAGATCCTGACTTTTAAAATTCTATTAATGCCTATTGATCTGGATGAAAATGAAGTAGTTGCAGCAGCAGAATTTTTCTTAGATTTTCTTTGAAAACCAAAATAAAACTAGTGGGAATTTCTGTTAGGATTTACTTGTGTTCTTTTTACATTTAAAATGTCAATGAATGTAATTCCTTGAAATTCCAGAATTTGAAAATGTCTGTTATATTTTTCATATCTGCAGCATATGTAGTACATAGTGAGATTCTGTACCAAAGTTAATACCCATCAGCACATGGAATGTTATTTCCATTTTTACAGATAGGAAAATGAGTCATAAAATAATCTGTGGTCCAGACCAGCATTACACTCAGTCTAAAGGTGTATCTTTAGATCTCACTGTAACAGAGTAAGTTCTGATGCAGAATGGACTAGCTTTGTAGGCTGCTCATCTCTGCAGTGATGAATAAAAGATGTAACAAAAAATCCCAGAGCAGATAAAAATTCAGATTATCCTCTTTCCAAAAGTCCCATGCTGAGCCAATTGAACACCGTAGACCACAGCATTGAGCTACACAAGTCCAGCTGGCAGAGCTCAGGACTAGGAATCAGGATTCCCAGGTTTTATTTCCTGCTTTGCAAATTTGGGCAGTTACTTTTCTTCTATTGTGCCTTCACTCTTGCTTGCATTTTAATTATTTTTTTGAGGTTGTTTATTACTGTGCATATATGGGAATCAAATGAAGTCCTGATCTTGATTAAAAACTCTGGGTGCTACCTTTATGCAAATAAATGACAATGGCTAAGAATAAATATGGTTGTAGGAAAGGGTTACAGTTAAAGAGAATGTTTATATTGAGTGTTCACATTTGACTAGTTCCTAAAACTTAAGAGTAAAAAGTCATGAAGAAATCTATCATAAAGATAAATTCACAGCTTCTTTCAGCTTGGCTCGTCTTCCTGTAATAAGCCCCATTCCTCATTGAATACAGGACCAATGAACTTCAAATTTCCTTTAACAGCAACATAGCAGACCAGTGTGCATTCCATAGCGTGTCCAAATAATACCAATTGCTCTAACGGTACATTTCATACAGATCTAATTCTGTCCTTAATATTATGCTTATCTGGAGACAGCTATATGAAGAAAACCAGCTAAGCCTGATGATAAATTTGCTCCAGCATATTTAGAAGTACTAGTAAGTAAGGTATAAATGAAGGTATCATATGGACTTGTTTTTGAATGCTAACTACATGAATTTCTATCTGCCTCTGTCCTTATTTTAACTTTATTATCTGATTTGCTATAACTTGGAATTCTGGCCAGCTTTCTCCAGAGAGGAATTGCCTAAGGGAGAGCAGTCTCTTGGATTTCTGTGTGAAGGAGCAGAACTTCTGGGGGACCTCACTGTATTGGTGTAGGCAGATGAAGTGAATCAGCATTCTTTAGCTGCTGATTCTGTGCCCCTTTTTTGGTCATGGCTCTTCCAGCCTTTGGGTTTCGGTGAAGGAGAAATTCTGGTGCCTGATATCACTACATTTTTTCACAGAAGACCTGTTGCTATATTATTGTTTTACATCAGTGCCAGCAGGTTTCTAATTTGGCCCAACCTCAGTTTAAGGAAATGTAGATGTAAAGTCTTTGAAGAAGACTTTGAAGAAGACTTTAAAGAAGACCATATTTGGATGGTTGGACAAACTTGAGATTGGTTAACAGTCTATGCAGCTTTTAATTCAATTGCAAATACAGCTGATAATGTTCAACCTATAGGTGCCTGTTCAGGGGTGTAAAGTTGGAAAGTGGTTAAGTTCCTCCCATACCCTTGATTCTACCTCAGCCAATACTAAGAGGAATGTTCTGTAGGCCACACAGAAGCCTGACAGATAGATTGCCCTTTCACTCGAAATCAGAAGGTGAAGATGTGGTTGGAAGCCATCGGTTTCTTGATTCAGTTGCAGCATGTGTTTTCTTGATAGAAAAAAAAAATCTAGTCTTTGAGGCTATCCACACAGGAATTTTCACTAGAAAGACAATAGTTGCTGTTGACCTATATGACATTGCTATTAATTATGCATTACATATGCTGCTTTTCATAATCTTTTTTTCATTGTGAGGGGCCTCTTCACTTCTCAGTTCATACGCATAACTCTCATTAACATTAATAAGAATTTAGGTGTTGTAGAGTGATTGTCAATCTATTTTGATATCCTTCTCCGATAGATACCAGTTTCATATGCTTCAAATAAAGGCAGAATGTCATTTTTGTTGCCAGCATGTACTTGGGGATCCTGAGATGTTTCATGTAGAATTTCACACTGAAACTGCTTTTCTATGCTCCGTAGCGCAAACCATTTATGCTCTGAAGCCTGGAGTCTGTCATATACCCGAGCTATTTTAACTGCTTAGGCTATTCTGATTCATCAAAATAGCTGATCTTTTTATACAACAAAGCTGTCACAGCTATCCTGCAGCAGGGAATTCCACTTGTAAATTATGTGAAAGACTGCTCTTCTGTCCAGTTTCCTTTACAAAAAAAAAAAAGAGGAGTAATAGCTGTGTACAACTGACTTTCTTTTGCTCTTTTTGTTAGTAGATAAAATTTCTCCGTGAAGTAATTGGCTACAGTTCAGTTGCATGAATCCTATTTCTTCCACTTTCATCACTGCATAATTATTTTCTTCATCCTTACCAACCCCCCTTTTTTTCTTTACATTTTTAAATGTACGTCATACTAAACAAAAAACCAAACCAAACAAGTCATACCCAGCTTGAATGCAGATGACTTGATTAAGAAAAGTAGCAGTTACTAAGAATGATGGTCATACACACGTGATTAAGAGCAGAGTTTGACCTCACAGAGGGTAAGATTTACAGAAAACCCCTAGTCACTGCCCAGTTCCTAACTCATTTTGAGTCTCCTTTATATTTTCCATGAGGAACAGACTTAAAAGCTGTGTTAATGAAAAAAACAAGTGGCACAGGGGAATTGGGCCCTATATGCTTAGTTTCTCTTTAAATTAGGTGACGATCTTCTGTATATTTTTATTAGTGTTATGCAGGATTAATGTTGTCTGAGGCTTTTTTTGCATTACCTGTTCTTTACTGGGACAATTTGAGTGAACCTTCATGTTTGGGAGAATGGGTCCATGATATGGAAAAAACCTTCCATTAATATGGTTTCTGGAGTGGAGCCAAGCACTGAAGGATCTGTAAGTGTTTCCACCCTTTGGGTTGAGGTATTGTACGTCTCCAAACTTAGTAGCTTAGTCAATAGTTCTGACAGAATACAGTGAAATGCAAGTCCTTTGAACTCAGGAGTTGCCCTTCTAAATGAGAGTAAATTCTTGCAACCATTATTTGGACAGATCAAGGAAGTAAAATAAAACATATGGGCAACTGGCTCTGGGTAAGGCTGTATTTCCTACACTGCCTACAAGTAGTATGTTTGTATTTGATTTGGACACTTTGTATTGGTAGAAGGGAGTCGTGCATAAAGGAGGCCAACACCATTACTCAGTGTTATTAATGATGTTGTCTACTCTTAGTTTCTCAAAAACTAGAAAACTAATAAATTTTACATATTGGAAAAAAATCACAGATAAATCAAACAAATATATAAATTCTTTAAAGTATTTAATATGTGTTAAGAGGACAGAATGATGAATTCAATATTGAAAACCAATATCAAGTTTACAATTATGGACCATTTATCATCACTGATTGCACAGACAGCATATTATTGCGGGGAACAGAATGATGCATAAACTAAAACCCTGATTGGTTTTATAAAAAAAAACCAAGTTAAAATTCATGTTATGTCTCAAAAGGTTTGGTTTTCTTTTTCAAGTATTATTTTCAATAATTGTTCATTCAGACACAAATGACACATGTTTAATTTCTTGAGCTTTAATATTAGATGTGTAATAATTTCAGAGTGTTGAAAATGGATGCTTTTACAAACAATAGCATGATTCAGTGTGCTGTTATTTTCTGAGGCCCCGTTTGCCCTTTAGGAAAAAAGAACATACGGAAAATGAAAAAATGGATAGCAACTCATTTTGAATTGGACGTGTAGAAGCAAGGGGGGAAAAAAAAGCAGTAAAAATGCTCTTAAAAGGTGATTTGACTTTGAAGAGAAGGCATGTACAAGTGGCTGTTTCTGAGCAGAACTTCTCTCAGGGTAAACTCCTGCCTCCCCCAGAAGTCAATGGCAAAGCTCTCAGTGACTTCAGGGGTTTCAGACTCCCATTGTCTGCCTGCACTGAAGGACATACCTGCTCACCTTTATGAAAGAGCTGCACTTCTTTAAACTCCTGTCACCCCAGCTGAGCTCTGGGAGAGGGAAATGAATTCTTCTCTGGCTTACACTTTATCAGCAGAATTATTAAGCAGTTTTCTGTTGCAGAGTCACTCATGTAATACACTCTTGCTTTTTTGTTGTTGTTGTTGTTGCCTTTTCTTTTAATATATTTTTTTCCCAATTCTTTTCTCATTTTCATGTTGGTACTCAGGTTGCATGGGGATAACCAAAGACATCTTTTCACCAAACTGAGGCTGTGTGCCCATAACCGAGAGTTATTTTGTCCTTCAGAATTTCAACAACTCATTCTGATTTATGAAAGAATCTAGCTAAGCTTGAAGATTCAGCTTGAGTTTACAGTGTTATAACTCTAGGCTAGACTCATTGAGTCAACAATAATAAGAAAAAAGCCAAACCATCTTTTTATGTCTTTATTTGTAAACTGCGCATTTTAAAGCCAGACCTGCTGAACTAGAATCAATGTGATGAAATCTCATGCTGCTTATACAGAGGAGGGTTGCATTTAAATAGAGACCAAGAATAAATGTTATAGTAGTCACCCTCATATGTAGACCACGTCCATAGCAGATTCATTGACATTTACTAACATCTACTACCCTTCAAGTAAACAGAGAATACCAGAACTAAGCTTTCCAACTGAAATTACTGAGCTGCGTGGGATTTTAAATAAGAAGAGCAGGGATGAATGTTTAGTCTCAAACATCTGTAAATAGACATACAACAGTGTAATATCTTGGGGGTGTTTTTATGTCCAAGGCAGTCATAGACTGATAGGACACTTCTGTGCAAAGTTTTAAAGAGAACTCTGAAAGACCCAAAAAACCTAAATCAGGAAGGCTAAATAGTTCCCCTTCTGGAAACTGGTGGCAAAACTGAGTCATAAACAATGCCATCAGTATAGAGCAACTGGTGTTTTTAATATTCTTATACAAACAGCAAAACCTAATTATCTTTATTTGTTCAATGCATCTAGTTCAAATTGGATCTATTAAATTTGATTAAATATTGAAAATAATTTAATAAATAAACACGATTGCTAATTTATTATTGATATTCATTATTAGGATGTTTGTAAAAATGATTAAAAATGGCTCAGGAAAGATGGGGATGAATTCACCTCAGGCACCAATAGTGCTGCAGCTCCTGGTTAGGTTGCCTCAACCAAAGCTAATGAAGAAAAACAGCCTTCTGGAGGTAGTGAGAGAGCAGACCTGGGCTTGCAAAACCAGGCTGGAGAAGCCAGAAGCTACTCCAGCACACAGGTATTCTGTTCTGCAGGTTCAGCTGCCTGGTGCGAGATCTTGGGAAGGCTGCAAACCAGGAGAACACCGCAAGGGGAAGTTTGGGAACCAGAAGGCATGAAAGCAGTGGTGGGAGCAGAGCAGAGGTGTTTTTTGGGATGCTGGGAGATTGGAGGGAGTCCCTTATGGAACCAGTGTAATTCTGTCCCAAACTGCCTTTATCCATTTTGAAACTCTGCCATCACCTGTGGTCGTGTGCTGGCATGCTACCAGGAAACACACAGTGCAGGACAAAGGATTTTGGCAGCCTCATATGTACATAAAATACTGTGCAATGTAGGGATTCATCATGTGGCTACGATGACAGAAAAGTTCTATTAGCCATTTTGGGACATTATCAAAAAGGGACTTGGTTTTGTGTTTCTTACACACTGATATGATAAAAAAGCAGGAGCTCAGCCAACATTATTATTCTAATTAGAAAATAATCAGTAATACTACATAATACAAATAGAGCTTTTCATCTTGAAAAGACTGTGCAAGCACAAGATTGCTGGCTAAGAGCTAAGTTAGTGCAGCTGTTCAAACCACCCATCATAAGCCTTTTGGTCTGATGATTTTTATCATCATACATTTGTAACTTCTGGTTCATCTTTCAGGAAGAAAATTGCAAGTGTGGGGTGCAATTCAGTCCCCGGCTGATACCTCTCTGAGCATCCAGTGGCACTGAGCAACCCTAAAAAGCAGCCGTGGTGCAGTCGATTGGACAATACAAGGGCAGCTGCTCTGGACGGTAGAGGATGCTAGAGAAGAGGTAAATTCTCCATCGCGCTTTTCACTGTTTATTAGCATCCCTTCCGTCTTGCCTGCTATCGGCTCTAGCCAGCTTCTCTCCAGCCAGGGGCTGCTTTAGGCTGTCAGAGAGCTGTGCTTGCCCGTGTCTGCCGTGCCCCTACAACTACCTGCGTGCGCGTAGTTGCCAACCAAGGCACCTTGAAATGGGTCCAGAAGTTTGCGTGATCTCCCGCTGAGCACATCCGTGGAGTTGGAAAGGTTTCTGCTCTGGAGATCTCGTCCTTTCAGCTGCAGGAGGCAGGGAGCCTTGGGGTGGTTTATTGTTGGGGTTTTTTTGTTTCCCCAACTCCTACCCTCTGCTGAGTCGCCAAGTGTTTCTGCCTCAGCTATGGAGTTTGCTTCCTCATTCCCACATGCCCTGATCGGGCGGCAACCTTGCGATGCCGGGCTGTCGGTCTGATTCTTTGTCCTTTTAGTCTATTTAAGGTAGCTTAATTGAATCGGGCGGAGAAAAAAAAATACCCAATCACATACGTAAACCCAAAGGCTTGAGGACTAAATTCCCCCTTTTCCCCAACCAACAAACAGTTAAATAACGAGACGCCAAACCAACCAGCACCAAAAGAATAAGCCCAAATTCAGCGTCAGCGCCGCAGGAAACGGGGAAAGTTTCTGCGCTCTGAAGCTGCCCCCGTGGTACGGCGCGCAAATGCCAGAATCCAGGGGGAGGGGAGCGCGGCGCGGCCCCACACCGCCGGCTGCGGGAGCCGGGGCTGCACCGGTGCACCCAGCCCTGCAGCCCGAAGCGACAGCCCGAGAGATGCTGCCGTGACTTGGTTCTGCGCCGGGAAATGAACGGCTCCGAGCCCCCACCCCCCGTCTCCTCCCTCCTCCTCCTCCCCCCCTCCCACGGGTCCTGCGGGGAGGCGGGCTTAAGGTGGGTCGTGTGGCCGCGGTAACTTTCCGAACAGAGCCAAAGAGGCGCCCGGAGTCCCCTGCAGCAGGAGCGGCAGCGTCGCCTCCCCGTCCTGGGCAGTGGCACCAGCGCGGTGCCCCCGTGCGAGCGGCCCCGGCTCGGTCCTTGCAGCCCGGGCTGCCGCTCGCCTCCTGCCGCCGCTTCTCGCAGCGTCGAGCTGCCGCCGCTGCAGACCCCGCGGATCCGGCCCCGACGGCGGGGCTCCGGCCCCGGGTCCCGCCGAGGTAGGTGCGAGTCGGGAGCGGGGCTGGGCGCTGCCGGGGACGCGGCGCCGGAGCCCCCGTGTCTGTGGTCACGGCCCCCCACGCCTCGTTTGTTCTTGGCCCTGCTGCTGCGGGGCAAGGAGCTTTCTCTGCACCCTCTGCCTGCAAAGGAGGGAGTCCCTTTCCCTGCTCCTCCTGGAAGTGCCCAGGCATCTTGGACGAGCCGGGAGGCGGCAATCTCTCCCCAAGCCTCCCGTTTCTGTCCCTTCCCTCGATCTTTCTTTGGGTTCTCGTTGGTGATTTTGGAAGTGCTGATCTAGGAGATGTGAGCGTGGGTGAGATCTTACGGCTTTATTAGGACTCTCTCTTATCAGCGCTTCTCTTAGAAGCCGCCCCCCCACCGCATGGTTTACTGGGGTGTTGTGTCGGCACGAACTTTTTTCTGGTTGCAGGAGACAGATTTGGTCCCCGCGTGTCCCTGTCGTCGGGCTGCTGCTCTGCGCGGGCGGTTGGACTCGCTGCTCGGGGTCGTAGCCGCTTCCCTTGTCTGTACTTAACAGGGCTCCTGATGAAGAGGGTCTTTGAGGTAGGGGGAGGCACAAGGGAGAACTTGTAGGATGCAGTACGTAAGTGATGCGTGTTTCTCGAGGGTGCGGAGCTGGCGGAATCTCGCTCCCGGTGGTGCTGCTGGCTGCTGCCAAACGTTCCCTTCTTTTGCCTCGGAAGGACTCTGGATACCCTGCCAGATGGCTCTTAACAAAGAGAGAGAAGTTCGGGAGTGTCAGGGTATCAGCTCCCAAATTCAGCGCCCAGTTGAGATCTTCAGGTGACAACACAGAGTTCTAATGCCTGTGTTTGTTTATTAGTATTCATCTGCAAGCACTGGGCATCTGGTTGGCCCGGAGAGGTGGGCAGAGGATCAATATTGTGTGAAACCAAGGCAGCTATCTCTCAAAGTATTACAGGGGTTGGAGATTTAAATAACCCCTGTGATCACAAAATACTGTGAAGGCTGGGGTTAACCCCTGCCCTCCCCTACCCCCAGCAGGAAGAAAGTCCACACTTTACTAAAAGGAAGCCTACAGTTTGTACCTTTGTGAACCTTCTGTATTGGAATATAAACAGGTAACAAATGAATTATGGATTAACTAGAATGTAGCAGCCTGTCTACTTTCCATAAGTAGACCCCCACCCCTCCAGTCATGCTCAGTCCTGACTTTTGGTATTAGAAATCTCAAGCGAGATGATTGGATGTTATGTTTCTTGATTTCACATTACGGGGCTACTTAATTCTGTGGAGATTTCTTCTGGGATATCCAAGTCTCAGTCAGAATCCTTCCCATTCTGTTGAACTTTGAGTGCACCCAGAGCTTTTCTATCCCCCTCTCTGTTTGGACCTTTCTTACCTGACCACTTGGTTATTAAATTCCACAAGTTTTCCTTCCCAGAGTAATGCCTGATGGATGGATTCTCTTAGGTGTATTGCCTTACTTACAGTAGTGCTAAGTAAAGGTGAGTAAACCAACTAAACAGCCTCCCTATAGGGTTTTATGTGATCTTTTACAGACTGAGGATCTGGTCTTACAAAAGCTGGTGAACACCTTTTGCATTGACAGGCCCCTGTCTGGAGTCTTTAATATTAAAGTTAATGCGAGGCACCTGAGTTGGCTTTAGGACAATAAACACTAACAAGGCACATGTGTTTCAGGTAACGATGCAGCTTTGCAAGATTAGCTTCAGT
>WUAM01000287.1:71855331-71879063 GCA_024336885.1 Actenoides hombroni
TGTTTTGTTAAGTTCTGTTTATGGTACATTGGAAAAATATTTTGAAATAGTTGTTGTAGAACTTTAGCCAATCACCCCAGGAGATGGGTGATCACTGACCAATCGCCCTGTGGGGCTGGGGTATAAAAAACAGGGTTATAATTTAATAAAGGGTCATCGTCTTCTTCCTCTCCTGGCTCTCTCTTTACTGATTTTGTGTTGCTGCATCTCTTCACCCTGGTATAAACAGCGGCAGGACAGCGCTTTTTATTGTTTTCAGCCTCTGTCAGAGCTGAATTTCAAACCTGAACCTAAGCCCCCAGCGATGGGAAGTGGTAGCAGTTGGGAGGTTCAACTGCACGGAAGTCTTGCTGTTCTTTTGAAGATGAGATGCTATGTAGGACAGTAAGTTTTATAGGACAGTCTCTTTGGATGCCTTTACATAATATGTAAGCCTTCTTTCCGCTTGAGACCTTTGAGCACTTCAGTAAATTTGATATTAAGTAATAAGTGTTATGGTTAGTGTTGCTTATTGGATAAATCTATTGCCAGAGAGAGAGATGTGTTACAGCATCAGGAAAGGAGAAGCCTGTTGTTGGCTTTGCCAAAGACTGCCTCTAATATCAGTGCCTCATATTTTCTGGGAATACCAATGCTCCTGATATATATTTTTAGTGTTATTTGTAGAGTGCTCTAAGATCTTGGGCAAAGGTTTTTTTCAGTACTGTATGCATCTCTAGGTGACTTAGTCTTGCATGGACTGGTCTACCCTGCTCATTTCTCTTAATTTTATGGAGGTATCTGCTGTCAGTTGCTCCCAAGTACAAAGCCTGTTCTGTTTTGTTGCTGTATTTTGTGCAGTTGGATGATAATAGTTATGTTCCAGAAGATCTGATCATGTATCAGTTTTCTCAGCTACCTGAACTCTGCTTAAAACGATAACTGGATATATAAGCAAACTTATATTGGACTTTGCTTCTAATTTCTAATCAAGCAGAAGCCTTTGTAAAAAGGGAAGATGTTGGGAGTGGCAGAAACACTTGAAAGAAACTATTTAACGTTAGGTCATCTGTGTCAGCATTGATTCTACTCAAAGTACTGCGAACAATGAACAAAACCACAAAATAATTTTAATTGTTTAAAACATTGCTTGCTGTGATGGAGTTGTAAGATACTTGCACCTCTTTTCTGCAGATGGGACAGGATGTAGTTTTGCAACAGAGTTTGAAGTTAGCTATCCAGGTGTCTGCTGCAACTTTTCCAACAATCATGGGAATAATGAACAGCCTAAAACAATTGAAATCAATGTGTGTGTTTTAAAGGACTCAAAATTCAGGCCTAAATAAAAGGCATTAGGTTTGTAAGTAGTACTCAGTGTTGTTCAAAACTACGTAAATTAAGATTCTGTAGCCTGATCTAAAAAAAAAAAAGCTCAACAAAACAACTTATTTTAGAAAGCGACATACAATGCAACCTCTAAAGGCATTTCTAAATATGTAAATGCTGTGAAAGTCACATTTAGATCGATGTTGCCTTAGTCAAGCTGCTTCCTCACGATGCATGCTCTGCTAATCAATATCCAAATAGAAAGAAATTGAACTTGCAAATGATGGGGCACTCCCTGGGTTTCTCCACTTACTCCCTAAAGCTTCATGTCAAGTACAGTAGACGAATTTTCACATCTAAATAATTCATCTGCAAATGGTGGGAACAAGAGGAGGGAAAAAAAAGGGAAAAGTTGTTCCATGCTAAAATACAATAATGCATTAAAATTAATCAATTTCCTCCTGCTGGGGAACAATCATTTAGAAAACATTTTAATTACCAAAACTGAATAATGGGATCAGTATTTTTGAGAAGGTTGGCTTCGCCCTACTGAGCACTGGAGAATCTTCTTCACAGGAGCCCATAAAAACATTGCTGTTTTCAAGTTGCTACTTTCAATCATAATACTTCTGGGGAGAAATCTGATTTTTTTTCACAGCAGCTTTTAAGGAAAATGTCGAGTGGACAGCAGGCACGTGTTAACTATTCGCTATCCAGAGCACAGCTTTGCCTGCACTTTAGCATTTCCTTTGCTTTTTTTTTTCTTTTGGGTGAGAATTTATTGTGCATTACTTAACACATACCTGAAGTCAGATTTTCAAGCTGAAGTTTTTGGCTGCAACCACAGACAACGTTGTAATGCAGTGTAAAAATAGCATTCCCATGGATAGATTCAGCCTAGCAATGAATAGAAACTTGCAGAATTAAGACAGCCTGGTCCATTGTCTTGGCTAGAAGTGGTGTTCCAGGAGAAGGCTCATAGCTATTCCATTAGCTGTAATGGCTTTGACTTTCAGGATTTGCCATGGAAGAGCCTCTTTTCCCCCCTTTGATGCGTAAGGGTCTTGGTCTCCACCTCTTGTTTCTTAGGCATTTGTCAGAGATCTGAATGTTAATCAGAGACATGAGTCACTAATTGGAGAGCATATGGTGACCCCCAAGGAACAGTCACTACCTGGCCATCTGGGAAAGTTGTAGGAGATTGTAATAAAAAAATGTAAAAAAACTGTTTGCAGCAGAAGTTTCTTCACATAGATGGGATATATTTCAGTCTAAACCAGTTTATATTGATACTTTTCTTTCACAACACTGGACACCGATCAACAAAATACTGAAATGACTACCTGGGTGCCTGCTGAAGATTTAGTCACACTAAACTTTAAAGATAAGCATACACTTAACAATTTTTCTGAAGCTCCCCTGCATGAATTTCAGGAAAATTTACAGTGACTGGGGTCTTCAGCATGTGCTTAGAGCAAGGTGGTATCTCAGTGCTTTGCTGAATCAGGATATTAAGATTGCAAAGAAAATTAGAATAGATTCACTGAGAATGATGTAAATCTTTATGTTCACAGTAGGGCACACGAGCACAGCTGAATATCCTAGTAATAAAAGTACCTTGTAACTTGTGGAACGAACAAAGTTCCCCAAATGGTTATTACATGCTGTATTTTCTGTTTTGGGTTGCTGAAATAGAATTACTGAGAATTAAGTTGTATAAAAGGCATTTTCTTTTTTATTTTCATAATTACTCTGTCACCCACATAAAAATTTTTTCCTATCCTGAAATAGTCTCGGTACTGAAAATTGCTGTAGGATAAGTAAAACCAGTCTAATTGAGATTCATAAATCCACTTTTTAACAAGTACAATTAGGAATAGTTATTAGAGACCAGAGGAAAAACATTAGGGATAAAAATTTATCATAGGACATTTTTTTTATGTGTTTGAAACATTGTTTGGTACCAAAACTTGAATTAGATCACCAGAGAAATGAACCTGCTATTTAATATCTAATTTGTACACAGAAAGTTAATTCTGAATATTCCTATTGATAAAATTTTTATTATTAGGTCTCATTAAAAACGGGCAGTTTAATGAAAATCTGACTTTTACAATGCTTTTCCTATAATTAAAATATGAGAAGTAGCAACTTGATTATACTGAAGGCATTTGTGTCCAGTGGCTGTGTAATAAACTTGGTGCTAGTCAGTTCTATTCTCTGTTATGACTTTAGAAAGTAGAGAAGTTTCTTGGGCCTAATTCCAGCCTGGTTCAATTCAAAGGAATTGCTCAGTTAGTGCGTTTTTGACGAACATCTCAGGAACCCAGACACAGGTTTTCAAAAATATTCGTGTACGACTTAAGACCTGGGGAGAGAGGAAGGAGGTGATTCACCAAGACTCTGGCCTACTGAGGAACTCTGTACCAGAGTGACAATGTAGCAATGGCCCTGTTGGGTCAGATCCAAAGTTCTTCTAGTCCAGTATTTGGTCTTCAGCTGTAGCACGTAACAGTGGCAAGCCTACAGCAAGGACTCCCTGAATGTTCTCCTCATTTAATTTTCTGTGACTCTTTCTACAGTTGATGCAGAGAGAAAGTCTGCTCTAGTGGCTGTTGGAACAGTGGTTTTGATATTGTATGTAACCCTGCAGACCCTCCTTCGGGAACTGGAGCGTGCCCTGGCGTATTCCCTTGTTATGAGCATGGCTTTCACAATCACTGCAGTATCTGAGACTCAAGTTTCTCAATTCTGTTTAAAGAAACCCCACAAAACCTTTTGAGAAAATGTATCTATTTATTAAGAATGTATTAATATTTTTTCATTATCGTACCAAGGAAACCATTCTAACAACTAATTTCTGTTGACTGTGTATCATACTCAATCACTGCCCAATAGAGGAAATTATGGTATGTGGAAAATCCTTCCTCAAACTCTTGGTTGAGTTTTCACATTACTCCTGGTGCAATTCAGGCTTTATTTTGCAAGTGCTGTTGCATCAAAGGGAGAATGCTTTTAGCATAATTGAAGTGAGTGTCTTAAAACAGCAGCTCATCAGTCAACTTTGAATTTTTTCTTCTTATTTGTGGTTAATTGTATTCACCCCCTGGAAGATGGGACAAATCAATGTAAATGAAAGAAGATTTTTTTTTTTAGGTTAAATAGGTAAACACTGTTAGTCATCATAAGCCATCTGTGAACAATACAAATCAAGGATGTAAATTCACTGCAAATATTTTACACCATTGATAAATTGGACACATTTATTACTCATCTAATTAAATTGTGCACACAGAGCAGTCAGGAATGGAGCAACGTATGCAGATGTCAGATGAGCATGTAGTACACTTCTGATTAAGAACAGCTAGTTTACATCACACCGTGTTGATTTGTTGTGATCAAACAGAACGTGTTCAATAGAAAAGAAAATGATTGAGCCAAATTCTGTTCTACAGAAATTTGAGTAAGTTCGGTGGTTTTGCTGGGATCGTGTGGGTGAAAACAGGAGGAGAAGGGGTCTGGAGCTGTCAGGTGTTCTCCTCTGCAGTGCTCGTTTGGCTAGCAGAGGCTCGCGTTGACGCTAATGCAGTATCTGAGAGCAGGTATGCAGGTGAGGCTGTACCTGCAGTCAGACACCCTACAGCAGTACCACAGGGAGACATTAAGTTGAGTACAGCAGTAGCTCAGCAGAACTGGCTGGTGTGTGGTATTCCTGTGGTCAGGTGAGAGTGTCACAGCACTTTGGAGATTAAAGAGCAGTTAAGACCCCAGGGAAGGGCAAACTGTACATCAAATACGTGCCACTTTATGTTTAAATAATCTTTGTAACAACATGCCTACAGAGATAGACAGTAGAACCTTTCACTTGCCATCTTATTTGCACAAAACCCAGTCCCCACTGCCGCTTTTGTTCATCTGCTTTTCAACTACCTGCAACAACAATCAGTTACTTAGCGGGTAGGAATTAGGCCTTCTCCTTTCTGTCAGTTCATTCCCACAACCTTTTTCATTGTGAGGTATAAGCAAAGGGAAAGAGCATCTCTCTGTCTCCTCTTTGAAAAGCACAAGTCAATTGGTTCCAATGTTGCTCCCCTCTGGCTTGCAGCAAAGAGAGGGAAAGTTGGGTATTCTTTAGCTGGCTTTGTCTATCTGCATGTACAAATCAGCTAAAGCTTGAGGGTGAGTGACATACAGTTCACAAGGAAGAAGAGCACAGGACATCAAAGAACTTAATTTTTTTTTTTTTGTTCTGCCAACTCTATGAACTGAGTTACCACCTAGGAAAATGTTTTTATTTGTTATCTAATCTGGACTGGTTTGTACTGAGTCCAGAGCCATTTATTTGAGGCAATTAATTACCATTTGTTATTCCTTCCAAATTTACTTTTTAAAGAATTGCATTGCCAGGGGCATTCTATTCTTGGCAAGACTAACGTAGCGCCAGGATCGGGGTACACACATCCATATGTGTCAAATCCCCCCAGTCATCTGCTTGATTCCTGGAGGAGCCCTGTGAGGGCAGTTAGCACGAGGATAAACACCAGGGAGAAGCCGTGCTTGCCAATAATGGAAAGCAGAGATGCAGTGACTTTGCTCTTCAAGCTTCTAGCTGGCTGGAACTCCAGGAAGTGAAATTCTAAATGTAGAGATTTTCTGATTCCCAGCCCTAAATTCTCTGTGATTTATAGCACTGACTGAGTCAGAAGAGAGAGTTTCCGAGACCTGCAGTTGGGACTGGTGGGGGCTTATAGCAGGAAAACCAGCACTTGGAATTCCATCCCAAACCATCTGGCAGTCAGTGGCATACCAAGACATTTCCTGCTCTCGGTCCACTCCGTGTATAAATGGACAGATACAAGATACTTTAGTGCAATCTTTTAGCTCAGCATCAATCAGAACAATCGTCCAGAAAATGGAATGTATAGGATTTAGATGACCGTGACCAATGTTTAAGAAGAATAATCACAGGTTTCAGAACATTTGGAGATAAAAGCAGTTGTTTCTGGTGACTGTGTTTTGTTTACTACATCCAGGACTATCAAGGAATCTCATGGGATTTCAACCCTTTTGATTACTTAGAGCTGTGAACTCTTGAGAGTGTACGAATCTGCTTGGTTTACTGGACTGTGCCTGAAACAGTAGTCTTTCTTTTTGGCCTTGCAGACACTGAAAAGCAGATTGCTTATAAGAAGTTGATAATATTTTAGTTTGTACCGGTATGTTCTTTTAAAGCTAAAAAGCTGATGTGATTCAACAGGGACACCATTAAGTTTAGCAAATTTAAACCACTACTGTAAGAGAGCATGAAACTCATCCCATGATTTGATTTTGCTGCTGTATTCTCAATCTGGTTAGGAGGTAACTCGATAACATTTTCCAGTCATCTTCGAATTAAATACCAAGTCTTTATTCGGCTGAGTAACTTCTAACTTAGAAATGGCCAGAAATACCCTCTTCTGAATGTCCTGTGCCTGGTGGAAATTTTGTGCCTCATGCAAGGGCCATGTTTTGGGCCAGTGGTAAAGGATCGTACTATGGCTTTGACTCAGAAAATATACTGATTTTAATGAGAAACTCTGCAAGTACCTTCTTAATTACAGAAGCTTGCAAAGCATTTTGTTTCTAAATTGCAGCTGGTATTTGTCTCCTTTTTATAAGAATTCCTATGACTGGAAGTTTGTCCAAAGAAGTTGTACATATTCCTGTACTGTTTGTGTCTCCAGGTACTCCTCCTTCCAGTGCTATGGCATCTTGTGTCCCTCACACCCCGTGTGCCCCACACCCTGTGTCCCCTGCCAGGCGTTACAGTGCTCTTTACAAGTTAGATTTTGTCCTGGTCTCCTTGGATGATTTTCACTTCACTGACTTCTTCAGTAACACACAGGAATGAGCATTTAGAACAAAATTAAGGATGTCTTCATTGAAATGAAGACATGTTAGATGTGTTTTAGCGTTTGTGAGAAGACAGAAACTTACTTTCCTGTCAGTTCCTAATAGTCTGACTCCAGCTCAAAGCAAGCCCTGCTCCATAGACCTGCCAGCAGGTCTTGGGACATAGCAGCAGTAGAGTGGTACACATAATGTGTGGACCTTCTTTCCCCACTTCTCACATGTCAGCCTCTTTGTCAGTCTATTCCTTCTCTTTTCCTTTCTCAACTTGGATATGTCTCATTTCTCAAATTTCATCCTGCTGTTTGAAGCCAATTGCAGCAGCGTTTCAGTAGTTTAATTTGGTTGGTATTATGTGACCGTCAGGCGCTCTTTACTGTGCAGCAGTTGAAATGATGAGATGAAATAGAGTCCCCCTTCAGTGCTGGTACCTGTGTTCTTTCACTCCAGTGATTGAAATGCCTGTAAGCCAGGACTGGGGTGAAGGAAACAAAGGCAGATATTAATCCATCTACTGTATTTATGAACTAGTTAGAGCTGCAGCTTATTGACCATTCAAATGGCTTTTGGTGTAAGATTTCGTGTGGAAATATTTCATTACTGAGGAGCTTGCTCTTCTTTGGAATTACAGTTTTATTTTTTCTTTCCCCTGACACCGCTTTCACTTTATTACAAACTTTATCTGAATAATCATATTCAGCCCAGTGTAAGACATAAGTTCTCTTCTTGCTGGGGCCAAGTTTACTTGTGTAATTCCTTTGAATGCATCGGTACATCAAGAAGAAAATATACCACTTGGTGCTCTCAAAGCCTCAGCCTATATATTAGAAAATACACTCCTGCAGCAGGTGTACCTGTATCTGTCTGTTGTCAGAACATGGAAAAGCATGTCTTCAAGTCATTTAAAGTACATTTGTCAGACTGTATAATGGCTTTACTTGTTGGCTGCATTGACCCTCATGTTTTTAGGAAACAACTGATTATTTGGATATAAATGTGGAACTGAGTGACAAGCACCTAAAATTGTCATCATTTATATCTTGTTTTGAAAATGAGAACCTATTTTGTGGGGATAATTTACAGTGTATTATCTATGCACCATCCTCTGAAACCTTGGAATACTTCAGATGTCCTGGTCATCATTAAGAACGATTTCATGTTGAAATCCTTCATTATGCAAGAGGAATCTTCAGGAGAATTACACTCTTGTTTAGTTCTTCATGTAATTAGAAGGACTGCTCTCAAGTCTGTGAACATGGGAGTTCAGGGAGAAAATACAAATATAGCTTTATGGAGTGCATAATAATCTGGAAAACAAAAGTGGCATGGTTTTAGATGTGGATATACTTCCTGTTACAGAATATTTATATATTGGTTTAGATGTGGATATATTTCCTGTCACAGAGTATTTCTATATATTGACAGATTGTTTTACTTCATATTGCTTACTAATTATGGGAAGAGTGAATTCTATGCCAAGGTCTCTGTGTATTACAGGTGAGGATCAGGCCATTTATTTGAGGGGAGCATCTTCTGAGCATAGACAAAAAAATATTGCAGTATATCACAGGCAAGCTAATCATAATTGCAGAGAAAGCTATAAATTAATTACTTGAGCTGGTTCTGATCATAGAATAAAAGGAATCATTAGAGATAATGCATTAGGGATAATTGCATCAGCTCATTCCAGTCAAAAATGTGTTCATATGTATTCCTCATACTGACCGTTATTTTTTTTGGAGGTGTGGGGGGGCTGGCAGGGTAAACATGAAAAAAAGGCTGCCTGCTTTTCACCAGTATCTGTACTGCACCAATAACCTTTTTTAGACTAGGTGTGTTAGTTACCTTAAGGAAATGCTCGGGTGGTAGGAGCAAATTACTTGCAAACTATATAGGGTCTGCTCATGCTAATTTTTACTGGAATTTCTCCTTTAAATATTCTACAGTAATGCTCCTTCATTTTGTCACTTCTTTGTATATGGTTGCAAACCTTATAATTTCCATTATATTTTGTCAGCTGATGAGCTAACGTGTCATAGAAATCTACATGTTGGCTTTTAATGAATTTAAGGGTTATTTAATTATTTTTAATTTAATGAATGGAAGCTAAAAAGAGTATGTTATCCTGTTATTAACCTACAGTGCCATTAAAACTAGACCCATTAATTAAATGGAAACAATAACATTGCTGGCGTAAAATTTGTTGAGAAACCTGAGCAGTCACTTTTGTAGTTAATTTTATTTCACTGGCAAGGTTTGTAATTAAAACAGAACTCTGTCTGTTAGTGTGTCTTGCCATTTTTATGTTGTTGTTTGACTGTTCAGGTTCACTCTGATGTATTACACCCAATGTTCTGTCAGCAAACCATGTGGGATTGACAATGCTGATCATCATGCAGACCTTTTTTTTTTATTGTAAGCACTGAAATTAGTACATAATATTAAACAACTATTACGACACAAACCCATCTTGATCACCATTCCAGTAAGAAGAAAATGTAAACCAAAGTTAGGGTCTTTTTTCTTTTCATGTATTTCTCATAAACTGTGGAGCTTTCCACTCTGAACTAGTGAAATCAATATCCTGTAACCATTTTAGAAGTCCCAGTGACCTCCTCCCTTGCTAGCAGTGTTGTTCTAGCATAGAAATGAAATCAATTTGTGACTTAGACATGAGACTGTGAGTGGCAATAATATCTTCCAGATAGGATATGTTTGTGGTGTTTGCTCTTTAGAGATGCTAGCTGAGTGTGACACATTTTTGATCTTTTTTTTAACACTGAAGAAAATAATTAACATCACTCATAGATACAAATCAGTTTATGCAAATATATCTGCACCTTATTTTTATATTTCACTTGTAAATCACATCCTCATTTGCTCCGAGCCTCTCCTCATTGAATATATTGGAGCTGAGCCAAAATCATTGGTGGTAAAACTCATTTGACCCAACTGCAATCAGAACAAATGTAAATGTGTCATGAATTACCTGATTTCACATACCTCTCACCGCTTCTCCATGCTGATCCTGTGTTACGTGGCATCAATATAAGCTACATTTATTTACGAAGCACAAAACTAGAATGTATTTATTGATAGACATTGTCATAATTTGCTGCAGCATGTGATTTACCCCAAACATTCCATTTTACATGTGAATAAATGCAAATAATGAATAGAAATCCAGCTTCAGTAAGGAAGGTGATTTTCTAAGATAGTCTTGTTGCAGATCGTGGATGACAAAGATGCAGGTTTAGTTACTGCTTATGATGAGAAGGAGGTAAAAAACTCCTTATCTAAGTAGACTGAAGGAGACAAACTTTGGGCAAGAATTTATTGTATGTGTTGTATGGGGATGTATATTGTATTGTTTGTATACAATACAAATACAATTTGTTTGGGTTTTTTCTTTTTCCCCCCTTTTTTAGTTTATTTTTTATTTTTATTTTTTTAGCTTCTGTTTTTTGCATTTAGAAATCAGAACATGTTCTATAAACACAAAGATATACTGGAATATATCCATCAATTGAAACGGTTAGTGCTGGGCTACAGTAGGAAATTGGGAGATTTTGAAGACCTTGTTAACATCCGTGTCAGAAACTGATGACCTTTGCAATGTGCTTTTCTCAAGCAGCAGAATATTGTTACAAAGACAAATTTGCTCATCATAACCTTGTTAAATAATTTCCGATCAAAGTCAGACTCTTTCTGACATTTATATTGCAGAGCTGTGCTGTGATCTTGAAAATGTTTGTTACCAAAAGCTACTTTGAAGTTGCTAATTGCATGATGTTAATATCTAAAGCATTCTCTATGAGCGTCTCTCGAACACCAGCACACCGAGGCTTTGCAGAGGGAGCCCTCAAATAATGCCCAATGTGACATCCAGCATTGTGCAGACACAGGTCAGTAGAACCCTCTGAAACATTTTATATTCAGCTGATGGGTTTACATTATTCTGAATTAGAGAAAGCTGCCTCCTCTGACAGTAATCACTGCAAGATGTCTGGTACGTACTAAGAAGGCTGAGTAGGCACTGCCTGGTTAAGTCAGCTCTTTGCTTCTCCTGCTCTTGATGGAATGTCATTCAATATCAGATCTTTATTCAGTTCATTGCACAGCAAAGATTGCACCATGTTGTTTTGAAGCATCTTTTTTTCCTGGGGCAAATGTACCACATTCTGTAGAACTGGCAAAAGCTCCTGTTTTGTCCATCTCTCTAGCTAGCAGGCGTTGCTCATCCTACCCTCTGCTGGTTTCCAGTCTGTCAAAGATATACCATTGTTCTCTTTCTTTTTACAATAGAAGCCACCTCAAAATGCCTTTGAGAACAAAAGAGTAGCCAAAGTGATGTGGTTATGGTATAGCAGGCTGGATATGATATGAATCTTTGAGATTGGGATGAGACTTGAGATAGGATGTTCCATGAAGTTTTTCTTATCTTGAAAACAAGGATAGAAGAACTGGGTTTCGTGGATCTTCACTTACACTGGGGCTAAGCTTGCACTGAGGCAGCAGCTCGGGGGAAGTGTAACTGAGAAAAAACAAAATGAGTTGGTGATTTTATTGTTTTACCTTCTTCAGCAGATGTTCTCAGTCTTATTCTCCATTCCAAATTAGAGAACAGTGAGTCCCTCCTGGATTAATCCATCCAGGTTCTGAGTAGGGTCCAGTATGTGACTAAAACAGGACTGTGAACCCTGAACAAGGAGACTCCCCTGGGGTGGATTTTTGGCAATACTTTGCAATTTGTAGGTCTACAGGAAAGCACTTAACATGTGTTTATTTTTAATTAGATCCCCAAGTCCTGTTGATTTCAATGGGAAAAGAGTGTTGTAAGTTAAGTGAACTCCTGAACTGAACTCTGGTATATGCAGCATCCAACTTTAGAGAGTTCTTTGCAAGCTGAGCCATCTGAAATGCTTATAGAAATCACAAGGTCATAGAGAGGATTTGCAAAAGATGTAGCTTTAAAATCACAATACCTCAATCTTAACTGAATGATGGCAACTGCATCATCAAGCTGCCAGCTGAAATTTGTTTCTCCTTTGTTTCACACATGATATCCAAAAAGCAGGTGCTCAGGATCTGGTATAGCCTTGGTTTGCTTGAGCACAATATGATAAAAAGCAGCTTTCTGCAAAATCTCTCTGTATTGAAAGGACATTCATTTGTGACTTCGTGTTCTTAGTTCAACACGTTCCCTGCTTTGTGCCCTGTGCAGGGAAAGGAACTGTGGAAAGCTCCACAGCATTGCTCTGGAGCCTTCAGCTGCCAGCTCCCCAGGCCTCTCCAGCTGTGAAGCTGGAGCCTCTGCTGAGAAAGGGAGCGGGTTAGGACTGAGGTAGTTCTTGGGCACTAAAGAAATTACTGTGGAAATTATGCACCAAATACTGAGCTAAGTCATAATAGACCAACACCTTTCTATTCCATGCCTACTCAGTTTTACTGATAAGAATACAATGGAAACACTGCAAAATGGTTATTATTATCTTTCCCATAATTAATTCTTTTTGACATGTTATTCCTTCCATTTTTTTGAGGACTGCTGTTGGTGGATGACCTTGTCTTTCTTCTCAACTTTGCCCATACACGTCACTTCCAACTTCCTGCTGTATAGCTATAAATCCTCAGTGCTACTTGCAGCAAGAACAGATGATTCAGTACTTATCTAGTGCATTAATAGACAGAACTTAAAATACAAAGGAAGCCTTGTTAATTGTGTCATCCAAAGGCATGAGGCCGGAAGTTGAGACACAATACTGGGCATTTACTTCACACATGAACGACTTTGGATCTTGAAGATCTTTGTATGTTTGTTTGATGTATTTCTTACTGGACTTTTCTGGCTGCCATGCCATCACTGAGTTGCTCTGTATGCAGTACGTCCTCCTCTTTGTTATATGTGCCCTGTTTAGAAAGCTAAGCAGAGCCTTCATGGAGGATTTGGAAGAACTTCTGTCACTCCTGTACACCATGGAATTGCTTAAAACACTAGCTGAAAAAGTAGCTGAAGTTTGGGAGAAAGTGTGCTCTTCTTTTAGGTGCTTTATGGTGTCACCTTCAAACCATCTGTCACTAGGCTGTGGAAAAAGATCAGAAAGTTTGCCAGATACAGAACTTTTTTCTCACCCAATTTATTTTTACATTTATTGATGATTTATTATGCTGTAAAATGTCCTCATCTGCACCCTGGAATACTGGGCTTCCTTCTCAAGCTCTTCATAAAAAGAAAATCTCTTAGAGAAGTTGTGGCATGGAGGAACACCTGAGACTCACATGTATGGAATATGATTTGCTCAAGCTCATACAGTAAATCAGTGTCAAGTGACAAGTAGGACCGCTTGGATCCCTTAGAACCAGTTCAGTTAATTAGTTTATTAAATACTGGTTTAAGGAATACGCATGGAATTTTTTTTTCCTGCAGTTCTTTGCACTATGAGAGCTTAGATTTTATTGAGAACATCCAGCTGCAATGAAAGCGTCTGCTTCTATTGTCCATTCCTGGCATAGGAATATGTTGCCAATGCCATATTGATCTAACTGCACAAGCTAATTTAACAGTAGAGTGTAACTTTAATTCCTTTTGATCGTTTGCTCTTTCTTTACTGGCTGTACTATCTTCAGAGAATCAGTCTTCATGCCTGATTAGTATTGTAATTCTTACATTATCTTCTCATATGCATTTTATGATTTGAAGTTCAGATACCTGTTAGAGAAACGGTACGAAATCTTTCTCTCCCCGCCCCCTCTATTCCTACAGATTTGACAGCTGCAGAACCTTAACATCTTTTAAATGCTTACTTCAAAATGTTACTTACCTTCAATAAGGTCCTTACAATGAAGTGCTGCAGGGAATCATGGAATGGTTCTGGTTGGAAAAGACCTTTAACATGTTTGAGTCCAGCCGTTAACCCAGGGCACCACTAAATGATGTCCTTCAGCACCACAGCTCCATGGCTCTGAAACTGCTCCAGGGATCGTGGGGACACCACCCCTGCCCTGGGCAGCCTGGGCCAGCCCTTGGCAACCCTTGTGGTGCATGTCAGTAGCCAGGCTGGTAGCTGCTGGGTGAGGAGTTTCACAGTATTACCAGGAGTCAAACACTTGTCATTGTTGCAGTGTAGGTAGGACTGTGGCAGTCAGGGCAGTGACCGTGGCGGCGATATTGCTGATGACTCTTGTATCTCGCAGCGTGGTACCCTGAGCCCTACCCAGTGTGACTCTCAGCATCAATACCAGCTTCAGGAACTGTGGGGATTTCAGGCTGTGTGTTTGAGGTGATGGAGTTAATGCCAGAGTAGTATATCTGCAAAGCAGCCTTTGCAGCCCCTTCATTAGACTTTGTGTTGTTTCTTTCTCGTACTTATGCCCATGTAACAAATAGCTGCTGTTTCCTTTCCAAGGGGGCAGACAGTTACAAAACCAAAAGCTGAGGTCAATGCGTGGTTTCAGGTGTAACTTAACACCTTGGCCTAAATGACGTTTTTGTTCCCTGACACCGCTTTGATTTTCTTCCCTCTGAATATTATATCATAAGGAATGTGATGCTTCTTGCCGCGTGCTTTAATGTGGAAATCCCAGCGTTAGGGATCAATGAAGTTAATTAGTAGTGATTAATGAGAGACCGTTAATTGCTAGACTAGCCATTAGAATTGCAAGCGGTCACATAGCTGTCAGAGAGGTATAACCGTTCAGCCGGCAAAGTCCATTTAGATTGTTTGTTGCACTGTATGCACTTTGCTTGGTTTTATCATAATGCTAATTAAATACCTTGAATAGAAGCTATTAATGAAGGATGTCAGTTATATATCACGGTATCTGCAAAAACATCTCCACGTATCTTTCCGGTTTGCCAGATGAACGCTGCGATTGTCCTGCTCTGCTTAATGATGGGGCAGGCTGGAGCAGCACAGTTGACTTCATTAGAATGATTTGAATTTACCGCAGTGTGACTGAAATAAAAAACCTGCCAATTGTGATTTATTTGCTGACTTGCTCTGCCTCAGACTCTTCTTACTATTCACTGAGTAACTCAATGTAGTAAACAACCGGCGTGTGAAAGTGACTTTTTTTTCCCCGGTACCGCGAAGTAAGGAGGCGGCCCTGCGCACGCACTTGCAGACATAGATGTGATGTTCACAATTAATGCGTATTTTTCCATTACCATTTTAGGTACCTACGTAGCTTTGGTGATGTACTGGGCTTCTTTCAAACAGCGTGACCGTGGCAGAGTTGGATAATGTCTCAGAGCTTGCAAATGCAACCCTTCCCTTTCATTATGGCAGGGGAGAAGAAGAATGCCCGATTCCAAAGAAAACCCTTTTCTTTTTGCATGACATAACCCCTTTCGTATTTGAAAATGTAGTGCCAGAAGTTGAATTGCTTGCTATTTAATCTTTACTAGAAGCAGCACAATTTAGCCTTTGGCTCTCTTTAGGAGGGTAGGAATTGGAGAACAGAAACAAGCAAAAATACATGAATGTCTTTCTAGTACAGATAGCTATTAATGGACTCCGACTCAGGCCAAGCTTTTACTCAATAGCACAGCAGTTTTTTATATACCAACAGAGGGCTTTTGGTCTTTGTGGCGTTACGCTTTCCTGCTTTTAAACAAAAAAGAAATAAAGCTTGTGTTCAGTTGATGAAATGTAAACTGACTTTCTTTAAAAAGAAAACTCTTGCCCTCGCAGTGGGTTGTGCAATGAAGCTTTCCAAACTGAGCAGAGGTTACCAAATTTTGGGTTTAAGAATCTGAAAAATTATCAAATATTCTGAGGATTTTCAGTAATGCTTCCCCCTTCCCCCCCTTGTATCTATAGTTAAAACACTTTTCTGATCGTTTTCAGCTAATATATTTGAGTAGAAGGGCACATTTATACTCTGTAAATGAAACCTTACAATGTCAGCAATTGAGATGGGTGGCCTGATGACTCAGGTCTAGAATTAAGTATTTGTTTATGGAGAGCCTACCTCAATGCAATCAAGCCACAGCTCGAGCACATAAATACTAATGCAAAAATTATAACTTTTTCTTGTGGCCTAAATTATATAGTGAAGTATCTGAAAATTAAGAAATCAACATGCTTCAATTATTTGCTTTAAAAAAAAAAAATAGCTTTCTCTCTCTAGCTAATGCATGAGTCTCAACTCCCACCTCAGAGGAGAAGAGCTGTCCTTCCCCCAGTCTGGATAACCAGTAAAATCCCTATCCAAGTTTTCCCATCAAGGCAGGAAAAATAAGAAGATTATGAGCTGAAATTTCAGAGATCTCTCATCTTTTCCCTTTCCTTACTAAAAAAGTTAACAAAGGAGAAAGTTAAACTTAAAATACATTCAAATAATTCTCAGATCAAAGAGTCCTGTTTCTATCTGGCCTAAGTAGCAAGAGTTCCAAGTCTTTCCTCAACTGGGATCTTTTGCTTGGCAACTCACTTTTTAATGTGGCAAAACCAGGAAAAACTGAGATAATTTGTAAGTGTTTAGCACTTTCTAAATGTTAAACATCTAACTAAGTTATTTCTCACTTCAAGTATCCTCAGCCAGCAAATTGTGCTTAAAATTGAGTTCTGGAGTGATCTGAAAAATGCAAACATCAGCAGCCTTCAAGTGAAGGCCGTGATCCTCTATAATAACCAGTTAGTTCTAATTCCCACTCAGAGAATTGGAGAGAACTTCACTCAGTACAGTGGAAGTAAAGTTACTGACCTAAGCCTGGGAAGTGCACTGGACACATTGGTTCACAAATCAGTCTTGCTGCTAGATGAGGGTAATGGAAACAGACACTGAAGGAGTGAAGTAGGCCTCTGAAGGGATCAGAAAGTGATTTCATTTGGGACAAACTTAACATTGTATCTCAGGTACCAGCCTTAATTACTAATGTTGCTTCTCTTAACCATTTAATGCCTAGAACATATCGTAGGTCCTCGTCTAGGCAAAAAGGAAGGAATGGAAAAAACATCAGTGATGTTCTTTGTGGATGCTGCTTTGTATGCAGGTATTGATAGAGTCAGTAGAGATGGAAAGGACATCAAAGGGTCCTCTCATCCATCCTTCTAGCTGGCTGGAAATAGGCCATTCATGATGGATTATACAGAATCCCTGTCTGTGTTTAGAAGTCATGTAGGTACAGTGCTTAGGGACATGGTTTAGCAGTGGACATGTAGAGTAGGGTTATTGATTGGACTTGATGATTTTGAAGGTCTTTTCCAACTGAGATGATTCTGTGATTCTAACAGTTGAGGTTGGAAGGATCCTCATGAGATCATCTGGTTCAGCCCCCTTCCAGGGTTGCTGTTTATCTAAAGCAGGTTGCTCAGGAGCTTGTCTAGTTGGGTTTTTAATATCTATGAGGATGGAGCACTGGCCAGGTGTAACAAGTGGCATGAGCTTCTCCTTCCTCCTCCTGAAGACAAAAATCTATCTTCTGTGGTTCTTGACACCCAGCTTTTTTTGAGTAGCATGATTTACTAGCCACACACGCACAAATAAAAGGACCAATAAAAATGTTTGGAGGCAATAATAACAGCTCAACATCTTGTGTCTAGGAACACAGTATGAAAAGCTAAATTGCCAAGTTTAGAGCTTGGAGCCAACGTTTGTTTTAGATGTGCTTTGGTTTTAGGCTTGTAGCAGAATTAGCATGTGAACTGCCACACAAATCTCATGGAACAGAGACTGCAAAGTCATGACCTAACTTTGGACTCCTGCTGCATTACCTGGAGCACATCTCTGCAGTGAAATGCAGATTTACTGCAGCTTCTGTCTGCATCTTGTCCTGCGAAATGAAGCGGGCGGTGGGGCCTTATTTGCTTTACAGTTCTTTGACCTTCTCCTGTACATGGAGGGAATGTGAAATTTCTGGTGTAGCTGGAGAGAACAGCTTCATTGGTTTTGCCTGGAATGTCTTGGGCAGGAAGACATGCACACATGCTTTGTCTCTTAAGAGCATCAGCCCTCACGTACAGGTTGTGAGGTTGTGTGTTGCCTCTTGCATATTGCTTTCCCTTATGTATAAAAGCTGTCTTAAAGGCTTGTTTAGTAGCCAGTTGGAATCACGGAGCAAAATTTCATGGGTTTCAGTGGGTTTTGGATAAAATCCCTAATAGCTAGTATTTTTTTCCTCTAAGCACTGGAAATTTGGGCTGGTGCTTTGCAAAGAGCTTTCCAGTTCAATACACATTAAAAAAAAAACCACAAAAAACTTACTCCTTGATTAAGTCTTGAAATGGGTATTATTACTCTGATGTCTTCTCAATCATTAATCCTCCACTGTCTTCTCAGCAATTTGCTGTTAGTTCCCATGTAGGTGTGACGGTTTTGTCTGGTGGCAGTTAGCCAGACTTGCTCAGGAAAAGTTACAGATTGTAAGTTACTCGGCAGTGCATTCTGCTGACACAAGTACAGTGTGGAAAGATGTGAAAGGCCGGGCTTTAGGGTGGGGTTTTTTTTCTTCTAAGACTGGAGAAAAAAGTACAATAGGATTTCCTACTGCTCTGATCTGAGCTGGGGACTGCGAGTCCTGTGCTGATGGAGTTGCTGGCTAGAGGCGTGCCATCTGTCCCACTGGAACTCTGTCTGAAATGCATGGAAGAAGCTATGAAGGAAACGGACAAGAAAATCAACCAAAGAGCAATGAAAAGAAAACAGGGAGATCTGACAGTAGGATAAATATTGTTTTTTTCAAATCCCATGTGAAAGTCTATTAAATGATTTTTCATCAGGCATCTAATTAATATTTTTATTTAGAAGAGTAGCAAGTTGCAATACAGATAGATTTTGAATAATTTAGGTTTAAAATATGATAGCTTATTCTCTCTGCTGGGCTGTAACTGAGAGCATGTACTATGTGATATCCCAGGCGATTGAGGGTTTTTTCATGTGCTACCCTTATTATCCCTTCTTCAGAGCAATCAGCTGTAAATGAGTCTCACTCTTCACAGTGGGCCACGTCCTTATGAACTTTCCAAAAGCATGGTCTTGAATCTGGCATTTGTTAAGGCTCAGTTTGGATAAACAGCTTAAGAACAAAGTTGTCAGTGCAGCTTCCATCAGCTGACTAACGTTTTCCACTTATTTCAGGCCTTGGAGAGACTTTCTTTCTAGATGGAGTTAAAGTAGTTGAGCATCCTACTTCTCTTAATCTCTAAAACACTGTCTTTCTCCACTGAGCAGAACTGGATGAATTAATACATGTTAGCGTTAATTTAATATTCACTCTTATTATCTACTCTACTGTCTTAGTAATAGCTCTACCTGGTGGGTTTAGGCAGCTTTAGTTTTTCAGTCAAGCAGATAAAGACACTTCCTCCTTCCATTTGTCTACCTGTGTGCCATAAATTAGCAATTAGCTGTTGAGGAAGTCACACGAGCAACCTCTGCTGAGGGAAATTCTGCCTCTCTGTTTTTTCACAGCGCGAGATCTTTCTTCTCGAATGTGTCCTTCCCACTGTGGAGACTCTGGTGAGGAGTCTTTCCATGCTCTGCTCTATTGGGGATTTGAATATTCTTACACAGTTAGCTTAAAGGATATGCCAGACCATCTTCAGTGATGGATAATAAAAAATGGATGAAAGGAGTCTTTTTCTTTAAGGCAGCTCCTGATCAGTAAAATAGTGTTTTGCCAAACGATTTAATGTTCAAATACAAAAATCAGACCACTTGCTTGAAGTAAGTGGCCGTTACTTGTCATGTCAGGTACCTCCTGGCCATCTGTTTTGATCCTTCTCTTTGTCAAATGCACTTCCTTTGCAGTTTGCTGCTTAGCGTTCTGCTTTTTCCTGTACAATACTTCTCTGAATTCCATGGCGTATTCCTTGAGGTAGAAAAGATGTCTGTCTATAGATTTCAAAGGAGATGAGGTTGCACCTTAAACCTGTAGAAACTAAACAACATTATTGTTAAATTACAGTGTCTCTGCCATAGGAATATAGATTTATGATAACACAGCACTAAATCTTTTCTTCGGTAAAGTAATCCTTTTAAATAGCGCACTCATCTTGAACAATACTTATTGAAAGATTCGGACCTTGCTTCATACATCATCTTTAATGTATTCTTAGCTATGCTCTGACATACTCTGAGAGATCAGGACATGGGGAATTTGAATTCAAGATACTCCCTAAACAAGGTTTGTAGGTGTACCTGAGAATCATCACCTACCTATGTACCCAATTACAAATGTGTTGTCCGAAGAGCGTGAGGATAGTAGTGGAAGAGCACAACTGATATGCTCATGCATTTGTGCCAGAGAGGAAAGGAAAGGACTGCGCTCATCTTCTCAAGAGCATGGGGATGCTGGTTTGGATAGTTAGTATAATCTTGGGCAGAACTGGAATAGGAGGGTGCTGCTTCCAGTGAATTTCCCTGTAACAGCCAAAAAAGTCATTGAGAAGTTCACACACAGAGAAAAAAAATAAGAAAAAAGATTCTTAATCTTCAGGAATCTAAAGAATCAAAGGAATATTTCTGAGCAGATATCAGAGGAGAATAGTTCAAAAAATTATTAAAAATGTGTGACTGAGATCTAGAATGTCAGGTACCTGATCTGTTTACAGCAGGGCAGGAACAGTCTTACAGTGGAAGTGAAGGAGTCGGCGCTTACTGGTAGTGCCCATAGTGTTCTGGAGAGCAAGTTTTAATGTCCTGAGAGCCCGGTGTTGGGAGCCTTGATGCAGCACAACAGTCCTGTCACTTCGAAGGTATGTAAGGAAGATGTGCCTAGACAAGAAAAGCTGATTCAGGCTCCTGCTTCAGACTTTGAAGGGTAGAATGGGTCTGTTTCAGGACTTTGTTCACCACTGTTTGCAAAATCTGTGCTTTTTGAAAAGAGTGACAAAATCCCACCACTGGATAATCAGTTATGGATTGGATAATGATTTTTCTCCTGTGCCATAATGACATTTTTTCCACTCAGGGGAGCCCAGCCACTTTTGTCAAATATTGCTGATACACCCACTGTGTCTGCCAATGTTGTCTTATTTACAAGCAAGTGAAGGAGCTAGATAAGAACAGTCTTCATTCAAAATAACTTGCATGAAAGTTCCTTGGCACCTTTGTTGTCGGCAAGAATTACTTCAGCAGCAATGTACATTATGAAAAGAAGCCAGTTAATATATGGATTTTACTACTGTCAGAAGTTCTATGTGACAGACAGTATTAAAATCTATTTTTACATAATGATTTTTTTAAAGTACCGATTTTTCTGTTTATATCTTTGGGGAATTTTTTAGGAAGGTGTTGCAGAGCATTTGAAGCTGCTGCGTGAGTTAAGTGCTCAGATCCTGGAGGTTTTACAGTTAAGGGAATTCTAACTTAGCTAAAATTTATTTCTGTCATGTTTTCATTATAGTTTACAATGAAGTTTTAATCTTACAAAGCACTAAAAAAGAATGCATCTTTTTACCTCAAAGTTTTATATCTACATGCTACAGTTAGAAAATACGGCAACTTATATGTTTCTTTAGCTATGAATGTACATTTCTTTGTTGTATCTTAGAGTGCAACAATAAATGTAATTACATTTTAGTCACTCAGTCAAACAAGCTTAGCTGGAGCATCTTCATGCAACATGCTCTAGAATTCAGTTTTCCAAATAAACTCGGTGTGTCATTGATGTCCAGAGAAGATCAATAGAATGGAAATTGCTTGCAGTTTCCCCTGAAGTGCTGCAGTGTTTTATTGCTTTCAGATTTTCACTCTATAGCCTTTTCTCTGCCAGAGAGGACACATGTCCATGCCAAGCACACTGAGTACAAGGAAACAAAAAGATAATATATACAGATAGTGCAGTGTTAATTTTCCTTTTCCATCCCACTCTGGTGTAGTACTGAGTTTCTTCAGCTCCCTAGGGAGCAAGAGTTTCTCTAAGGGTGTTCAGTGTCAGGAAGGTTTGGACCTTAACTTTGCAATTATTGTTTAACCAATATCATTGAACCAGAGAAGTAGGTTTGTGTGTGTATACTCACATGTGTACATCTTCTTCAAGAGACAGTCAGACCATCCAGCTCCCTGCAGTATGTGACCGTAGCCTTAATGCTGCCTACAGGCAGCTGCAGAGAACAAAGTGGTGTCCAGACGTCTCCTTGTGCTGGTTGCTGGGAGAAGGTAGGTACAGAATTCAAGCACATGAGAAATGGCATTGCACTGCTGGACTGGGGATATGATTTGTTGACTTGTCTGCTGGATTCAAAGTTGCCTTAAGCCTAAAGTTAGGGCCAAGAAGCCCAAGAACTAAGCTTGAAATGTGTCTGAATGTTTGTGTGTATTTCTCACCTAGTAACGATGCCAAGCTCACCCCGAAGCCAGTCTTTGGCACAAGCATAACTAGTTAAATTCAGCAGAAGCAGCTAGCAGAAGGTTGTGCTCCTGCAGAACGAACAGCAGACACTGCAGAGGAGTGGGTTGTAGTGGGCAGCAGCTAGCCACTTTGGGACTCCAGTCTCATTTTGGTGTCATACTACTTGATTTCACGTTAATTGGAGTTACTTGTATGCATCAAACACAGATTAGACTTCACAAATTAGTTTGCTGTTTCTCCAGCTTTCCCTCCCCCAGGTTATATTCCATATGCTGTGCAGTATTTTGCTTGATTTGTACCCACACAAACTCAGCGAAGCAGTCTCTGTAGTGCTTAGGCCAACAGTGCTATGTTCATTTGTGGCTTGGTTTCTAGTCTGAAGCAAGTAGCTCGTATTTGCAGTGTTGAGTCTCTCAGTACATACACAGGATGCTGATGATTTAACAGGAGGCAAGCTCAGTGCAGTTGGAGGAGAGACTGGACTCTTTAGTATCTGTTCTCTCCCGAAACCTGCCCAGATGTGTACCTGGATGGGCATACACTTCGCTGGATAAGAAATTGGCTGAATGGCCAGGCCCAAAGAGTTGTGAACAGAGTTAAATCCAGTTGGCAGCTCTTCACAAGGGGTGTTCCCCAGTGCTCGGTATTGGAGCGAGTTCTGTTTAATATCTTTATCAACAACCTGGATGAGAAGATCAAGGGCACCCTCAATCAGTTTGCAAGTGACACCAAGTTAGCCAGTGTGTTGATCTTCTTGGAGGTAGGAAACTCTGTGTATGAATCTGGACAGGCTGGATCTATGGGCTGAGGCCAATGGGATGAGGTTCAACAAGGCCAAGGGCTAGATCCTGCACTTAGGTCACAACAACTCCCAGCAACACTCCAGGCTTGGGGAGGAGTGGCTGGAAACCACCCAGTGGAAAAGATCTGGGAGTGTTGGTCAACAGCCAGCTGAAGATGAGCCAGCATGTGCTCAGGTAGCCAAGAAGGCCACCAGCATCCTGACTGGTATCAGCACTAGTGTGGCTAGCAGGACTAGGGCAGGGATCATCCCCCTGGACTGTGCACTGGGGAGGCCACACCGCAAATCCTGGGTTCAGTTTTGGGCCCCTCACTCCCAGAGGGATGTTTTGGGGCTGGAACATGGCCAGGGAAGGGCAACAGAGCTGGGGAAGGGGCTGGAGCACAAGGGTGGTGAGGAGCAGCTGAGGGCCCTGGGCTTGTTCAGCCTGGAGAGAAG
>WUAM01000287.1:71891789-71910088 GCA_024336885.1 Actenoides hombroni
CAGTCTTAAGAGATTTATTGGTAAAAAAATCAGCTTGTTTATTTTTATTATGCTTTAAGTACTGGGAATGGTTTTGATTGATATCCCAATGATAATAATAATAATGTTATTTGTATATTTCCATAAGTGTAACTCGGCTAAACAAGGATCTAGATCTACAATGGCAACATATTAATTTTGTAGTACAAACATCTGGTTTTTTGGTAATGCAGCTTTTATGTTCCCCTTTAATGTCTTGAGCTGACTCTTGTGCTAGCTATACAGGAGTGGACGGAAGCAGCTACAGAATTATCATCCATCACCACTTATAAAAACTTTTTAGCAGTGTGTGGGTTGTCTCGTGATTACTGTAAGGATATAATTCACTTGCTGTTTGCTGCTGCTGAGGAAATGGAGCCTTTCTCTGCAACCAGTGGGAATTGTGCTTTAGCAACGTCTGCTGTTACCTCCTGTCCCTTCACTGTAAGAATACAGCACACCCTTATTTCACAAGGGAAATGTGAAGAATTTTCTCTTGCCATTAAAGTGTATCTCTGAAACATTTCTTAGCCAAATAGGTCAGTATAGAAGAGATGCAATTACAGTCAGTGCCTTTCCATTATGTCAATTGTCGAAATACTCCTACAGCAGTGAGGTTCTTTGTCATCTTCCCAAGAAATAAATGGTCCAGTTGAACAATTCCACTGATGTCAATCAGAAGGAACTGTGCTCGTGTGGATGTATATGCATTATACATGTATATAATCTTATAATATATGAACAATGAGCGTATGTTGGAAGGGATAAGCAAATTTCAATGTCTGCCACTGATACCAAGTAGAAGGTGTTGAAGTAGAATGTTAAGGGAAGTAAAAACCAAACTGGAACATGGAACTACTTCACTGGTGCCGGTGTTTTCGATGGACATTCAGTTGTGTCCTGTCCTAGTATTGGCAAAAATCTGTATTTAAGTTCCTTCAGGGTTGTTTGAAAAATTGTTACGGTGACTTACGTAGCAACTAGTTGAGCAACCAGCTTTGGAGGCGTGTGCGTGTATGTGCGGGGGGGTTCGAAGCTATGGCTTCATTGTTGTTAAAGTTAGCGGGCAGAAAGTGTTCAGTAAATTAGACTACAACAAAGCAAAAAACTTTGCAGTTTGTTTACTGCAAAACTTTCGTTGGTCTTGATTTACAAGTCACCAACCTTCCTAAATTCTTGTGGGCTCTCTGTGTTGGCCATTCGTACGGTGCAGGCACTGGAGCTGGCAATACCAGCAGCTGCTTTTCTGGTAGGATACTGGTAATCAAAATCTAGTTTCAGCCTTTTAGACAAACAAAATCCCCTGTGGTGTCAGCTCAGGTAGAGGCTGCAGAGGCATGTAAACCGTAAGGTGAGACATTTGGGAAAGTGCTGCTGCATCTCTCAGCTTTCAGACACGATTCCAAGGAGCTCAATTTTAAGAGAGTAGATGTTTTTTAGTTTTTAAAACCAATGCCGGAGATTTTCTACATAGTGCAAAATAACAAGTTATAACTCACTTAGACATACCTGGTCAAATCATTAGTCATGACTTGCACTTGTTGTCTTGGTACTAGTTAAGCAAATGCACATGAAAAATCACACTGTTCCCATATGGAACAAGTACGAGCTGAATACTTACTGGGGAAAAAAAAAAAAAGGTGGTTTTGAGAACCACTGACCTGTAAAAATGAAATTTCAACTATATTTGACTGCATTTTTGACATTCAAGACATGAAAATCGTATCCAGTGCATTTTCAGCATCTGGCAGTGATTTGTGGCATTTCTGTCTATGTAACATTAGGCCATATGCTTTTATTTGAAAAGATGAGTTTTGGATAAACCAATAATCACTTTGTTAAATATGGTGTATAATGCTCTTGCACAGGAGTCTTCCTTTTATCCAAAGGTCTTAGAATTTGATAACTCCTCCCATTAAAAAAGTAAACAAAACTTTAACCTTCCCTCAGAAATTCATCAGAAAGGTCAGGACTCTGTTCCCTCTGATTTCCCAGGCTCAGCAGGGAGCTGATTAAAGCTGCCAGCTATGACTTGTCAGCTTTGTCAGAGACAACTATATAAACTCTTTGTTATTCACTTTGCTGTGTATTATAAATATATTTATCTTCTCCTGTCAGGTGCTGGCTGACTGGACAGGTGCTAGAGGAGCAGTGAACGTTAAATGCTCTAACAATGTCATTACTTAGTAACTCACACCAAAAACATGGGCAGAATATTCAGGAACTTTGGATAGTTCTTCCTTTTATAAATGACTGGAGTGGCTGGAGAAAAAATGTTATTCCAGGAGGTTTCCAGCAAGTGTATGTCTGTGCACAATTAGAATGTATGGCTGTGGCAGTTCGTTATTTGGTATCTTTGAGGCAATGTTTTGGGGCTGGTTTTAGCATCCAGTGTCTTTGATAAGAAAATACAACAGACTTGGGTAATAAAGAGCATTTTAGGATTGTGTAGATTACATTTTGATTTAGAGAAAGGGTAGAATATCATAATCAGAAGTTCAGAACAGCTTTGGACACAACCAGTCTTGCTGGGCATAATGGGAGCGAGCGTGTAAATCCCATGCAGCAGAATGCACTAGGGGGAAATGTAATAGCAAATTGTGCAGGTTGGTGTCAGTGATGTTTCTGGCCCAGAAGACAAGAAAAAGAAAGATTTCTTAGATATATGAACTGTGTCATAAAACTTGTGTCTATCCAGACCACCATGTAGGAGCATTATTTTGCAAAGCTGCCCAGTGACTTGATCTTCAGTCTAAATAGATAGAGAAATAGGCAGAAGTAGTTGGAGAGTTTCTAGTCCAGCTTCTGTGACAATAAGCCCAAGCTAGGAGATGCTTCCAGGCTGTGTTCACACCATCTGCTCCTAGCAGTATGGTCAAAATGGGAGATGTGCAGATTGTGCATCATGAAAGAGCTGAAATCAGTAGAGAGGGAGCCTTCAGCTCCAGTCTGTTGGTTTGTGAGGAACTTCTCGGTCCGTTGGTGTTCTGGACCCAAGCATTAGCTGACACCGACTCTCTTAGGACCTGTTTGTGGTTGATGAGGCTTGGCCATTTCCTGTGGAACACAGAGATCACATTTTGCAACCACAGGTTTAGGTTAGGATGCTGTTAATCCATGCTTTTCCCCAGTCTAGTAGAGCCTGCATGTAAAACCAGACTGCGCAAAGTTGGGAGTTAGTCTAACTAGAAGTCTTAAGCTGTTGAAAGTCTTCAGTGAAGTGAGAAGTATCATACATTGGCGTTTTGTTCAACAGAAGACACAGCAGCCTGGTTCTGGTTTTCCTTTGTGTTTGGTAGTGTGAGTACTCTGTATTCCTGTATATCTGCGAGGCTTGTGAGCTGCAGGTATTTTGGACTACAGATAAAGCAGAAAAGCGTCATGTGATAGGACCTGCAAAATGCAACAGTGTCATGGAAATGAAAATGCTTGTACGTTTGAAAACGATGCTTGTAACCAGTGGTTTCGCAAGAGAGAGCCTAGAGTTGTGAGAGGTTTACAGCCCGCGAGGACACGGCTCGGTGAGCAGCAGACAGGCAGAAAGCAAGGGACAGTGGATTAACAGTTTGGTCAGGGAGGCGTCGGGCAGCTCGTGCAGCAGGGTGGATAATTTCTGCTCTGTAGGTTTCTGTGGAGCCCGCACATCTGGGTGGGTCACACTGCATGCGGCAGGAACCGGAGGAGGGATGCAGTTGGAGACCAACAATGGCTGATCGTAATGAGGATCGAGTGCACGTCATTGGTAATAGTTTCTCAGTCAGAAGCTATCTTTTTGTCAGAGCGTGCATACTGGTTTTGACAAGGGTGAATTTCTGGTCAAAGGAGAAAGGCTGTTCATCTCAAATTGCCAACATTTGGAAGGGAACTGATTGGGTTTCAAACGCCTGTTCTTGATTCGGGTCAGGGTTTTGAACTTCTGCCTCTCCAAATGACTTTAGGGGCTATTATATAATGTAAATTATTATAACATAGGTGTGTGGCAAAGGCGCTCGCCGTTACTTCTCCTCTAAAAGGTCTGAATTCATTGCAAAGTAGAATGGGAAATTTTTGAAATCTTGAGAACTTTCTCAGGGAAGTGAAACTACATATTGCCTTTCTCTAATGCTGGCCATTTTCAGAATGTGCCAGCGGTGTGATCTGGAACAGACAAAAGACTAAAGGGCAGAGAGCGTGGCCTGGGGCGAGAACACGTGGAGGATGTGGCAGAGGGTCATTTTTAGACATCTTCCATCTCTTAATTTCCCGTTCCCGCTTTGCAGTCTAAGGCGTTATAGATGTGTCACTTGTTTCTTTTATGTCTCAAGGGTCATGAACAAACAGTGCCATTTTGGGATTTTCATGAGTGTTTCTGCCAAATTCTCTTACTTCTAGATTTGACTGGAATATTATTTCCAACTGCAATAAATTGAAATCAGTGTTGATATACAGTTCTTCCTCAGAGGCTTTATTGCATTCTGCTTTCATAGTTGGAAGACATGTCTTTTACTTACGCTTAGCATCACAAGCAACATAAATTTCATGGTTTTAACGAATTCCCTCCTGGACTTTTTCATCACCAAAACTGATGTTTACAAGTTTGAACACGCTGTTCTGTATCAGACAAGCTGTTAGAAGAAGTGGGAATCGGGATGAAGAAAGGCAAACGGAGGATTTCTTCCAGGTCACGTCAGAGTGATAGTGTTAATGTGTACATGCTTGTAGAAGACTTTAGTTTCTAGTTATAATCAATACTTGACATATTTTTCCCATGATTAAATTAAAGCTGGGAAAGTGAGATTTCCCTTAGGAGAAAACAAGTGGCAAAAGAGTTCATTGGTGATCTGCAGCTAATCCAAGTAAGTGTTACAATTACCTCTGCTCTCATGCATTTATTCGTCCCTGTTTCCTCCTGCTGGCCTGGTGCCTAATAACTTTTTGGCTTCCCACCCACATCAGAAAGAGAAATAGTTCATACACGTGGATTTGCTGTCTTAAGACTCTACAGGATTCCTTATTAGTAAGGTAAAAGAAAGCAAGCTAATGTGAGCAGTGTTACAGCTCTATTTCTTCTGCATGATATTTTGCAAACAAATCCATAGACACTAAGCATCCTTAAGACTTGGTGCCAGAATCCACACGCTGCAAGGTCATGGAGCAAGCATTGTTTTCCATACCGGTAATGAGGACAGCTAGATACTGGTTTCCAACCAGCTTAGCTGTGGGAAGCTTTAGGCTTCTGTATGATTGTTTTTATTTTTTTGTCTGGGAAGTCGGTTGGCTGCTGGTGCTTTCTTTGCCTCCTGTCTGCTAGTACTTTTGCTAGGGGCTAGGATCTCACCTCTCATGTGGCTCCTTTTGGGACAGGGAGCCTTCACTACACACCCAGGCTTTGGGCTTAGGTGTTGGCTGCTCCCTGCTGTCTCCTCTTCCTGCGTGCCCATCCCTAACTGGGCACTGAAGAGCTGGTGGTGTCAGTGAGGTATTCCCTTGGTTCTTAAAGGACAGTCGCATGAAAATGAGAGCAGAAATCTAAATAGCTTGAAAACAGACATCAGATAGACAAGTGTGACTGGAACCTTATGCGCAGAGTATTTTCCAGAAAATGATATTCGAACTTTATCTTCCCCCCAACAGTAGTTTGATTAGATTCTGAAAGAGCCTCTTCAGAGCCACAGTGCGAGCTCCAGTCCTCACGGCAGGTCAGCCAGAACATCCCTACTTCTGGGAGCCAGCTGTAGCCTCAGCTCTTTGTTTTGAGGAATAGAACTCAGCAATCACTCTTCCATTAGTGATTTCTACATCCTGAGTCTCTTTCCCTGTGGTTTTTTTAAGGATTAACCATCGGAAAGAAATTGTTCTTTTACACTTCACAGTTCATGTTTGATTTCTCTTAGACCATGGAAGTAATTAAACCATTTTGAATCTGGAAAATTAGTGTATTAAATAAGCTGTCTGGGTTTTTTTTCCTTTTGAAATCAAACTTTCTTTGTGCACTGCTATTGCATTACAAAAAAAACCTTTAAAAATGCTTGACGAGTAAAGGTGCTTAGCTGGTTGTTCCTGTGAAAAACAGAATGTTGTCATTTCTGCTTCATTCCTGAGGTAGCTGGTGACAGACTATAACATTATATTCATATGCAAAGCTGAAAATTGTGGTAGTATTTAATTAAAATCACTAACTCAGTCGTTACGGTGCTAAGTCAGAGGTGGTCTGATGTTACACTGCCTAGGAATCCTGCAGTTTATTTACAGCCCAGATGTTTACAGAAAATGAACTGACCTTTTTATTTTTTTTTTAATTATTTTTCTTTTAGGGAACCTCTGTTTCCTCATTAAGCCTCCACCTCAGTTGTGGTATGTTTGGCTCTTTGAGGCAGACATTGTTTATGACACGTCTCACCACTGATGTTGATTCAGAGTAGAAACGATAGGTAGAAACTGGGAATAGTTTAGTTGCAAAAATAAGCAATAGTTCAGGTGTAAAACTACCGATGTGGAAAATTGCTCTGACAGTTATGATGCTGTTCCATCTTTTACTAAGACTTAAGCTATCATTTGCTTCCAGTGCGTCGGCTGATGCCTGGGTCCCCAGCACATGCTACCCTGTGCCTTTCCTGTCCTGCTTGGGTTGTAGTTGCTGGGAGAGCACGTCACAAACTGGGCCAAAGAACGTCTTCTGTAAAAAAATTATGCAGGCTGTTTATCATGCAGGAGTTACTCTCTGTTGTTTGTACTGGTACAACTTACGCCGGAGCAAACTGCAAATAATAAAATCCAGGAACAGATTTATCAAGCTTGCTTTCACTTTTATAAATTTAATTGCAAGCATCTAGCTAATTCTTCATGAAGAAATGCCTACTCTTTAGCCTATAATTAATAGGAATGCAGCACCCTCAAGATCCTATTCCCTTTTCTATCTGTAAAGTTTTGGTGATAACAGGCAACTTGGATGTCATCAAGAAGAATTTGGTCATGTGAATACTTGTATCTAGAATCCTTCTCTCAGATTTGGTCTGTTGTAATTGAAGTTATACTGTAAATGACATATAGAATCATAGAATGGTTTGGGACCTTGTCAGCTACACTAAGGTGTTGCTCATTTATTATGAGGTATTGGAGTTCTTGACTGTTCCTTGCTTGCTGCAATGGTGCTCTGCAGTTAATCTAGGAGACTAAAGAGCTGCTTGTTACCGGCGTGGACTGGATTGTAATACAGGAAGAACTGGATGATCTTTGGAGTGGAATTGAAAAAAAATAATTAATGAAACAAATGAAAAGATGTATACTTGGGGACTAGCAACGTGAATTTTTGCTGTAAGGTTCATCATTTGGATGTGATGGAGGAGGAGAGAGATCTGGTTGTAGTCACGGGTTACAGGATGTCTGGGAGCTGCCAAGCTGGCATGCAGTGCTGTTCTAGGACTCATTCAGGAAGGGATTTTTGTTCAGAGATAGAAAAATGCCAGAACCATTGCACAAGGTAGTGGTGAGACCCCATTTGGAGTGTTAGGTATTGCTGCTGTCCCCATTTGAAAAAAAAAACAGCTTTTGGAAGTGGGCATTAGGGGTCATGTGAAAATGTTTATTGCTTTAGAACAGTCACTTTGGAAAAACTTGTTATTGATAGTGACAAAACCCCGGTCTGCTCAGGCGTGGTCAGCTGAAACTGAGAAAGGGGCTTACGTGGCTCACAACACTTGCAGTTCTTCTACCAGTAGCAGTTCTTTCCTGTTCCCATTTATATGATTTTCCTATAGTCTATCATAATTATTAATTGAAATAAAAGACCAACCTTAAATATGTAACTTTTCCCGTGTGTTGCTCGTGGAGTTGAACTTGACATGCCGAGGAGTGGTGATGGGATGGGTCAGGAGTGAACAGGAAAAGAAAATTTGGGAGGAAGAAATAGAAACCTCTGTCATGTGAAATCTTGTTTATTCATGAACATCATAAAGCCCATCATTTTTTGGAGCCCACTCACAGTGCCAGAAATGGCAGCATGAGGAGAAATGCGATCAAGAACAAGCATCAGATGTGAGGCTGTATGATGTCATAGAATCATTATGTCACTCAATGTCAATTGATTTCTAGGGCTGATTGCAAGCAATCATTAATCACCCTGTATTGAACAGCGCGCCAGCTCCATCACATCTGGTGCAAGTACAAGTGGCACCTATTTAGCCAACATCCTGCTCTCAGCACTTTCACCCTTCGTCTTTCAAACTAAACCCAAACTGCTAGAGATGCAGCAAGATTATTATTTATTTTTTTTACCTCTGTATGTCTCTTTATTTTTTCTGAGGAATTTAGGTGGTTGAAAACTGTTGTTTACTTCCCAGTTCAGTGTTCCCTGCTCACGCTGACAACAGCGTGATGCTGACCGACGAGGCACATCCTAGGTGGAATCAATAGAACTACTGTAAGAATATTTAACATCTCTGAGTATTGTTGTACTACTCTGATTATTACAGAGAAAAGGGAGAAAGTATGAGGAGAGTTCCTTTTTTACACATCTGTATTGGAAAAAGTTGTTGCAAGTATGTTTACACTAAGCTGCTGGTGTTAGAATAGCCTCACCAAACCCAGGGGTTCAATTACTGTATGTAGCTAATATTAAGCAAGAGCATTAGGATATATATTATTAGAGCCAAAATGTCTTGGGAAATGGGAGCCAATTGACATGACATATTAACTATAGAAGCTGCCCTGTGGTGTTAATATGATGCATTTATTCTACCCTTCCTTTCTAGTTTAGAAACAGACATATTAAACCTGATAACAGTGTTTCTGGTGAATCCCACAGCATTTTATAATAATGAAAAATTTTCTTCTGCCTTTCTCCATGTGCCTGACAATCACGGAAAGTTACTTAGACATGTTACATCAAATTGGAATATTTTTAAATATAAATGTCCCTCAATAGCTGGGGTCTCAGACAACCAAAGTGATTGGTAGCAAAATGTTGCATTCCTATGAGATTCTGAAATACTCTGGCCTTTTGTAATAGTTCTTCTCTAAGGATTGTAGTCGTTCCTTTGAAATCCCTGCTTAATCTCCTCAGCTTCCCTTATTTATTTTGTCAGTAACTTCAGTCCTGATGGTTTGCTGTCAATCATCCCCTGTCAAAAGATAAGTGAATTTCATGAAATATTCTGTTGGTGCTGTCCCACAGCTGAGGGAGAATTTACCTGCAGAATTTGGTATTATAAACGAGACACATAAATGAGACTCATTAATGCTCTGGGTCATCTGTTGTACACACACCGGCTCGAGAAAGTGTTTCTGTGAGGTAGGAACTAGTGTAGCTGAAGATGATTTGCAATCCTACTGTCATCTCAGAGTATCCTAAACAATAGTCACTGTTCTAAACATAAATTACAGTTGTTGCATACTTCATTTTTATGGTACGTGATTAGATAATTCTCCAAAGAACTTTTTATCACATGTATTTTCATTAATTAACATAAAACGTCGTTTGCAGTCAGCTCTGCTTGATCAAAGACGGATAAGTTGTAGCAAGATTCTGAGAAATAACATAGCATTTACTAATTATATTATTGATTTTATGGTCTGAAGAATCCTAATTATATGTGATACAAACTGGACCAAGCTGAGCCTGCTGGGGGTACTTTGAACATGAGTAGTTCCTGGCAGTTCTGAGCATCTCGCTTGCATAAATCACTCCTGGGCCTGATTGTGCATCTGTTTTCAAAGGTGATGTTTTAATGGACTTTGAAATCTGAAAAAGTGCATTCTGTGTGGCTCCACATGAAAGAGGAAAGAGATTTGGGATTTTTTCCTCCTGATTATAATAATTCTGCAAAGATTTTTAGATCTGTAGGCGGATACTTTTGAACAGTGGAAGTAATATGGCATAGTTGATGTTAATTAGTAGGCCAGCCTAATACAGAATTTCCCATAGCTCCCTGTGACACTTTTTTTTTTTAAATGAGTTTTTAGTACTTTCTTCGAAGTTAATGATAGATTCAGACTTTCAGAATTTTAATTTCATGTGAAGGCAAAACCTAAACACACACACCCCCCCCCCCCAATTCATGAGGTGAATATTTGATTGGAACAAATGTGGATCGGAGAAACGGGAACGATCTCCAATTGTCTTACGTAAGTGTAGTGCCTTCGTAAAGAAATGAGAAGAGATTTAGATCAATGACATGCTTATGAAATGTTACTCTTACCCTTAATTGCTTTATACTTAATAACATGAAAAAGCCTAGTTTTTAAAGTACGTGTCTGTGTATGTAATTAGCCTATTCACTTGCATGAAATCTCAATTTACTCTCAATTCATGATAATAAGGTGATATGTTACTAGTAAATATTTCGTTTGAATTGCAAAGTGTGAACATTCTTTAGAGCTAAACTGATACTCATGTTTCCAGCTGGCCTTTTTGTGCATTTTCATAGAGGTGTTACAGGGTCTGAAGGGGACATTTTGAATAAATCCTTCTGGGAAGCAAGAGAGAAAATGCTCTGTCAGAGTCAGTATTTTCTTTTAAAAAGGGAGTCTCTGAAATAAATGAGAATTGTTTACTATCATTTTTTAAAAATCAACTTCCAATTTTCAGATTTTCTTCTGACTGCTCTGGTTCCCACCTACTCATTCCTACTCCCACCTGATGTTTGGCTTGCTAGTTAGGAAACCAAAGAACTGAAACAGCCTGAAAAATGCACGGCTGGGCTGGTGGGTGGGCTCCAAGTTTAAACAAATAAACAAGCAAGCAGAACACATCATATCCCTGTACTTCATTTCTATCTGTTGTCTACTTAATACAGGATGAGGGGGTTTTATTCCTCCGTAGATGAGACTGGGCAGCTAAGTTATCAAAAGTAACTGAACTCCAGTTAACCGTTACTCTGCATTTATGTATCCTTTTCTTCTGTGAAGGACAGTCAGAAATGGAACACAGGGGAGAAGGAGTTGTTCCATTTTACTCTGTCCCATATATATCTTTTGAACATCTTAAACTTTGTATGTCACAGGTATAGCGGTAGGAAATCATGTAAAGTGTTGGTTTAGGAAGAGATAAGCTATAGTTCAGCTTCTCCAGAATGGAATGCCACCAAAGGAAGCAATGCCCTGTGTGATGAAAGGCAGGAGGAAGGCAAAGAGGTGGTTAAGAGAGAAGGCTAATGTGTGGACTAGTAAGATTCTAACGAGTGTCAAGAAGAGTCTACAAGCACCAGTCTTGCTTCCACCGTTCCTAAACGTAAACATTTTCATGCACAGAGAAAACATTTCTTCTGTGGTAAAGATCTTGACTCTTTACCCTGCAACAGGTGGCATACCTGGAGTCCCAGCAGATGGTAAAACGTGTAGCTAAGAGCCTGGAGACTGCCCAGGTTCCCTTGGAGATGGACTTAGTTAAGATGTAGTTTAAACAAGTAGAAATGCAATTGCCTGAAGTGGGCTTTGTGAAAGGCAAGTGGGAAGTGGCTGTTTATCTTGGGAAGAAGTCCCCAGTACAGTTTTAAATGGATTATTCAGAGGGGGTTCTGGACAGCAGTGTGTAAGACAAGATGAGACAAGACCTAAAAGATGATGAGGTCAGAAAAAAGACGGAGGAAGGAGACAGGGCTCACTGCATGTACCTAAGGAACTGGGGCAGATGGAAGGGGGTGAAGGGTTTGTGGACAGCTTAGAGGACTTTCAGTAATGCTGTGTTCTGGAAGTGAGACCGAGATTAGCAGATGCTTACAGTTAGCCATTTTCGAGATGTTTGCTGCTAACCAATACGAGAGTCTCAAAACTTCTGCTTTCTTTACTGTGCTGAAGATTGTATCTGATAGGAGAGGAGAGGAAAATGGGGAACTCACTTGTCTCCTGCCAGCCAGTACCTTGTGTGCCTGTTCTGTGCAGAGAAGGACTTCTGTTCTGTTTGGGTTTGTTTAGCAGGATACATGTAAGTGATTGTTGCTCAGATGATCTCAACACAGAATAAACTGTTAATTTTACATTACACTAAGTTAAAAAAAACCCAAACGTACAACCAACTTTTAAGCCCTGATTTTTATGCTTGTGCAGAGGAGTTAATAAAGCACTTACAGGGAGGTGTTCTCCTTAACCATCTGAGTGCTGTGGATCTGAGAGCAAGCCATGAAGAGGTCTTAGTAAGAGGACTTACCAGACAGTACATATATGATCTTGATGAGGGAAGAATATGGAGAGAAAAGTAGTTGTCTTAACTTGTGGAAAAAAGCTTAATTGTTACATCTGTAAAATGGTCAAAGTTAAGCCCTAAAATTACCCCATAAACTCTTTTATAGCTTTCATTAACCTTTTTTATCAAAGTAGTTAAATAAGTTTTCAGTGCCAAATTTAGGAGTGGGGGGAGAGGAAGCCAAAGTAGCTGCATGCACCAGTTATTCAGATCTGGGTTTGTCCATAGTGATTTTTCTAGCTACTGTTTTCCTGCCAGAAAGAAAACACTCGTGCTAACCTGAGTAGCTCCAGTACCATCTGTATCTGATGACTGAGCTGGTAGATCCAAATTCTCTGCAGAGACAAACTGGCACAGTGAACTCAGTGGAGTTCAGCCATTTACGCCAGTAGCGACTTTGGCCCCTACCTCTTTTTTTGCCTTCACTCTCCCGAAGGTACTCCCCTGCAGCCCCCCAGTTCCTTGTGGGTTTGCTCTTTCCAGTGTATTTATCAATGTTCCTCTCTCGGCGTTATGACAGATACTTTGCACAGTGCCCTGTTACTGTAAGCCAGGTGCTTTCATCCTTAATGAACAATTTCCTGGAAAAAAAAAAAGGAGGAATAAACAATAGATAAAGTAGGTCATGGAGACAGCAGAGTCAAGAGCTTTGCATAGTGATGTAAAATTAAATAAGGCTGAGGTCATGTTCTCATTTATCTCTCCAGCTATTGCTCTAGCAGTGTCTGTTTTGGTTCCTGGAAAGGTGAGGATATTTTGGGAGACTGTTTGGATCTGCTGGGAATTTTGTCTACAGTCTCCTCCTGTCTCTGCTCTGCACAGAGGAGAAAACAGGCACAGAAGTGTAAGACTTGGATGTTATGAAAGAGCGTTTGCAGATGTTGCTACTGCCCGTCTCCAACCTGTTGAGACCTATCTTAGTGAAGGTGCAGCTGAGCGCTGCTCTGCACCTGAAAAAAGACTATTTGTGGTGTCTGTCTTTGGTCATATAGCTTGAAGGTCTACAGCCAGTGGTGGGTGACCAGGAGATGGAAGTTTAAGTCTAGATTGCAGAGACACTTTGCTTCTAGAAGTGCCCTGCGTTGCTGAGCCCTGCAGCCAGCCCTTCAGGCACAGCACTCCTCTTTTCAGGTTCCTGGCTGGGTTCACAGGGGAACCAGGGTATGGAATGGATTTTGGTGTGAGTCTGAGTCTCGCCTTGATGTAGAGTCAGCCCTTTGCTAGGACATGAACTTGACCTCACATTTTAATACACATCTAGAGCTTCCTTTGATGGTGTTTTGGGAGATTAGCTTGAAGCACTTGGAGTAGGTGCCTTCTTACCCACACATTGTGTGATCAGCTGGTGGGTAGATAGGGAGCAATAATTCGGTGGTGTGTCCCCTTGGAGCACTCACCAACAGTCACTGCAAAGACCTTGTTCACACACCAATCTGTTAGCCTGTTTTCCATGTTGGATGCTTAAGATTAAGAGCTCATAGCTACTTCAAGACACCTTGATAACCAACCTGATTCTGAGATAGACGGAGTTTTGTGCACACTCTGAAAATCAGATAAATTACGTGGACTCCAAATACCATTCCTCCAGTGTTGATAGTGTTCCAGATGTGCCCTGCAAGAAGCACAGGAAAGCACAAAGCATTATTGCAGCAGCTTCTGAGGAAACCTCTCATATTTCAAGCAAAATTGGCAGTTTTTAAGTGGCCACTTCAATTCTTAAGCCATTAGATATCTAAAAATTGATTTAACATTTATCTTGTATTTAGCAGACATTCAGGGAAAAAGTTATATTTTTGTATGGGCCAGTCAATGCTTTTAATAGCTATGAAGTTAAAAAATTGTAGATTAAGATTTCTAGAGGATGAGAGAGAAGTCGAGTGCAGGAAGAGAACATCTGAGTGCTGTTGTAACAGAATCCCAGAGAGGATAAAGCACTGGGAAAAGCCAGATGAAGATATATGCTATTGGACCAGTGGGGTTAGTAAAGCTGTAGATGCAGAGGAAGCAAACTTTATTTCCTTACTGTCTTATGAAGAAACTGAAGATAAAAAGCTTTGCCCTGCCTGCAGCATTTTTTTTTAAATCCATGTTTAGTTTCAGTGTTCATTTTATTCCAGTGTTGGGTTTCATTTTATTTGGATTGCTACCTTGAAAGTTCAAGGCATTCACCAACTTTAAAGCCAAATTGGAAAAACTGAATCTGGATTCTCAGTGCAGCTCCAAGGCTTGCAAATCAGCCATCTCCCATAAATACTGCACTGTTTCTGGAAAAGAAGAGACAGGTCTTTAAATGAAATATGAGCTGTAGCATTGGGATGTGATAGTACTGCTGTAGATCAACAGCCATCAATCTGTGTTACTTAATTTGTCCCTGGCTCAGCTGTTCACTGTACTTGGGACTTTTCTGCTGTTTGTTTCGTTTTATTTTTCTCTGAGATAAATGAAGATGAAAAGAAAGGGCCAATTGTTCTTGACAAATAGAAGTAATTTTTTAAAATATAACCATAAAGGATATTCTCCATTTTCAAACAGTGGTTTTTTTCCTGACTTTCACAGCACTTTCACAGCATCATACTTAATTTATTTCACTGCGTGTATATTGAATATCTTTATATTTCGTTCCTTGTTACTCCCATTTTCAGATCAGCTTCCCATTCACTCTTTAAATGCTGTAAAAAAACCCAACTTCTATTGGAATAAATGGCTGGAGTTTGTTAGCTAGATACTTGGAAGCATATTATTCCTCATCTGGGCATGCCTGTAACACTTCGGTTGCTTTATTTATCCTGGGTGTTCTGGGGATACAAGGTCTTTGTTGCTCCAAGTGTCTAAGGAAGCATATGTTGTAATTGTTTGACATCTTGAACATGGATTAGGTGGGTGGATATATGTAAGCAAGCTAACTTGAGTTCTCAGGAGATCAGCTTTTTGATATGTGTCAGCTTACTTGCTCTTCTGAAGTGATGTATGTGAAGAAATATCTGAAATATGCATGGGATAGTGAATATAAATATAGTGTTAAATCAGTAGGGAATGTGGCACCCCACACAGCTACAGCACCTTTGAAATGCCATGAGGCAAGAAGACTGGCATCAGTCCAGGGGACATGACAGCCCTGGGCTGGCATCCTCTGCCGTCCCTGTACGGCACTGGTCAGATGGTGACATCGCTGTAAGAGGGATAAGCAGGCAAATGCAGAAAGTGTCTTTTTCAGACTTGCCTTGTTTATCATGTTTTAATTGAGAGGGTTCAGAGATGACTGCCCCGGGAGGATTTCTTAGCTCGCAGGAGGCCATCTTCTGTTGAAATACTGCAGGGGACCAGGATTCTGCCTTTGGCTCCTGCCAACACCAACTTGCTTTTGGCAGAAAGTGCCCGCGGAACGTCAGCCATCTCCCTGTCCTCACTGGCAGGGCTTGGAAGATCAGTTCAGGGCTTGGGCTCTACAAGGAACACTAACGTTTCAGTGGACTTGAGTTTGGATTAATAACTTAAAGGGCCAAATGTTCAAAGGGCTGGCTTCCAATTTTACACTGGTAGTTGAGTACAAGTACAAAATTATGGGCAGAAAATCACAGATAATTTTTTTCCAAGCTGACCTTCCTGAAAAGGAGCCAGCAATTATCTTGGGCACTGTTTCAGCAATGTTTTTAGGTGTTGTTAATGTAATATTTGCATTATATTTCTACTGAACTATTGATTAACTACTCAATTATTTAAGAAAAAGAAACTTAGTGTTTTAATGAATAATAGCTTTTTGGATTGGTACTTGTGCTTTGCATGGGTGCGTGTGGATACGGAGCTTGCAGAAGTGCTGATAAAATAAGATAAAATAAGAGCCTCTGCACGTCCTGGGGTGTTGATGTTGATTTTGTGGCGTGGATGGATAATTCCAAATCTGTTTCTACGTTGTTGCTCCAGTATCTGACCACTTCCAGTTTGTAATATGCTTATTCTGATAACACCTGGCAGGTTGGTGTTCCTCCTCCTCTCTTTCCTGTGGAAGATACCGAGACTTTGAGAACTGAATCCTAGACACAGGCACTAGCCTTTGTCTTCGTATTTCACTAGCCATAACTAAACTAATTGCCTGGATTGCTTGCCTGGTGGCACTTATCTGTGGTATTTTAACCTAGTTTTTCTTTGAGAGCACTGAAGGAACAATCCTGAGCTTCCAAAAATAACATTTGATAGGTTGAGAAGAGCTTACTTCATTATTTCTTCCTGCTTTGCTCCAGCCAAAGCTCCCGATGACTCGAGTGGAAGCCAGCTTGTAAGACTGCTTAGCACTGAAGCACATTTCAGACTTCATGAGATATCCATGGAACTGTAACAATGTTCACTGTAGCAATTGCAGCTCACACTGATATATTTTAGAGTTTAGAAATTTAAAGCAATTTAAGAGATTGGGGCATTTGGTTCCCATTAAAATCATCCCCCCTGCCCAGTTTTGGAAAATTGAGCAACTGTGGCTCAAAGGGAATCATGAGGGCACTCCAGCAGTTAGGACCCCAGTGTGTTTATCCACTCTTTTAAAGAAAGCCTCTAAAATGGTATCTTGGGAAGTGGATTTAGTTCCTTTATTTGTACTGAATGGCACCTACAGCTCTGAATGATGTAGTAGAGGTGGCTGCTGCTTAAGACTAAGCAAACAGGACTTGGGATGCAACTCTTCATACTTCTCCTTGATAACTTCCCCATCACCTGTGAAAACCTCTGATCTTTCCTTTGATTCTTTAATTTCCCAAGTCACGTTAATTACAGAAAATACCAGAGAATTTGTTTCATTCCCATCATTCACTGTAACTTCAGCCATGAACTTTGGTTGAGCAGCAGAGGCTTAACAGACCTTGTTGAGTGAAAGATCATCTTTTGTTAACAGAGGCAACTCCTTGTCTACTGTTTTCCTGCGTTAATTGTGCAAGATATCGGCAGAGGGAACCTGGCAGCCCAGTGAATAGTCTGCTGTTTCTGCCAGTTCTCCTATCACTTGAATTTCTCTGTGCTCAGATGATAAGAATCACATTGTCAGTGCTTTTGTATTCAGTACCAAATCCTTCCTGGAAATGTTTAATCTGTTTAAAACAGCTTTAAATTTTCATTAGAAACCAAACAAAACCACAGCCTGTCACTGGCAATATTTCGGTTGGTCACGGCTACAATTCTGAGAGGTGACTAGAGAGTTTGGGTGCCTTAGTTCTTGACTGCCCAGATTGAAACAACCTGTTTCTTAGCGTGCGTTCCCAGCTCGGAGGATTATTCAGCCCTTTCATGGTATCTCAAGTTATTAATCATAAATGGAGGCATCCAAAAAATCCTGATCAGTTTTGAAACTCATGGCCTCATTTAGCTTTCATAACAGCTTGTTTCTAACAAAATCTGATCTAGAGCCAAATGAAGTGTGTGTTTAAATGATCCCTTGCCTAAACTATCATGAAAATTTCAGATGGGATGAGAAGGAGGAATGCCGCAGAGGGCAGCTTGTTGGAAGCTTGCTACTACTTACAGACTAAAATAGTGTAATCAGCAAACACTCAGTCACTTTAATGCTTCTTCGGTGAAATCCAACTTTTTGTTCTCTGATTTAACTATTCTCTTGCATTTTCCTCAATCGCTCACACAAATAGATGAGCATACATAATTTGGATGCACCTAGATTTTCCTATTTGGTAGAACCTATAATTAAGAATGGGATTAGGGAACCTCTTGATTAAATATAGTTCATTTATGAAGAATCAACATGGCTTTATAAAGGCTTCATAAATTGTTAAAGCTCTTTGAAGTAAACATGTGGATCAAGAAGATCCAGTTGGATTTCTGAAAGGCTTTTGCAAGGTCTTTCATCAAACTTCCCGAAAGAAATGGGCCTTTCTTTTTTGGGGATATTACCGAAGAAAAACTCTGTATGTAAACAAAATGTCATGTTTAATGGTAGGAAACGAAGTCTGAAAATCAGTAATTGATTTTCCAGTTCTGGGCTTCTCAGTTCAAGAGACTCAAGGAGCTACTGGAGAGAGTCCAGTGGAGGCTACAAAGATGCTGAGAGGACTGGAGCATCTCTGTGCTGGGGAAAGGCTGAGAGCCCTGGGGCTGTTCAGCTGGAGAAGAGCAGCCTGAGAGGGGA
>WUAM01000287.1:71910330-71926459 GCA_024336885.1 Actenoides hombroni
TGCTGGGCCCCCTGCTCTGGGTGACCCTGCTGGATGGAGCAGGGGGGTGCCACCAGATCAGCTCCAGAGGGCCCTTCCACCCCCACCATGATGGGATTCTGTGATTTCTAAGAGGGGAACAAGGAGAAGTCAAATGAAATTGAAGATGCAGACAGAAAAACAAAGGAAGTATTTCATACAGTACATGGCTAAAATCTGAGACTATCACAGGGAGTTGTTGATACTACAATTTAAATTTAGGGGATTGAAATTTACATTTTAATGGATCAAAAAAGATTAGACAAATTATTGGAATAAAATCCATCAAGTGCTATTAAACACAGACATACCACTTGAGGCCGAGGAAGCTGCAAATTGCTGGAAGCTAGAAGGGTTTGAAGGGGATGTGTTACTATCAGCCCTCTTCTCACACTCTTTCCTAGACACTTGATAGTGGCTAAAGCAGGATAGTGGTCTTTGGTCTGATACAGCACAATTATCAGAAGTAATTTTTTAGAATGGTTTATCTCATTTCCATCTTAATTTGTTTCCACTCCTCTAAACACCCTTTCTTTGACCCAGTATGTTGTCTGTTTTTCTAATTGATTGCTCACAGGGCCAAGCAACTTCTGAGGGGCTTTCTTCTGCTGTCCCGTTAATGTGCCGTGAGTCTTCATGTGCTGATAGTCTGTAAAACCAGGACCCATTACGAAATATTAGCACTTTGAGGTAAGACTTTTGAACGTGGCTTTTTGTTAAATGCATTGCATGGAAATTTGTGGCAAAATTTCAGGCTAGGTTAATCAACTGGATATACATTTGGACATCTAAAGGAATGATCTTCAAAAGTATATAAGGATTTAAGAATATTGCATGCTAATGAAAGTCACTTATGTAAATGTTTTCCCTAATTACAACTGGACACCAAATTAGGGTGGTTTTTGCCTTGTTTTCATTGGATCATTCCATCCCAAATGGAGAGAAAAGCATTCAATTTAGAACTTTGTCATGGACTGAAAATTCTGTTTGAATTTCATGTCAAAGGCATGCTATGAAATATTTTATGACAGAAATGTCAAAAGGAAACGTTTCACTACTTCTGCCCCTGAACAGGAAATTCTCTAATGGTCATTTTTAGTTAAATTTTCTAGTCTGTCAGACAAGGAAGCAGAGGAGAAATTTAATTTGTGGTTTTGGTTTTCTTTCTTTTTTTTTCTCTCAGTCACTTAAAGTGTATACTAGTCCTCTTTTTCAATAATATTGCAAAGCCAGATCCTCAACACCTAGAGAAAGCTTTAGAGGATACTTGCTTCACCCAGCAAGGATTCTTTGGGCTCTTATTTTCTTTGCATGTAGGCCCTAGTCTTGTGGGGTAGTGTTGTCTTCAGCTTGTGTTGTAGAAACTGCAAAAGAGAGTAACAAACCTGATTTGATCCACACTCATCTACTTCATCCAATGTAAAGGATAATCTGTGTCTTCTGGTCTCTCTGCAAACCCCAGCACAGCTTCCTCAATAAAGATTTTTGCAAAGAGAATCCACAGACAAGTAAATCACTTCCTTGTCACCGACTGGTTTTTCTATAGCTAAGATTTGGGGCTTAACACTGAAAGTGTGGTCCCTTCATTTTGTGATAGAACCAGTGACCTGTATTGGTATTGTAGGTGAAATACTGACATTTGTTCTAAAAGGAGCAAGGTGTGTGAAAATGGCTTAATGAGCAGCAGATAACTAACCCAATCAGTTATAATTAACAGAGAGTGAGGCACTTGTGACAAATCACCAGATTGTATTTTGGATTGCAAGACTCTCCTCCCTGCCAAATCACACCTCCATGAACTTCTTTCACTCCTGAAAAGAAAAATCAGGCCTGGAGAGACAAAAAGTTAGAGCCCATTTAGGGCCTGCCCAGAGGACCTATGTGTCATTTATTTTCTCGTTAAGTCCAAAAGGCTGCCTGTCCTTGGAGAGTGGCAGTGGCAGACCCGGGAAAGGTTTATGTAGTTTGGCTATATCTTTAATGAAGTTACAGGCATGCTCCCCTTGAAAGGCTGAGGCTGCCTCTGTGGAGAGCACGTTCCAAACATTAAACACAATGCAGGAATTTAGTGTGTGTTATGGTGAGTAGTAAACGCTGAAAACCCCCCACGGTATTAGATGTCATTACTGGATTCTTTTTTGATGTTGGTTTTTAATATATATGCTCCTGTTTTTAGAGTTTTATTCTGAACCTTGTAATGGCAACCATTCCGTTTTGGTACGATGTCTTTTCTAGTAACAGTGATCAAAATGAAATATTTTATTTGAGTTAGAGAAAGAGACACATGAGATGAATGAGGCTCTGCTGTATTTGGGGAGTTGGATGTTTCTGATATATGGTATGACTTGACAAAGTTAAACAACTAATTGCACGAGGCAGTTCATTTCTAAACAGCTAACAGCTTAGCGTTGAAAGTTTAGAGAACGATTTTGAACCTCTTTCAAATACGTTGCAGACATATTCTATGTGCTATTAAGGCTTATAAATAATTCTTTGGTGTTTGGTTTAAAAACTGAACTGGTGCATTGTTAAGAACAAATTGGTATCTCAGAGAACTACAGAATTCATGTATAAGGCTGTTTAAGTTAAATGGCAAAAGTCTCTCACTCTCTTTAGGTAGGTGTCAGGCTGTCTTTCAGCCTTTAATTAATTTACAGCTAAACCCAGGCTGTTGGTGCTCTCAGGAAGTTAAACTGAGCACAGACCTGTGTTTTGATTTTAATCCCCACCACCCCTTGCTTAATGATTATTTTTCCTTACACAGTTTTGCCTTGGTCTTGCTTTGACCATTTCTGTTGATTAGGAGCAGGCTTTCCTCTAGTCCTGTTTGTTCAGTCTTGCCATGTACCAAAGGTGTAGAGAAAGAAGAAAGGGGGTAAATTGCAACCTAGAAATACAGAGCTTATAAAAACTTGTCCTCTATATTTTGGCACCATTCAAATAGTAGCACATTAGAGGCATTGTTTGAAGACATTTTTGTTGAAAGGTTTGTCATTTTGTTGAGCCTCATACGTGCGTAGTTCACATCTATTGGTACCTGTTATGTTAAAAGTTCAGTTCTACTCTCAAACAAGGTCTGAGTTTTTGAACATTCAGTTTGTTGAACTTTTTTCCCTTGAGCACTTGCAGGTCACCGTTCAAGACACTTTTCCTCCGTGGAGAAGTAGTGTCTAGGACAAGTGTAGTGAATGTCTTTCCAATAAACAGAACCCTCTCTTATGTTCTTGTCTCCTCAGCCCTCTTAATTTCCAGAGTAAGCTTTTGCGTTGTTGCCGTGGGACTTTGAAACAGCCCGCAGATGGAGAATGGCCACTCACAGACTTAAATCCATTTCACGAGGAACATTAACATTAAATCATGTTAATTAACATTAATATGACTTTTATGGCTGAAGACCTATCTTTGGGTTTAGCGGAGCTCTAGGGATAATTTGAGAGATGAGCTGTTACTCCCTTGGGATCTTGATTTCAAATCCACTAAGGCAGTGGGTGTCCTTGAACTAGCTAAGAAGGCTTTGAATCGGGAAGTCATTTCAGATCAGCTTTCCTGGCTATCCCTCTGCTGTTCTTTCTGCTTTGTGATGAGTTCTTTATGCTGGACTGTGTATCAGTGCCATGCAGAGCAAACCACTTAATATCCCTTTTGCTGTCCTGGATGATGAGGCAACGAGCCATGTGTTTTTTAGATGATCATATGAAGACTATGAAGACTCAGTCTATTTTTAGGGCATTCTTGTTGCCAGGAATAATTTATGAGACTTTTGATTTGAATGGTGAATTATGTGACAGTGTAAATGCCTGAAATGGATGTTTAAAAATACTTTTTACTGACTTCATGTTTAACAGATCAACATCTCTGATGCAGGTACATTGAAAAGTAGCTTTGTACTTCCAGTCTATTTTGTATTTTGACTGATGTCATTGGTGACCTCTAGGCAAACACCATGACTTTGATTTCAAAGCATCAAGTGAGCAATAAGTGGATCTAAGTCAGTACGTTTAACAGCTGAACTGTAAGATGATGACAAGACCACACCTAATTAATTTTATACAATCTATTTCCAGCTTCAATGCAAATATTTTTATTTCATATTTCTTTGTCTGCATACTGTGACCCAATACCTTGACCTCTGTCATCCTAAGTGATTCCCACCTAAGAGTTGAAAAGCCAATTGATTTTCATTCAGTCGTGTATTAAGCATATGTCTCAGATCTAGCCTACTATATTGACATATGTAAACCCCATTTAAATAAATCAAAGGGGGGGGGGGGGATTTGGGTATTATTCCATTTGCCTGTAGGTTGATGGAAGAACAGGTTGTTTTCATACCTCAGTTATTTATTTTGTCGGTACAGACAGATGGACGTAAAAATGATCAGTATTAGGAGTGTTTTTTGGAAGAATCATTGGGGTTATCAATACCTTGGGTGGCTTAATCATCAAATTCATTGAGTTTAGTAGGTTTAAATGTATAAATTCCTTATAAAATGTCTTTGCATTTTTAAAAAAATTTACTGTTTTGTTACTTTAAGTATTTCAGTTTCTAAATAACTCCACAGTATTTGGATTTGCACAAAAGCAAGGATGAAAAGGCCTAGAAAGATGTTTGCTTCAAAATTGTTTTCAATGCCTATCCTCCCTTTTCTTTATCTAGGTACAACAATGGTGGCACATACGCTGTTCAAGTGGATTCTAAAAGGGATTATTCTGTCTTTTCTGCTCAAAAAGACTCTGTCCCTAAACCCAGATGATCCAAATGTTTGTAGTCATTGGGAAAGGTAACGTATGACATGCATTTGGGTTTTTTACTAGCTGGTTCAGATTTTTACATTTAAAAGGGAAAATAAGATCCATAATTTACTAAGTACCAGCCCATCTCACTAAAGAACATGGATCTGCATCAGAGAAGTAGTACTTCTGAGTGCCTTTGAAGATTTGGATCATCCCAAAGAATTGGTTCTAAATCCAAGAGCTACAGACCACATACCTCTGTGTAACCTGTCTGCTCAGCTGCTCTTTGGAGTTCCATCTAGAGGACTGCACAGACCCGTTTTCATTTGTCACAGAGAGACCTAGAGAAATGGTGGCCTTGTTCTGTCTTGCTTTTTTCTGCTTGTTGTCAAGCAAGACTGCTAGAGATTTTGACTAAGTTTGAAGCCCTTCCTGCTGCAACATGCAGGCTGCTTCTGTGTGCCCTGAACTTTGTGACTGTATCTGCCAAGTTTGTGTCAGCATCAAAGTGGAGCTGCATGAAAGCGCTGAGAATTAAAGACCCTGGTAATTCTTGTTCTCTCTATTGTTACAGTGTCCTAGTCCTAAAAGTGGATCTGTGCAGGACATGTCTTCTGAGTACATAGGAGCCCACTAGCTTTGATAGGGTTCACGTTCATGCAGGGTCTGTTTGCAGAGGCTTCAGTTTAACTTGCTAAATTTCCAGTCCTGTTCCATGGTTTAGTTCCACACGAATATAAATTACTATACACTTTAGCAGAATAAACCCTTAACAAGAGCAAAATTGACTTCATACTTCAATGGCACTATGTTTTCATTTTAGAAGCTTTAATTAGAGAATTAAGTGCTTGCAGGGAATGCAGCTGCAAAGCAAAGACTGTATAGGAGTAGGGTTTTGCAGGCTGTGTTGTGAGATGGAGTGCATTCAGAGCACAGGAATAAAATATTGATTTTGTCTGAAGAAAGTCAGCAACCTAGAGACCCAATCAAGGAGAAACAAAAATTAAATACCAAAATTGATTGGTTGTACTGACCAAGATGACTTTCTAACTTAGATGTTAATAAATCAAAGAGAAAAGATTGTTAAAGCAATTGTTGGATAACAAACAGGATCATAAAATAATAATCAAGATTTGCGAGCGTTACTGTTTTACATTAATAATCAGCAATGTCAATATTTTACAGTTTGGCATCAGTGCAAGTAAAAACGTTGTTGTCAGACCCAGCAAACTCTGATAGAGGGCAAAAGCAACATCTAGTGGAATCCTGCCTTGTCTAGAAGGGGCATGACAAGCAGGGCAGTAATCGTCCGATCTTCGATTTCAAGCCAATCAGACCCTCCGAGCAAATATTTTGGTGTTACCTTAGGGCTGCAGTCTGACAGGGTCTGATCACAGCAGCAGTCCCACTGAGCAAAAGGAAATCGCTCGGAGGATTAAGACAATCGATATAATGAATGACTTGGAGGATCTAATTCCTGGGTCTTCACCTTGCCTGGAATGATTTCGGTATCATTCTCCAAAGGTATTGTAGATCTGATAAAAAAGAGCTTGTTTCCAGATCAGAATCTGAGATTATCAGTCTTTTAAGCAGTCCTCACGCTTTCTACGGGGCAATATAATGTTCTAAAATGATTGACACTGGCAGTGAGATTTGTGTTCCTATATCATGTGAAATGCCCGGACACTTTCAGTGTAATCATAGTAATTAATATAGTACCTGTTACATCAGTAAGTAGTGTTTTAGGAAGGAGATTGCTGAATTCTCCCTGTTGTTGGAGCTCTGTGATTTTTAATCAACGTACCCATTTTTATCCCTTCACTTGTGCAGAGGGAGTTAATCCCTTTCTGACCCTACGCCAAAGCGTTCCGTGTTTAGATATCAATTAATTCATGTTACGATTTTCAGATAGTTCTGAGCTTATTTCTGCTACAAATTAAAAGGATTAAATTTGTGCAGCAGAAAAATAAACACTCTTCAACCTCCTACAAATGATCCTGTTTGATTGGTGAACCCAGTGTTTGAAATAATGATGTTACTTCATCATAAAATGAGGTGCAAGTGTCCTGTCAGACTGGCGAGCTGCAGCGGTGCTACGTTAACGTGAGCTCTTATTAGAGTTGTGGAGTGCAAGCAGAAATAAACAGTCCTAGGCAGGAAGGCAGCTGAGACATTTTAAAAACATGGTGCTTTCCTCTTTTAAACTTTGCACTGACCAAATACCCTTTTCCCCTTCTAAACTACCTTGAATTTTAATAGCATTTGTTTCTTTTCCAGAAGGGAATGGTTTCTCACTCAGACTGAAATCCTATTTCAGTTACAGAGCCCAAGTTAGAACCATTTCCAGAGTTTTGAGAGAGAGCTGTGTTTGGAGGAAGCCCTTTTCTGGTTTTTGATAATGCCCAGAGTTTCTAAGATTATTGATTTAATTATTTTTTCGTACCAGAGTTAGATGAGTAGCCTGTACAGGGAACTGAAGCTTTTTCATGTCGCAACAAAGAGCTTTTCACTTTCTTTCTTCATCTACCCCTAGCTACGCCGTGACAGTGCAGGAATCTTACGCTCATCCTTTTGATCAGATCTATTATACAAGATGTACTGACATACTGAACTGGTTCAAGTGCACCAGACATAGGTAAGAGCTAATTCCTAGAAATTTTAATGTTATTTTGCCTTTTTATCTCCTCACATACCTCTTATTTATCCAAATTTTTGTGGTGCTTTAGTACAGATATGTATGGGAAGATGTATTTTAGTACAATAGTCAGGATGTTTGGCATTGACAGAAGTAGAAAAAATTTTTTATTTTTTATTTTTTTCATGAAATTTGGGTGAGATCAATGGTAGTTAATCTCTCCTGGAGCCATTCAGGAGTATCTGTCCTTGCCACTCACCTGCCATGTGACTGACTGGAAGTGGTTATTATGTGATCAAATGTGACCAGCTCTCTTTCCAAGTGATCAGTGTATGTCCAGGTTCATTCTAGGAAGTCTCTGCAGCTCCGAAATCCTGAAGAATCAGGCATTTGAGGATTTAATTACACATGGATCCATATTTTACATACTGCACCCTGATCTGTATTGAAAATTGGGTAAAATTCATTTCTAGCACTGAATGAAAGCTGGTAACAGAGAGTTAATATTTCCCAGGCTGCAAGATATTGCTGTTATATTCACTTTGATTACAAGTAGAAAAGTGTCCTAAAAAATATACACTAATATTTACAGTCTTTCTTTTAATGAGCTAATTGATACCTTAACTTTCATGCCTTCAGTAGCAAAGAGGTGGTTCAACACCATCCCAGTCTAACTGTGGAGTTTTGCTTTTTAGCTTCTGTGTTATCATGTATGGAACTGGACAGAGATGCAGAGCTTTCTGGACTATTGTATAGATTGGAATGCAGCAGAATAAATTTGATCAATTTATCTAAAATGAGGGACAATAGATTTTGGTCAGTTTAGATCATTTCAAATGAACTACCATGAATAAAGCTGTTTGGAAGTGTTTGCTGTTAAATATTGCTTTTCTAACATGGTATCATTGCTAGAGCTATGAATAAGTCTAGAAAAGCCACAGAATGCTTAACAGCTCTTCATTTCTGTGGTGGGGAAAACATACTTTAAATACTGAACTGAGACAAGGCATTAGTACCTTGGAAGGGTTAACAAGTAGGAAGAACTCACTTGGGGTTTACTTCAGTGGTGTCCACAGAAGATTCTGTTCATGCCATTGATGATAGCTGACCTTGCTGATATGCAGAAATGACTCATTTATTCTTGCAGAAAATCCATGCCTTTGCTTTAGGACTGGGGAAGTGTTTTAAGATAGCAGTTCTAGGAAGGGCCATGGTGATTGATTGTCATGAGTAGTGTGTTTATAATACAGTTGTAAGTTATATTTCAAGTTTCAAAACAAGTATCGATTTCTTTCTTTATTGTGGCTTTTAATATCAAAAGCTTTCATGCATTTAAAAATAATTATTGAATGCTATCCTTACTATAATTTAACACAAATATAATTCCAACAGTAGGCATTGATTTTCAATATTGTCCAATGTTTTTCTGTCTTGCAATTTAGAATAAGTTATAAAACAGCGTATCGAAGAGGACTGAGAACCATGTACCGTCGGAGATCGCAGTGCTGCCCGGGATATTACGAAAGTGGAAACTACTGCATACGTACGTACAGAGCTTTGGTTTGGGTGTGACAATTAAAACTACTGTTTGGAGGAGCTGTAGGCAAATGAAAGGTGTGTCTCAGTAGCGATATTAAAGGCTGAAGTTCAGAGCTGCTCAGAACCTTCAGCTCCCACTCGTTTTAGTCAGAGTTGCAGACACAGAACATTTTGGGTCGTTTCAGGTATACGCATTTCAAGCACCTAAGTAAAATTTTGCTGAAATCATTGGGGGAGGGAGATAATCCAGTTCCTGGATTATGTTTTGAATATAGTTTGTATATGTCATATAGTTTATATAGTATATAGTGTATATGTTGTATAGTTTGTATATGAATATAGTTAGTATATGTTTTGAACCACACCTCACTTTAGGGAGTCATTTGTGCCAGTATGCACCAATGTCAAGGAATTAGGGGAACTGAGAACACTCTTTGGAATAAACTATTACACAGTTTAAGAAGCAGCATGAAATTTCTGCCTCTTAACTTTAAAAGTCCTTTCTTTGGGTAAGAAGAGTCAAAATCTCATTGTGTTTCACATGGCTCCTGTCAATAATTTCATTCTTTTTAAAGCTTCTCAAATGTCAAAAGGACATTGTCCTAGGTGCCCTGTGTAAGTAACTACAAAGCTGTGGAGAGTGTTAGGTCAGTCTGAAGGGGAAAAAAAGGTGAAATGGATCTTTCAGCAACACCTAAGAGCTTGTTAATTAAAAATGTCCTGTGTCTGCAGTATTGCAGCTTTCTAAGTATTCTGAGACAGAACGCATTTGCTATACTTTGCTCAAAAGACGAGTGGAGCTGAGAATCTCTGGTCTACATCTTGTTAGAATGGGATTATGAAACAACACCACGAGGAGGTTTTGATCAGCATCAGAATCCAAATTTTACTGGCAGGTTTAGAATGCCATAGAATAATGTAAAAGCGAAAATGATATAATTATCCAGCTAACTTTAAATAACTTGAAACAGTGCTTCAAAGCTATTTCTATCTAGTTCTCATGGTTTTTTCATCTGAGTACTTGTGTTGTGCTTATATTGTAACACATGAGCACCTCAAAAACATGAATAGACCCTAATCTCCTTTTAAATGACCTTTATGCCAAACTTACTTTAAAGGGGCTTTGGACTGTGAAAAATACCAGCCCTTTGAGATAAGGCATTAAAATTAGCCTTATTTTACAGAGCAAGTAGTAATTTCATCTTCTGAAATGCAAAATGCTGTTCTTCAAGTCCTGAAAAACGTTTAATGTAACCTGTTGTCTTTGCTAAAGTTCTTCATCTGTTAAGTATGTACTTACCTTTAAATTTCTCAAGTGTCAATATCATTTCAGCAGTTGTTCCACGTACTTTTATTACCGACTTGAATTTTGAGACTCAAAATCCTGCCTGGCACAGAACATCTTTATTTTCACTTTTTATTTTTTAATTGCCATACTGGTTGCGACAACAGGAGATCTCTGCAGACTCTCTGATTCTTTGAGGATATTAACATTTGTTTTAAAGTGCTTTTCTGTTAGTATTAATTCTCAAGAGTTCCGCTGCTGCCAGGCAAATTTTGTCTTTATATTATGGAGAATAAACAGCACACACCATAGTTTTGATAATGCAGAACAGACTGTGTGTATCTGGCAAGAGCAGAAGTTTCATGTTTGACACAGCAGAGGTAATATTCACATCCTCTCTGCTGTTTACATGGGCAAGAGTCAAGTTCTTATGCTTCTTTATTTGCATGGTCATGAATGCAAAGTGCATGTCTCAGGGACATTTTCTCTCTATCCTCCTTCCTGGCAGATGCGTGCACTGAGTGCAGCTGAGAGAGAGATGATGTAAAGGAAGAAAATCTCTGTCATGATTGATTCTAGATACTTCGTCTTATTGTTTTGATACCACAGGTAGCCCCGTAGCAAAAAAACCCCACCAAAACCAGAAGCCAAACAAAAACCTCATCAAAACTCTCTGACCCCATAACCAACAGTTCGAAGGCACAACAATGTTTACCTAATGTGGTCCTTTTCATGTCATCCTTTTTGTTTCTAACACTTCAAGCTCAGGTCACATTAGTTTTGTTTTGGTTTTTTTCACAATGTGTTCCTGTGCCACCAAGCAAATTCTCCCATCCATCATTCTTTGCACTCAGAAGTGAATTCTGTTTTCATTCCCGTGGCACCTCCCTGCTTTTGCCTCTTTACCATTTCTTTCTTTTCTTTAAACGGGTCTTTTCTGCTGTTTCCTAACAAGGTAGTGTAGCACTGCTGTCCCACATTCCTCTAGGTGTGTTCAGTGCTTGCTCCTTTAATGGCAGCTGCCACAGAAGAGAGGTCAGGAGACACCACCAGAATCACTCCACTCTCCTGTGCTGTCAGAGGCAGCACGGGTCGGAGATGAGCGCGCTTCCACGAGCCCCGCTGACACGCAGGGAAGGAAGCTCCAGCCCTGCAGAGAAGGTTCTCCCCGCTCAGCCAGCCCTTTAAATTCTATTCCATTAGCAATCATGGAAGCCACTACAACATGGGGAGGAGAGAATACATCCCGCAGTGAGTCTGATGATCAAAAGAAAGTTTGATTAAAAAACAGTGTGTAGATTAAAGGCTAATTGGTTCTTCTTTCATTAATAGCAGTCTTTATTTCTTGCAAAAGTTAAATAGCTTTGTAATTAACAGTGACAAGTTTAGACTAGAGAAGGCTGAGTTTAAGTCTCTGTTAATGACTGTTTCTTGGCTTTTAAGGGAGGAGTGAAGGCTTTCAGCTACTGATCTTCTCCCTTCTTATTTACTATTTTTTAAAGGAATGTCAGATGTATGTTTTAATCTTTGTCCTCCTGTTGGCACTTACTAAATGGATTAGGTCTAATAAAATCTATCCTCTGTTCTAAATAATCAGGTTGAGCCAGAGCTTCTTGCTCTGCACTCTCTTCTGGCATCTTCTTTGCCTATTCGAGATCTATATATGGTACTGTCCCATAAAATGTGGAATTCAGGCACAAGGTCAAATAATTTCAGTTGTTGACTGAGAAGCTATACATCTGTCCAGCCCATTAGTACTTAGGCTAAACAGTTTTGGGGTATAAAATTGTCTTTCTGCCTATAAAGGGCTCAGAATATTTACAGGATTTAATGGTATTAAAAAAAGACCACCTCAAAGATGTTGCAAATGCCCATTTGCATTATTTTTTCCATTGATGTCTTAGAAATGGTTGCCACCTTCCTGGTAGTTTTGCAAAGCGATTCCCCTTTTCTGAATCTTATACGTGCCACAGCTTTTCACTGAGCTGTCCCTGAAAACAAACTGCATAGTCTGGGTAGTAAATCAGAGCAACTCTGATTTACTGTACTTTGTATGCTAAGGTAAGCTTTTGGCAGAGCAAATGCATAAACTGCAGAAAATCTTTTCTTAAACAACCACAGGGTTCAGCTGCCCTTCAAGGTTTCTGTAAGGATGTTTAAAATTATATTGCCTAGATTAGTATCTGTGGTAGATAAAGCTTCTCTGAATACTTTGTTGCTCAAAAAAAAAAAAAAGAGTATTACATGGCTTTTTCATGATTTTTACCTTTTGAGTTGATGGTAATTGAATAGTTCCCTTTAAGAATATGTCAGGTGGAAAGATCCCCTGTGTACTAAATGGATACATTTTTGTCTGAAGAGACCAGTGCTTTGTTCAGTCTGTCCATTTTAATCTTATTCTTGCACAACAGACTTACATAAAAGCGACGTTTCTTCTAGGTAACAAAGGGTCAGAGACCCAAGCATCAGAGAGAAGGAAGATGGGGCTGAAAGCAGCATCTGCTTATGTCTGACTTCTTGACAGAGAAAAACAACCGTGAAATACCAAGTTGGGAATTCACCTTTTCTTCATAGATTAAGTTTTAGGTTTTAACAGTTTTCTTTTTCCCCTCTCATACCTTACCCTCTGTTCCTAGCGTATAAATCTCCGCAGTGTGACAGGATGTAATACCCACAGGATTAGTGATTTAGGTCTCATTTGCTGCCGTTTATCCGTCAGTCAAACTTGCCAAAATTCAGTGGAGTTATAGATTGACCATTTCATGCTTCTTTCCTTTCTCGGCCAAGATACTATTGATCTCAGATTGTTTCTCAACATTCAGCTTTCCACATCACAATTGCCACAACCGTCACCAGGGCTCCTTGACTTTGACATATCTTTTTATAGAGGAATTCTTGGTCTTGCTGGTTGAATCTCAATTTGTCACCTAGAGTGGTGGTTCACTCAGGCCAGAGGTTAGGGACGTGGTCCTAGTTGCATGTAGTTATTTACCCACCCAGCCTGCCTTTAATGAATTTCAAACCCGGACGATGAATGTTGTTTTAATAGCTGACTTGGTGAAATTATATAAATCTGGGACCTGATTCTTTTCAGGGTTTTAATCCATGTTTCATAAACTTAGTAATTCCAATAGACACACCAACTCCGTAGTGGGATGTATGCTTTTATGCCGTAGCAAGATGAACATTCACACCTCAGGACCGCACTCGAATTTACAAGGCTGCATGTCTAGTGTAGTTTTTGTAGTCTTTGGAAAGGCTGCCTTACTGGAGCCATATGGCTGGATTGTTAAACATCTGTACCATAGGAGGAACAATTCCAAAGCTTCCTGCCATCTGGAGGAATTACAATACTTGCAATTCGGTGCATATGTTACAACAACACACCGACACCGCAGCGGAGCGTACTTATGATGAAAAGAGAAAGAATAGCTTATGTAATCAGTGCAAAAGTTGTACGTTCTTAGAAAACGTTGAATCAGCAGCTCAAACTTCCTGAATATTCATAATGTTTGTTCATATGTCAGATTTGTTGATTATTTGCACTTTATAAGGCAGTAGCTCGTTAACATTTGAGAAGAAATGTTGTCCCTCCACTTCACACCTCAATTTTAAATTCCTCATGGTGAGCATTCCTGTAACTTGAAAATATATTGTTTGAAAACTGCTGGACTTGGGAAATATATTTGTCTTATCTTTATAGACACACATTAAAGCTGGTGCTAGTGCTTTCTGTAAGAGCCTTACTGATACATTATTCAAGTACGGCGTTCTGTACATCAATAATGCAACATAAATTAAGGGGAGTGATATAGCAGCACATAGATACTTCGCATCCAGGGACATTCTTTTTCTGATTTAGGATGCACGAGTGTGAGAAAATGGTGTGGATGGCCATTCTGCACGTAGCGTTATTAATTACAGCGTTGAAATGACGGAAGGAGACGCTTTGAGGTGTCTCCTTTCATATGCATTGGAGATGACTCTGTACATCTTTTCCCAGTGAAGAATATGGGGGAAATAATTTAGGTCCTGCGTTCCCGTCTGAGGGGAAACTTGTACAGGAATTAAGAAATTCTGCTTCTAATAGTAGTCAGAGTCATAGTATCAGCAAGATTCTTACCACTGTGTGGTGACGGGGGGGAATCCCTGTTTGCTGTTGAATGAGCAGGAGAGCTGAGGGGAAAGCAACAGAACTGGGTATCTGTGTTGGACTTCTGCTACCAGAAGTTAACCTGGGAGCCATATACCAATGTCTCGTACAGCCTTCTACAGAGGCCAGTGGAGCAGACCCCAGCTCTACAAACAGCAGAGGCCTTTGCTTAGTCATTCTGAGCATCTTGGGAGGCAGGTGTGTGTGGCTAGAAAGAGGGAGACCAGCCTTAGAAGTAGGTCAGTTCGTTTTGTGGCATAGAGGAAGACACTGGGGTACTATTTAGCCTAAAGATAATGGAGAGCCCTCCTTGATGGGAAGGTGAAAAAATCAATTCTCATCTCCCATCCATCATTTTATATTCGCAGTCAGCTTCTGGATGCTGATGGATTTGCAAAGATGCTGGTGAGGAGTAGTAATGAAATAAGGGAAGGACTTCTGGAAGAAATACAGTAGGAAGAGAAACAAAATGTTCCTACAAAAGAAAGAAAATAGCGTGAAGTCGCAAAGGAGTATATGCTGAAGCTATATAATGTCTCAAGGGGCTTAATAAATATCAGAGGAAAAATTATGCAGGCATTATAGTTAGAAAAAGATTTAGACTGTTGCTCGTGTAGCAGTAAAAAAGCTTTTCAGGCTGCTTTAGGCAATCTCAGTTGGCTCAGTATAAAAGAGTACTGGGAATATAGATACAAGAGGAGGCACCAGATCCAGGGCTCCTCATAGTACTCATGCTAATGGCCTGGATTCCTGAAAGCTTCAGCAGGATCAGAAAAAAGGCACAAGAATCGTAGGTGAGAGTTCATTGTTGAATTCAAAGAGCCACACAAAATTTAGTTCATTAATTTCCCCACATTTAGCAAAGGCAGGTTGGGCACCAGCTGCTCCATGTTTGAATGGACATCTTCACTTCATCCTTGCTTCCACATCTTCTCTACTGTCTCAATTCCCTTTCAAAATCCCCTTCTTCCTCCTGCTTTAATGTGCTTCGGTGTTGTTACTGCTGCTTTGCACTGATCTAGAATGGTGTGGAGGGCACCAGTGCTAATCCACAAGAGCTCAGTGGCTGTTACGGCTCAGTCCTCTCTGCCTTGCTGGTATCCTTTCACTTGCATAGACTTAAAAAACCAAGAACTTGTCCGTCCCTTCTATGAGTGAACTGTTGTTGAGGATGTATTCATACAGGACATTTCCAGCTCATCAAATTAGAAAGGCACAGAACTCCAGAAGACTTTTCCCTCCCAAAGAGTTTAAAGTTCATTAGTAGGCCAGACATGTGGTGAGCTGGGTTAACTTACTGAAATCAATAGGGTCAGAAAGAAGAGAGATGTGTGAAATGAAACACATTTCTAAAATGGAAGTTTTCTTGACCACTCCTTTAGATTTAGAAACAGATTTATTTTTAGAAATAGATTTATTTCCCTTGTGCTCTGAAGAAGTTTTAAAGCCTTGTAGAAAAGGAGGGAGGGAGAGAGGGAGAGGAAAGGAAGTTACCTAAATCTAGATGGCCTTTAAAAAGAGCTTCTGATATACATACAAAATTTGAGATAGCATCTTTTTCCACATCTTTTCTGTTGTAGTTTCCTCTGGCTCTGACCCTCCCCTGACCAGTTCCAGAGTCTTTGTCAGTCACAAATTAACTCTTGATGTCTGGGAAGCTGTCATCAGATGTGGGACACTGTTCTGAGGCAGATTCCTTGTTGACTGAAAAAAAGGATCTACTGCAACCTATGCCAGGTGTAAGCACCAGTGGCCCCTCTTCCTCATT
>WUAM01000287.1:71926559-71975070 GCA_024336885.1 Actenoides hombroni
CCAAGATGCTTATCAGCAGCCATTATATTTAGGTGATAATCTTTTGAAGTTCCAAATTGACCAAATAACCATGGCTCAATATCACGAGAAGAGTGGGATAAAGGCATCGCACGGTGCTGTGGGTTACCCCAGTACCTGCTCGCTCGCTGACCTGCAGAGCCCACTTTCCCTCACTTCCCCCCGTGGGACAGGGGAAGAGGAAAGGAAGAGTAAAAAGAAAGCAAACATGTGGATCGGGATAAAAACAAAAATGTTTAATAAGCAAAAGAGATGTGGAAGAAGAGAGAAACGAATGAAAACGAGGTGTGCAAAGGCAGTCACTCACCACCTCCCATTGATAGCAGTCAGCAGAAGATGGCTAATCTCCCCAGATCCTCTCCTCTCCCATTTTACTGCTGACACTATAATGCTTGGAATCTCTCTTGGGTTAGTTTGGGTCATCTCCTGCTTGTGTCCTCTCCCAACTTCTTGCACATCCCCAATGTATTCACTGAGAAACAGAGAAAACCTTGATGCTGTGCAAATGCTATTCAGTGACAGCTAAGATATTAGCATTATCAGCATTGTTTTGCTCACAAATCTGAAACACGGCACCATCCAAGCTGTGAGGAAGAAAATTAACTCCATCTCAGCCAGACCCAGTACACACAGATATACTGTAGTTAGTAAAACCTACTCATCAATATGATCCTCATGAAATCTCCTTGTATTGTTTTTTGATCTTTACACCTCTTAGTTTGAGTAGTGACAGGGAACTACTGGGAAAGCTGGTGTGAACCACCCTTTTCAAATATTTATTCACTCACTTCAGAACCTTGGAAAAGACAAGCCAGTGTTGGTGGTTGCCTGGGATAGCTGAAGGTTTGTGGGTCTTGCTCCTACCACCCTCTGGTCTCCCAGACATTGTAAACCGTGGACATCCTAAATATGTCACCCTGTGCAGGCAGGAGGAGGCGTTTGGCTACCTGGGTGCCTTTATTTATAGTTCAGCTATTCCTCGTCTCCTCTATCACAGGGATGAGACTGACTGAAAGCACTTGGCAGATTGAATTTGGCCAAAAAGCTGCATGTTAGGCTTTTAGCTTCTTCCTGTGCATAATGTACATTTCTATGTGAACTTTTGGAATGTGTGTCTGTAATTGTTATGTCCTTTTAGCAGTCCCTCTAAAAATAGCGATGACATTCACACCAGGAACACCACATGAGCCTGCCATAGGAACTACCCGACCAAACCAGTTGTGTTTGTTGATGTTGGTTTCTCAAATGCTGGGTAATGCCTGGGAGTGCCTTTACTGGGTGGGAATTGAAAGAGATTGTAGTTGCCTTTGTTGCCTGTTAGCTTTGTCTTGTGCGGCCTGTGTTCCATGTCTGATGGTAGGATAAAGATGTATCATTCCTCAGATTTCCAGTTGCTTTTGCAACAGCATCCATTTCGGATGAATATGTGATAGACTACAGAAAACAGGCGAGCTGCTTTGTGGCTTAGTACTCTGTTATGAAACAAGCCTTCAAAATTTGTAGAAAGCCATCACATATGTGAAAATGAGAAGTACTTACAACTCGGAAGCGTAAATCATTTTAGGCCAAAATGTAAAAATATTAAGATGCCAAATTGTGCAGAAAAGTTGTGCTTTCATATGGATGTACTGTTTCTTTCTGTAGCTTTATGGAGCAAAGCACCTTCTTGAGACATTTGCAGGTGATAGTGAAGCAAAACTGCATGTATTCTTCATGGGGACAAAAAGAAAAGCATGTGATGGGGCAAAATGGATAGGCGTGAATTAAAAGTGCCCAAAGTGCACAGAGATGTCAATTTTAGGCTTGCAATAGTCAGTAGGCAAATCAGTGGTTGGTTTTGGTTCCCTAACTGTTCTGAGTGAAAGATGATGATGATGTTAGCTGATAGCTTGAACAGCATCTGTTAACACTTCATACTCTAGTACCGTGTAAGAGTATTAATCGGGTATCAAAAAAGCTCATCAGAGACAGCTCTTCTAACCAGCCATGGATGCTTCCTCTAGAACCAGATATTCTTTGACTGTTGACACAGACATTTTCTTTTTCTTTTTTAGTACAGGATTATAGCAATCCACTTCAGATTTGTGTATTGTTGCACATGCTTTTCACTTTAATAAAGGGTTTTGAAGGCTCCCCAGGGAAATGTTTCATGAAACTTCAGTCCACAGCAGATTTGATCACAAAACATTTTTGAATAATTTATCTGAAGCTTGGTATTTCTGACATAGGTATTCACTTTTGCAAACCTCACTTTCTCAAATCTATTTAATCCCAAAGCTTTCCTTCTTTTTATCAAGATTTTTCCTTTGAGCACTACGATTTATTACTGTAATGCCCCGAAATCCATGTGCTAGACTGCTATAGGTAGCCTTCCTTGAGAAAGCTTACAACTTAAGTGTGTAAATTGAGACAAATAAAGAGCTTTTTTTTTTTTTTCTCTGATTGAAAATAAGAAACTGTGTAAAAAACTCATTGTAAGCACACACAGAAAGAAATCAAACCAGGTATTCAGTACAGCAAGCAACAACAGGAGGCTTTCAGTTAGAGCAGCGTAGCGCGTATGCGAGCTCTGCTGAAGCAAGTCACTGGTATGTATCTCAGGATCTGATATTGCCACCTCTGCATTTACAGTAGTCATGTTTTAGGAAAACAAAGTTTAAACAGAATTCCTTTTAAAAGTGTCAAAAATGTTCTTTTTTTTTTTTTCTTTCTTTCACCAAGTAGTGTGTAATAGCATTTTCTATGCAGGTGTGCTGTATCATTTACCTAATGGTAGAGCACAGACATCATCAATAGCTGCTGATAACGTAGGTAAAAGTTCTCATTTCCACCTCCCATCTTGTATTTTCAGGCAGCAGTGGGAATCACAGGAGTCAGAAAGTACGTTTTACCGTATCTCATTAGTAGGAAGTTTCTCTAGACAATTAGACATGACTATGAAATTAGACTTGATCCTGAATCAGCTGACCTCCTGCAACCTACAGATGGTTACAGAAAGTTCAGTGGCTTGAGATGAGAATCAGCCCCCAGAATTATACAACAGTTTGTTTCATGGGGTCTTTTTTGCAGTTCTTTTCAAGTAAGTTGCTCTGAAACACATTGCTATGGTTCCTTTTGAAATGTGAGAAAAGTGAAAAGTGGCTGCATTTAAATATTCCATCCCCAGTTATGTTCATGTAGCTTATACATTAACATGATCTTCAAACAGACTGTACTTCTATCCTTGATTTCATCAGGGTGACCTTCATCTGCAGTGTGTGGCTTGATCTTAAATGGAATCTGAAACGTGCCGGTCCTCTAGGGCCCACGCCAGCTAATCGCCCGGCCTCAGAAATGTCTCCATATTCATCCTGTTTGGGGGAGAAACACAGAAAGGATTTTTGTTAGATTGGCTTGATGAAATCTGGAATAAGAATGGAGAAAGATTTTTGTTTGAAAAATCAATAGTTTATTCAGTGTTCCACAGGACTAAAATTTATCTAGGAGAATTGGTGTCATTTAGTTTTATTAGGTGTTGTATTGCTCAGCAAAGGTAGCCAGAAGTATCATACAGTCCAGATGTCTCCATCTGTCTGCTTTTGATCTTTCAGGAACAACATTTCTGATGCACCCACCCTCACTTTTACACACAGCACATACTCTCTGCCTATGAAAATCAATCAGCAGTGGAGCTGTGTCATTCCCTGACAGAAAATGTAATTTTCTTGGCATGAGACCCACAATTCAGGGCAAGTCAGTAATCTGAGAACTACAGACATGTAGCGGTGCTACCAGATCCAAAAATGAGTGTTTCATAGGAACAACACCACGATGGAATTTGTACACAAAGAAATTCACTTAATGGCCTAAGTGGGTAACTTATAGCGAAATATGTAAGTGCTGTAATTTTGAGGTGATGTCCAGAGAACAAGGCAAGATGCCTTAGTTATTTTACTAGACTGTTCAGGCCAAAGTCCTGCTCATGTCTTGCTCGCTGTAGCAATTCCGAGAATCTTGCCCTTGTTACAAATGGGGTTTTTTTGATAATAGCTCATTTGCTTTGACATTATCCTCTATGCTTCCTCTATCACTGCTTAAATCAAATAGCTACTCAGCCAGTGTTGGAACCCATCAATTCTTGGTCTATTTGAATGATAGAGTCATAGTAAGAAAGCAGAGGTAGCTGTGATATGAAGCAAGGCAGTAGTAATGTACTAGTGAAATTTCTATAGCGAGGCTCGCTCAGCTAGAAATGCCATCCCGCAACTGCCGAGTTTCATACCGCTCTGCCACGTCTGATACAAGTGCTCCCCAGTTCAGCTCTAATTCAGTTATCACATGGCTCAGCTGTAAGGCACTCTGTGTTCCTCCAGTCTTCTTTATGATGGAAATGTTTATTTCTGACTTAGCCGCTTTTAGCTAATTTCTAACTTCGTACTTCGCAACCGGCAGCTCGCTTTCCGTTCCAACGCAACTCTGAGGAGAGCCCAGCCTGCAGATGAAGGTACCCGTAGCTGAGTGGCAAACAGCCACTCCTTCAGCTGTCCTTCCTACTGCCTCCCAGCACAGGGAGTTTGGTAGATCAGATTGTGCTTGCTCTTCTTCTGGTAGCTTTGGCTGTTTCTCCATACATTGGAAGAAAGCTGAAAGGAGCAGGGTTATTAGTTAGGCATGAACTCTATTCCCCAGCCTGTCAAGAATTTCATTCCCTTAGGTAGCAAAAAAACCCAAAAATCCCTTAAGTTTAAGAACAGAATGATTGGGGAATATTTCCACTGGCTTGGGCACAGGAGAATTGCTTCTTCCCTCTTCCGTCCTCAAAAAACTTGGAGCCTCCTGCTGGGAAATACTATTTGACTGCATTTAGTTTTGATGGCGTGAGGTCTGGTAGATTGCACACAGAGAGAAAGGAAGACAATGTGTGAGAGTAGATGTTAATATTTTGACATTACTTAGAAAAAGATAGTAACGCTCTTCCTAAAGGTGCAATATAAAGCACGATTTGCAGACAAATTGTCATTAAGTTTGCTGGTTGGATGACTCAAGTTCCAGTAGAAAATTAACTAGTGAAAATGTATTTTCTACAAATTGCTGGAAAGAGTTGGTCAATTTACCAGACTGGAAGGAGTAGACAAAGGGCACAGAAGGGGAAAAGCTTTCCTGGGTCAGAGATTCTGCTTTGCTGATTCAGGATGTCTCTTAACCTCATTAACAGCTTGAACCCAGTGATAATGATTGTTTTGAACCCTCCAGTGAGGCAATGGGAAATCGTTTACCAGAAAAAGTTAAATGCTGGAATTATCCCACAGAATAATACTGTATTAGTACATTGATCAGCAGAATTGATCTCGGCATAACTCTTTCCTCTCGAGATGGTAGAATGCAATGATTATTTCTAGTTAAAGCAATCGCAGAAAATGCATCAAATCAGTTGCAGACCTTTAAACGATCAACTATCAATGTTTAGCTGGTATCAGAAGAGTTCTCTATGGGCTCAGATTCACTTTCTGTGATGGCAGTGTGAACGACTGAACCCTGGAAATGGTGAGTGATTTGGGAGTGTGACTTGACTTAGCATGGTCAGGATTTCACCTGAAGGTGAAATTTCCCTCTTCACCCCGCAGAGCAAGCCCAGGTGCTTTTGTCTCATCATCCCTACAGAGCACTGGGGGTGAGCAAGAGACTTCCCTGTGTGGACACTCTGACCTTGGTCTGAGGCCTTACCTTGAGATGTGATGTTAGTCATCAGCCTGTTGAAATCAGGCCTTGGACAGATGCTTGGTCTTCATTGCAGAATTTTCCTAGCTCTTGAACTTAATTCCCTCGTGCTTTTGCACACACTCCTCTTGCCAGAGCTTGCTTGTGGCTTTATCTATGAACTAACAGATTAGTGTTGCTTTTACCCAACCTTGTGACCTGCCCACTTTGCAGGGTAGATGCACTTCAGTGCTCAGAGCCCTGCAGTGCCTTCCCACCATTCCCTTTTTGTGCTTTGAAGTGCTGCAAAGCTCTTCTGTTATTCGCGCAGCCAAAGATACAAAGCGGTTCAGCTTGCTGACCCCAGTTCTGCTCTTCTGACATTTGCTGCTACAAGGAGGCTGCTTTTCAGCTCTTGTTCAGACATTATTAAATGGCAAGTACTATCTTCCATTCTCTCTCTACCAGAGCAGATGAAGCCAATGGGGCATCAGAATGGCACAAAGAGTCTGTTAAATGTGTGACTCCCATCGAGCTCTCTTTTTGTAGGGCTCTAACCTTCTCTATTACTGTCACTGGCACTATTTTATGGTCACTGATGCGATGCCATTCCTGTCTCAGGGCTGTGCTGCACCAGCTCAGCTGTTCCTCAGAACCAACCAGACAATTCCAAGAAATGCTCCACCAGTCTCACTTTTCTCAGGGCACCTAGAAAAAGTGGCAGTCTCTTCTCTGCCTTGACCTTCTCTTGGCACGGTTTAGTTCCTCTGGGGAGACAACTGGCAGTTTGAAATGCTGAGGTCTGGTTGGGATTATTCCAGGTCCTGTAAATAGCCCAAGTCATCTGCCTGGGACACTCAGCTGTGACTAGAAGGTGGGAGGCCCTGTGTTCACCTTCTTGTTAGTCATCAGAGCCCCAGATTGCCATTTATCTGCTAACAGAAATCTGAGCTGAAACTATTGTAGATTTTATGCTTATTAACAAATCTTCACCTCCTGGCAGATTCATATAGTGATTTACTGATATGTTGTCAATGACAATACTGACATGTGTCAGATTCTGCTCGCGGGAGAAGACAAAATTCTCAAAATGTAGCTCCTCAATTCTTTTACTTGAGACATTCACAAGGCATCTCTGGCATAGCTACTCCCTAAGCTTTGGCAGGGTGTCAAGACTTGAGGATAACACAACCTAGCTGCTCTCTCGAACAGATCGATACCTCGCTAAGGCAATGGTCAGAGACTCCCCATGTCCCAGATGACAAGAAAGACCATTGATTCTGTCCTGATTGCGTAGATTCATAGTCTCTAATTCCAAATCTGCCAAAAAACGTGATAGAATTGCACCTAGAGGAAAAAGAGTTGATCTTGCGACCCGTTTCTGTTATATGATCTGCATCAGTCTCATCTTTACTTTGCTCACATTGATCTCCTTGTTTTTTGTGGTTTTTTATTAGTACTTTCATCAGACGCCAAGAGGGAGATGAAAAATATGGGTTGCCATACCCTGAAACAATAAATTCCTCAAAGCCTGAGCAGGCTTTGAGATCTCTTCATATCTTCATCTATTAAAGTTGCTAAACCCTGCATTAAAGTGCTATCCAAGGTGATAAATTAACGAATGTATCCTGAATGATGACTGCAGAAATAGACATTAAGCAATGCAAAGAACTATTATCCCACTTCATTGAAACAGTTACTCAGGAAACCATCTAATCAGCATAATTCCTGATGGAAAGTCAGTGATTTAGAGAGGGAATCTTCCGTTCCACAAATAAGCAATAATCTAAGAATGAGGAAAGCCTACCTGGATGCATTAGCTGTAGTCATCTTTCTTCTACTATCAAACCTTCCTTTTCTGAGCACATTCTAAGAGTATCCAGCCAAAAGCTGACTACAGGCTTATCTAATGAAGCTAATATCATAGACTCAGCACAATCTGGATTTGGGCCAGTACATTAAGATGGAAACACCAGAGCGGCCCTGGATGAATAGATTCCTAATGGATTAGGGTCAAGCATCTTTTTCATCCTTTTTCATCTTCTTTGACCTCTCTGCATTATCTGAAACCACTGGCCAGGAGAACTGCCATTTCACCTGACAGAATTATTCTTTCCCCTAAAAGTGGCATGAGGGACTGGAGCAATGTGCTAAAGTGGCCCAAATTGTTCCACATATTAGATAGTTAAGGAAAACATCACTTTTTCCATTAAATTTCTGCTTTATGTAGTCCAACGATTATCAAGCGTGGGGCAAACTGGTTAGATGACCTGAAGCTAAAATACCAGAAACATAACAGAAAAAAATGCAGGTCTACCTTTTATTCCCAGCAAATACATTAAATTGGTCAGGGTTTGGGTGACATCAGTGTCTAGTGAAGAAAAACTGGCAGAGGAAAGTATTTTGAAGAACTTGCAGTCATGGGCCAGCGTCCTTTTGCCGCATACGGGGTCGCAATACACCAGTTCCATGAGTTTTTCCTCATGTTGAGGTGGAATTTCCTGTGTTTCCCTTTGCTACCATTACTTCTTGTCCTATCCCAGGGCACCACTGAAAAGAGCCTGGCCCCTTCTACTTGTCACTCATCCTGCAGATATTTGTAAACATTGATAAGATCCCCTCTCAGGCTTCTCTTTTCCAGGCTAAACAGCCCCAGGGCTCTCAGCCTTTCCTCACCAGAGAGATGTTCCAGTCCCTTCAGCATCTTCGTAGCCTCCATTGGACTCTCTCTAGTATTTCCCTGTCCCTCTTGAACTGGGGAGCTCAGAACTGGACACAATACTCCAGTTGTGGCCTCACCAGTGCCGAGCAGAGGGAGAGGAGAACCTCCCTTGACCTGCTGCCCACACTCTTCTTTATGCACCATTTCCTAATTTGTAGATAGGAGACACAAACAACCCATTTAATAGACCTAAATTCAAATTCCAGACAACAATTAAAAAATTCAGTGCTGGTGTTCAGAGAAATCTATGCAGTCATTTCAGGTATGAAAAGAGTTTATTTAATCTTTAGGTCTATTTCCCTGAGGAATGACCTTATATGTTAAAAAAAAAAAAAAAAAAGAAGAAAGTACTGTTTGTAATTATCAAGGAAATGATAAGCATCAAATGAAATGTTACAGAACCCTTTTGTTGACTATTCCATGATAAGGAGCAGTTGCTGTGTAACCTTGAGTATGGCCAAATAACTCATGCTAAACACATTGCTACAAAGATGGCATTTTGGCAAGGATTTGATGTAGGTCATTTTATTACCAGGCTGAATCAAACTACAAACTGATCTTAAATTCATGCCAAGAATGCTAATAATAAACTGATCAATGAGGTGCTGGGTTGTTCAAGAGAATTGGTCACAGGAAAATGCAGACGTAAAAAGTCTGCAATTCCAAAGGTTGAACTGCTTGGGCCGTTATACTGGGAACAATTATGTTCCTTGCATGAGTACAAGTTTTCTTTACACCAGGGGCCTTGAGCTGAGTGCTGAACAGGACAGTGTCAGAAAGTATATACTTATCTTTATTTTTCTTGACCTTTATGTGCAAGTAATTTTTATGGTTCCATTAACTAGTAAGATCATTTGCAAACCACTGTACAAAGTATATTACGAAGAATGCCTTGGGGACCATTGTATCCTATTATGTTGAATGTTAATAGAATGAAAAATTAATTCAAACTCTAAAGATCAGAGACTTCCCTTTTATAGGGGAAATTCAAAATTTTATTTGCTATGGTAAAAATTTAGACTTGTACCCTAATATGACTTTTATATGGACCTTTACAGGCCTGATTCGAATCGGAGAGTGCAGGAGTCCCATTGTTTGCCTCCTTGAATAAAATGGCTCATGTCAAATCTTCCCCTTTTAAAAAGGGAGGATTTCTGTGACCCCCACGTTTGGGGTTGCTCCTGGTAATTTCATAGCTTTAAACTATATCCTAGTAAGCTCATCATTGCTTGTTTATCAGGTTAATAAACCAGAGATGAGAGAACCTACAGTTCCAAGGAGTGGCTTTACCTTAGTTGACTCTGTAACTGCTCATTAAACGTTGTCATCTTCAGCTATGCAGGAGTTCAAAATACCTAATACCAAAGATGCCGTTCTCTGTAGTGCTTTTTCTTATTTTGCATATCACAAATTGCTTTAGAACGAGGAATAATATCTTCAGTCTTTCTTGGTAAGTCTCACATAGCACTCTGCCCAAGGGACTGCAGCACTACTGCAGCACTACTACAGAAGTCAGCACTTCTCTCCAGAGACAAGTGATTAAGAAAACTTTATTAGCTTAATTAGTCATTACTATTTTATATTTATGTTAACATAGTTAAGGTGTGATATGTTTGTGTGCCTAAACCAACTAAATGTAGACCAGTAATGAGCAGGAGTTTTGTTATTTGGAGGAGCAAAGAAACAGTCCTTTCTCATTCTTCTTGCTCACAAATTATGCCTTGACCTGAGAGCCTAGCCTAATTAAAAGCATAAAAAAGTTGCATATTTTACACGCAAGAATGATTTATTATTGTAAATGTCCATACAGGGAACAGAAAAATCTCAGTTTAGATTTCCATACCTCTAAGAAAATCGATGTGTAAGAGTCACATCAATGAGAATCCTATTCTGAAATGAAGCTATATGGGGCAGAGGTTTTTAAACTATCCCTGTCCCACCATGCTGTGTAACTTCTAGTATGCTGCACTTTTAATAACAAAATAAACGTTTGTGGCTGTTCCGTATGTGGACTCTTGCCATAGGTAACCAGCCATCTTTAAACCATGGCTTGAAGGTGTGTATTTCTTTATTGGAAAACACTGTTTTTCTCATCTTGAACTGAATTTCATCTTACAGCTGTAGAGTAGGATGCCTCACTGTCTTCAGAAACACCAACTCAAATGAAATAAATGCACAAAAGATTAGGGCAATTAGTGACTAGAGAATTAGCTATCAATATTTCATGCCTTTTGCAATACTGTCTAAACACAAGATATGGAATAAGAATAAATTGCACTTTAGACAGGCAGTGAACCTAGAATGGAAATGACTAATCAAGAAAAATCTTGCAGTTGTTACAATGAGGCAACAATCTACTCACTGGTCACATCTGATTTGATGGATAAAGCACAGCGGGGTTTATCCCATAGGTTTATTCAAAGTTCACTAGGGATTGGTAGATGGATTTTAATATACTGTGAATAGCTTATTGAGTTTGGTCTGCAAGGACTCGAACACAGAAGAGACAGTGAAATGTTTCTATCAACTTCGATGCCAGCCTGAGTGCAGGCTCAAGATGTGATCCATTCTGGTAGTCCAAACAGGATGTCAAGTACAGCAGAAATCATTCAAATGTGCTAAGAGGTTGGTGAAAAATGTTTGTGCCCATGAGAACCTGGGCACCAGGGAACTGAAAGGGTGTTTCATATGCTGGCCCAGTGCTACTTTAAGAAGGTTCTCTGGCTGATTTAAAATTAATTGGGTATTTCAGCCTGGTTTTCAGTACAGCAACACAAAGCTACTTCCCAGATCAGCTTTGCTGGCTTTGTTTTAGACAGGAATGAATTAATCTTTGTCTTGAAGTCAGTCTTTCGTAGGCCAGCTTCAGCCAGTTCTTGGTTATGTAAACATAATATCCACATTTCCCATCTGATATAAAAGCACAGGATATACAAACATGGATTATATATAACTTACACTATATATATATATTTTAATACAATGATTTCATTGTCACTATAACATATTCATTAATAACTCATACATGTTAGTCTAGATGGAAATTCTGTGTTCCAACTTAACCATCCCGTTTGAATCACTGACACACTGAGTTTTTGGCAGTGCCCCAAGCAGTAAAGTGGAATTAAGGTAGTAAGCAGAAAAGTTCAGTCTTTAAAGTAGTTGTTCAAGTATTGTCCACGGTTTTTTGTATGTTATGGGCATACTGGCATATGCTGGAAAGTAAGTCAGACACCAGTGCAGCACAGGAGAAGACGAGTCTTAAAACCATGAGCTGTTTCTACTCGGGGGGAAGAAAAGGAGATTCTCCAACGTATATTTCTAGGCAGCTGGCAAGTGAGACAGTAAAAGCAACCAGTTTTTCATACTTTGAACATTGAGGTTATTGAACTTTCAGTAATCCAACAGCAGACAAATAATATGTAGAACACAGTAGTTATGGAAAACTTGATGACCTTGAAAAGACAAGGCTGCACTTGGAGCTGCTGCAGCATGTAGTCAAATTATTTCTTCTCCTTGAGCTATTTTTCACAAATCTGTTTTGAATGTTTCAAAACCGAGCTCCATTTTGTCTTATGAACAGTAGCAGCTCGAGTGCAATAGACAAATCTGCTATTTTGTAATAGAATAATAAGTGTCAGTTTGGTAAAAATTGTATTAGGAAGTAAACCTGCTAACCAAAGTAATTTCTGGTGTTCGAGTTTTTCATTACAAAGAGCTGAAGTGACAAATGAGTTTAGTGCTGTCGAGAGACCTGTATTTTATATTGGTCACTTAGTATTAATTAGATCTTGCAAGTAATTCTTTTTTGTGTGTTTGCTTTGTTTAATATTTTTAAACAAAATACTGCTCTCTAAGGCATCATTTACTGCATGTTTACCAACCACTTATGATGTTTACAGTGCTGTGTATTGTTTCTTCCTTACAGCACTCTGCACAGAGGAGTGTGTGCACGGAAGATGTGTTTCTCCTGACACTTGTCATTGTGAGCCAGGATGGGGAGGAACTGATTGCTCCAGTGGTGAGTAAAGATACAAAAATGTGCTCAAGATATATGCTGCTATTGAGAAAAAGGCCTTAAATAAAGCAGTGGCCTTAGAACTTGGATGTTTTAAGTGGAAAAATGAAGGTTGTCTGTTGGTTATTTTGCAACAATTAATATATGGTAATACCCTTTCCTATGGTAATGACTTTCACCTTTTTTGCTTGTTTTACAAAGAAATGTTATATGCAGTGTAGGGTGCTTTTCGTGTCCTGATATTAGGATACCAATATAAATAATATAGCTCTATCATGAAATTTTTCCCTCCTAAATCTTTAATGAAGAACAGTCTTCGTTAAATACTTTGTGGAGTGGTTGGAGTTGTTTGGAAAGGACTCTCTCTAGACAGAATGCTTGTCCTTTTGAAGCCACTGGGAGTTTTGTCATTGACCTTTCATGCTTCCCAGATTCTACCTTCTGACTTGAAATCTGCACCTTAAATTATCTATCCAGCAGAAGTTGGGGAAATGGTAGAGGTGGGAGCTCTGCACCTTTTGCTAGGAAATGAACTCACACATGAGGCTTCCCTTTCTTTCAGCTGGCGAAGCCGTGTCTGTCAGACTCTCTTAATTGGTGATGATAAGTTTAAGTCTCTGCAATTAGTTCATGCTGGAATGAAACAGCCAGTGTTCCTTCCAGTACAAACATCAGAGAGATTCTGTAACACGGGCCTGATACGTTATTGACACAACAGAAATAAGCTTGTTAAATGAAGTCTATTTGTGCATCAGGCAAGTAAATAAAACTGCATCGAGGAAGATGCTGTGAGTCATTTACTGAACGAACATTTCGTTTTGCTTTTGCTTCCTCCCTTTCTCCCAAATTGATTGGGATCTTAAAAAAGAAGTGCCATTACCAGGCAAAAAGATATCAGAAAAGGGATATATAAAGAGAGGCATTAGAAGAGAATAAGGAGTTAAATGTGACTTAACACCTCTAGAGGCTGAAGTCAATGGGGCAGACTCTTCTCTAGTCAAGCTACTGGTGTTTTGTCTGCAGCTTTACTGATGCTTCCTCAGTTACAGCAGAAAAGGTGATAGGGAGAGAGCAGGGAGGAAGGACAAAAAGACAGGCCATGCTTCGGGCTTTGAAGCAACCTTTTGTGATTACCTGACATGTAGACAAGGAAAAAATTGGACAGAATAGCATACTGCATATCTATCTATAACAATACTTTATAAAAGAAAAATAGCACCTGCAGTTGTAAAACATCGTGTAGAATCTTAGGAACACATTTTATCCTTTGGTTATTTTTAGCAATAGATGTATTTAACCTAACAGACAGTATTTATACAGTGCATGTGCACTTAGGGAAGTTAAAAATAACATTAAAAAACAGATGTACACACGTAGATGTATATATTTATACACACACACATCCACAGTAACAAGCACTCCATTCTTAGTAAAAATGAAGAGGGAAGGCTAAGATGTCAAAGGACAGATGGGTCTTGTGGACTAAAACTACCCAGTGACTCTTATTAAATTGCACTAATCTTGCAACTGAAGATAAAAAGAAAAAGAAGGTTTTTCCTATATTGAATATTTAGCTTTTTAAAGTAATTAGGAATATTAAAGCACTGACAATGATTGAGATAGAAACATTATTCATAACTTTTATTTCCGCGCTGGGCAGCAATCCAGTATATTTCATTTATGAGGTTTCAGCAGTGGAAAGAGAAGCGTTAGCCAATTCCTAAATTAAATATGCCCTGTTAACTTTTATAAATGATAGCCCAGGATTAGCTTCAAAACTTAAGCTTTCATTTTATTAATATAATTCATGTGTTCACTGGACTGTAGTGCCCGTTGCCTTTCATTCTATTTGTTACACGCTGGGCATCATGCGTTCTTGTCCCGAGGTCTGATCTGACAGGCACTGGCCGGTGTAACCTCTCTAAGTGTGAATGGTTCACTTCTACTGGAATAATGTATTACCTGTGCCTGCTTCCTTCCTTTTATTTCATTAATACTGGGTTGCTGCTACGGAGGTTGAATGTTTGCAATGACGAATACCATTTGTTGGATCATTCTGAGTGGCTGGCCCTGCAGGGCTCTGCTCTGGAGAAACTGAAGCTGGTGGTTGTAAACGTGCTACCCTACTCCCCGTGGGGCCCTAGAGCTTTCCTAGATGGTCCTCAGTATCTCTGATTTTGTTAAGTCACAGGCATATTGCTTTTAATGTCGGCTGTTTGAAACTCTTCTACTGGGAAAGGGCTTTCTAGCCAAAACAACTCTTTAAATGTAGAACATCTCCCAGGAGCTGTGTTTCCTGAATGATCTCTCTTGAAAACAATGTTGAGATGTGGAGCCTACTTGACACTGGGGGCTGTCTGTTGTTGGTTACTTGGAAAAGATCTAGGGACACTCACTGTTTTTAAGATAGTATCTCAACACCCTGCAGATGAGACCGTTATAACTTTCTAAAAGTTGTACGTAACTGTCATTTGGTTTGATGGGTGAAATTCAACCATAAGCAGAGCTCCAGCACAAGGTCCAAGTGTCACTTCAAAACCAGAAGTTTTTCGGTGCACTGCGAAGACTGCCTGTGCCAGGGGAGGGTATGGATTCTGAGACCGAGCGCAGATTTTGGCAAGGTTTTGGTGTTAAATGCAGTTTCCCAGTGTTAACGTTTTCCCTTGGTTAGAATATACTCAGTTAAATGTTTTGAATAGTTACAGCTACAGCCTGCAGTCACTCAAACAATTTAACCAGCTTTCTCAGACTCTGTTTCATGCTCACTTAAAACTCAGCCTGTAAGACAATCCCAAAACTTGCTGTTCAGCGCAGCTTTCCAGTGACTAATCGTGGTAGGTGTTAGAGTTCATCTGTTGTCAAGGTTAAAACAACTTCAGATGAATTGCTAAACAATTATAAAATAAACCCAAAACCTTGTGCCATATTCAGCTCTGCATGCCTCTGTACCTGTGTTTTACTGCATGCTGGTGTACATCTGTCGATGCCCACGGGCCTAGCCTTGAATTCGTGCTATAAAGCTGCAATATATTAAGGCTTGATTACCATAACAATAAAAAGAGAAGCAATGAGGTATTAACTAAAGAAGCTCTCGAATAAAATGTTTTCAGAGTTTTAATGATGCCAAAAGTCTTTTAAAAAGCCCCGTATCTTTTCCCTTCCCTTTTAAGTTGCCTTAGTAAAACCATGCCCGTTTTGTCCATGCAATCTGCGCTGTTGTTTTTTCTTTTTTTAATACAAAGGAAAATTGCAAATTCTCTGTGTGAACTTACTTGCTCACCTGTCCAATTATTTCAAAGCAATTAACTTCAAACAGTATGATGTACTGGCTTGAAGTTCTGGTAGGAATATAATTGACCGTTGGTGGTTACCTGGCCTCTTCTGGGTCTTGATAACAGCCATCTGTATTTGCAAGCCGTTAGGCCCCAATCCAGCAAAGCACTTAAGCATATCCTTAACTTGACACATGAGTAGGACTTTTCATCTGCTCTAAATTAAGCAGGTGTTTAAGAATGTTGCTGAGTCAGTTTTGAAGAAAGAGCTAAATGGACCTCAGTGAAATCTAAACAAGCCTCTCATTGAATTCAGCAGACCTTTAAGAAATAAGGTGGTCCTTCTTTCAAAACACTAGAACTCATCAGATAATATTACTGAAGACTGTTGTGACTCTCATGAACATTTTTGATTGCAGACAACATCACAGAAATCTTTCTGGTTAAATAGGTTGGTTCACAAAACAGTGGACAACAGATAGGAGAAAGAAAGTTCAGAGCAAGAACCCAAATTAAAAGCAAGAACCTTCCAAAACTGCGTGTGCCAGTTTGAGACATTTCAAAGTAAACAGAGGCTGTAATGAAAAAAATAAAGTGGTTTTCAAAATGTTTGCTTGGCTGTTAGTTTTGGGAGAAAATATAGTACTTGCCCAAAGTGTAATTAAAGAGATGTTGGCATAATAATCCCATACCATCTTTTTTCACTCTGTGTCACCTGAGGGAGAGACATTATAGTATTGCTGTCTGGTATAGACTGATTAGTAATGTACACATATGGAAAACATGGCTTTCTTTGGAAAATATGTTTTGTACAAACTGTGATTAAAAGCCAGAACCTATTTCATCTTTATCTTTTAGTAAAAAATAGCCAAGGTCGTAACAACAGGCAAGTATAACATCACAGCAAGATCACATTTAAGGGTATAGCCCTAGAGCATCTGGAGTGCTTCAGTTCTGAGCCTGGTGATGAATGAGAACTGCAGACACTTTGCTAAATCTGAAGGGGAGTTGCTCGACAGGCTATGGAAAGCAACAGTAGAATCTCAAGAGAAAAGCAGACTATTTTAAAGTGAGTCTGTGGTGTTTTTCAGGCTTGATTTTGACTTCCATGTTCTCAAAATCCTTTGAAGTATTTCTGAAGAAGAAATAAAGTTCAAAGGCAAGATTCCTGGTTTGTGAATATAACCTCAAACAAAATTCAGCCTGATGTCAGGGACTGATCTGCCAGAACCATTAGTTAATTATTTGTCCTCAGCTTTTTAGGATGAGATTGACTGGTAAACTACCAAGGTCCACCAAAGAGGTGCAAAGGTACAAGACCTCAGCTGCTCTAAACTGTTACTGGGGCACTACGTAGATTCAGGGCCTGTTCCTGAAGGACATCATCCGTCCCTGTTTCTTGTACAGGAATTTGTCCCTGTTGTGGGTTTGTATCACCGTGACTGTTGGATGTAGGTGCCAAATGAGGTGACAGAACCAGGTACACTGTTTCTGTTTCCACCAAAGCCCATGTATTTAATATGTCACTCCAGCTGTTGAGTTTAGATGCAGTTTCTAAAGATGTTTGAAGCTGTGAAACTTCAGTTGGAATCCAGGCTTAATTATTGCTTTAGCTGAAACAGAATTTCATATCCCTAGCATGTGGACTTTCAAGTTTTAATACACTTTTCATTTAAGCCAAGCTCAAATTGCAGCTTAATTTTGATGTGATTTGCAAACTCTGACAACTGCGTCGTGCAAAGAGACACGACTGTATGAAAGCCAGCTCCAAGGAGGAGCTCTACGAGGATCTTTCAGCAGCAATTACAGAGCAGAATTGATTTCTGTCTCTTTCAGTTGTAGCAATTTGCTCTTCCTTAGACTTAAAAAATATCCAGCTCACTTCAACCACTGCCGAACTGGTGTAATCAGGTAAACAGCTTGTGTTTAATTTTTGCCTCTGCTGGATGTTGGGCCCACGCACTTGGGCTCGCGTACCCAGGTTGCATGTGTTAAGCAGGCTCTGTAGCAGCATCTTTTCATGGGCCCAGCCTACGCAGGACAGCCTGTAACCAGGGAATAAAAATGTAAACACAAGCTGCTGTTCAGTGCAGTTAGTAGCACAGCAGCATGTCCTGTGTATATTTTTACACAGATAATTTGGCTGCATTAAACTGGGCTAATCCATCATTTTTCATTCGGTGGGAATATTTTCTCTCTTGCTGAAGCTGTTAATATCCACTCAATTGTTCCTGGCGGTTTCTCCTCACTCTGTTAGAGATATGATAGTATCCTCTAAGCTTCTGTCAGTTCACTGCTTTGGAAGAGCTGCAAGCTTATGAAAATCATGAGAGTCAGACGTGGCTTTTCCCACAGTAACGGCAGGGGCTGAGCAAAGGGCAGCAGTTGACTCTGGAAAAGTGCCTCTAGGATTTGCTTTGGGAAGAAATTGCATTCTATACTGACTCTGTGCGATTTATTGATGATGAATACATCAGTTGCCAGTTGTCCTAAGTCATGTACTAAAGTGAGTGAAAAGTAGAAATTCAGCATCCTGTGCCCTTTCATTTTTCGTCTTCATCTTTCCTCTCAGAGTGTGGAAAAGGACTTTTTTCCTTAACTCAGCTGGTCACATCTAAAGCCAAGGTAGTGACAGATGATTTCGCCCCAGCAGTCGCAGCTCTCCTTTGAGACTGCCTCTTCTGAATGATTTGTAAGAGTTGGTTGAGCTCACCTGACTGTCTGCTCCAGTCCCTGGAGTTCTGTCTCCCAGTGCATGCCATTGCTCTCAAGGCTTGATCTAGCAATGTACTTCATGTATATGAATAGTCCTTTTGAAGTCAGTAATGAACAACCTGTGTTACTCAAGTTAGATAAATGCTTAAGTTGTTATCTGAATGGGAATTTAAGGGGTGAGGGGCAAAAATCAGTTTGATGAGGGAGCAAGAGTTACTGAGTGTCATCCAGGCTGAGCAGTGGCAGGTACTTCTTCCAATGAACTAAAACCACTGCCAGCTTAACCGGGATCAAGAGAGTCTCAGGCCTAATGCCAGGTCTCCTGCAGAGCAGAGCACAGTTCACAGGTCAGTGATCTGAACATACTCCTTAGTTCCAGACAGAGATGTTAGTCATGTGCTGAGAAAATAATTTGGATTTGTTGTGTAACAGGCATCCAGTTGTCTAGTAAAGATTTTTTAAAATCAGAAAAAGTTATCAGAATGTCTGCACAATCATATGCAATTATTACAGTATTAGCACAATCATGTCCTCCATTGAATCATTCAGTTATTGGCATGTTTGGCTGCTGTGGTTTAAGAGGTAAGCCCAGAATGAGTTATGTCTGGGAGTGAATATTCATACAAAATTCAAGTTATCTGTTAAAACCAGGCTTCCCATTTGTACCCAGGGTAGTGGTTGATGAGGCTGCTGCATGCTAAGAGTGTGTCTTCTAAATTGGCCTGAGGTAGCAGCATCATTTTCTCTTTCTCTTGATGTAGTCTTTCTATGTACACAGACTTTCTCTCTGTGTTACTCTAAAGGAAGTGACTGTGTGGATCCAGACTGGCGCTGCTGGGATTTACATGGTCAGCTGCGGGGGTCAACAGACCATGGTCCTTGAGTTCTTAGCTAGGAATTAAAGACATACAGAAGGGGTCTTTCCTAATCTAGAGAAATGATACCTTGAAAATTCTATATGTTATATGTTCACCAACCAACAATTGTGTAATTTTGATATGTTTATACATATACATTGATTTAAGGCACGTAGCTGACAAAACAGGAGGTGAGAGGACAGGTTTAAGACCTAAAGACTACATGAGCATATCACCTCATATTTACCCACTCTCTGTATATGAGCAGTATTGAAATTCTGTGCTCCAGGTAACCAAATACTTAGGCAATTGTATGTGTTGTCTGAACTCAACACTGGGTTCATGCTGGAAACCAATAAGGGAAGTTATGGGCAAACCTCACTGTATAAAACCTTAATTACTGCCTGTCATTAGGGCAGTATGTCAGGGTCTGATGCTTCAAAAGAGGGGGTGAAAAGACATTTAGGCTTCAGAGAAGGGAGATGGGAGTTAATGTTGGAAGCAGGCAGGAACAGACATGGAAGTTCCGTACCAAAACAAGACGATCATCTTGGTGAGGTGTTTGTAACAGCATACAGAGGAGCCTGCCCTCCCAAAGCAGAGCCCCGCTGAACTTGGAGCACACCCACCACATCTGGAAGTGCACTTTATAATGTAGCTCTTCTCTGAGGAATGACTTGATGGTTGACTACAACTTTACACTTTGAGGATAATTCTCAGTAAATGAAACCATGGTTACTAGTACTGAATGGTCTAAATGCATTCTCGTGCAGGTTTTGTGTGGTTATGCAAGGGGGAATTTGGCTCCCAGACATCTTTCCTTGGCTGCCAAACTGGTGAGAGCAGAGGAGACTTCATAGAAAGGCAGAGTATGTGTGACGAGTTGTTAGTTTTATTAATTTGACTGAGGTTTTTCTCACTTCAGACAGGATAATAGCTATAAAAGAAAGAACCTACTAAAATATCCTTTTTAATGAACTGAATTGCTAATGCTAAATTTCATTGCTGGAGCATCTTGCAATAATGTGGCTCTAAATGTGCACTACACAAATGAACAGACTTTAGATCAATTTAAAAGTACCATCGGTATAATTTTATGGCTTGGTCACTAAAGAGCTGTCACTTGGACAAAAGAGCAGAATTCCCTCTCCCAAAGTGTAGGCACAAATCTCTGACGTGGACGCCCACTCAGAAGTATTCCCAGGGTTTTTGCTTGCTAACATACATTAAAAAAAAAAAGTATAATGGTCCTTGGGAAAGCTTTTGAACCACTTGTCTCCGTGTTAGGTATGGTGAGATATTTTAGGGAGTGCTTGGAGAGGGCAAATTTCAGCTCAGTGCCCAGCACTGAGTTCTCAGAAAATCCCTTCGCAGCTATTTCAGGCACCCGAACCTGGAAGAGCTTCAGGCCTGCTCTGACTTTTGCTGGGTTATGAGTACCTGTCTCCAGAGACGTGTGCTGTGACTGGGAAAGGTCCCACCGCCCCGTTCAGTGCTCTCGGGATTTTTCCAAAGATGCTGCTCTTCCCAGTCACGATGCAATTTTATGGGCAGTGATTAACAGGTGAAGTCAGAAAAGGGAAACGAAAGCTTTCATTCAGAAATAAGACTGGAAATTTACCTCGGGCTCCCGGCAGGTAAAATTTGCTAGGAAATAGCTGTCATTCATCACCTAGCGTTAGATACAAGCGCTCTCGTGAGCTGATAGCCACGGGCTGAGGCAGTCAGTAAATCCAGTTAACCAGCATCAGTGAGTTTGCCCAAGCAGGGGAGGAGAGGTGGCGGGGAGAAAGCGCGGAGATACACGGCTTTCCCTCTTAGTGATTGTTTCCTGACTTAGCTGTAAATTCCAGCGTCTACGTACAAAGATACTAAAATACTTTGCTTCAAAAAGTAGTGGCTGGGTGTGTGCTAACTACACTTTGGCTGCTGTTGCACTGAACAGCTTTCTGAAAATGAAGTCCCTGCCGTTCGTATCCCCCCCTTCCCACGCCTGCTCCCTGACCCCGTGTTTAACGTAGGCAGTGTCTTTGGCAGAGGAAAGTGTTTCACGCTGAAGTTTTTCCTCAGGCTTCACCCTGATTTTGCATGATCTTAGATAAGCCTCCACAAGGTGAGGAGTCCTTATTTCTTTTTGATTTCCATGGGAATTGAGTGAATTCACTGTGTGGTTAGCTGGGCCTGTATTAGCTGGAAAAGGTCAGCAGAGAGCAGCGGTGTTGGGAAGAGTTCGGCCATCGATGAATATCTTTGCTAAAGATGAGCGAGGCTACAGCGTGCAGCTGGCCTTGGTGTCTCGGGTGGGTTGCATTTAAAATACAGCCTGGAGGCGGGTTTACTAACTTTAGAGATGTGATGATCAGATCTGCAGAAGAGCATGCAGAAGGGATGCAACATGACAGCTTAAAGTGAGAGAACGATACTGCTGATTTACTCCATCGCCCGATGGGGATGTGACAGCCCATTGCATCGTTCTGGTATTTATTGTCTTAAAAGCTATTGCCATGTCGATAAAATAATTATGTACGAATAAGAGAGATCTCTTTAGAGTGAAAGCGAGGGATAAATGTGTCATTGTACAGGTAAAACTTGGGCAAACATTTTTGTTGGAGTTTCTTTTTATCAAAGCCTTACAATCGCTTGCATTTCTAGTAGCTTCTCGTGGCCCGGAGTAGGCCATGATGACCTTAAATCACTACGTGTAAACCAGGAAAGTTTCTGGGAGTTTTCTACTTCGTTTACGCAGTGTTTGTGCTATTGTAAATATGATAGCAGAATTTTGAAATGTTTTCAGAAGTTTCTCTGAGAAATCTTGTTCTCTTAAATTACACTCAGGAAAATCTCTTCTAGACCCCTGAAATGATATCCCGACACTTATTTGTAGTCCTTATAAAACACTGAAAAAGAGTTTGCCATAGAAGCAGATATCTTGTGTCTCCAGTGAAATGAATGTTTGTTGACAGCTTATCTACCTGAGTGTTGTGGAGAGAAATAATGAAATGGCAGAGGACTTCACAAGCGCGTATCTGACTGTAAATCCAGGGGCTGGCAGAACAGAGTCCTCACACCGCTGCTTGTAGGTGAGCGTTTTGCTCTCAGTGCTAATCTAGCATTGCCAGGGAGTGTAGAAGGCCCGTAGTTATCTAAGGAAAAGCATACAAAATGAGGAAAGGTGTTGTGACCAAAGGAAATCAATGAGCAGATGGTGTGCTAGCATCGTACCTGACACTCCAGAGGAGACCGTTGTAGCGTAACCACCGATTACAAACACATAGTTAGGAACAGAGGCCAAGTCCAAGATGAGCAGGGGGAAGGTGATATGCATGGCAGCATGGAATAAAAAGCAAAATAAAGATTGAGGCATGACAGAGGAGGAATTTGGGGGCTAAAATGGAAAAATGAGCAAGGTGAGATGATGGCAAGAAGCAACTGAGGATGGGAAAGAAGCTCAGGGGGCAGATAACTGGACTTGAGACAATGAATAGCTGAATTCAGATATTTTGCAAAATGAACACTATGTTGCGCGTGAGGCACCGTGTTTTTCAGGCTTGTGAGGAGATACTGGCTGATTGGACTGAGCAGAAATTACAGATTTTGTCCAGAAAAGCAAGTGGAAGGACAGGGGATAGAATGGTGGTGGGGGATGCCACAGCCAGGGCAATGCGGGTGGAGATTACAGAGAATTGGAGAGAAGAAAAGGAACGGCGAGGATAAAGGGAAGGCAAACTTCAGCGTGCCAGGAATTGCCTCAGATGGGAAAAGCTGAGATGTTGAAAGAATGTCTTTTTATCATGCAAACGATTTAGTAAAGCAAGAAAGAATCTAATGCTTGCAAACCAGTAGTGATAACCTGCCAGAAGAAGGATTTAGAGATGAAGTGCTTTGGTTAAAGTGGCATTTGTCTTTTTTTTTTGGCGCTGGCGAAGAAACGCGTTTAGGTGTTTATGAAGGGATGTAAACATCTATTCTATAGTAGTCATCGACACTATAGCTTCAATAAACAGTGTTTAATGTTTAAACATGATGTATTGAAGTGGGATGCTGGAAGTTATAGTGCATTCAACTGCCAAAACTGCCTTTTCTTGGCCTGGAAGGGTAGTGGAAGCAAAGAAAGTGCAGTTTCCCATAGTTTTTATTTCGTTCCTGACAAGAATGTCCGGTGAAATACCAGCATTTTTGCACATTAAGGAAAATCTCTAGAGTCAAAAGTTCACATGTATTGCTGCACTCATGAAAATACTTTACACCTTCAGTCTTAACTCTTCCTTATACCGGTCATTTCCTTACAGCTCAGAAAGACTTGATTCAGTGCAGGGATTTTATTTATTAAACATGGCTGTTGTAACCCAGCAGAATATATGAAAGTTTGGGAGTGAAAACGGGAGTTCAGAAGGCCTGAATCTTGTTGGAGGAAGCATGGTAAAGGCCAATTTGTCAGGGAAGCTGGGAAGAGACCCAAGTGTCACCGATAAGGGTGTCACTCTCTTTGTAATGGCAAGAACTCATGAAATACGATCAGTGGTGTGAGAGATGAGTAGAACCAGGTAATAACAATGCATGTTGAGTTTCTGGGTTGTGGAGTAAAATAAAAAAGACACCTGCTACACATAGACTTATGCTCAGAGAATTAGAGGAGCTTCACTGAAGGTGAAAGAAGGAAAGCGCGTGAGAGGTGCCCATCCAGTGCTACTTTGTAATAGCATTTTAACCACGTTCACAGCTTCGGGGCCTGTTTTGCAGAAAGGATTTAGGCCCCATTAAGAACAACAGTAAATGCCAATAGAAATGATGTGTTTATTATTACTGGATGTATTTTCTATCAGGCAGATCTTTGTGGGCATCAACCAGAAAGAAGAGAGATAAAACACTCATTCTTTGATCTTGGAGGGTGGTCCTTCAACAAAACAGTCTCTGCAGTTCATCATTTTCAATATCTCTTCTGCCCATCATACAGCACCTATTCATGTAAAGGCCAGAGCCTTCCAGGCTGAGTGAACCCTGCCCAGAATGCTTAAAAATATGTGTAGATTGGGTGAAATTAGCCTGAAAAATTCAAACTGTAACAGAAACAGCTAAAACATGAAACAATGGACATTTGTGGCAGTAATAGAGGTAAGGGTTTCTTACCCTACCTACTGTCTGCTTAAATCTCACCTTCCTGAACCCTTGGTACAGAGTTGCAGTGTTCTAATTATGTAGCAATATTAGTAAAGCACAAAAATTGATTGCAGGAAAGTTTTAAGCCAAGGAGCAAAGTCTGATACCCTGTTTCACTCAGTGTAAGTTTCCTCAATAAATATCAAAGCCTAGAAACAAACTGCAGCAGGAGGCAATTGGGCAGAAAGATGTGAGGGTTCACGTGGAAAGTCCGTTTTTCCATAGGGATTGCAAGGTTTGCTGCTGGGAGGAGAGCTTGGGAGACAGGACTGTAAGCTTCATGAATTCTTGGGAACCCAGAGTAACCTTTATTCATCATCTACTTTAGCCTGTCTATTAGTGCTTCCCAATCACACGGTATCTAGTTCAACTGTGAGTGAGGGTGATACCACAGTAGGCTGCTCAGAGAGATTGTGGAGGTTGTCCTTGGGGTTATTCAAAATTCAACTGGACACAGTCTTTGGCAACCTCTTCTAACTTACTCTGCATGGAGCAGGGGGTTTGGGCTAGATGATCTCTGGGGGCCCTTTTCACCTCAACTATTCAACAATTCTATGTTTCTATGAATTATTTTACTCCTGTAACTTTAGTGAACTCTGAATCAGAGCAAGAGGCTTACTGAATTACTAGATATGATAGGAACATAGAATATATAAGCAGCAGGTTGGAGTATTCTGAAAGCCCATGGGAATCTTTTGCATAGTAGAGTAAAACTTTATTATGGTGAGCCTATCCAAAGAATTATGTGGTTATTCTCATTCTAAAACCCTGAAATGCCATGGAAATTCTCTTGACAGGATGGATTTTGAGTACCAGTAAATCTAACAATACCAGAATTCTTTGCTCATATTCAGGAATTTAGGCTTTGCTCCCCACTCAGTTTCTAGATGCCTGCATCATGCTGGACATATCCCTTTCCCTCTGTGCATTTCATTTCCTGGTTTATAAAATGGTGAGCCTAACCTCCTTTGTGTAGGATACCAGAGTTTCTAGATGAAAACTGCTACAGAAGAAATAGGTGTTCTCATTAAATTAGTGAGATCAAATGTTGTGTATTCTGTAGTGAATGTATGTGTTCTATCTGGCAGAAAGAAATTATATTAATTAATTACTTTGACATGCAGTCATGATGCTGCAGCCTGTATTATAGATGTCCAGATGTTGGGTTGTTCTTCCAGGATGCAACATGTTTGAATGTATTAGGAGGTGCCTTTTTTCTTTGTGTATGACTATGACAAATTGAGGCACAGCCAAGCTGCTAACTTGCTTGAAGGCATCTTTCACGCTTCATCCATTATATGAGTGATAGGTGGTATTAAACCACTTCTTCTTGGTGAGGAAAAACACATTGTGGATAATGGAAAGGAAATCATCAGCGCTAATATTTATCCTAACTTTGTTTTGTATCTGCATGATCAATGTTGGTTTAATTCACTTTTCGTTCTCTTTTGCTTCATTTGCTTTGTTGTTGTGAAGACGTGTTGCATCTTGGGAGAGCAGAGGATCACATTTTGATCACAGTTTTATTAATGCAGAACGACACAAGTGGAATTGTTCTGAATTCATGTAAATGACAACAGAAACTAAGCCATAGTCAGATGTTTATACTCGTTATTTAACATTTCTGAATTGTTTCCTTATAGTAGGTGCAAGTACTCTTATTGGAAATTTCTTCTAGTTTGATGACAGAAGGAGACTTAGGTAACCCTCATGGGTGCTTATCATGTCTCCTTGCACTGACCAAGTCACCAGAACTGACAGGTTGGTAGAGAGTTCAAAGTTACCAACTTCCTGCAAGTTTAATAAGAAGTGTTGTCTGGATAGTGCAGAGAGACACATTTATTCCACTGTGAAGGGAAGGTTTCAAGATCAAACTCAGAATGAGTTAATCTGTTTGATTTGTCAGCTTTCTGTTCAGCATTGCCCATCCTGGCCAGCCGAGCAGCACAGGTACCCAGGAACAGGTTTGGGGTTGTCTTATGCCCATTGGGGGTCAGATGGTGTAGGGAGGGAAACAGAACACAGACCTGTGTGTAGGAAAACAGGCTTCATTATGTAGATGAAAATTGAAATCTCAGTTCTGATTCTCAGGATCATTACAAATGCTCTTTCACCCACGTCTTTGAAATCCCAGTAGTGTGACTGTGTGGCCAGTGCAGTCCCAAACAAGGAAGTTGCTGCCCCTTGAAGTGCTGCGATTTCTCTTAATCCTTTGTTTTCTGATGGCCATTCTGATTTTCCTTTTGCTCAGTTCAGATGGAATAAGCAGGCAGAGCCAAGAGGAGAACCATCAGAACAAATCAGAGAGATTGGCACTTTTCAAATTTCCATAGTTTCCTTTACACTTTCAAGAAGATGGATCCATGCAAGTATCTTCTGCACTTGGGTTTGAATTGGTTCTGCAGCTAATTAGGACAATTTTCACAAATATCTGGTTCGTGGGCATTTAAATGTGCTGACTTTTCCATATGACATAACATGTGTAACTATTATTTTTTCCTTCTATTATTTTTGTCTTTGCCTTGGTAATTTTTGAGGACAACTTTTACAATTCAATACTAATTATTTCTTTCATTTAATTAATTCTTAAATAACATTTTCATTCTCTCTGCATTTTCAATAGGAATTGAAATTTTTTCTAAGCTATTCTGTGCCCTGATAGATTCCCTAGCAAGTCCTGCAGGCTATAAAGTACTGAAACGGAAATTATTTTAAGTACTTAAAAAAAAATGCCCAGTGAAGAAAATATTGTCTTCTCTTGGTATCAGCTTATGGAACAATTCCTCCTTCCTTTCAAATTTCTCATGAGAAAACTCCTTAATTATTTTGTTACATTACTTGCTGGTTATACCAAGATCGTTGATTGTCTCTTGGTACATAATCCACCCTAGTATTCAGATAGTGCTATCAGAAATTTGTTACACTGGATGCTTATATTTTTATCCAACTTATTCAGGAGTAAACAGAGATCTCAGTGGAAACAGGAATTTTGGACTAAGCAAACCATTTCTCAATTTAAAATGCTTTTCTCAACTTGAAGAGTGGATGAGAAAACATACTGATTTTTAACTTTAATTACTTTTCCTTAGGTAAGTCATAAAAATGCATTGTTTCTAATCCAATAACAAGGCTGCCTTTTGAGACGACACTGCTTCCAGTTGTCTTTTAACCAGACTGTTTCTCAAATTAAGATACAGGATGGATTCACTCCTAATTTGCAATTGAAGGCTGCCACACAGTGCTCTGCTGCAGATAAAAGTCCAAATTCTACCTTTTCTCTAAGACTTTAATGCCTTAAAAAAATGAGATTAGCAGTCTAGCTAACTAAAATAGAAATGGTAAAGCTCCATGCCAGAGCAGGGTACCAGTCTTCATCAAGAGATGTCCTGACTCTGTCAGTGCCATTTTCCACGATGCTTCCCGGAGCTTGTTGCACAACACGGAATTTCCACATTTCTTTACTGCAATTGAATGCTTTCTTTAATAAAATAAGCAGTGATCAGCACAGGTACATGAGTCATGCATCTTGTAAATGAAATTGAGAGTTTCATAACATTCAAGAAAGGCAAGGTGAAGTTCTAGTAAATTAGGTTAAAAATCCAATTTTTCTTTATTGTCGAGAATTTCTTCTTATATTCCCCTTTACAGTGGGATTCAGGGGGGACATGTGTTTTGAAGTTTTCTATTTGAGATATGGCACCGTTGGGGAAAAAATTACTTTGTCAGTGGAAGTTTGTACACTGAGCATTTACAGTGATACTCAGTCTTCTGTGAGGAGAATTAAGAGGTTCCTTCACCGTCTGCATTTCACTGAAGACCCCAAAGTGGGTCTCGGATCCAGTTCTTACCCATCCTAAATGAGATTTCAGTAGTTAATTGATCCGATGTGAGCAGGTTTCTCTGCACACAAACTGAACTTTACTTTCCCTGTACACTGTGCATAGGAAGCGTGTTCATTACCATCCAGCACCTCCATGGCTGATTAGCTTGTATTTACTCCCCTCTCAGTGTCTTCCTCTAGAGCCACAGATTTTCCCGGTTTCAGTACAGAAATGGAAATTAAATGTCAAACTAGTCTCTGATATTTCAGAAGAGACAGACTTGAAAAAGAGAAACATGACCAGAAGAAATGTTTAAAATTTTATCGTGGCGCAGTCCTCGGCTCTCCCGTAGCTGATCCTGTCTGCACAGTGCCTGTGTGTAATTGCATTTGAAGTAAGTGAACAGACTGGCCTCAGTTGCAGAATTGTTTGTTTTACCGTAATTAGGTAAATTAATCAGTACATTAACTTCCTAATGCAGAGCACAGTTCTGAAATGAATTGCAGATATTTGCTATTTTTATAAGATGGAATGAACAAAAAGCCTCTGCAGCAGGTCAGCGTTCCAGGGCTACTAGAGCTCTGTAGATGGGGAAAGGGTTCTAAACTCCAGAAAGAAAAAACTGAAAAAAAAAGTGTAATACAGAGAAAGTTACACTTGAGTTATTTTTTATTCTTAAGAGAAATAGGTTTGTTTGAGTTAGTTATTCCACTTTCATCTAAATACATAAACATCAGTGCATAACTAGCCTTGGCCTAACCCTATAGTTAATGAAGCTGTACTTCAAAACCATGAAGGAAAAGCCTTCCTCCCTGCCCTTTGTCTGTTTGCAGTGCTTCATTAACATCACCCCCACGATCCCACAAACTGTTCTACCATGTTGTCAGGATCGTTTCATGCTCTCTGTAAGGGACAACATGTGTAGCACCTGGATGATGGAACTGCCAGACTTTTCAAGGTCCAAAGTACCTCTTCCCAGAATACTTTACATGCAGCCCCCTGTTGTTAACAAAGGGACATCTGACAGTTAATGGTAAATATAGACTGGCATGTTAAATGAGGCTTTCTGGTTTCTCCTGACTCATCCACCCTTTCATGTCAGGCTTTCAACACAGTGATTCTCTGGACACATTACACATGAATCAGTTCCTTTGTTGTAGTAGTTGAGCAGAGTCCTCTATCTCATTAAAGAAACTTAACTCGCAGAGAACAATGTCACATTACTAAAACTTTTTTGTCTCTCAAATAAATACAGGCCAGAAAAAAAGTCCTTTCCTTATGGGGAAAGGAACTGGGATTTATGTTGAGGTGTGGCTGGCATCACCAGCTCCTAAAAGACCCCTGGTCATGAGATGCTACTACCACAGCAGGCTGAATTGAAGAGATGATCCTTTGTGCTGGAACCAGGCTCTGGTTGCCTTTTGACCCCATAGTTCTTTCTGTCTTTTATTGTCTACTTTCCATCTCTTTTTTTTCTCTTGCTTTCTCCTTTTATCCATTGTTTTTCTTTACTCCCCTCCCTTATTGTCCTTCATACCACCTAACTCCTGGACGGGAAGAGAGTCAGATGCACCAGCCTGCCTTACAGGCTTGTTTGTGTAGAGGCCTCTGGAGCTTGCAGCTCCCTCATGGTGAGCTGCCTTCCTGATTACATTATCCACCAGGCAGGGACTCAAGAGGGTTTCAAGGAGCTGCCTACTGTTTCACCCACAATATGATGCCACAACCGAGCCACGTAATGGTTGTCAAGCAGAGCAGTGGCAGGATTTTAGTACCTCAAGTTCTCCGTCTTCCCTGGATTGCTCTGGTGCTGCTTTGGTAGCACTAAGAGTCTACATCACCATTTAATATCACCGTAAGATTCCTTTAATGTATGTCAAAATGACAGTCTGCCTTTTTCAGCCATGCATCCAAATAACAGCTATTCACTGGGGTTGCTTTCTTAGCTGAGTCACTAAGTGGAAACTGCCAAGTGTGCACCGGTGTCATTGTGGTCTCCCTCTCACAGAACAGTGGAAAATAGAGATGGGCAATCAGAGGCAGGCAATTCAATGTTTGCAGAGAATGCCAGGCTGACACCCCTGGGGACTTGAGCAATATATTTCTGTATTTGAACTTCAAGTGGGAGAGGAGAAGAGAGGGGGGAAAAAACCCCAAGAGACATATATAAAGGTTTCTGAGGCGTTTTCTAAAATTTAGTAAATAAGAGTCTAGAAAACAGAAGAGGATTTGTATTCTCTGTTGTTCTAGTAATGGGCAGAGGGCTGTTTCTGCAAAATCAGTGATTGTGGCTGAAAAGTGCCACAGTCACCATCTGAGCCTACTTTCTGATAGCTTTTCAGTACAGGTGTCCCTGCTCCAAAAGCCTAATTAAAAGGAACAGAGTCTCCATTTCTTTAGAAATTGAACCCAAACCAATCTCCAAGGCTGGCAGCTTTGGGGAACAGGTGGGATGATTAGTTTTCTGACTCTGACCATATACTGCACTGAGTCTCCTGGCACATGGCACCTACCTAGTGTCTTTTCTTTGCTTATGATCATTAAAAGGTAATTAGTGAAATTAAGGCGGTTTTTTGAACGTAAAGTGTCTAATATTTTGAGGGGTGCTTCTTAAATTGCCATTCCAAAGCTGTCTGTGATATTTTATCTGTGCCAGCTACCTTCACTTTGCTATGGAAGTCAAATGCTGACTGCGGTTGTGTGTTCACTTTGGTAGAAATGACTCTGTACCCCCCCAGAAACTGGCCAAGGTGAGATCAGGAGCTGTGGCTTGAGAGAAGGTGAATATGCAAATACTCCTTCTAGTTGCAGGGAGTTGAATTATTTGTATCCAACATAACTTTTTAATGCAGTCTTTTGTTCAGCAATTAATATTTAACAGTCTCAAATAAAACTGTCAAACAATACGGTCTTCGCAATACAGTTTTAAAATATCTACCAATCCTTCATACTCTATTATAATAAAATATTAGCATGGCTAATGTGAGTGGTGATTTAATTTGGTTATATTAGTACAAAGATGAGCTTTAACAATCTATTTTATTTCAGTTAGGGGTTTTTTTGTGTGTGTGTGTGTGCAGGCAACAGTAATGCAAGGAAATGTGAGTGCACGGGGACATGAATGGTTTTCAGGTGTCCATTCAGTGGCTTTTCTCTCGCACCCATTTGTAGGCTGCCTGGAAATTTATCTCAACTTAATTCTCTAGTTACAAGCAATTTGCAACTTGAGCAATAATCTTCATAACCTTTGCTACAGTTGTGTCCTTGATGTAATAGGGAAGGTAACGCATTAGTAGGCACATGCTGAGCTCTGGCTGTACCTGAGATTTAATGATATTTAACTCTGGACCTAATTTCAGTTTACAAGCGATTACATGCTGTCCTCTGGGACATTGCTGCAAAGAATTTCCAAATAAGTTGTTGCAAAATAGTGACGAATTAACTTGTAGTCTTGTCAAAATCAATTATCTTACGTGACAGCTCAACTACACTTTTCTATTTGCTGCACTGCAGCATGCTAAACATCAGCCAAAGCATAAACATAAAGTCCTTGTATGTCAAACTCTGTAGTAGATTGATCTTGTATTTCATGAGCATGCAAATCTCCCGTAGGCTTAATGGAAATGTTTTACTCACATTCCCAAAAAGAGAATATTCTTTCCTGCCATGTTTATAAACTTGCACTGTGCAATCATATAAATTTGATATCATTTGATCAAAACATTCTTGTGGGTGATGTCTTCTGTTGATGGAAGTTTAAAAACCCTCCTTTCAGATGGATTCTGCTAAGTTTTGAGCCTGCTCATGTAAGATGGGGAATAAGCATGAGGTCTTTAGGAAAACTGTCAACAGCCAGCCAGAGACAGCCAGCCCCCTCTCCGCACCTGACGGGCTTTTGGAGAGGGAAAAGAGAGCTGGAAGCACCCAGCGAGTCAAATCACTTCTGCTGTATTGAGGAATTTAGAGTTAGATTTCCCAGCCTGGAAAACCTGGTGTGATTTAGCGGCACCCACGGATCTGGACGGTTCCTTCTGTTTGTGAGAAACTCGCTCTGCACAGAGCTGTTGTTTGAAGTCCCAAGCAGTGAGGAAGGCAAGACTCCCTCAGTTCTTGCTCGGTTTGTAGCTTTGAAGGTTTCGTTGCATGCGGTGTGCAAGACACTACCTGTGAAACCGTAGTGTCTAGTTCCACATTCTGTAATTATATGACTATGAAACGCACAGAGCCACTTTATTATAGCTTGTATATAAAAGGCAGATAAAAGCTGACAGGGTAGCATTATGCTGTAGGGTTATGATCAGCTTAAGAGAAATAAAAGATAGTAAAAGATACATCAACATCTGTTTAGGTCAAAATCACTGCGGGAAAGGCTGCTAAAAGTTTTTGGCGGTGTAGTGCTAGAAATATGTTTTGCAGGTTTAGTGCTTGATTTGGCTGTATGTAGAGGCCTGTCAAACGTTACTACGGAGAGAAATACATCTAGGACTTGTATCATTTCCAAGCTTTAATTTCTCCAATACGTTTTGGAGAACAAGTGTTACTGAAATAGTAGATATTCCTGCCAACAGATTACTGAACCAGGAAAATACTATTTGAGATGTAGTAGTGGTAGATAATGAAGATAGAGTAAATGACCCAGTCATAGAGAATAACGTTAGGCTGAACAATGACTGTTTGGTTCATTTAAATTCAAGGGAAGTAAAAAGAAAAAAATAAATAAATCACATATCTATAAAACAAACATTCAAAACTAAGGAAGTTCATTTGGAATGTCCTTTGGCCTGGAACACTCAGGAAATTTCGTGTGATGGATGCCCTGAAGTCCAGGTTCTAAGAAACCTGTCAGGAATCAGCAACTTAAGCTTAAGAGGCAGAAACTTGTAACTGGAGACCCCAAAGCCAATTTCATGTTAGTTATTAAAGAAAAAGACTTTAGAAATAAGTAGAGGTCTGTAAGGAATAGAAAAAGGAGCTGAACAGCAGACAAAACTGTCTTAGAAGTCAAAATATCTTAGGGATAAAGTAAGATTTGCCAAAAGTCAAGCTGAGTTATGCCTAGCACAGGCTATTAAAAAAACTATAGTAGTTCTGTAGGTAAAAAGAGGGAGGAAAAGGATGGGAGAGTCCTGCTTTAGTGGAAGGGGAGTTAGGACACTGGTGTCACCAAAACAGGCACGTTGTTTCTCTGGTTTTCTGCGAGGATGACAAATGTTGGGTCAGAAAGAAGATGAGTAAAGGGGGCAGAAACAACCCCAGCTGAGGCAGGAACAGATGCTGGCATGCTCACGTCAGAGAAGCCAGGTAATCTGCCAGCTATGTTCAGAAACAGTGGCATATGAAATCTGATTTGAGAGGGAGGATTTGTTGATAAATCTCACCAAGGTGAAAGGGGTACTCATCCGAGTCCCATATATGCTGACCGGGTTCTTGCAGGCATTAGGGGCCTTGTTAACAACTAATAGGAGGTTTACTTATTTGAAGTATATATACAGCATTTTCATGTAGCAGAGCGATACAGGAATGCACTTAAATTACAGTACAAGTACAAATTACACCTAGCAGAGTGTGGCAGTTGCAATATACAGTTACATCCCAACACAAATGTGTTTTTCACAATGTGAATTTCATTACTGGTTCCTGTAAGCGTGCTCACCATTGTGACGCCGACTGGGAAGGAGAATGTGGGGTTGAAACCCGCTCAAGCCCATTGCTCTCTTTAAAGTCACCTTCTTCATTGCTCTTTTTTTACATGCCATGTTGAGTCGAGCCAGGTATACACTCCCTGTGCTCAGGAAGACATATATTTGCATTCTTTTGATTAACTCAGGGAAAAGCAGTTACACAGGAGGTTGATCCATGCAACTGCTAGCGCCGGTTGATCTAGAACAAAGGCTTCCCTCAGATTCCCTTTTTGATGACAGAAGTTCAGCTTCTTTTGTAATCACCCTGGTCAGTCCTTCACTCATTCATCCCCAAGCCTCAAGGACACCCAGAATTTCCCTCTCTCTGCAGAGTCTTCTTCCATTGTGGCAGTTCATTGTTTGGTCACAATATCGTGTACTTGAAGAAAATCAAACGTAGTTGCTACATTTAAAAGAGTGGAAAAATAATGCACATAGCTAGAGGCCTGTATTTTTTCCAATATCGGTAATATAAGCATCATAAAATACATTTTGAAGGAAATAAGAGAATCAAATGCCTAGAAGTGAATGAAAGATTGGATAAAATACAACATATATTTATCTAAGGTAGATAGTACTAAAGGAAGCTGATAGCTTTCTTTGATAAACAATTTCCCAGGCAAAGGGAACAGTGGGAAATGCTTTGTACACATAAACAAGTGGAGGCAAATTGCTGGCTGATGGGTTCACTGTAAATGTTGCCTTGCCATGAATTCTGTAGCTAGTGCTAAATTAAGAAAAAAAATGATGTTCAGTTTGTTTATATGAAAATACCAGCACGAACCGTGCTAGGGTGCCAGCCACGCTGCGTGTGCAGTACCCAAGCTGCCTTCTACTTGCTGAATACAATTTGAGATACATGGTCAAGGCAGGGTTGACATCGTTCTACCGTACGCCCCGTGTGCCAGAAGGGGAAATCCTCCTTCCTCAGTATGTGGGACTGGTGCTCAAGTGAACCTTGGCCCTCACATCCAGGGTTTAACTGTCCATTGCGGATGCTCTTTGTTTACCGACTGCTCTGTAGCTAATAAACTGCACATGTCTTCTAGGAAAATAGATGGGAAGGGCAAAGGTGGTGGTGCTGCGGGGGAATACGTGTATATAACTGCAGAATGCAGAACAGAGTCTCTAGTCTTCCGAGAAGGATGTTGCAGAAATTTGAAATGTGCCATTGGCAAAGAATTTCTGAAAGAACATTTGTTTTCTGATGAAAGCCCCTATTTAGGACTTCACAGTTACTTTTTAACTCTTAACTCAGCCGCAGAGTTGACCTCTATGGGTGGTTTGAGAGGCTGCAGTTCACAGTGCAGGATGTCCCATTATGAAACCTCTTCCCATGAATGTAAAGATTGTTTTCATACTGAGTGCGTCCAGTTCCTCATCTTGTTGTCAGTTCCCCAGTTCTCTTGATAGGCATCGCTGTCAGTCAGCATTTCAGACTAAAATACTCCCCCATTTGCCCCTGCATCTTGGATAAAGCAGTTACTTTCTAGCTGGTGTATGTATAGAACACTCTTTTATTAAAAGTAGAAATGTATTTTTTTGTAAAACTGAATTTTGCTTTTAGCCTTTTAAAACAATTCATCATTATTTATACCCAGCAGCAGTGGAAGGGCTACCCCAGCAAGATGAGGATGGGCTTGTGACAACGAGTTAAGATATCTGGGCTGGAGTGACCCGGCAGAAGTTTCTGGGTGCTCTAATCCTGATGTAGGTGAACAGAGAAAGAATACGATCCATGAAAGCCTTATCCTGGGAATTTGTAAGAGTGCTGGGACACTGAAAGGTAGCATGATACACCTATAGTCACCAAACCAGAGCCTGGAGTGGAAACGGCTGGAATGGAGCCTCTGCCTTCAAAGCTCAGGCCTGACTTCACCACTCTTCTGGTTTTCAGGCACTTTTCATCATTAACAGTTGGTATTTTTTGCCCTGGAGAGTGTCTGAATGTTTCATCCAGAGAGATTCATTATGCTAACTCCATTTTTAACTCTTACTTAATAAGGAGGAAAGGGATTAGTTACGACACTGAAATTAAAGGGTGACACTCCAGTCCTAGAAGGCAATGGGAATTTTGGAGTTGACTTCAGTGGGGTTAGAATTTTTTGCACAATATTCACTTCCTTTGTCAGGAATACTCATGTCTGCTCTAATGTAAACAAATATTACCATGGAAAGTTATCCAACTGCAATTACTTTTTGCATTACATCCTAAATATCTACTTGTACATGACATTTACTAAAGAAAAACACTTGCAAATTACATGTTTGATTAACATTACATCTTTCACAGTTTAAAAAGGGTATGGTAATTGAAAGCTGCATTACTTAGAAACGATGAACTTTATTTGAGCTCTTCTCTATAACTACAAATCTTCCCTTTTTTATTGAATATTTCACTCTGGATTTATGAACATTTATAATAGGTAGAAGGAAAGTCTTCTTAAAGCAAACATCCCAGAGCATGAAGGTAATGAATATTTCCTGCATTGTCATTCAACAGACAAAGGTGCTCGTGAAAAGAAAAGTAGGTAGAGTGATGGTTTAGGGTTTGCACCGTCAGCACCTTGCACAACTGCCCATAGGTCTGTAGACAACTATGGAGGGCCTACCTGCACCACTGAGAAACGTTACCAGAGGCACTCACTACTGCGTTGTGAGTGCACATTTCTGCTCCTGCCAAGTGTGAAAACAGACACCCTTGAGAAGAGGTAATAATTCAGCTCTATCCTTGCGAGACTTTCTCACAAGTAGAACAACATCCTGTGATGATATTCTTGTGAAATGGCACTTGAAATACTGTTCTTTCAACTCTGGTGCCCAGATCCCACCCTGGTGCAGTTCCAAAGTCTTTAGCAATGTATTAGTCGATCCCCTCTCAGAAGGAGTGTTGGCTTCTCTAGGTGCTGCGAGATGAACTCCTCTGTGTGAAGCCGAAAGGAGACGTCTTGTCGCATGCAGTGCATCTTGAATTAGAAACGAGCTCCTCAGTTTGGGGAGTGAATGTACTGGGAATACAACAGTGTTCCGGTGGGAATTTATTCATGCTGTCTTCCAATTTCTGCATCAAATGTAAGCCCAAAGTTAGACAGACAGTTGCAGTGCGGTTCCTGTTTGCCTTGGTGGGAACTGCGGGTCCTCAGCCCGCTGGGGAGCGAGGAGATTGACTTCTCTGTTTGGAGGGGCAGGGTTAGCAGGAAAATGAATATGAAGAGCACTGCCTCTAAACCTAAATAAATCTTACCTGTGCTCTTTTGTTGCCTTCTTATGATGCATGTATGACATAAATTCTCAAAATCTATTTTTATGCTATTGCCAGCAGCCTGGAAGTCAAGTAAATAAGAATTACGGCAGCTGTAATGGCATCGCTTATGAGGAAATAAAAGAAAAGACAAACATGTCCATACAGTACTTATAAATCTGTTATAAACTGTGGGCTGCGCTTTGCTACAACATTCTTAATTTAATCTCCTTTGCAGTGTACAGTGGGTACAGTAAAGAAAATTTACTGTGTATTAAAGTTGTGAACCAATTAACTTGTTTAAATATTGGAATCAGTTTGTGTGTGTGTGTAAATATATATATATATATATATATATAAAAAAACCTCTAAGAGCTTTTGAATATGTGATGGTCTTGTAGGGATGAGCTTTGTGAAGTCAGTCAGCTGTTAATTTGAAATTCTTACCCATCTATAATTGCAGCTGGTTGTTTAGGAAGGTTCTTTCCCAGCAGGCGACGCAAGGGCCGCGTTCCGACATGGGTTACACGTTGCACCTTGGGCCTGATGTTAAAGAAACAATTGCTGCCCTGATGTGCACTTGATGGCCAGAACAACAGCGTGGCCTGCCCAAGGCATGACGTGGCTCTAGAATGAGCGTCACGCATTGGGCCCTCATAGCCCAAGGTATTTGCTTATGAGTGAAATGTCCCGTCACTGGGGAATTTCACTTCACGGGCTGGTTTGTCACATCAGGTGCAGCCCCTCGTCAGGGATTTGACCTGTCTAATCCAGTTAGCTGCCCTGGGAAGCATAATTCTTTGCCAGCCCTCTCAGTGATGGAAGTGGACAGTGTTTTGATGACCGTGGTGTGTCCCTTTTTAGTAGTTTACTTTGAGCTGACCTGTGCCTTCTCCCTTCAGTTCATTTGTGAAACTTTGGGGTTTTGCCTTCTACCCTTCCCTCTGGCATGGTCCTGGGATGTTACTCTAGAAAAGTTCTGAGTAGAAGACAAACCTGAATGGGAACAGAGGAGGTTTGTGGGTGCTCCTGTAAAACACAAATTCACAGTTAAGTCTTGTGGACATTTCCCCTCTCAGACAGAGGCTTGTGGTTTTTTTACCCCTCACAACACCCAAACCACACTCACTTTACTTTCTTACCTCATTACTCAGAGATTTGCCACACAGCTCCCAGTGGCATTCCTAGAAATGTCATGTCTTTTTTTCCTTTCTTTGGGGCTTGGCCTGGTGCAGCATGCTCATTTTCAGGAAGCTGTGCTGATTAATAACTGTATTTTTATCCATTTTATTTCACAAATGGTCTTTGCACTCACTGGAGCAGCCGGGTCACCAGGCAGTAGAATAAAAACTAGAAGGCCACGCTGTCAAAGCACTCAGTTGGAAAAATAAATAAATAAATAAATAAATACCAGACACCCTTTTTATGGAAAGCATTAAATACACTGAATCTAAGAAAGATACTGCACTTGCACTATTCGGGCCTTTGAAGTACCGTTGTATAATGTATTATTTATTGTGCATCTGCCACTACTGCAATATCAGCTAATAGGGGAGAGGTGGTTTAGGCGTTACTGAAGAATGTAGAAGAAGGTGACATAGTGAGTCACAGGCTGTAGGAACGGGTTTTTCTGCTGCTGCTTCTGGGGCTGCAGGTAACAGAGCTCCTTATTCTTCCTGCTGAGCAGCAGTTGAATACCTCGCAGTCCTGCAGGCCACTGAAGGGAGACTATGTCATTTAGCAGCTGATTTGGTGCATAAAGTAGTACTTCGTTTTGCAAGGGAATGTCTCTGGTAGTTGGAGCAGACAACTGACTCTCATGACTACCAGAAACCTCCTTCCACTCCACTGGTGTGGGACCGGTGGCAGTTTGTTTACTACAGTGTGTTTCAGTGTCCTCACTCATGATGGAGATAAAACACCTCATGGAGTGTTTAGTACTAAAGCACCCCAGATTTCCTCAAAAGAAAGTCTCTGTATGAGGGGAAAGAGCTGCTCTATCTCTTCAACACACTGCTTGGCTGAAGCTGATTTAAATATCTGTAAAAAATGTTTACTTAAAGTTGCATAAGCTCTCGCTTACTACTGTACATGAATTAGGGAGGATCCTGTTTCAGTGTTACTGTAATTCTCATATTTGCCACTGACAGCCTATCGACATTATATAAATCATCTCTAGAGCACCTAATTTAGTACTATTATAGTCCAGATGAAATATTTATGTAATTTCCCTTCTTTTGATATAAACTTCAGATACAGAGAGAAAATTGACTGTAAAAATGACATTGTGGGACTCTATATTTATCTTCTCTCAGTGATTTCCATAGCAAATTTACTCCATTTACCAGTTGAAGGCTTTTTTTCCTGTTGCCTCATTGTAAGTATGGCAAACTGAGCATGAAATTGTAACATCATGGTGTGTTTCTCCAAATCATACTTGTCACACTTGTAATCTCAGCAGAGGCAAAAGACAGATTTGGTGTCTGGGCTGCACTTGTAACAGTGATCCCTCTGTAATTATAGAAAGGCTGTTTTATTAGATGATACCACACCTCCGCTATTCCTGTAGACAAAGAGGGACGTGTTGATCTGAATATTTGCAGTAGTGTTTTGCAGCCCCAGTCAGGAACTGGCACTTTGTTGTGATAGGCATTGTATTATCAGGAGACAAAACTTAAAACCTTTGCCTCCGACTGATTAGTCCCATATGAATCTTCTGATGCTTAAAAAGAGGGTTCTTTTCCTCAGGGCAGTAATAAAATCAGCCTCTTCTGTCTCATTGTCTTTCTGCAGCCTTATAACTGCAGTATTTTGGGATGTTCTAGCAGCCTGCCAAAGGCTGCTGGAATTGGCCAGTCGGTCGAAAGAAGTTCCTAGTGAGGAGGAGAGACAGGCAGGAGCAGACACACAGTGACAGCGTAACCCTTATTTCAAGAAGAGAACAAAAGAGATCTTTTACAGCAGAAATCTTGCGTTAGTAGGGCGTTCAAATCAGCATCTTTTCAGCTCAGATTCTTGCCCAAATCCCCAGTGACTTTGGTAAGACGAGGTAGAGCTTGTTAAAATGGTTTTGTGTAATGTTGCAGAAGATAAATCAAAACTCTCATCTCGGGCAGAGTTAGGAAAACCTCAGCAATGCCAGTGAAACCACTGGGCAAACTGTCAGAAGTACTTGGATCAGATATTGTAGAACACCCAGCAGAGTGGATATCTGTGCGGAGCAAGAACATGGAGCAAGAGATCTGATGGATCTGGAGTTGTCTAGTGTAGATACATTTAAATATCACATAGATTTCATGAGGTTCAGAGTATGTGCTCGAGATGAGATTAGGCAGCATATGGTCTTGGTATCTGTGACTGTCAACACATCCTTTCTCCCTTCATCCATAGAAAACTGTCTTCAAGAGGTAACTTGCTGGTGGAAAAAATAACTTATTTATTGGCAGTCTACTCAAAAAGCCAAACTTAAAAAGCAGGAGTGACATATTAGAAAGTATTGAAGATCCAAGATTAATTCCAATTAAATATCCTCGTGAAACCGTTTCGATAAAGGGCTGTATTTAAAGGGACTGACATACCTATTTGGGGTAAAAACTGGTACATTTCCATGGGTTTGCTTTGTCCGCAGAGGCACAGGTGACATTGAGTGAAAATCCAATGTGCAACCTTTGAACTTGTCCATCTATTACATTATCTTGGTGCCAAAGAAAATTCGGTGTTGGTTTTTTCTGGCATTGGAGATGGGGGAGGGAGTTTCTGACTAACATCCATTTTTGGTGTGCAACAAAAATGCCATATGGAGTCAAAATGGTGAGCACGGCTGCTGCTTCAAGTAGAGTGTTTTTTCTTATTTGTGACATCTTACAAAAAAGAACCCAACCACTTAAATCTTGTCTTGTAGTGCTGGACACTCCTTTGTTACTGTCCGAGCCTTTGAGGAAAGCAGGGTACGATCTGTAGAGGTCTGGTTTACATGGGGATTTGTCTCCCATTTCATTTCCGAGCGTCTATTCTTAATAAATTGTAAGGAATATTCTTTTAATCTGCTGATGTACATCCTCATTAACACGAATTCATTTCCTGTGATGATGGTGGTAATACAAAGCGTGCCTCTGGAAACGTGGGGTTGTGCAGCTAGACCTCAGGCTGCAGTGTTGCTGTGCCTCGCTGCTGCGGGAGCCACGGCGTGTTCCTAACTCCAATTTACGGGTGGCAATTAGCTTTCCAAAACTACCAACCTTTCAACCTCCTTTCTCTTCTCACTGGGGATAATATTGACATTTAGAATCCGCAGACAAATGCTGCAGTAAGAAAGCGAATGTTTTTTTAATGGAGACTTCTGCCATATCTGTGAGAGTGTAAATGTATGTACACAATTTGCATGCATTTCAATACAGATATCCTGATGAATTTCAGTGGGACGTTTTATTCAGGGGGAAAAATATCTGACGTCGTCACGGTAATTGGATGAATATTATTTTAAATATTCTGACATGGGAGAAAAGAGTTCTCTGCAGAAGGCCAAAATGAGCCTGTGTACCTATGAAATCGCATTTCAGTCCTCAAGACAGAGCTGAAGTAATACCTAGACCTTTTGTTTCCTTCTGGCACAGAGATGAGACCCCCAAAAAGCTCGACGACAGTTATGTATCTAGTATACTGGTGAGGCTGTCACCGACTGGGATTGTCTGCTTGCTCCCTTTTGTTCGCTTTGGTTTCAGCCATCTGTTGCCTCCTGACTTAGACAAGGGGTATGTCTGGGTTCCAGCCCCTTGCTGTGACTGTTAGGTACAGGCACTCTCCAGATCTCCTGGTTGATGTGCAAAGGTTGTAGTAGAAGCTGTGTGAGCCCACACAGGACTCTGGCTAAATATTAGGTGAAGCAACACTCTTGATGTCTAAAGTTTGGGAATTAACTTGTATATAGGCACAAACTAGAATGCAGGAAGTTCCACTGTAACTTAGGGAGAAACATCTTTACTTTGAGGGTGACGGAACCCTGGACCAGGCTGCCCAGACAGGTTGTGGAGCCAAACCCTGAGGGAGTTGCTTCCCTCGCACATTCTGTTACAAACCCTTTTACTGTGTCTTTCCTTTCAGTAGCTTTTTTTCATGGTAAAGAATACAGAAGAGCTTGAGAAAATTGGGTGGAATCATGTTCCATGCCAGTGAATCACAGTAGGTACACCTTCTTGTCATTACAGTCTTAGGTTGAAGACTTACAACTCTCCAGCCTCTTCCAAAATTAACATATTATATATTTGGTTGTCAACATTAAGTGACTGTTGAAACAAAACCCAGCAATTGAAGGATACCATCGGTGGGCATTCCTTGTTCTCTAGATCACAGTTTTAATAGTGAATCAACTTTAGGAACAAAAAAATATTGTTTGTTTTGTGGTCTTTTTTTCCTTTTAACAACTAGTTTTGCTATTTACCAGTTGGCCACATCAGTTTTTCTAAGAAAACAGGATATCATTCAAAACTCAGTGGTCTCAAAACTGATCGTCTTCTAACTCCCCTGAAATTAAAACAGAAAACACAGATTGAAGAATGTTGTTAGGCAGGAATCTATATTTGGATTTTCTCTATGAAGGTTGGTTAACCTTGGCTTGTTAAAGATTATTGAGTGGCTGTGAGCACCAGAATTACTTCTGATATATCCATAATACAGTCTTTTTATATATTAATATCTTTAAAAAAAAAAAAAGTTACTTCTTTTCCTTTTTTTTTTTTTTTTTGTGGCTATATTTTTATTATCCAGTGAAGCTTCATTTTTAGACAACTCCAGACTTTTAAGACCGTGGGAGAATGGGTACAGACTGGAGCAGAAGCAGCAAGGCAGTGGGTATTCCTAGAATGCTGCAGCTGGAACTATACAGAACCAGAAGTCTTTGGCACTGAGAGTCCCACTGTTTGTACCCCGGCACAAATGACTCTTTTTGAGATGAGTAAGGGCATGATGGAAGTAGGAACCGAGACCAAATGTGTGTCATTATCCATCCTTTACCAAAGGCAAATTTTACAAAAGTGACCAATTTCTTTCCGTGAATCCTTCATGAATGAAGGAAGAGTGCAGGGAAACAATGTGACCCACCTGGATATTTTTACTTGTCTCAAACCTGAAAGGAAATCGTTCGTCCGCAAATGATCAAGATTAGTGTTTGCTTTGCTTTCATGAAAGGTTACCTGTAGAGTGCCTCACATTCATTGTGAAATTTATTTCCTGATGAATCCAATTTACATTAATGTGGGCTCATTAAGAGATAATTATTGTGCTGAGAAGAGGACCACGGCATACATCAATAGAACATCTGTAATTGTTTTAGTCGTATGATAAAGAGATAATTCTGAGTTCAGCTTTTCATAATGCCACTCTTATAAATGTCAAAACTGGATTCTTATTTTAACAGCTATGGCAAAACTTAATTACTGTGATAATTATTATCAAGAAGCAGATGCCTAGCAGCAGCTCACCTTCTCTCCATTAGCACAGTATAGAAATCTTTAGTGCTTTAACAATTATGATTTTGAAAGAGACTACGAGGGTCAGAAATGTTGAAATATCTGGATCAGCTGAGTTTTGCTCAGAGGAAAACAACACTTTTAAAGGCAGCATTTGGAAGACCCTATTAACCAGTGGTCCAGCTGCAAAACTGTTCTGTGCAGTTTCCCAACATGGATGAAATTTGACTAGATTTAGTGAAGAAATTAGAACGTTTGAGTTTATCTGGTGAATTTTGCTCCATGTGTGGAAGTACAAACTAGTGGTTTGGTTCTATTAGCTGGCTCAGCCTGTCCTTGACCTTATGTAATAATAATAATTAATGGATACTTGCATTTCTATAGCTATATGCCTTCATGTTCCAAGTATTTCATAGCATTAACTAATTAGTCATCACAGCAACTGCATAAACAGGGAAGATACACTATACAATAGAGCTCACATTTTTCAGCCCTGGCATGCCAGAGTAGTAGCTCAATATTTCCTTCTTGGTACATACAAACAAATGCTTGCTGACACGGAGCAAAGAATCAAGAAAATGAAGCAGTCAAGGCAGATGAAGGATCCAGTCTAGTGCTGGATATCAGTGGAAGCATATGTGGGGGGGGTAGGTGTGTCTCTGGTAGAGCACCTATTTCTTTTATCTGTCGTGAGGTATGTAACAGGCAGTTGATAGAAAATGTACTAATAGGTAGTGCCATATGGACTGCTATTTTGGAATAGTGAAGTTTGTTTTCATTTGAGGAATCACTGAGAGTGAACAAAACTTCCAACCTTCCACAGTTTTCATAGCTGGAAGCAAAGCTGGAGGGACCTTACACAGCAGAAATGCATCAGTGGCAGTGGCAGCTCTGCCATAACATGTGCATCTCACACGTGATCATTGGGCAAGATTCTTTTCTCTGCCTCACTAGAAAACTTGCACAGAAAAAAAGGTAATAAGAATTGACCCATTTGAGAATCAGAAAACCAAAAGAGTTAAGACAAAATTCATAAACACACTAGAGGGGCTCTAAATGTCCAGCAAAAACAGGGGACTAAAGAAGAAGATTAAAAAGTCAGCACCATTCAATGCAAAGAATATACTTTTAATTCTCATTCCTAAGAAGGTTTCCTTTCTAGTTTGTACTTATAGAAGGCACTTATAATTCTAGGGACATTTTTCAGTCTGAAACCTTTCTCATCTGTTTAAAGAACATCCTCACTAGGAACCGAGTCATGCGTTTAGGTTTGGTGTAGCTGCTGCAATCTACACTTTGATTAAAAAGTCTAATTTAAAATTAAAACCGTATTTTTAAAATCATTCTTTCAGCTATATAAATGTTGAGATTCTTTGTAAAGTGTAATAGGGTTACTTTACTTTGTGAACTAATACAGTTCTCGGTGTGTCTCAGAGAACGTCAGGCTCTTAGATATTCCAACCATGCAATGAGTTTCAGTTAATAATGATGTTTGGGACATTAGTACCTTTCATCTGAAAATACTGAAGAAATAGAAAAACAATACTTAAGTCTCAGAGAAGGTCTTCTGATGGGCAGCCCAAGGTGTGAAATGTGGGCCGTTATTCATGTTTCACAGTAGGTCAGCCACTTCTCTTTGAATGCCGGGCTCTCAGATCGTTGCCCGTACAATAGGCACGAAGCCAGTTTCAACATTGTATTTTTATGATACTGCAAAGCAAAAACCACCTCCCACTGCTTCTTACATTTCACAAAGGTGGGAATATGACTGTGATAAGGCTCTAATTCAGAAGTTCATCCATATTTAGAACAGCATTTAGCACATCCTAGGCCAAGTTTACATATGCATATGCATGTGATTAAAGCAAAGCAAATGCTGTAAGACTGCACCAAATTAGCAGAAGGGAACATCCAGTCCTGTGACATGGTCTGAAAGACTACAGCAGGGGGGGTTTGGCGTGAGACCCAATCCTCTGGCTGCCCCAGCTGAGTGCATTCACCCTCCGATGCTGTTCTGCCCCACGGCCTTTATGTGCAGCATGCTTTGCAGAAAAAGTGTGTCTCCCAGAGATATTCCAAAGACACGCAGGATTGGTTTACTAGGATTACTACAGGTACCAAAGTTGTCATGAATCCACCGGTGCAGATCGCTCAGATGGCAATGATGCCTGCTTAAAATAATTTTCATTTGCTTTCCAATGGTTTCTACAGAAGATTGTGTATCTTAAGCCATCCCATGATGAGGAAAAAGTTCTGTTTATCACCATCAAAAGCTGAGATTCTTGAGTTCCCTTCTATATTTTTAAAAGATATCACAACCATGTATATGGTAGAGCAAATATACCTGTCTGTGCAAACTTAGATGGAGATAGCTACAGACTATACCTGCAGCTGAAATAATGAATAAAGATGTTTTCAGATGGAGAACACACATCTGAAATACCTCATCACATAGCATTTCTTTTTCCCAACATTAAACCTAGACAGACGCTCTCCTAGGAAAAGGGACAATTGATTTGCTTACTGAGTTGCTCACAGGAAAAGCTGATGTTGAAAGTTAAAGTAATTACAAAGCACGGGAAACAATTGGGCCCAGATTGGAAGGGGTTTTTTTTAATCTCTGCTCCTCCATTGGGCACCTTTGCCTCGTGCAGTGAGGGGGGTGCCTGTTCCCCCGTCGCGGTGAGGATACGGTACGCGCAAAGACGCGATCGCTGCGTTCAGCGCACGCTGGGATGTCTCAAAAACAGATCTATAATTTCTTTCTTCTCTCTCTTGCTTGGTTTACCAAGCTGTCCCTGGGGTGCTCATTGTTAAACATATTCATAAAATTGCTTCGGCTTAAACAGAAGCGAAAGATACAGAGAAAAAAATCCTACTTTGGGTTATAGCTGAGCAACAGCAGGAAAATTAGGCAGTGGCTCAGCCCCTCCCTTGGTGTGAGCACTTTCAACCCCAGATAGAGTTTTATCAATTTACACCGTGACAGCTGGGTTTGGCTTGTCCTGCTAGAACAAATAGGAAAAGGAGAGAATAAAATATACTTTGCCAGCACTTTCCAGATGATCTTTCTTGGTGATAGAAGTGTCTGTATTTTACTAAGTACCTTTTCCGTGCAGTCCAGCTACTTTTGCTTGAGCCTACAGAGAAGAGCTACAAGCAGATCCTCAGTGGGTGTCAATTGATGGAGCCTCCACGATGTCAACGGGCAACTTTTTAAAGCATAAACCTATAGCTATTTGCCTGGAGCTCTTCATCTGTAGAAAAGAGCGTTGTTTACTCTGAGGTGAGGCTGGCACGACAGCCATGAGAAGCACCTGAATTATGCAGTGATCTGACGCAGACTGAAATTTCCCCGCTGAGGAAGCCCCCGTGCTTTCCTTAAAGATTATTATGCAGAGCCAGGTCAGGTTTTTCACTCTTTCCTTTCTTGGTGTTAGAAAATACTGTGTGTACTCTGCAAATCTGTAACTTCTTTCTAAAATCTCAGTCTTGTGCTTTTAAATCTATCCCGTGTGAAATATCAATCTGTCCATTTCTTTTTCTCTCTGAATATAACAATTACCAAGCTAATAACGACCACTGATAGAAACCCAGAGCCACTTCAATTGAGATGGTCTAGCTGAAACCCCCTGTTGATTGAAAAACAGTTAAAAGCCATGTCATCTTGTCACCTTTCCCTGTGACAGTGTTCTCTGCTCAGCCTTCATTTTTCTTGCATCTTAACACCAACTGCTGCTCTGACAGTACCCAGCAAGAATCCGGAGGCTGGAGCAGGGCAGCTCGGGCAGGCAGTGAATTCATCTTTCCTCAGCTGCAGTGCAGTGGGGGGTCAGCAAGCACCCAGTTTTGCTGATTTGGAACATGCTGCTGAGGGATCTCTGCCTAGGAGAGACTTGGCAGACCTTGAATAAGCAAACAGCAACAGCAGTGCTATTTTTAAAAAGGATCTAACCTTCCGTTGTCCTCATCACTGATTTGTGATCAGAAAAAAGCCCAAAACAAAAGGAGAGTAGAAATTGATAGGCGACCTCTGACGTGAAGGAATACAGCAGTTACAGAGCCAGGAAAGGAAAAAAGAGGGGGAAAAAAGAAAATGATGTTTTAGATACCTGTGATGCATCATATACACCTATGTGACTGATAAAGTATAAGAAACCATATGTTTCTTATTCCAGTTGTCCTCTGAACCCCTTCTCTCAGAAGAAAGGATAGTAATGAAGTTTTATTACACATAAAATTAGCTTCAGTAAGTGCTACCATTAGCTAGATAATAAAAAGAGATGCCTGAATGTTGCAAAAGAATTGTTTTTTAAAATGTCAGTTAATTGCTAAATGACTCCAGCTCCTTTCCAGCTACTTTATCTGTGCAACAATGAAGACTTAACAACTGAGTGAAAGGTTTTATGCCCCTCTTCTTTGTTCCCTGCAAGGAAATACAAAAGACAGAGACTCTTACACACTGCAGCAACTTTTGATATTAGAGCATCCAGTTTGTCCCTGGCCTCAGGGACACTGTCCCTGGCCCAGACTGACAGACCAACTGACTAACCATACTCCTTGGAGTGTTTGCCAGGACTCTGCCAGGCCCTTGCTCAGCCATGGTGTCCCCTGGACTTTCCAGAAAGAATGCTGCCAAAAAAAAAAGTCACAAACATGCTTTGAAGCATAAATGAGCATCGAAACGGGTTTTCCTTGTATTTGTGGGGAAAGCCTGAGTTAGGGTTTAACCCATTTCAGCTAAAATCCTCTGAAAACAGAGATGAACCATTAATGAGCAAGCATCAGAAGAGTTGTCCAGGGCTGTCCCAGGCTGCCCAGGGCAGTGGTGGAGTCCCCATGATCCCTGGAGGGGTTTCCAAGCCGTGG
>WUAM01000287.1:71975170-72017573 GCA_024336885.1 Actenoides hombroni
GTTGTCCAGGGCTGTGCCAGGCTGCCCAGGGCAGTGGTGGAGTCCCCATGATCCCTGGAGGGGTTTCCAAGCTGTGGAGCCTGTGGTGCTGAGGGCCATGGGTTAGTGGTGCCCTGGCAGTGCTGGGGGAATGGTTGGACTGGATGATCTGAAAGGGCTCTTCCAACCTAAACGATTCTCTGATTCTGTGATTCTAAGCAGACAACAAGGAAGTGGGCCAAGGGGGCAGGTGGAAGCGAGGGGAAGATTCGCACCAACAGGAGCTGAGCTTGCATTTTGAATCCTCTTTCAATCATGTTTACTGCTCCCTTGGACCTGACCTCACAGCACTGTTTACAGTAGAGAACTGCTGCTTGAAAAGCAGCTGGTCATATTAAGTCAGAACATTAAACTAACAGATTGTAACATTTAATTACCATTGTGCCATTTGTGTGAAAGCTGAGGCTGTGGTGTTGTTGGGGACAGTCTGCGTTAGGCTGGCATCCCATTCCTGCAGGCCCCCGAGACCTGACTCTGCTTAGCTCCGGCTGGCTCCTGCTCTGTGGTCACCTTTAGGGCTGCTCTCCTTGCACACAAATGTTTACTTATTTAAATCTAGCTCAACGAAGTTTTTAAGCACGTGCTTAAGATTAATTGCATGCTTCGCTGAACAGAGATGTTTTTAAGTACCTTTAAATTTAAGCATATGGGTAAGTGTCTGGCTGGAGTAAGTGCCATCATTATGAGCTACTTTTGAAAAGCCCATCAATTGTGTGTGTAGTGTCTGAGCATCCCCATGCAAAGAACCCTTTTGTTTGGGAGCAAAGGATCCTAGGGACCTAGGCAGGAGTCCTTCTGGCTTTAGTCACAGCCTAAATCATCATCAGTAATTGCATCATCAGAGAATTGTATCCCTGTGTCTTAACATGCTCATTGATCCTTCAAGAATTCTGTTTAGTTTATAGATCAGTATGAAGCAAGTTTTGCTTTGCTTTTATGCAGCAACGCTGTCTGAGTGAGCAAAGTCTCCATGAATAGTATAGAAAACCCACTACTTTCCATCAAATCCTGTCACCTTCATCCTGTTCTTGGATGAAATGCCTGTTGACTCAGATGTCAAGATTAGTTCCTGTTTTATTAAGAAGTCATAGGAATACATATCAAATGGGTTGAATATTCTCCAGCAAAAATGCCACCTCTAGACTGTGGCTAGATTCTGCATAAAGTTTTAATAGGGAGCTCAGGGAATTAATTAGGTATGTAAAAACTGTCAACAGTAGTGAGGACTTATCTCCATCACCAAAAACGTAACCTGTGATTGAAGAAAACATATTGCTTGGGGACATAACCAACGGTCATTTTTTCATGTGTGATCCCATTCACTTCGGCGGGAATTAGTTTAGGGAATGATAGTTGAATACGGCACCCTGGTCACTGTTCCTTAAGAGACTTTGGCTGCCCTGAAAGGCAAGGCAGATGGTCTGAAGGTTTTACATGACATGGTTCTGAGATGAACACGTTAAGTGATGTAGAAAAACCAGATATGAACTAAGTGGGTCATCTGAAGTGCATGCAAATAAGCCCTTCACCCTATACAGCTGAACTGACTATTTTAGATATTTTACATAAGTTTTGCTGCATTTAAATTCATATTCTTAAGACAATTTTCCATATCCTGGCACACGTAAATGTAAATTTTATTTAGGTATGTTGGCAGTCCTTCTGAATAGAGATCAGAGGAATCTTTAATGTCTTAAAGCAAATCAAGCTCTTCAGATATTGTTGTGCTTTTGAATATGCAAAATACTGTAAGGTCTTTTAGCCAGGAGTTTAATGAGTCTCTGAGCTGATACATTGTTTAGGCCATTGACAATGCAGGAGTTTCTCTTCCCACAATGCAGAAAGTTCACAGCTCTAATCCTCTCTACATAGAGAAACTCCGTAGCTGTTCCAAGGGCAATTTTTCCCTAGGTTTGAAGAGATGGAGGTGGGGACTTCTGGCAGGCAAAGATATTTGGTGGGAGAACCTCTGAAATGGCAGCAGCTTTAAACTCTGAAGTTTGGTTGGGTAGATCCACTGACGTGGATGGAGTTGGATTGTATTTTTTTTAGATTTATGGTGTGGATTTGCACTTCTTCTCTTTCTCAGGGTATGTGTGTGTGCTAGTTACATCATTAGATGTGCTGGTGTTGGCGTTGTTAAAACAAGAGTTAAAACTAATTCCTTGCAAATGATTATTTATTATCTATAAAGAAAAATACAGACACTGTATTCCTCCCCAGGATCACGTTTGATACTGTGGTGAAATACTATTTATAAGTAAAGCAATAATCTAGTAACGAAGGGAGAATTCTGTGGGTTCATTGCTCTTTGTTAAATGCTAAACCAAATAAAGGGATTTGGAAGATGCCTGGGAGGGATAAGTAGGAGAGAGGGGAAAAAAAAGGGAAAAGGAGAGAATGGTAGAATGGTATGGATGAGAACACACAGGCAATTCCCTCTGGTTTGTATTCTGATCACACAAAAGTGTTACTCTGGAATAACTCCCTGAAGCAAATAGTTTATAGACAAAACATAATTGGTCTGGAGAGAAAAGAAAGTATTACAGATTTGTAAAAGTGGAAGAGGAATTTGACCTCATCTGGAGACATTAACAAAGGATAACCGGGGTTGAAATTCTCCAAAGTCTTCAATTACACTTCTAAGAACTGATGTCAGATCTCTCTATACACATGGTCACAGTACAAGTAACACAAACAAACCAGATGTAACCTACTAAGTTAAGGTGTTGTTCTTAAGGCAGATGAAGCAGTGAGAAGCTTTCTGCAGGTTGCTCCTCGAGTCAGCGATGAGTTTGTTGATGCCCAGTGCCTACTGCAGGCAGGGCCAGAACTACCTCATCTAGACCAGCATAGAGAGATCTAATGAGTTGCAGTATAAACATTTTAGACACTTAAAGTCAGTGATACTTCAGCTTTTAAGTTTTCCATCACTTCTAAAAATTAGATTGAGCTTCCTGATATGAAGAGCTTTTGAAGATTTTCTTCTGCAATGAATTTTTATTATAGACATGAAGCAACTAAGCAACTTCTGTTTCCTTGGGTTATATGGATCTTCCCTTCCACTGCTGTGGCCAGTTTAAAAAATGACAGTCACTGTATTGTGTTTTATGTGGCAAGGTTTTGGTAGCGGGGGTCTACAGGGGACACTTCTGTGAGAAGCTTCTAGAAGCTTCCCCTGTGTCCAGTAGAGCCAAAGCCAAGCCCATCAGCAGTGGTGGTAGCACCTCTGGAATAACATATTTAAGAAAGGGGGAAGTGCAACTCCAGCCAGAGAAGAGTGGAGTGAGAATATGTGAGAGAAACAACTCTGCAGACACCACGGTCAGAGAAGAAGGAGGGGAGGGAAATGCTCCAGCAGCTGGAGCAGTGATTCCCCTGCAGCCCGTGTGAAGACCATGGTGCGACAGGTTGTCCCCCTGCAGCCCATGGAGGGCCATGATGGAGCAGATATCCACTGGATATCCACAGCCCGGGGAGGACCCCACACCAGAGCAGGTGGATGCCCAAAGGGAACTGTGAACCCGTGGAAGCTTGTGCTGGAGCAGGGTCCTGAGAGGACCCCACAGTGGAGCAGGTTTACTTGTGACCCCGTGGAAGGGGCCCACCAAAGAGCAGCTGGTGAAGAACTGCAGCCCATGGGAAGAACTCACATTGGAGAAGTTTGTGGAGGACTGGCTCCCAAGACCCTATGCTGGAGTGGGGAAGAACGTGAGGAGTCCTCCTGCTAAGGAGAACCACAACCCCCATTTTCTGTCATCCCACACTGTGGGCAGGGAGGAGGTAGAGAAAATAGGGAGTGAAGTTAAGCCCAGGAAGAAAGGAGGGGTGAGGAGGTGTTTTTTAAAACTTGTTCCTGTCATTATCCTACTCTGATTTGGTTGCTAAGAAATTAAAGTGATTTCCCCAGGTCGATTCTGTTTTGCCCATGATAGTAATTGGTGAGTGATCTGTCCTGTCCTTAGCTTCAGCCCTGAGCCTTTCACGGTATCTTCTCTCCCCTGTCCAGCTGAGGAGGGAAGTGGCAGAGCAGCTTTGATGGGCACCTTCTATCCAACACAGTGACTTGTAAGGCAGCACATTTGAATTCACCATTTGCCAAACTATCACCATAGTGGTCTCCAAAATGATTGGTGACTTGAAGATGTTGTTTTCTAAGAAATGGGAAACACTTGGAAATGAGCTCCTGAACTACTACCAGGGACATTCTTAACTCTTTTGAAAAGGGTTCAGAAGTATCAGCTGTTTGAGGAGGTGAACAACTTGCATATTAAAGTGATGACTTTCAAAGCTCTGAAGCTGTTGCTAAAATGTTACAATAAAAAAGTCATTCCATCCAGAACCACATTATCAGTTAATGCAAACACAGGAGTTTTAAAAAGCTATTACATTCTTCAGTGCTCAGAGCAAGGAAACAATAAAATTAAGACAATCTCACCAGCTCACACCTGTGACCTCACGTAGAGCGTGGGTGCTTCAGAGGACTCGCTGTGAAGCTACCAGCAGCCTACTGTGTGACTCAGTGTCTTCTGCTCAGCCACACGCCTCTGGAAAGAAGCCTCAGCTCTGCACTTCAGTGGGACTGGGACTTTCATTAGGTGACAGGAGGTGGGAAGAACTCCAGAAGTTTTAAATGGGATCGAGAAAACCTTTTGATCAACTAATAGAGGCATTTTAGGATGGAAGTGATGAAAGTTAAAATTCCATTTCAAAGTAGCGTTGAAATAGAATAAGCAACACTTCAAGCACCCGAGATCAAATAAGCCCCTGTTTGGTAGCAGTTCTTGATCAAAGCGACAGCAGTTACCTGACTGATGAGTCAACAGACTGCACAAGGGTGAAAGGAGAATCTGAAATTCAGATCTGTCTCAAAGTACAATGCTGTATGGACACGGGTAGCTGCACTGTGCAGTAGCTGAGGATACGTCCCTACCTTCAGCACTACAGGAAACAACATAAGTATTTTCCTATTTGAGTTCCAGATGCAGGGAGAAAAAAGGATGTTACCAGTGGGAAAATGCAATATGCTGCCCATCTGGTGAGGCACTTCCAGGCAGGGTGTGATCTCACTACAGGAATGGATCACCCACATCTTTCTTATCCAGGCTGCCAAGCAGCAGTTGAGATGCAGAAAAGATTTGGCTATTAAGAGGTGCAATGAAATATCATAATTCTTGGAGAATTAATATAACTTAGCTCAGGCTTCAGCGTCTTGACTTTTTGTACGTCTTGCACTTGGATTTTGTAACATAATGTAGCAATAAATAATGCAGTATTACATTTGACCATATGTTTAACATTAGCATGAGTGATGTCACACGCTAATTATCTTGAACAAATGACCTATGATTTAAAAAAACATTATTTCAGAAATGTACAAGTTTAACTCTTTTTTTAAGTGAAAAGTGTTATCTACAGTTTAAATTAGAGAATTATTATATTGGGCAGTTATCAGGATATATGAAATGAAGCCCTAGTTTAGTAACAGGGTCCCAAAAAACTACTTGGATGCTTTCTTTCTGATTTCTTAGCTTTTCTTTTCTGATCAGCTGCTTACAGCTTGCCTAGACTTTTAAGAGTTTACAGTTGATGCCTTCTCCACCTGTCAATATACTGGCAAATCTGCAAGTAACTGTATGTCTTCCAAACCAGCGGCTGCTTCCAAGCTCCTGATGGAGTTCTCTATAATAACTTTATTAGCATTAAACTTTGGCACTTTTGTCCATGACACATTTGATTAGGCCTGGTTCTCTACTATGTAAAGCAGGGGGGGGTTTTCTGTGGCTGACCAATACTTCCATCTCAGACTTCCGTCTCTGAACTTACACAAGGCCCTTGATCAAAATGTATTGAATCTCCCGCAGACATATCTAAAGTGACATACTGTCATCTTGTACATTTTTTTGCTTGCTCCTCATGAGTGACTTTCTGACAGTCTGTTCTCAGAGACCCACTCAAGACACTCAGGCGTGGTACAGTGACTGTTGAGCGGGTCCATGGTGACAAGGATGGTCTGAGGTCAATCCAGGATGTCAGGCCATGGGCTGGGGACCAACAGGATTGTTGGCCGGGCAGAGACCTGTGTGGACAGAGCTGGAGGCAAACACCTCCCCAGCATAGCTCAGCCAGGGACTGAAGGCCCATGGCTGAGCTGACATGGGGCCTCTGGGTCCTTGGGCAGGGACTGGGGGTGACAGCCCCAGGGGAGGCTGGGCAGGGCCTTCAAGGCCAGAGCACCCAGGACCCTGACAGTATTAGCCCAGTATAGAGAGCAGTACTTGAGTGGTAGGTGCCAGAGGATTCTCCCCAGTCATATGCTTTCATGTAATCATAGAATTATTTAGGTTGGAAGAGACCTTTAGGATCCTTGAGTCCAGCTATTAACCCAGCACTGCCAGGGCACCACTAACCCATGTCCCTCAGCACCACATCTATGTGTAGTCCAGGAATCTATACCTGTATGTAGTCCAGGAAGAGCTTTTGAAGTCACTTTCAGCTGTGATAACCACAACCTCTGCCTTCAGAGGGTTTGGTGTCTCTTGTCGTGTATCTATCACTGTTTCAGTCTGACCAGAATTTCACTTTTGGTTACCAAATGTAACTTCCTTTCCAAGCTACCACCTTAACCATCCGGTGCCAGCATTCTTTGGTAGCCTCCCTCTGGGTGCTGGCTCCCATTCGGACACATTGTGAATGCCAGATTCTCTACTTTGTGCAGCGTGGAGGTTACAGTAGTGTTCAGCCCTTTGTATTTTGAAAGCTGGGTAACAAAGTGACGTTTAGAGACGCTCATTCCTTGTTTCTCTTCTTAGAATGAGACGCAGCATCCCCGGTTTTGATACATTATTAAATATATCCCCCAGGTAGTCAGTCAGGTTGAACAGCGTTCATCCGAAAGGCTCAAAAAATAGTACATTGCAAATGCAGTTTCTACTTATTATGCAAGTCCTCTTCTGCGAGCAGAAGTGAAGAGTGGGAGAGGTGGAGATACAATCCCATGTGTTGATGGAGTGATTACTTCAGAAACTCATTTATGGTTTCTAAAAAACTTTATGCAGATTTGCCCAGGTCATTTGGATCTCTGCCTCTCAACTGTACACATGCTGAGGATTATGAAACCCCCACTGAGTTCTCATCTTCTGAATTCTTTTTATCTTGTTTTCACTTTGGACTGCATGGTACTGAAATTCAGTGGGAATATGTTATATCCCTAACTGCAAAGTTATCATAATGCATTTAACATGGCCTGCATATCAATTTCATTCCTGTAATCAAGAATACATGGGTTAAAGAGTCTGGAACAGCACATGTAAAGAAATCAGGAATTTAGTTTGGTTTTATAACCGTGGGCTTATAGTCAGTGAGAAATAAAAATGCATGCAGACTTGGTTTTTCTTCTCTTTCCTTCCATGGGCAGCTGCCCAAATGTTGCATCTCTGAGTTATAAGAGGGAGTTCGATTTGGCTCCTGTACAGATTCCACATTCACTGAACTGCTTTCTTCATTTAGTTAACGGTCTTTCTGAGCAACACTGGGTTGCATTCATCTTTATTATGCAGTAATGGGAAGCACTGCATGGGAAGCCTTGATCTTGAGTTTTGCATAAAACTGCAGCTTGCAGATGCTCTAATCCTACAGGCTATTAGTACAGCAAACTTGTAATTGATAGATAGGTCTAAGTCTTCCACATCACCTACCCGAAAGCCAAGAGTTATGAAATTTAATAAACTGCCTGTGTCCTTGGAGCTGTGATCTCCCATCATTCAGAACAAAATGTCCATCACTGCTCCTGACAATTATTAGAATAACTGTTAATGTACTATGAGAAGTAATTCGACACCGGGGCAATTTCTGAGAATCGGTAGGCAAATTTAAAACATTTTATTGTGCTAATATTACAGTTACAAGTGATATTTTAAAGCCATTTACCACGATAATGTCAATGCAGCGCTATGACAAGTAGTTCCTTCCAGTGCTGTTCACAGCAAAGCTGGTATTCACATCGACGTAGGAAAGCTTCTGAAAGGCTGGTTTAATAAAATTAAAAAGCAAACTCAGTGGGATACAGTTTAGTTGTGAAGAAAAAAGTGCTGGAAGAATTTCTAGGAGTGTATGTAAATGCCTGGTATGAAGCAGCGTTGAGTAACATATTGCAGTCAATACATGCCATTGACTGCAGAGCGGTGTGCGGTATAATTCATGTCTTTTTCCTTGGAATTAAAATAGAAACACAGTACACATATGCAAAGATATTTAACCGTTACCTCCAAGGCACTATTTCACCACATTTCCAAAATACCAACTAATCATGTATGTAATAAAGAAATGCTAGTTTTCTTTAGTAGTATGCAGGGGAAGTACTGGCTTCCCAGAGATGGTTATTTGATGAACTACAGCAATCATTATTTGATTGATTTAACTATCAGAGAGGTTATAATGATCATAAAACAATTCAAAACATCATTAACTGGCAGAGCATTTCAAATAATACAAATAAGACATTGATTCATGGTCATGTGTAGATTTACCTTTATGTGCATTTGCAGTCCTTAAATATTCAGAGCTAGTTTGCACATCATTATGGACACTTGTGTGGTGCTGGTTTCTGACGGAGATTCGTGATCATAACTAATTTGTAACCAAGCAGAAAACAAAAAGAGCGTCTTATGTCCCTAAGACAAAACAAAACCAGAAACAAAAACAAAGCAACAAAAAAAACCCAACCAAACAAAAAACAACAACAACAAAAAAACCACATTAAAAAAAACCCACCAAAGAAGCAAAATGTCCAGAAGGAGTTAGAAAAAGGCAGAAGTTTAAAAGAGAGCTGAGCATGGGGTAAGAATGAGAACCACCTCAGTGGGGTAAGCATGAGAACCACCTCAATGGGGTAAGGATGAGAACCACCTCAATGGGGTAAGGATGAGAACCACCTCAGTGGGGTAAGGATGAGAACTGCCTCAAAGTCATTATTATGGAACAGCCATCGTAACAGCACATGGCTGGCAATTCGTTACTTCAAATTGGGTGTGGGAGGCTTTGGAAAAGAAATGGTTCAGCAACATTTTCCTTTGCTGTGCTTTTTTAAAGCTTCTTCACCTATGGATGCCTTCAATTATTCATATGCCTGCCTTAACGCAATTACGCCTTTTGATGGAGACAAATATCAGTGGTGTTGGTGGATGTTGTGTGTGCCTACAGTGAATGCTGACTTTTGAGACACTTACATGTGAGAGTCCCATGGGACTAAAAAAAATGTCATTTGTAAGTGCACTCATTTGATTAGTGAAACTTCACTGCAGTGCCTCGTAAAGTCCATACGTCTCTGCGTGGGAACGCTGAAGTTTTTGAGGATCATTTGCATAAATAAAGAGTTCATAATGATGGCTTCCCCATTCCCTCCTTCCTTTCGATACTGTGCACAACCTTTACATCCAACGGGGAAAACAGATCTCTTGCAGAGAATTTAGAAGCAACAGAAGAGGACTGGGAGGCTTCTCTCCCCCTTCTGAATATGCTAGAGACCAGGTGGCCATAATGTAGGTATCGGATGTTTCATTCAGATTTTCTACAGTTCCTCTTTTTTGCTGCAACAAAGGATCTTCTTTAACTAGGACACACATTAATGATCGGGTTCTTTTATCCTTTCTTGCCAGAGCCCGAAGTCTTTTCTCCTAGCCATGATATTCTTTGCCCGTTTCTGCTAGATAATCAATCTAGGCAGTGTTATTAGTTAGCATACCTAATTTAACATCAAAAGAATCAGACCACCTCTCTGGTGTGTGACAACTGGAAGACCTGGTTCGGGGAAGACATAAGGTATGTTAAGTGTTTCATAGGAATCATGTTTTCAGCATCGCTGACTTAAATGCAGGGAGAGCTAAGGGAGACCATGGTGGGTACAGAAGCAGCAGTAAAAACTTTTTGTGTGCTAGATCCCAAAAGTGTGCCTGTGAAAACATTCCCTAAGGCAGCTCTCCATCACTGCTCGTATTAAACCTTTAAAGTCAATGCGTAATCTGGTCAATCTTATTCATCCAGGTAGATGTGTTGGAATGAGACCTCACCCTGCGCGTAGAGACTGGGCAGCTGAAAGATAACAGTTCTTACTTGTCGTTCTCTATGACTGTAACCATCTTACAGAGGATAATGAAGGGCAAGTTACAGCAATTAGTCGGTGGCAGCACGGATGATAAGCGCGACGCTATTACTTTCATAGACCGTGGTGTGCAATGCAGCCTATTGATTTAAAGGCAGCTTTCCTTTTTTGCCTTTCACTCTCTAGTAAAAAAAACAACACTGAGATTTATGTGAGCGGTGCTGTTTTGGAATACAGATCAGGCTGGAGAAACGCTGGTGTGAGTCTTTGGACGCTCACTCTTTAAAGAAGAGCAGCCTAGGTTAATTCATAAAGTGCTTTACAAAATAGGATAAATGCCATGTGTTCCCCAGTAGGGCTCCTTGGCTTTTCTCCTCACACCTGACTGCCTATTAATCTGCCTTTTAACTGTGCCCGCATGTAGCCACACATGGTTGGAGCCACCAGCAATGTAGCTCTCTCCAGGCCTCTCCAAACTGGGTCACCCTTTAGCTATTGGTTAGTGTTAAATTATTCCCTTTGAGATAACCAAGTCGCTCCATGGTGCTCTCTATTGTCATGTTCTGGCACTGAGATTTTATAACAGATTATGGGCAATCTGTCATTTCAGGCTGTTCAAGGATATACGAAAAATTAGACACATGTTGCTCTCTCACACTGGGAAATCTGAACAAAGACAACAAAAACATATTTTTCCCCATTTATTATTCCATTATTATTGCCTCTTAAAATATGGCAAAAAAAAGCACGAAGTGAACCTTGAATAAAGAACCCTAATGATGTATGGCATTTGTCATATGTTCATATGGATTTCAATAGAGAATAGTTTCAGCTGTCCTGAGTCAGCTTTGATATGCAGCAGCAAGTGCTGAAGCCCTGTTCTGAAAGTGGCCTTTAACTGCACCTAAGAACACAGTTCACCAGTGGTTACCTCAGGATCCAGGCCAAGCGACCATGGGATAATAATGCATTTAGATTAGTTTATAATTAATGCCTCCTGGTGCAATTTTAAACATTTGCTTCGTCTTTTCACTACAAAATGAGAACCCAGAAGAATTTTATGGTTGATTTCATGGGGATTTTAAGTTCAGTCTAAATCATGACCTTTGTATACAACCAGGCCACTAACATTATAGGAATACTTGTATAGACTTCAAGAAGTTTTGAATTTGAGCCAGGTAAATATCTCATATCTTAGTGCAAATACATATACGTGAATATTTAAGTTCTGACTAAACAGGATACATTCAGTGTATATTAATAAGATGTACATATATCTCATCTGCACGTTTTACTTATTTTATACATCTATATGTATTACACATTTTTATAACTGGTATATTTGTTTCTTTATATATGCATGTGCGTGCCTGTCTGCATGGAGACTGGTGTTTGTTCTACTTATGGCTGTGATTATCTATGGTTATGGAAGTGGATGGATAGATAGATAGATAGATAGATAGATAGATAGATAGATAGATAATCTTCCTACTTCCCCTCTGAGATATTTCCTAAATCAGAAGCCATTGGTGCTATTCAGGAGCTACTTTTGCTTTTGCCTGAATCACTTCTCTTCCTTTTCTTTCTCTTTTGGAAAGACTTTTAATGCCTGTTACTGTCTGGGCCTCTTGTCACACACAATGAATGTGCAGGCTGCCCTCTGGCCCACAGTCCACAGTTCCAGGTGCTGCCTGGACCTCCTTTCCTCCAGTGCAATCACAGACTTTTCAATCTGCCATCGTACCTCTCTCTTGGCCAAGCCCCTCCCTGAATGCTGTCACCCTCTCTCTCCTTTTCCTGTTGCCTCTGGACAATGATGGCTGTACCCTCCTTGAAATCAGCTTTGATTTCTTTCCCTTCTCCACTTATGCATAATCTCATTTGCATACATGTTTGCCTTCACGTAATCTCATTTTAAAACACAAAATTCAACTAGTGTGTCTGTCTAGTGTGTTTCAGAAGAGAGGTGTTTGCACCCTCCTCTCCTCTCCGGCTGTGCCCTCCCTCCTACCTCCCTTGCGGACTGTGAAGGACCCAGTGTCATTCTGTTTGTCCTCCATGCACACGACATAGTTCTCTCTGCACTGGTCTCTAGTACGTTCACAGCCAGGCTATGTCAAAAGTTTTTAAGATGCTTTCTGCACAAAATCTCCCAGATGTATATTCCTACCACTCCAATGCTGAATTATGTAATTTAGTGAATCACGGGCTCAGAATTTAGCAAAGTATGGCTTTTATTGTGCTTGTCTCTGATAAATAGACATCATCTGCCAGTGAACATATTTAATATTTTCACCCAATATTGTATGTTAAAAAGGGAATTGTGTTGGAAATTTTGTACTGAAAAACAAGCAGTGAGATGATAAATGCCTTGAAATCCAACTCCACTCACTGCAATGCTTAATGTTCCCTAGCTTTGATTTTGTATCAGTTTCCAGTTACCACTACAAAGACAGAACACCAATATTGATACAATTAAAAGACATATAAGCAGACTGAGAATGAAATACATATTTCAGAGCTTAGAATAAAGGATCCCAATAACCTTTCTACCTCATTAAAGAAACCTGTTTTCATGTTCTAAAAAAGGACACATTGGCAGTGACTGAACTGGGACTGACAAGTAGTTGCTTCTCATGAAGCTGGTGGAGATAGTGATTTATTCTGGGACAGATAATCCCTACCAGCTCTGTATCTGGTTTGCATTATTTCTCTTGCTGTATGTTGGCCAGTACAGTCACTGGGCGAAGCGTCAGCTCTTGGTTAAAACCAGAAAGCAACTCCATCAATGCTGCACTCCCATGCCCTCTGGCAAGTTGTAGAAGTAATGATCCAAAAGGGTTTAGGAGTTTTATTGCGGCAGGGAGGCAGCAGGGGTCAAATCTGCACCAGCAGACCTATAACAAAGTTTGTAATTCTTGTATGGGCAAAGCTGCAGGGATTTCTGCTTGATTAAGGATTGCATGATTGAGGCCGGTGACATTAACTGGCACAACATCCACTCTGCATCTCAAAATGGTGATATATCATGGAAGAAAAAGCCATGTAATAGCAAAATCCGAACACTTTCTTGCTGGTAAAAGTGGCTAAATTCTTCCCATACACAGGCCAAGTGTGTAAATGGAATTTATTCCTCTTTTTTTTTCTGCTATCGAAAGCAGTTTTTGGAACTTTGCTGTTGTATTTAATGCGTGCCTTTTGCCTGCATGGGCTCTGAGCTTCACCAATATTGTTTCGAGGCTCCATGATCAATAAATGTCAGCTTCTGAAGTGCTTTGCCAGTTTAGGTATCAGAAATGAAAACATAAGCTTCAGCTCTCTTTTACTGGTCATGACAAATTGATTCTTTTCGGTCTACCTTGCATTTCTATCCCTTCATCCGTCTGAAGAGAAGTGGATTTCTCACTGTTACTTGCTGCTACGCCAACCTGAATTCCAAAATCCTTTCAAAGGTTTGCCGTGGAATTTGTCTTCTGGTCATGTGCAGGATAAAATGGGAACCAGTGGGATTCCGAGTGTGCAAGGACTGGGGAAGCAAGGTTGGGATCTTCATTCGCTTGCTTGAACTACTCCTCACACCCAGCTGAGCTGCCCATCTCCTTGGGCTGCAGGCTCTGAGCAGGCACTTTGCAAATCAGAACCCAAGAGGTCACTTCTATTGGGAAAGCTTTTGTGTTTTGGCAGTTGAGGACAGTAACACAAAGGCTGTACCTGCACGGTGAGCGTGCACTTGTCGTTACAATTTCTACATGAATATTCATGCTTATGCAATTAGGCGAGGAATTAGGTGCTTAAATGGCCACTTGGGGCCTTTATGGCTAAATAAAAGTGTGACAACTCATATGTACAGGTACATATGTGTTGACTTTAAAAGAAACAACAAAGAATTGTTAGATCCCCAGTGCAATGATTTATTTGCTTCCCCATAAAACAACAGGGGCAACTTGTGATAAGGAAGGATTTTCATCCTTGCTGCAGGAAACCTTCATGGGACTGTTTCCCATTACTGTTTTGAGCATCAGCACAAGTTCAAGGATGAAGTGATCTGAAAGTATACTTGCAGTTCCCTAAAATATATCCCCAGTTTACTCCACTTTACAGCCAGCTTTTGTTGAGACAGAAGCGCAGCACGCACTGCAACTTGGTTTAGCGTTTTTCCCCTAAAAGTCTGTTAATAAACACTTTCCTCGTTCTTAAGGGTTTGTGACACACATGAAATGTAGCACTTGCATTTTTTCGTCGAGTTAACGAATTGAGTGCCCACTGCTGTCCACTGAAATCTCTCTCTGAGATTTCCAATTCATTTTTGAATAATTTCTGTGTTCTGGAAGCTTTGAAATGGTCAGCAAAGATGTTTTACCAGTCTTCACATTACGAGAGTAATCTGAACCCTGGTTTGATTAGAGGCTGGAAAGGGATGCCCAGTTACTTTCCTTTTCCTCAGATCCCACAGGAGGAAGTAGGGGTGAGCAAAAGTTGCCACTGAAAGCAAAAAAGAGAATGCAAAATACATATCCACAGGAAAAAAAAAATATAGAAAGAGCATTAGTCATGCATGCAGAACATACACAACACCTAATTAAATCAGGTTTCATTGAAATTAAAAATAAATGGCATGAATTAATGAACGCATTTGGTGATGAACACTCGGGTCCCATTGTACAAGAGTCATTTTAGATAAGACATTTTCTGGGGCAGGAGCTGTCATCAGCTGTGTGTCTGCACCACATTTAAGGGTGACAGGCAGAAAATAGATCTCGACTCTGGCATCTGGATGCATCCCAGCTCTTCTGCTTCCCTGCTGGCTGGTGACCTTCGGCAAGTCACATCTCCTTTCCGTTGTCTCAATCTCCCTATTTGCAGAACGGGGATTATTTTGACAATCTCTGAAAGAATTTTGTAGTCTGCTCAGGAGTAGCAATATTTAGGAACAAAGCGTTGTTGCAACAATAATGTGTGATTTGCGTGCCACTTCCATCCCCCAGTATGGGGTTCAAACAAAATATATGTGATGTACTGGCTTGTGCTGGATCTCTGCACAGGAGTGAATCTGATCCAAGATCAATAGAGCCGTTCCCCAGTCTTATGGTTTTTATGAGTTCCACAACATAAAGAAACCGGGTCCTTCCGCAACAAAAGCACTATGCCTCTGCCCTAACTGTTAACCTCGGGAACTGGAAATTCTGTTTTCCCAGTGTTTTCCACTCCTGTAACTGTTAATGAAATTACAGTCTTGCTAATAACGATATGACATCCTGGCAATGTAAAAGGTACGTGTGAATTGTCAGCAAATACAAGTTGGAGTGAAATATGTGCAGGCCTTCACCTGTTGTTATCCCGCTGCCTTCACCAAGGCTATACAGTGTTTTCAAAAATGCACAGAAAGTGGTATTTTTCAAGTTATCATTTTACTTTTCCATAAACTGTATCAATAGCACTCATTTACAAAAACGGTTGTAATGTTCTTTCTCTGGGGAATTGAATTTTGGGGGAAAAGCACTTTTGGCAGAAAAATATTGACTTGCTAAAAAAAAACCAAATTGAGTTTTGCCGTCAGAAATTGGAATTTTTTCAATAAAAAGTGGCATTTTCGATGGAAAGGAAAAGAGGAAAATAATTTTTGCAGTGCAGGTTTTGTTGAAATTTCCCACTGCCTGTGCCAGCAGATTAAGGACAGCCTGAAACCCCCCCTGGGTGCCTGCCTGCTCTGGAGCCCTCGCGTTCACCCGCTCCTGCCTGAAACAGCCTCCTCACACCCGGCCTGGAGCCAGGTAGGGCCGATGCAAAGCTGTCCCTGACAGGCCCTACCTGTGCTCAGCGTCGGTGTGTTAACGAAGCTGTTGGAAGAGTTTGGTTACAGATGCTCCCTTTCCCTTCTTTCACCCTCCCGTGTCCCCTTCTTCCCTTTCCTTGTTTCGTCTCCTCCCTTTTTCTCCCCGTTGCGTGTCAGGAAGGGCCAGCTCTGAAGGGCCGGGGGAGCACGGCACCGCACCGGCAGAGACTAGTGGGAACAGCAACTACCACAGTGAGTGCTTTCCAACAAATCTGATGGCAAATGTAGGGTGCCTTGGGTGGTGGGATCCGAGGGTGCTGCTTCCAGCCTTTCCCTGTGCATGGTTTCTCTCTCGAATGGCGCATAATCCTTCGGACCTCAAACCTGAGGGATGCTGAGCCAGGCACTCGAGGGAATTGAGTTGTTTCATACAGTGCTTCAGACTTCCTGGGGCTTTGTTTTGGTTTCTTGTTTTTAACTGGGTTATCTTTTTAAACCCATCCCAAACCTGTGTTTTAGGCAACTGGATGGATGCAGTTTATAGTGCTCTGTCTGCTGATTCTGTGCTGGGTACTGAAGTCCTTGTGTGATGCTTGGGCTGCACTGACACCTCCAGAACACCACACTGCAGGCACGAGATGCATTGCCTTCTGTTGCTCTCTAACATTCTGTTCCTGAGCTAAAAGAGGTATTCTGACCTCTTCTGATCACTAAAGGCCTTATGGGACTTAACCAGCACTTGGTCAGTATATCCTTCCCAAATAGCAACTTGGATAATCACTCAGGGCCCAGAAATGGAAGTTCTCACTCATTTTTATCTCACTCCATGTTTAGGCAAAAGACAAGTAACACCATTTGCATCTCCTTGGGCATATCTCTCAGCTTCACTTACAAAAGACACCTTTCCTAAGGTTTGGTCTGCTGTCTGGATCTACAAGTTAGATAGCTGTGACTCGTTTGGTGAAGAATCACTGTGTTGTTGATGTTTTAGGTTAAATAATAACTTTGCCAATATATTTTGCCCCGTGTAATAAATAACACATACTTTATAAATGAAAAATGTTATAGTACGTTATTTTTAGCAAGCATTGGCTCCTCAGCTGCTTCATGCTGAAGTGGATTAGAAGTTGCTTGAAGTCACCCTGCAGCCAGTTGAGCTCATGAGTCTGTGGTGACTGTTTTATGTACCTTGCCGTTGGGTTTGCTGACTGTAAGGAAGGAGCAGGGCACCTCCATGCTGCTGGGTTGGTGATGTCTGTCAGTAACACTCTGAAGACCAAATACTCTGGCATCAGCTGCCTGTGGTAGAACTGCACCCACTTATTCCCAGAACGAATTTGATCTCGTTTCCTTATGCAAAGCGTCTAATGAGAGCAGTAGAACTCCCTCTTAGTGCAGCCTGTGAAGACAGTACCTCTAATGTGTCGGTAGTTTCTCCTTTAATAGATCTTCTTCCATGTGTGGGTATATTTACAAAGCACGTGTAGTTAAATGTCATTGAAAAATATAATTAAAAATCAATTAAGAGACCAATTTAAAAATAAGAGGTTGTAAAAATGGAATTTACAATAATAACCAGAGTAAGCATTTGGCATTTACATGTCTGTACCAAATAGTGATTCCCCTGTTAGCTGTGCTTGAGTGACAAGGTGCTCTCTTATCTCCTGGATATAAATTCCAATACTCTCGTAATTGCTGGGACAAATAAATACCTGCATAAAGACTTCTTGCATTGCCAACTAACACCAACTGATGAAATTCAGACAGTTGTTTTTCTGTTCTTATCTGGGCCCAGTGCCAAAAATATTCCATCGTATGAAGGCCCAGATTTTGCACTCAGCTTATGCCGAGTTAATACATAGCAAATACTGGTCTACCGATACAAGTAGATGCACAGAGAGACATATTAAAAAGTTTTCATTTCCTATATGAAACCTGAACATACTCGGAAGCAAGCATGGAAGAGGTGTTTGGCCCATAACATGGTATGATGCTGAATGCAGTTGCTGGGACTAGTTGTCTCTGAGATCTAAGGATATAGATGGATGAGGTGTGCTTGGATCTGATGAGCTAGACAAGTCCCTGTTACACATTTTGGCTTCCAGGGAAGTATAGCCAGGGAGATAACTGGCAGTGTCTCCATGAAATCCATTAGGATGTGTGTATGTACATGTGTGACTTAATATCTGTATGGTCTGGATCTATAGCCACGCTTACATGCCAGGCTTTTCAATGTAGGAGTTCAAGAACTGCCTTGCTGTGGGAACAAGCATCCCAGATTTATATCCAAACCTGAAGTCTTTTTAATTGTTAATATTCATAGTCTGCATCCCCTTCTTCTTCCATCTTCATCACGAACAGTTGGCAAGTGTTTCTAGGGGTCTTCCTGAGGTTCTAGTGAAAGAAGCAGAGATTAAATGTGTAAAAATCATTTAAAAAATCCTAGCCCCATAGCAAATACTGGGATCAGTGCTGTTGTCCCTCTGTGATGATTCCGTGGTTGAAGGGAATGGGGTGGGATTACCTTTTGAAAGCTCTCAGCCTGTGCCTGTGCTCGTGCCAGTTCTCTTCCTGGGCAACAGTGAGGCAAGGTGGTTTTCACTGCCTAAGCAGGTTAACTTACTGCCTGCTTTGGGATAACTGGGAGGTTCTTCTGGCAAGAGATGTCCTTTCTTCCTGAGGGAGATGGAAGGCTGGTGGTGTTTGCCACAATGGACCATTTCTCTCAGGTTATGCATTAAAATGGAAGTGTGAAACATCACACATCCTCCGGTTTGGCCCCTTGCTGAGTGGGTTTTTCCCTCATGGCTGGCTTTGGTTTCCACGGTTTAGCTATCTCTCATGCCTCAATACATATGCAGACCAAAAAGAATCAAAGCCCTGCTGAAAATCTGACATTGCAGCCCTCGAGAATTTGGGTGATAAGACGAGTCCGTTTCCCCTCTTTCTGAGTAATCACAGGCTTTGCATGTGCTACCCCGTGGTCTCAGCAGCTTCAGATCCAGAAATCAGCCTCTTTCTTTTCACATTGCTTGCTTCTTTGTCTCTTAAGATCATCACTAAAATCTTACTATAATATTCAACTTGCTTTTTTCCTATTTTTTAGCTCTGTGGATATGCTTGAAATAGCAGACTTGCACAGGTTCTATGCGTCTGGGCTCCTGCAAGTACTTTGTTCCTTTTCAGAGATTTCTCCTCCTTTTTTTTTTCCTTCCCACGTTCAGGCAATTTACATAGGTCATTGCCTGTGACATTCTTGTGACACTACAAGCAGAAAGCATGCTGTTGTAGTCCTCACTATACATCTTCTCTCCGAACCAGCCGCTATGTGCTCAGACTTGGACGGGAGACAGGGTTTTTTGTGTTTGCATGTGAACATCTGCTTCAAATTCCCAAGCCAAGAAAGACAAGAAGCAAATTAAACTATTTGTTCTTCTTTCTGTCTCTTTAATATCAAAGTAATTTCTTACTTGCTACTTAAGCTTCCACTTTTGATCAGGAGATATTAAAAATGGATCTAAAGGGCTTACATCTTAATCGTTTTCCTTTGTGAAAATAGGGTCAGAGTGAGAGTGAGACGGAGAGAAAAGCAATAGCTCCTTTGCTGCTAATGCACAGGGCAGTGACCTGTGCTTTTAATTCCCCACCCTGCCCCTGGAGCAGAGAGGTCTCCTATCCCTCCCCACAAGCCCTGCTGCAGAGCAAGATATCTGATGACTCAGATATTCCTTCTTCCCTCTGGGCTTTCTTGTTATGCCAGCCCAGCAACTAAATCACTGCTCTGGATGCCTCTACTGCAAGTTCTCGGTCTTTTTCCTCTGGAATACCCTTTAATTTTAGAAAAAGTCTTTAATAAAAAAGTCCAAACCTTTCACACTTCCACAATCCTGAGCAGATTTTGGACAAGGTGTTGTTAACTCCAGGCAGAAAACCAGTAAATTTTAAGAGTAACTGTATTCAATCAGTGAAAAATTAGAAGATAGGAATTAAAATGAGGTTTAGTTTTTCACAGGAAATCGGTAATTCTACACAAACCTGATTTCATCCTTTAGTGAGATCACAGATTCTTTAGTGAGATCACAGATTTAGTTGCTAGTTTAATTGCAGTAGCTGTGCAAATATAATAAATTTTGTAACATGTTTGATTCAGTTCTGAAGGCTATTCTTAATAAGAAAATAGCACTATACAATTATCAATAATATGCATTAAGAAAATGAATACAAGCTAAGCCACAGATCTCAAAAAGCAGCTGTCAATGTGGAATAATCATTAAGTGTATTTTAAGTGGGCTTCTGGTATTAGATTGACTCCTTTCAATGTTTGCATTAATGATCTAGAAGTAAATATAAAGTCAGTGCAGATAAAATGTGTGAACGACAGAAAAACTGCCAGAGTGGCGAGTATTGATGAGGACCCAGCATTCGTAGAGAGGGATCTAAACCACCCGACCAATTATTTCAGCATTTCTAGAGGGACGATGACATTTGTCTCCATATTATCTGCAAGAGGTTGTGCTTCTTTCCGTAGGCAGCCCTAGGCTCTGAGGATGGATATAAGGGTATAAGGCAGGAGATGACAGCTTGGGTTTGCCAAGCAAACAGGAGGTATGTCGCTGGGCCAGGTGATTTTCTGACCCTGAGGTTAACTGGCACACCCTGGGCTGTGTCCATACAGCTCCACTCAAGGATTCTCTCAAATAAACTGGCAGCACCTAGCCTGCCCACTGGGACTGGTCCCTGGGCTCTGCTAACCCATGGCACGCTTTGAAGAAACACTGCTTCATGCTGGCCTAGCAGTGTGATACCAGTTGAGTATTCTGGGCAGTCCCATGCTAATACTGGCCCCGTAGCCGGGTTGGGTTTTGGTTTACTGATGGAGTTTTAACTAATGAGGCGGAGTAGTCGGTGTGAGGGATGATAGAGCAGCGCTCAGCACACCTGCTGCCTGCCCGCTGCCAAGAGTCTCATCTGCTGTCGCAGAGCAGAATTTCTAAGGAAAGAAGTGATGAAGAGCAAATGTGATACCTTTGCTGCTGATGAGGTGTCTCTCAAAGGCGAGTGGGCAGCACGAGAAGAGGCACAACCGCTTTAAGACCCTAGAAGTGCAGAAGGGAGTCCAGTGTGAGTTCCAGAAAGAAACGGGCACCTCATTTCCCAGCATCTAAATCCAGTTCACTGTTTTGGTTTTAACAGAAAGCCAGCTTAGGTCAGTAGAAAGGTTTTATTTAGTGAGGTTTATACTGGGCTTTGCAGCCCTGTGCCTCTGCTTGCCACAAACCCTTCTCTTACCTTGTAGCTCAAGAACACTAAGGGATGGAGACTGTCATCCAGGCTGCCCAGAGAGGCTGTGGAGTCTCCTTGTCTGGAGAGATTCCCAGCCCGGCTGGACACTGCGCTGCTGGGCCCCCTGCTCTGGGTGACCCTGCTGGATGGAGCAGGGGGGGGACACCAGATCAGCTCCAGAGGGCCCTTCCAGCCCCTGCCATGCTGGGATTCTGTGATCCTTAAGGGAGACACATGACTATAAGGACTCTTTTATACTTCTCCTCATGCTAACTCAAGCTGCATGGATAAGTTAAGAGGTGCTCTTCTTCCTGCTCTCAGGTTGTCCATTTATCAGCAGTACAAAAAACTTTTGGAACAGAAATGTAAATGGTTTGGGGAAGTTCTCACCATGCCTTTAAAAGGGTGTGAGGTTTAGTGGGCAGATGTATAAATGGCCTCGGTTTATGGACTTTACACACTCTAAAAAGCCAACTCCCTACCCACAGTCTTAATTAGAGTGCACTGTAGTATTGAGGGGATGTGGGAGTTTTGTCCGTGCCAGACAGAAATCATCTGGTGTACATCTCATCTAGGACAGAGTGTGGGGGGAAAAAATCTCCCTATTTTGATGTCCTATTCCAACAACATCTGTTTGCAGTAAAGTGACAAGAGGAGACATTTCAAGTCTCACTGCTGATGCCTTTTCAGACTAGTGCAGGTCTGTAAGTCTTTGAGCTCCCACAGGAGTTAAATAATGATTTTTATAATAATTTGTAAAGCCATTCCCTTGGTTGTGTAATAGTCAGGAATGAGCCTCACATCTCTTACAGCACAAACGTCATGAGGAATGATGGAAGTTTGCATATCTTCTCAGGATTTATACATGGATTTTTAATTCAGCCCGAGGATCATGACAGCAATCCAGGCCTCCTCTTTCTTAGGACTTTGTGGGCACTTACTGAATCACTATGAGTTTTCCACTCTCGGTTTAGGGTTTGGTTCTATGTGCCAGGAAGATTGGTAGTTCTTTGTCTCTCCTACTGAGAGAGCCTAAACCAAAATGTCCCTGTATACTGAGGACTTAAATGCTAAACACAGTAAAGGGACCTTTATCAGTGAGCTGTCTGACATCCATCTCCTCTTTATGTGTACTCAGCAGGCCAATAGTTATCATCACCTCAGTGAACCCAGAAATCAACCCACCAGACAGCTTAATCCACCATTGCCTTTTTGCTTTGGATTGCAGAGGTTCCTGTCAGAGTCTCTCCTTCCTCTAATTGGCAGACACGAGGTTGTCATCTAGGAAAACAGTAGGTACAGGGGAAATCAGCATCTTTGAGTCACACATATTCATCCAAATCTTTCCAGGCTTGTTAAGCTCACTCCACTTCCAGTATTCATGAGCTGGTGTGTAGCACCTCATGAACACTGTACAAATATCCCAGGAACAGGGGGAGAAGAACCCCCTTCAGACCAGGAAAGCCCCATGAGGCTAGGTGCACAGGAGGACCTGCTTAGCTTGTGAGCTACAGCAGGGCTGCAGAGGCTGCAGTTCCACCTTGGCTTGTAATATTGTAAGATTTATTTTGAGATCTTATCAGCAATTCACCGTGGGCTGTTCTCTGCTGAGCAAAAGTCATCCGTCAATCTACTTCTATGGCCACGTTCCAGCCTACACTGAGGTGACAGTTCAGTTGTACCGATGATCAGCCTCACATACACGTTCCCCCTTGGTCTGATTCTTCTTCTTTTATGATAATTTAATTGATTGAGCACACTGGCTTCTAGTCAAGAAGCTCTTCTCAGCTTAACTCTCACTTTCAAAAAATCACTGCTTAACATCTCTATAATTAGTGTTAGTTGCTAAACCCTCTATCCAGGTGATTACTGGCATAGAAGAGGGACATATCTTGAACTGATCAGATCAGGGGATTTAAGAAAAATGCCCTTGATCCATGTTTCACAATTTCTTAATGTCTTCTACTTTGGGTATTTTTCCTCTCTTTTGGTAGCTAAATAAAGCTGGGTTAGGAAGGTCCATGTAGAATTAGGAGAGTTAAGTTGGCATTTTTTTTATTTGTGTCCCTGTTGTTGTTTGGGGAAGCTCAATGTGGTTCATGAATATTGCATTTTCGATGGAAAGGGACTCAAATTCCAAACAGTTCAGTGATACTCTGAAGCCTGCAATGCGATACAAAAATGTGCAGTGCAATGAGTTCCTGTCATGGTTTAAAACCAGCTACTCCTGTTCTTTCATCAACAGCACAGTTCTGTCCTTTATTCCACAGTGCACTCATTTCATAATAAGAACTGAAACCAAATGACATGATTTGAGGGGTTCACTCAGTTCCTCACACTTGATTCAGGTTCACTGAGGGGCTCAATAAATAAGAAATCCTTGGGACTGACATGACATCCCAGGTAGACAGCGGCTGACCCATCCCTTGTACTCTGTTGACCCTACTTCCATGACATATATATTAAGTATATATGTTCAGAAGCTCCCATTGCATAGACTGAACTGCAGCTGGTAAAATTGAGGAGAATAAGCTGAGCTTCCTTTTGTGCTTTTGCATTTGCTTCATCCGATAGTAACATTCAGGATGTGGTAATCTGCATCCAGAATTACAAACCAGCACCTTCCAAACCTGACTGTTCCCCACCATTATCCCCTGCTTCCCTAAGAGAGGGTGAGAACTTGCAATTGGTTTCCATAAAAGTGAGATCACACTTTAAATGCAGAGTAGGCCACTGATTTTCCTGATGCAGTGTGATCTGGTTGCTAGAAATGATGATACATATGAAGTGAATTTTTACTTTTTTTTTTTTTTTTTTTCATTTTTCTTTATAGGAGACACCAAAGTAAAATTTGATTTTGCTGGAGTTATGACTTGATCAATCACCCAATTAAGAATAATGATTCCACTCTCTGACCTTGTAGGGCATCAGCCCTGAAATCTGAGATGATGGGCCAAACGTTTTGACAATACAACTCTTAGCGAGTGCATGACAGTCTATTGACTGAAACACTGTCAATGCACAAATGAGATTATAACCACAGAAGGCCTTGATTGCTTTGGTCTTTTATTCAATACACTGCTCTGTTACGAGCAACTTCTTGGCATTTTTTTCAAGACAGCCCAGACGTTTCTTTTCTGACAAATGACGCATTAGTTGGTCGTATAGACAGACTCTTTCCTGCAGGTTTTTTTTTCTGACTTTAGAAGACTTATCTCTAATAGGACTATTGCATTTGGCGTGTCTGCGCCGTTCGAGCCCTGTGCTCTGCAATAGCCTCTCTGAGCCTTATTGGCTGTTCAGTTTTCCAGAAAGTCTGCTATAGCTGTGATGGAGAGACCTGCTGCCTTTTGCCCTTCCGCTGGGGCATCGGTCCAGAGCCGGGGAAGAAGAGAAAGATGCCCGTAGTACCCAACTTTCATTTCATTTAAATGAGCAGAATTGCTTTACTTCCCCCATAGGTGTAACAATTATTAAGAATTTATATTGCTATTCATTCTGTATAATAATGAACAGAGGCTGGTTTTGCACTCGTAACCTTTGCTGTTAGGTAGAAATAAAGGAGCAGCAACAGCGAGTACTGTGAGACCATACATCTCTATCCCATCATTCCTCCTGCCACTGTCTACACTTTGGGAGACAATGAGCTTATGCTGTGTCATGCTTGTACTTTCCCCCTGCGAAAAATAACTAGCTAATGCATTTTTCACTTTCTTTTGTGTGTTTCCAGAATTGATCTATTTCTCACTTAAATAAGCCCAGCCTGCATTCCTCACGGATTCTGCTTTTTCAGTTAAATATTGTTTGTATTTAAATATAAATATTGCCCAAAATGCAGCATTAATATTTTGCCTACCGAAGTGCGGTTCTGTGTCCTATTAAAATTTAAACAGCCATTATGTACATGAAAGATTTTTTTTGTTGTAGTTTGCAAGGTGGTATAACAATAATTACCAGAGTGCATCAATCATTTTTTCATTGCCTCATCTATATCATGGGGATAAGTAGCTCCAATTAAAATCCCATTTTACATAAATAGATATGGTTTGTATCAAACCGCGGTCTGTTTCCGCTTCTGAAATGCTGGCCACAGGAAATCTTTCTCATTATTCAAAGTGTGTGATGTGTACTGCTTATCTTTTTGTGCTTAAGAAGACATAGCTCTGCAGGCAGGCATGCCTTACTGCAGGTTTGGCAGGGAACAAATAACCGTTGCTGTAATTATCTATCAGTTTTACTGTTCCAAATATTTTAGCCAAAAAGCTAACTAGTATAATCACATGTTTATTACTGACACATTATAGTTTGGGTAAGCGGAGACAGGAAATGTTTAATATGAATTAACAGCTATAGGAAATTTTTTTTTCCAATTATTTTATTTCTACTAGGGATTTCACCTCTACCACAGCAGATTTTCTGCTCAGTCTGCTTGTATTGTCAGCTATTGTGGAAAACCAAATAAGGGGAATCTTGGTAAATTATCTTCTGTTAGACTATGATTAGCTCTGCAATGAAACAAGCAGTTGAAAATTCTTATTTTCCATTTCTCTCTGCAAAAGCTGGTTCCAGTCCCAGGCTGTTCCTCCCTACACTTCAGGCAGAAGAACACTCTGACCTCTGTTCCCTACGGTGAACAGTGTGACATGTCTCTGCCTTTCCATTGCATTCAGGCAGTAGCATCCACATTGGTTTTTCTTTTCATTCTGTATTGGTATTTGACCCAGCCTTCAGGTCTCATTGCATATTTGCATACAAACCTGGGAACAACTTGAAAATAGTTAAAAATTCTCTGTGCCACTCCAGGTGGCTTTTTCCATCGTGTCTGCAGGACTTGGAGCTTGATGAGCAGAGATCTGCAGGAATTCTCAGTGACTCTACCAAAAGGGCTAAACAGTAGCTTGGGCCAAGCTACACGTTTGCTGTGAATTCCCTTTTTTAGAAAGACTTTTCTAACTGCTGTCTTGCCATTTCCTTTTTTTTGTTTTGTTTTGCCATTCTACCATTTTCTTTTTTCTTTCAAATCAGTGTCTACCAGCTTTATTTTCCTGCTGCTGTTGCTGTGACTAAACCCCTTTATTTGTGTCATAACTTAATCACCAGATTCCTTCTCTTAAGTGCTGAAGTAGTAGATAATGTCTGGGTTTTTATTTGTAAGGTCAGGAGCACCAATTCATAGCTGAGGGATCATCAACACAGTGAGCTGACAACAGAGTCAGTCCAGCTTCTGTTTTCTTATAGTCGCACAACAGAAAATCAATGGTGTCAGGAACATTGGGATAATTCTACTGTTACAATCAATACATGCTGATTAAACTAGTTGTGTCTGTTGGGTAAATTTGCTGCATCATAATTAGAATTATTAATTAAAAATAGGAAATCAATTGACACAAATTAAGCAAAAAAAGAAATTTGCTTTATTTCTTTGACACCCTCTCCGGAGGCCTCAATAACTGTGACAACACGGACGTGACCGAGTGGCATTTGTCAGTTTTTAAATGCTGTCCTGAGTTTTTTAAATTGACTTGCAAAACCCTGCTAATGCAGCTCCCAGGAAAGCCAACATTAGCTCTTGTATGTGCAAGAAGCAGTTATTTGTTTTTTTACAGTTAGGCATTATTCTCTGCTGATCCAGGAGTGGAAAGCAAGAGTCCCACGCGTGCCATCGGAGAGAGGAGGCGGTTGGGGAATGAAAGCCTTGGGGAATAAGATGTAGCCCACCCCCTTATCACATTGTTTTCTGTTTTCGGTTAACAAGGATAAACAAATTGATCATTTCTGTGGTGGTTGTAATGGGCTGTTCGTTGCTGGCTACTTCCTGTAATACGCTGGTGACCTTCATTATTTTCAGGGACGTGCTATGTGGGGCACTAAAGCAGGGAGTCCTTGGGAAGGCTCTTGGCAAGGACAGCAGGACTGCACATCTTCTTTCCTTTCAGCTCCTTATTTTTCTCTCTGTTATTTCTGGGTTTTTAAGCATTTTTTTATTCTCTTTCTGTTAACCAATTCCCTTCTTTGTTCTTTCCTTACATACATTATCTCCTTCTTTCCTCCTATCTGAGTGATTTTCTTTTCTCTGGCTAGTGCTTTCCATCTCATGTTTTCTTCCTCCTGTTCTGCTTGCACACATTCAGTAGAAGAGAGCATCATGAAAGTGCAGGAATACTTTGGGACTACGTGCTCCTGTGGTTTGTTCCACCAAATATTTTCTCTGAGCTTTTGCACCCATAAAAGATCTGGGGGCAAAACAGATGACTGGTTAGGGTAAATGTGTGACTGGTAACTGGTAGTGCTGTGTAACAGAATGTACTTTTACTGGTCATCGATGGTGAACTGGAGACATTCCAAACTCACCTGGACATGTTCCTGTGTGACCTAATCTAGGTGATCCTGCTCTGGCAGGGCACTTGGACTCGATCTTTCAAGGTCCCTTCCAACACCCCACATTCTGTGTGAAACTGGTGTCCCAACTATATCAAACTCATGTGATTATTTGATTACAAAGGAGAGTTGAGCCCTTATAAGATAAAATCTTGTATGTGGAAAACCCACAGGTAGACAAACGGGTAATAAAGCAGTCTAAGGCAGTTACCCTGGAAATAGTCCTTGGCCAGCATCATACAAATGTAAACCTTGTCCTCTCTCTTTTTTGGGGGGTATCTCAGGCATTTATTGTTTGTTTTTATAGATGTTGACTTACGAATTCTAGGATTTTAGGATGAACCAGATGAAAAACTTCAAGCTTTTCTCAAAAGTTTGCACACCCTGGTGAGATTTAAGAACGGAGGGTGCAAGTATTCCCCTGAGAAAATCTTTGCTACTCTTTCGTGCCATCAGGCTCTCTGGGAGTTCCTGGTGTCACAGCAGAATTGCCAAGTGCTGCACAATGGCTTTTCATTAGCCCACTGTCAGATGTAATGCACATTATTTGTGTAAGCTCTGGCACCTTTATGATCATATTTTTAATCCCATTTTTCTCAGGAATACCTTTCCCTATGGTAGACTGCAGGAAGCAGTTGATAACCTGTGAAATCCATCTCAGTAAGAAAACAATTCCTCCAATCTTCACAAAATCCAAGACCAAAACCAAATAAAAATCTTAACTGCTCCACTATGTCTAACTTAAAATATATAGGGGGTAAAAAAAAAGCCTTCAGCTATTTGATTACGATTGCTATAAATTAAATTTGGCTGAGGTTCTTTGTACCACAGGAAGTATTTTCTTCTTTAATGGGGTGGTGAAATGCTGATTGGAAAACAGCACTAAGCATTCCTTGGTTTTGAAGTGAAAATTAACTCGTCCGTAGATTTAAATGCTGTCTTATTTAGATCATCACTAATTATCTAAGTATCGTTGCCAGATGTACTAGTGAAAAAGATTAATATGATCAAATTCGTGTAGTTTTTCTAGACCTAAACCTGTTTTTCACAGTGTTTTACACTAACAGTATTTCGTTGAAGTATATTTCCAAGACCAGTCAAAAGTAACAGCAAATAAAAATGTCTTTGGTTTAAATGCCAAGACAGATTGAGTGGTTTGCAGAAGAATCAGGAAAAGCAGAGTCGTTAAAAGCCCTAATTCCAAAGAGTTACGGTCGTATCTCAGGCGAGCTGAGCAAACTGCCCGTTTTGACCTCCCTGACAATTGAGAACATACGGATAGCACGGAGGATCTTTCAGATATATTTGAGCACAACTGGTGAGAGCCTTAAAATGAAGCTGTAAAACCTTGGCATGGGTAAAGAATGTTACGGCGCTCGTGTAAATAGCGTAAAATAAGGTGGATGTACTCAAGCGGTCAGATCCTGCGAGGAGGAGTGCTGGCAGCCACGCCTGGGGTGAGCTCTGCTCCGAATGGGACGTAATGAAGATGTCCCACAAGGAAAATGTTACCAGCATTGAGACTTGAGAAAACAAGGACTTGGATCGGCAGTTTCAAATCTTTTTTACTAAGATCCAACCTGGCAATATTTTGCGGGTGGCAGCTAGACGCTCTGTTGCCAGAACAAATCTGAAGATAAATTGGGTTATAAGGCTACATTTGGAAAGCAAGTGGTGTCTTTTGCTTTCATTTCAGTGGGCTGTGGATCAGGATTATAATCAGTGTGTCTGCTTTGTAAGTCTTTGTTTCAATACCTGTTACGTGTCTTGTTACGCTGTCATCATGGTAGCCCTACTCCACTGGCTCCTGGTGCCCCAAGTGAGATGTAAACAGTCATCACTGTGGTTTGCCTGCACTTGGAGGGCAGACAGAAGTCAATTGCGAGGTTATCTTTCTAGGTGTGGCTATGATGAGCTACAACTGTTGTTTTTTCAGAGGCTTCAAAGGAGGAATGAGTTAGCTTCTGCATAAAGTGCGCTTGTTGTTGCTTGGCAGTCAAGTGGTGTTTTGATTTTTAATGAAGTTCAGAGTATTTGCATTATGAGGTTATAATTGTTTTAAGAGCCTCTAGGTCTAAGAGTTACCCTGAAGTCTCTGGAGGGGAGCAGAGAGAAGTAACACCCTGAAATCTGTGTTCTCTCATGTGCTTTAGAAACTTAAAAAAAAAAAAAGTGTTATCACCCATTAATTTAAAGCCCTGTATTTGAAAATGTGCAGAAATTGATAACACAACTTCTAAAAATGGAATCCTTTCTATAAAACATTTGGCTTTAGCTCTTTTATACAAGTCCTCTTGCAGTTCCTAGGAGGAAGAGCAATGAACGGGACACTGGTTTCAACAACTGTGAACATAGGTGTCCAGAGCCACCACTGCTCTGAACAAAAGATTTGGTTATGCAGTTGCTGAAAAAGCGTTCCCGTGTGGCTTTCAGCTCTGTTCTGCTCACTGCCAAAGAGTCTTCTCACCACCGACTGACCTGTTGGGTTAAACAGTTGGAAAGTTGCGAGATGTAGTCTGGAAGAAGCTGACTGAATTGCCATGTTTACTGCAGTTCCTCAACAACTTCCTTGCTTTGCTAGCAAATTTAAAAGGTTAAAAATGCAGATTTTTAAAATTATGTGCACCTGTGTTCTCGAGTCTCAGTGGGAAGTCACCTTCTTAATCTTTTAAGTGCACAGACCCAGTAATTTCCACTACCTTAATACTGATCCCCCAATTTAATTTTCTGTGTGCCTTTCAAGAGCGGAGGATAATTCTTGGGCTCACTATGTTGCTTTCAAGTCTTCCTTCTTTCAGATCTGCCTAGGAATGAGTGAAATGAGTCAACAGTAGAGGTTTTTTTTAAGCTTTCTTCAAGATTTACACCAGCTCCCTGACAGAAAATGTTAGAATTCTTTTAGTTTGACAGAAATTAAGGATGTGCCAAATAGAGGAGTCTGCATATATGTGAGTTACAGAACAATAAAGCGTTTAAACTTTGCTAGCTACGAGGTCTCTGTAAGGAGAAGTCCTTCTGGTGCAATAGGAACTTAATTCTTTTTACATTTAATGATTTTAATTAACAAATATTTGAAGAAGCTCCAACATTCTCTACATGCCTAGTTTTATTGTCTTTTAAATCCCTTTCCTTGCAAAAATTCCAATTCTGCAACCCTGGCAATGAACGGGGAATAAAACCATACCAGGTCCCAGTGCAGGCTGTGGTAAATCTTGCAGCAAATATTGTGTAACTTATCTTGGGTTTTGTTTTGTTCGAGCCCAAGTGAGTGAGGAGATCAAGACAGGTCTGTAAAACACAATGTCAGTGATAATGGTGATGGAAGAAAATACAGAGAAGCAGACTGTGGCCAGAGAATTCTGCGCTCCTTTAAAGAAAACAGCAGAGCTGGGACCTGTAAAACCAGGAGAGAATCACATGAAGTGGAGCCTTGTTACTGCATTGCTTGGTATCACTTGTGTAAATGAAAGACTCGAAGGGTTTCTTCAGTTTCTGTTTTTCTGGCGCAAGCTGGTGGGCTTCACAGAGCAGGGAAAGCCTTGGATCAAGCGGTGCCCCTTTTCTCTGTGCATTCAGCCTCCGTCTTGTTTTGAGTCTGGAAGCTCAGGGGATGGCAGTTAGAGAAAAGGAAGAAGTGATTACTGGTTTAGCCATCTTTAATTAGAATCTCATTATGCTGAATAAGCATTTATTAAAGTTGCATCCACTTTGCAGTCATAGGGGTGAATTGAAGCAGACAGCCCTGTTATTTCTACCCCGCCTTTCTAATTACTGATAGTAGCGAAGCCGAGGGTAGCGAGGGCTCTTCCCAGCGAAGCTGTCAGCACGGGTCTGGAGGTGAGTCTTGCCTCACCCCTGTTAGAGACAACAGTGCTGGAGCTTCACTGCTCCCCTCTCCTGACAGAGCTGGATCACAGCCAGCTCAACAGGCCTGGCCATGCAACAGTCACATGGCAGAACGCTGCGTGGAGGTGTCCTGAGTGTCACTTAGTGCCACTTGCCGAGCAAGAACTGGCTGGAACCACGTAGAGGGGGATGTGTGGCTGGGTGCTCTCCCCAGGACGTCCAAGTCCTGCACTAATCTATGCACCACCTCAGTCTGCGTACCAGGGATGTTGTTTGTGCCAAGTCTGCGTTTTTAAAACACTGTTACTCATGAGACGCGGAAAAATATTTTACAAATTAAGCTCTGTAGTTAGAAAAGAATAATTTTTCATGTGTGTAATTCAGCACGGAGTTACAAATGCAGTGAACAAATACACCTTAAAGTATTGATGGTGTAAATTTAGACTGTAGAACTTGGAGCTGTTCTATCTCAGTGCTGCCACTTCCTTTCTGGGTAGCTTTGTAGTTTAATGAAATTTGACTGTCTCAGCTTCCCTTCTATGAAATGGTGATAAAATATATCTTCTAGCTCAGAACTGGACCGTGAGAATTAGTCAGTGTTTCTTTGGGACTTTGATGATGAAGGCAGTTCTATTAAATGTGCAGAAACCCCTACACATTTTGGTCTTATTGAACAATTTAGAAACCAAATTGTTACATGTTGCCATTTTTTTATTACACCAGCATGCTTTGAATGTTATTTAGTAATGCACCCTGAATAATTAATTCTTCAACTAATAATTATCCATTCCAAATAAAACAACTTGATTACTAAGCCTGATGAGGAAAATCCAGTCAGGAAAGAACCCTTTCAAAAACAACAACATTCTGCAGATATCCTTAAATATTTAAAGGGTGAGCTATATTTAGTAAATTCTTCTGAAGGAAGGTGGTGGGGGGGGGGAAGACGAACGGATGCTAATTTCCTGTGTCATCAGATTTGTGTATGTGTGTCAGCAGCATTTCTAAATCACCATCTACTACACAATCACCATCTACGCTAACATCAGGCAGTGTTCAACATTTCCCTGGGTGGTTCCTGTTTATCAGCAAGGAAAACTTGGTCTGCTTTGAGGTCATGTCATTTTCTTCTCATCGATTATTTAATATTTGGGGGGGGGGGGTGGTGGTGGTGTGTGCAGTGTTTACTCTGCTCCAGTACTCAGCAGTGAGCAGACAACCTTGCTTAGCAAAGGAAACAAAAGTTGTGGCATCAGTGTCATTTTCCAGATGGCAGCAACACAACCAACTATGTCCAGCCCCTATCAAAGACCATTATAGTCAATAGAAAGAGATTCCCTGACTGCAAGGGGCACTGGATTGAGTCCAAGGTGCTTGTGATGGGCACTGTACAGCATGGGCAATGGACAGTTTTGTTGATGGTCTCGTCTGAAAACCTCTCTTTTTCCCTGTGGCTTTTTAAAGTACAGCTCTTCTGCCACTAGGAAACTGTAGAGATCTGAACCTCATAGGGAATCTGGCATTTAAAAACCTTAATGCACAGATGCTGTGTTCTCTTCCAGCAAGATCCCATTCGCTTCCCTGCTGCCATCCAGCCAGGAAGTCACGTATGTCTGTTTTGCTTTTTACTTTTCAGTGACAGTTGTCACTAAAAAAGAGAGAAATTAAATTAATCCAGAGAGAAAGCTGTTTCATATAGGCAGTGTCTCGGACTGCTGAAAGGGAGGCTGAACCTCCAAGAACTGTCAGAGCAGAGCCGGGAAGTTGAGCTGCCGTTTGGATTTTCCTGGTTGTAGGAAGCTGACCCACTGATAAGGCTGGAGGCACCAACACGTTGTTTGTAAACAATGAGGAAAAAACATGTGGAGTGATGATTTACTGTTTTCTGCCTGCCTGACGTTGATTGCTTAATGCAGCGATCCACAATGGGTGGAACTGTTCCCAAAGCACCGGCTTCCATATGGGTGGGATTTTGTCAAAACATTTCAGTTCAGCAAACCCGTAACTGACTGTGAAGCTGAACAGTTTTGATCATCCTGTTTTTCAAAATGTAAAACAGTTTAAGAATTGTCTGTTTTTAACATCATAACAAAAAGTTTCGTTTCCCAGTTTAGAGCAACTTCTGGTTTAGAAATTGGCATTAATTTATGCTTCTGTGAACAACATTTGAACACGTTTGGAAGTCAAAATAAAATATCAAGGTTTAAACATCCAAACTCGATAATTTATGAGACAAGACTTTATCTTCCTGCCTAGCTCTCCAGAATGAAACCAAAGCCCTACCAATATGCAGAGGAAGCCATAGGGAGGCAAGGCAGTGGCACCTTCCTTATTTCCCGCGCGCTGCTTGGGGCTTGTGCATTTTGCTGCTGGCTGTGATGCGAGTATAAACTGCTGGATCAGGTTATGAAACCTGTGGCTGCTTGGCTCTCTCAGCATTAGCATCCTAAAGAAGTGGTGCAGAAGAGCTGCAGCAGTGTTGCAGTCTGAGGAGCTGCTTTAGGGACACGGGGATTTTACTGCATAGAGCTGGTGCTGCTGGGGGGTGCGTCCCACTTAGAGCCACCCGTGCCTTGACTCTTGGCGTTTAAGCTGCACAGTATTTGTCTGCCTCTCTGATAATCTCTTTATTAACAGAAGACCCCACAGCTCAGTGACTGAGTGACATGAAAAGAGGGTGTAACATTCTAGTATTTCAGGAGTTTTACTTTTTTTTTTTCTCCCTAATAGTTTTGACTTGCTGTTTTCTGTTGGTAAATCTAAGAAGGGGTTTGCAGAGACTGTGCTGAGTTTCACAGTGTGCTTTCGGTGAGTGAACGTTATGGTTTTTACTGGGTTACACAGGGCAAGAGTTTTTTTAAAAGAACTGTTTCTTTTTATGTGTCTGACAGGGGCATTACTATTAGTGGTTTATCAGAGAAAGACAGTAGTGTGTTTAAGATCACTTGAAGACATTAGGCAACATAAAGAACCACGTGAAGATTCCAGTATGCCTAGAAGAAAAGAGAACAGCAAGTAGCTTGTGTGGATACCTGCACATGGCTTTTTGTAAGCCTTTGAACTGTTTTAGATAGAAAAGACACCCCTGAATCAAAGGCCACCAGGCCTTCTGCTGCTCTAAATCTCTCTCAAAGTCCTTAGGTGACGGAATTCACACTAGAGAAGGTAAGATTTTTCCTAGATTCAGTTACTGGGGCAGAACATCCTTTTAGCTGATATTATTTAGCTGAAAAGCAGCACACAGGTAGCAGACATTAGGGTGGGACTGTGGCAAAGAGGAATACATCGTTCTTACTCTACAGCTACACTGCTGGAAATAAAAGCAAGTCCCACACTCCACCACAGTGTCTACTTAGGGTTTCAATATGAAAGCAATAGAATAAATTGTTTATTGACAACCTGAAAAAGGACTGATGAGTCAGTACAGTGCATTATGTTATGTTATGCATGAGGGATGTGCTTATACGTCCCCTTGAAGGTGAATCTTCAAGGTAGCGTTCGAAGCTGACAGTAGCCAGCTGTAACATTTCTTCCATATGCTTATCTTGGTAGTACCATTTTATCCACTGTCAGTGCCAGTCTTTTTGCTGATGTCAATTTGCACGTCGAAGGTGAAGGGACGCACATCCTGCGTGAGAGTGGGAATGAGAAGGAACATGCTCTCTAACACTTGCTATTTCAGTGACAAGAAGCTTTTCTTCCTTAAGCACTGCTTTAACTGCAAATAAAGGTATATTGCGTATCTGGCAAAACATCAGCAGGGTGACCTTCCAATGCTCAGTTTATGTGCTGTGAAAAATAAAGAGCTGAGCACATCTCCCTGCGAGCTTTGCCAAATAGGGTTGATCCCACTCGATCCTATGCAGTTAACACCACTCTGCAATCACAGAAGGTGGCAAGGTGACTTCAGTGGTCATAAAATCATAGAATCACAGAATCATAGTCTGGTTTGGATTGGAAGGGACCTTTAGGCTCATCTAGTCCAACCCCACCTGCAGAGAGCAGGGCCATCTGCAACTAGAGCAGGGTGCTCAGAGCCCTGTCCAACCTCCCCTGCAATGGTGCCAGGGATGGGGCAGCCACCACCTCTCTGGGCAGCCTGGCACAGGCTCTCACCACCATCAGTGTCAAAAAAATTTCTTCACTCTCATCAAAATCTCCCTCTTAAGCTTAAACCCCTCACCCCTTGTCCTGTCACAACAGGCCCTGCTAAAAAGGGCATCCCCACCTTTCTGCCAGGCCCCCTGGAGTGCTGAAAGGCCTCGAGAAGGTCTCCACAGAGCCTTCCCTTCTCCAGGCTGAACCCTCCCAACTCTCCCAGCCTGGCCTCCCAGCAGAGGTGCTCCAGCTCTCAGATCATTTTTGTGGCCCTGCTCTGGACCCACTCCAAGAGGTCCAGGCCAAAAATGAGGCACTGCCTTTGAAAGATGCTTTTACCCATTCAATAGAAGGGTTTCAATAGGTACAAGAACCAGCTCAGGGCTATACTGACCCAAGAGGCCAGGCTCACTCCACAGTAAAACGAGTCTTAAACTGCCTTAGGTACCAAGAGTAAAATATTGACAGAACCATTGTAAGGCACGTGTGATAGCTGAGCAGCAACTCACCCACTCCTGCTGGTAAGAGGGGGGGGGAAACAAGCTGCCCACTGCAGAAGGAGGATTGCCACCAAGCCACCTGAAGACCTGCAATCACGTCCTTACCGCTCCGGCATCGCAGACGACCGCTTGTTACAAGATTTTTCAAGCCAACCAGCAACTGCTCTTGTAATCCCGGGTTTAGTTTTGTTTTTGTAGCCACGTGCCAGCCTTGTGGCCAACCGACTCCAGCCCAGCACCCAAGGGCAGCCTTCCAGGCTCAGGACAGTTGTCCAGCTTGGCTTCAGCCAGGCCACGTGGCACCGGCCATTGCGAGGTTTGAGCGGAACACATCAAAAGAGCAGAAAAGCAAAGGGGTTGTATTTTGAGGTAAGCACACCGCTACCTCCGAACTGGAAAGGGTGAAACTGGATCGTGGCCAGATCGAGATGCTCCACATCCAGCATTGTGGAGCTTTTCTGAGCCTATTAAAGTTCATGAATGAGTTACCAGTTGGCCAGCTAAAGCCCAAGGCAAGAAGCGCGGCGCGTTCATTCTCCAGGCCCACAATCATGCAGATTTAGGAGACCGCGAGGCACCTCACGGTTTCACCCCAAGGAAAAGAAATATTTCACATGTGTGAGGCTACAAAAACCACCTCAGGCCACAGCTGTGAGGTTACAGAGGTTGCAGTCAGACCATTTGCTAAGGCCACGGCTGTTTTCAGGCAGCAGATCCGCGTGTCTCTACCCCTTCACCACTGCAGCCAAGCATCCAACACCAGTTAAGTTTTCACACAGCAGAGTGTAAATTCTTTTCCTGGGTGTTGCAACAGTCCGACATCCAATGGATTATTTAACCAGCTGGGACTGAGGGTCAGTAAAAGCAGCCACAAACTGCTCAATAAACACAAAGCCACGGAGGGCTCGCGGACACCGTGCTCAAGGCCAGAGGTGCTCTCCAGCCCACGCTAGTCGTGGCTGATCCGAGGGCACCTCCCAGTTTATACACAGCAAAGCCTGTTCCACTACAATAGGATTCCAGTTTAACAATATAGAGAGGGGACGGGGAACTATTTACACCAGCCAATTGCTTCTGCCAGTCTCGCTCCTCCGCAGCTGGAAATCCTAGCAGCAGGGGAGGTATGAACCGCCCTACGCTGCTGGTTTCCTGCAAGGGAGAAAAAAAGCTTCTTTTCCTGCCTCCCCATTATATGCTGCTGCTGTCATCTTCCTCACATCGCGTTACAGAGCACAACGGGGAGAGCAGGGAGAGGAGGAAAGTCTTGCAGGCAGCTCTGCTGCGAGCACCTGTCAACATCACTGCCCGTTCCACTCCGCTCTCCGACTGGAACACGTTCAGCCAACATCATTTTGTACTTGCTACGGGTACGTGGGTAAATGCTCCTTCACTACCAGCCTTTAGGTACCTTCAAGCAAAAATGATCTGCAAGAAGCATCAGGGAGAGCTGTGCCGTGTCCCATTCCCCCCCCATCAAGCCTAAAAAATGCATCTCCTCTTTGCGACGGTGTTTGGAAGTCGAAGAGTAAATCCGTTCCTAGCTCTGGTTTTGCAAAGGCTGCAAAAAGCCAAGTGCTTCCCTCCCTTCTCCAGTGGAGGAAGGGCAGTGACAGTGCCCACAGCTGGGCACCAGCACCCACAGCTGGGCACCAGCACCTCAGTAGACAAAGCACTACCGCAGCCTCGTGCGATTAGTGCTTTAGACACAAGATATTACTTGAGGCCAGGTTCCATCCTTCTACTCCCCAAAGAGTGATTCTAGCTAGTCCCCGACCACCAAATGCCACAGAGGAATATCACATGATGCCTCTACAGATTCTCATCCAAATGTTTACCTAATTAATGCAAACAGGGACTCAGCAGGCAGGCCGAGCGCGGGCAGTACAGCGCTTGTCCTCAGAGCCAACTGAAAACATTTCAGGTCACCCTGACACCTACACAGGCACCTAGATTTATTTCAGCTCCTCAGCTTTGCTTCTCGTCACCACCACAGCCTCCAAAAGTCACCCTGTGAACGGATCAGCACTGTCAGCATCCACAAAGGAGCTGGACACCCCCAAAGCCAGCAAGGAAGCCTTTCTCCTGGCTGAGGTGGGAAACACGACGAGATGGCACCGTGACTCGGGGTAGCAGCTGCCCCCTGTTGAAATCTTTCTCCAAAGCCTGATGCTTTTCCCATTTAATCAGGCACTGACAGTTTGTTCCCCTCACGAACGCAGGGAGGGCTCCACAGTGATGCTGGTAATTAGGAGAAAGGTGTCATTTGGCAAGAATACGATTTCTAGTCCTCAGGAATTAAGCTTTCTCGAGGATCATTACAAATTTAAAACCTCTGCAAGATCTTAAGCGCTGACCCTGAGGAAAAACATCACTCCTGAGATACTCCAAAATAAACCTGAAATTCTCTAAAAGCGACACGAAGGCTGCTGAGAGTGAGATTATCCCAGCTCAGGAACACGTTCCTCATTACTTCCCATCTCAGTGCTTGGGCGAGGATCACTTATTCAAGCCCCTGCTCAGTAGCCTCTTTCTCTTGTTCCTCTTCTCCTTGCCTACCCCTCCCCAATTTCCCAGATTTCTCCATCCCAGCAAGCTGCTTAAAATAAAACTCGTTGGACTAACGCTGATCAGCGTGTTATTCAGCTCCATTTCAAACACTGGAACTACCCTGTCAATACACAGATAACCTTCTCTCCCGGGCTGCTGCTGGAAGCTTGGAGCTAGCGTCCCGAAGCGGCTGCGTGCTTCACACCTTCCACTGCTCCCCGTAGGAAAAAAACCACCTACTCCGTGGGGGTTAGATCCTACTGAGAGAGACCGAAGTTACACGTAGCAGCTTGGAAAAGCCCCCCAGCAACCGAGGCAGGCCAGACACACCACCGCTCTTGTCGCAGGCACACGGACTCCCGAGGCCATTAGCGCCTCTCCTTGAAGTAAAGATGATGTCTGAATTCAATCATGTAAATGGAGACTTAAAAATAGCTCCAGACCAAATCCACATGCAAAAAAAATAAAAATAAAACAACAACAAACCCCAAAACAAACCCCTCCAAGCTCCCGAGGAGAGGAATTAGCGGCGCAGTTCTGACTGTCCCAAAAAGAATGCGGCCGTCGGCGAGCCCTGACACCCATCGCCAAGCTGCCGGGGCTCTGACACACAACACCGCTCACGAGGACTTGGAAAAGGAATAAAAATAAGCCACCCATTCCAGATTAATGAATGGGAGCTGCTTCCAGCAGGCACCAAAAGAAACACCCGAAGGGCTCCGCGCTGCTTGGGTTCGCGCGACTCCAGCTCGCTAATCGGCTCCTGGCTCCCAAGATATGATTCCCGCCTCTGCCCGGCTGTGCTGGAGTCACTGGGAGTCGTGTGCTCGCTCCACCTATTTTTATCACAGGACTTGTTCGTGATTTGTGTCCGATTTCAAAGCACAAGCCACACTGCCAACGACTGCAGCTCGCCGGCGGCAGGAACGCCCACCGCATTCTCCGGCAGACAAAGCGTGGACTACCCAGGAATCTGGACTTCCGAAGCAGCTTCTGAAACACGAGCCCAGGAACAGGCTGCCAGCACCCTGTTCGAAACCAGAACGTACCTTATCACCAGTAAAGCCTGCCCCAACTGCTCTGCCAGGAGCTGTTCCTCCTGCCCTGCCTTAGGCAGCGGCCCGAGAGGGGTGGCTGCGGCCAGGCTGCCAGGAAAACATCCCAGGAAGGGAAGAAAAAGAGAGGCAGTATTCCTGTTCCCAAAATGCAGCACTACCAAGCGGGCTGAACAGCCCTACAGATTTTTCTTCAGGAAGTGGGTCTGAGTCCTTTCCCAAGTCTTGGTATTCCAAGCACAAATTCCTGTCAAGATGATTGTTTATTAACATCCAGTCACACCAGGCAGACACCCACCACATGAAATCTATTAAGATGTTTACAGTATCCAAAGGCCTGATGGAAGGCAGGGGAATTTTTGCACGGCATTCATCCTAGAAATCAAAAGCTCAGATTAAAGCTGTAAATCCCACAGTTCTGTAATTAAAAGCCAGCCTTGCAATTCTACTAGTCCTAAAGGAAACAGGTTCGTGCTGCTCGCTCCTACAGCCCGGTACCTGCACAGGGACGTACCAGAACCTGCTCAAGATCTGAGTCTGCAGAACAATGTGTCTCAAATATCCCCTCTCACCTTCCAAACAGCTTATGCCATCCTCTTTGGAAGCGAGAGGAGGCCGCTTTGTAACTGAGCGTGTGAAGTCCAGTCTACCCACCTCATCTCCTCCACTGCTACTGCTGGAAACCCACGGCTGCTCCAAAGCACATCGATTGAGACGGCAGAAACTGTAGGAAAGGGAAACCAACCACCACAGAGGCAGAACAGAGACACAGGGGCTGCTCGAAGGCCTGAGCACCAAGGCTGCCTGTGCTTTTCAGCCACCAAGGCAATTAGCAATTGCTTTCAGGATCGCTGTCTGAAATACAGCGAGAAGAGTCTGCGTGTGGCAGTCAGTAAGCTGGAAAAAAACAAACCCAAAAACAACAAATACCACAAGAAGAGAGGCTGTGACAAGCCTGAGACAGTCGAGTCACAGGCCCTCAGCGTTCCGCCTCGATAATGGAAATAACAGGCACACAGCACCATTAGCTTTTCTTCTTTAAAGCTTCACAGATCTCAAACCACCGACCAAACAGTAACACTTCACGTAAAAAACCAAACCTTGTCTGACGAGCGGTAAGGAAGCTGAAAAGAAACACCGACAACTAAACTCACTCCTACGAAAGCTACGTTTCTGGTACTCTAAGAGAAGGTATCAGAAGGCATTTGAAGACGACGCTTCAGGTCATAAAGCAAAGGCGAGAGGAAAAGAAAAGCCTCCTGGGCCTCGCAGGCGCAAGCGGCCGCTGTCTGCCCGACGGCCGCGCAGGGGCTCGGGCCGGTGAGGGGCTCAACGCCGGTGGATCCGCGACACGCCGGAGCCTTCTTGAAGCCAAGCTGCCTTCGGCCCATCCCAAAGCAGCGTGCGGGAGCGCTGCCTGGGTGAGCTCACGCTCCCCTCCTCACACGCACGCTGGAGTTGGCTACAGCTCTTCAAGGTCAGGAGACGTTGGTGAAACCCAGAGCCTTCCTCCAGCTGTTTGGGGGAGCAGGAGCAGCTCCGGAGGCAGAAACGCCCGTCGGACACCGCTGCAATGCAAGTGCCGGGTACACGAGCGCTGCCAGCCTTTGCTCTCTCCCACCAAGCTGAGCTCTCACTCAAATCAAGAGAAAGAGGGGGGAAGAGGAGGAGGATCTCTTACATATATCCCTCAACTCTGAGGACAGCTGTGTTTTGGGTTTCTTTCCTGCAGCAGCTCCCACGGCAGATGCCTGAAATGTCAAGATGTCCCAACAGCACCAAGTGTTTCCACAACAAGACAGGGGTCAGAAAAGAAGAACAGGACAAGCTTACATCCACCTTTCCCCACCAGCTCTGGAGACAACACTATTTTTCTTTTCAAGTTATAAAGACACAGCCCAGGGCACCTGAAACGAGCTGCTGAAGAGAGCCCACGGAGAGCAACGCCGGGAAACTGCACCTGGGTGCCCCCCACCCTCCCCACCTCCCCGCTGGGGCAGACACACCGGACTCCAGCTGGAGCTCAGGGCCGGGAAGGAAGCGAGGACCTCACCGGGGCCAGCCACCGACCCCGGGCGGGAGAAGTGAGCGGAGCTGGCCTCGAGGATGGGGGGAAGGGACCGGGGAGAGGAAGAAGGGACCGGAGAGGGGACTCCAACCCTGAGGGGGTGAGGACCCCGCCCTGAGAGGAAAGGGGGAGAAGGACCCAGCCCTGCGGGAGGGGACTCTGGCCCTAAGGGAGTGAAGACCCGGCCCGGAGGGGAATGACCCGGCCTAGAGCAGGGGACCCCGCCCTTCAGGGAGGGGTGTCAGGACGCGGCCCCAAGGCGGGGACCCGCGGGGCAGGGCCCCAGCCGGAGACAGCGCCCGACAGCCCCCACCCCCCCGGGGGCAGGCGAGGCCCAGGGGCCGAGGCGGGGGAAGCCCCGCCGCCCGGAGCGAGCCCGTCCCGCTGCCCGCCGCCGCCGCTCCCCCCACGCCCCCCTCCGGGAGGCCGGTCCCGCCCCCAGGCCCTCGGCCGGCACTCACCGGGCCCGTCCGCCCCCCGCCGCCCCGCCGGCCCCGCTTCATTTAGCCGCCGCTGCCCGGCTCCTTCCGGCCGGCGCGCGCCACGTGACCGCTCCGCCCCGCACCATAGAGAGGAGAGGAGCGGCGCGGAGCGGGGCGGGGCGCGGCCAGGGACAGACGGGCCCGCCCGGGCGGTCCACTCTCGGCAAACCTAGCATAGAGGCGGGGGGGGGGGGTCCTCCAGGCGGCAGGGGTGGGGTCTCTTTAGGGGGGTCGG
>WUAM01000287.1:72017673-72061580 GCA_024336885.1 Actenoides hombroni
CCAGAGCCTTCTCCTCTGCAGGCTGAACCCCCCCAGCTCTCCCAGCCTGGCCTCCCAGCAGAGGGGTTCCAGCCCTCAGATCATTGTTGTGGCCTCTTCTGGTCCCACTCTAACAGGTTTGTATCCTTCTTGTGCTGAGGACTTCAGAGCTGGAGCCAACACTGTAGGTGGAGTGTCATCAGGTTGTAGAGGGGCAGAATCACCTCCCTTGACCTGCTGGCCACTGTCTATATGCAACCCAGGATGGCTTCTGGCCTGTGAGTGCACATTGCCAGATCATGTCCAGCTTTTCACCCACCAAGACCCACAGGGTGTCCTTCTCCACAGGGCTGCTCTCAATCCCTTCATCCCCTAGCCTGGATTGTGCTGACCCAGGTGTAGGACCTTGTATGTGGCATTGTTGAACCTCTTGAAATTCACACAAGCCAACTTCTCAAGCTTGTCCAGGTCCCTCTGGATGGCATCTCATCCCTCTGGCATGTCAACCACACCACTCAGCTTGGTGTCATCTGCAAACTTGCTGAGGGTCGGATCAGATTACTTTCAGCGTGGTAGATCCCTCAGGTGATGGACAAGGTTCTCCTGACCAGTTTCAGGGAGCTTATGGGGATGTGACTGAAGGACATCCATCATGGTTAGCCTACTGCAGTTGCCAGACTGTCCCTATGGATGTGTTCTAAATTGGACTGGCCCTATGGATCTTCTCTAAACTGCATCAAAGTCAGCTGCTCCCACAGCTCTGCCTTCCTAAGCTTTTGGCTAAAGACCACACGTTATTTAGAATGGCAAGTGGCCATATGCAGATACTTGCATGTGGCTTTTTATAAGCCTTTAAAAAACTGTTCACACCAGGCACACGTTGGGTCAAAGATCTTAATCTCCAGTGACAGAGACATCTCTCTATTTTGACATAGTTTTCTTTGAGTCTCCTCAAAGCAATGCTGCTGGCACCACTCCTGTGCCCCTCTCATGGCCTCTCCACCCCTTGTTTGGTGAAGGGTGCTTGATGGCTTCCTCTAGACCTGTCCTGCAGTGGTTTCTGCACATCCAAATGTGTTTCTACCCCTTCTTGCAGGCAAAACTGATAGTTCTTTTGTGCAGAGGCACTACAGGAAAAAATTTCATGATATAGTCAATGAATACATCTAAAGTCCATTAGAAATGTTGAGAGAGAGTGCGAGGGAGGGAGAATGTTTTACCCAGCTGGAATACAGAATTTTGAAGTAAGTTACTTGCAGATTTTATTATTACAATCCTGTCCTAAACAATAATAATGAAGTATTGATGGAAGCTTTGCCAGAGCCAAGGCTGCTGGGTTTCATACAGAGGAAAGATAGTATCTTCATTTAGTTTTATTAGACTCTTGATACTCTGCCCATGTATTTTTTAATTCACCACAGTAAAATTCTAATTAAAGAACAGACTTTGCCTCCCATTAATATGACACTAAAAAAACATTTTAAAGAATGCAGCATCTTCTCTAAAAAAATTATGAGAAGAAGACAAGCTGCCAGTGTTGTACAGAATGTTGTCGCTCGCTTATGAAGCGTTTCATGGTTTTAAACTCCTTGTAACTTCTAGAGTGTCAGTAGAATTAAAGGCTCATTAAACTGAGCTGTAATTTCTACAAAAAGAAATAGGAAATATTCTCAGATTTTTTTGTGTGTTCTAATTTTCACTTCTTTTGAAGCCTCTGTCAAAATAGCTCGTGATGGAAATTCTGAAAACACAACACTGGTATCTGTCAGGAGTAGAAGTTGTTTCTCCCATTTTGCTCCTTCCAAAATATACTGAGTTCATTATGGGATTTGATGAGGCTGACATCCAAGCACTCAACTTTTCTTTGACTTAGAGTGATTTTGTTTTCATTTATCCAAAATAAAACTGTACAACTAGGTAACTGTTCTAAGCCTTCTACAGAATAACGGTGGAATGTTCTTTAAACAAGGATTACTTTGGAAAGAAAATGTTTCCTCAGAGAGTACTAAATAAACTGCAGGGTCTCTGAAGTGCTGTGATTGAATTAGGTACCACATGTTGGAGAGTCAATGACTAATGAGATCATCATCTGAGATTAAATCATGGCTTAAATCAGCCACATGTTTCTTATCTGATTCAGACAAGATTTTTTGAAGGATAAAAAGCTGTTCTCCTGTCTCTAAGAAGAAAAAAATAAAACCACCAACCCCCCCCCCCCCAAATTAGATTCATTTCATCCTGTGAGTAATAATCTATCCATTGGGGGAAAATCGGCTGATGTTCCCTTCCCATCTTTTCCTTTCTGTCTGACAGAGACTGATCTCTAAACTTGGAATATGAGACTGACTGTGAGTTCTGCCAGCCTCAGGTTTTTGCCACTTGGCTGGATAGTTTTACAAAGGCATATTTGCATAGGCAAAATATATTCTCTGGGCAGTCTCAGAGCCATAAACATTGAAACTGGCATTTTCTTCATTGTAGTTGTGTATGCAGTGACTGAAAGTCTGGCACTGGAGATAAAAGTGTGAGTGCATACACCGTTGCACAGAAACCATGTTTAGGAACCTTAAGGCTACAAAGCTACAAGCTCAGGAGACAGAAAATTCCAGGGTGTATAAACGGTAGCCTGTGCTCACATAATTATAGAAAATATCATCATTCATAGGCTCAAGTACTGAATTACTGCTGCGCTTCCAACCTTTAATCTGACATTTTCTTATTTTTGTAACACCAACTTCATAAGTCAAATGTCTTATTTTTGTGCGACGTTCTGGTTTATTTATTCTTCCTTATAAAGCAAATGGAGAATATGAAAAATCCCATCAAGAATGTCATCAAGCTGACATACAGACGGGTCATCAACATGGACCAGAACAAACCTCTGACACGTGGGTAATGGACTAAGAGTAGGAGACCTTCCCCTTCTCCATGGACCACTTACTACATGGAGATGTAGTAGATGGGCCAGTGGCCCATGGCTGCAACTAGCAACAATTGTAAGGAAGTCCTGCTAAGCCCCCGAAGCCTTTAATTGCGGATTGCTTTTAATACAGATGAAGTCTTTGAGGGATGTAGGCAATGAATTATCCAGGGGTGGCACTGAGTGTCCATAAATTGCATTTTTTATGGTTCGATCAGGTACAGGTGGATTTTCACTAGGGGCACAGGAGCACACCCCTGGGTGTGAGACAGAGCTCTGCCAGGTTTCAAGCTATTGCGCTGTACGTGGAAAGCGTCCCAGTTTGTCGATGAAAGGGATATAAAAATGTACTTGAAGAAGCAAAAAACTACTGCTTTAGCTTACCAATTTAAGCTAGAATTCCCTTTCCTCTATTCCTCAAACCAATAGGCTGAGTGAGCCTGAAGCTGAAACTGGAGGTGGTAAATTCTACATCACAGAGAAGTTGTCAGGGACTGGACAAAGCATCTTAACAGTGGGAAATGAACAATGCTACCAACTACCTGCCTGTGACACAATTCAGATAATCTATATTTGGAGCAGGATTATTTGTTAAAACCTATTGTTAACTTCATTGTCCCCCAAGAAAGTATTTCTTTACAGAAATGCAACCTATTTGTTGCTTTGACAGATAGGACCTCTCTCATTTGTCAGACCTGAGCAAGACACGTTGCCGCATGGTAGATGATCACTATCTTGATAAGGTTATGAAGAAGAAAATCAGGTGCAGTTTGAGCAGTGTGGCCTCATCTGCCTGTACCCACTCGTGTGCCTGTTGCATGGATGAGGTTTCTTCATTCTGAAATGACGGGATTAGAATGTCGGTGTCTGAGTGCTTGTAAGAACATTTTTGAAGGGAATTTCTGAAAATCTGGGTTATTTTGAGGACAGCCATCATCCATAAACATGTGTTGGAAATTCCAAGCGTAAACAGTCTTCTGAGATAATCAGTGTTTTGGTGTAGAATCGAGCAGATCCGCGAGTGGTTTCACGATGTACTGGCTCATGCCTTTAGAAGTGCATTGGCCTTACCTGCAGTGCCAGCACGTCTGGGACTCAGCGCTGCTCGGAGCCAAGCACGAAGCGGTGTGAACTGTCGCTGGAAGGGGTTTCCCTCCTCATGGACCTTGTTTCAAAGCTATTGCAGGCTTGGCTTGTGATTCCAAAGGTGTTGAACTGTGCCAAAATGAATCATGTTTGTACAGGAAGTAGACATCAGCTCAGTATAGGAACTATAATTTTCCTATTGGGCTGAGTGCAGGGAATAAAAAATAATTGATTATTTTAATTTTTTATTCATTACATGCAGGCACATGCAGTTTAGCTTTTGCTCTTTCTTTCCTGCTTTGCATGAGCTGGGCCAACCATTTAAGACCCAGTCAGATTTCAAAGCTGAAGCAGACCAAAAAAAGCCTACTCAGAGTTCGGGCTCCATTTCACCTTAATTGATACTTCTATAATCATTCTACAGCAGTACAGTTATAGTAGGGGGAGAATCGAGCCCTAATGTCACAATTCATTCTAAAATAATCCTGAACTATATCCTCCTAGATTTAATAAGTTAATTTCATTTCCTGTTTGCATTTTTTAACGGCTAGTATCTCATTTAAACATTTCAAACTGAGTTTGGCCATATTTCAGAATATTGATTATTGATTATGAGCTACCTTCTCGCTTCAGTAAATTTGCAGAAAGTTCCTTTGAAGTGTGGATCAGTTGAAAACCACCACCAGCTGAATATGGTCCTGAGTCCTTGGGCTAAGAAAAACAACCGCTTGAGTTGTATTTTTCAGCTGTGCCTTCTGCAGAATGTTTCTGAATTCCCACTGACTTTGCACCCCTAGAATACAGGACTGGTTACCAGCTGTAAAAAGAGAAACATGGGGGCTTATGCTGATGAGAACAAAATAAACATAGACCTTAAGACCACAGGTTCTAGTGCTGCTGTGATAGAAGATGCTGCTTTCATAATAACAGTGTATCTGTGCAGTGATGGAAAAGCCCTGGAAGAGCACTTTTGACTCCTTCTTGTTGGGCTAAGTCAGTTGATAAATGTCACCCCTTCCTTGGCAGTCCTTTCATTTATCTGCTAAATTTTCAAACTTGTGCGTTTGCTTCGTCGTTGTCGGACTTGTGCTGCTGCACTAAATACTGGATAGCTCTACTGACCCAAACACAGCGATGTGCTGATCATCCCCAGAGGGGAAACCAGGCATTTGGGGGTGAAGCAGCACTTCAGTGTGTCCTCCTTGTGTATTTAACGGGACGGGATTGGTAGCAGGATGTCAGGCACGACGGTAGCGATGGGTATGCAGAGCTTGCTGTGATTCTCCCTCGCTTCAACCAGCCACTGAGCCTTCAGGGTGGGGGTAGGGATGTGGAGGGGAAGGAAACACTTTTGCTGTATTGAGCAAGCTTTCCACGGAGGGAGGAATCTTTCACCTATCGTGCTACCATATGCAGACAACTGTAATTATAGTTAGGCACCCAGCATCATCCTTTACAGAGTTATATTCATTTTTATTGGTGGCAATTAATCTCTAGTCATATTTTCGAAGGAGAAAAAGTGAGTAAGTTAGCACGTTTGCCAGGGAATGTTAGCATGTGACCTGAAATATGGCAGCTCCACTTTAATGTAGCATCTCCCAGAAGAGCGCTAGCGATGTCAGACTCATCCCTCACGGTATTGACATCCACACATGCAGTCTAAAGGGAGCATTTGTACCTCCCCGACATCACCACTCTCGGGTTGCTTTTCTTATTGATGGTATAGTTAAAGTCTCTGTATCATTTTGACGCTTTTAATGGCATATGCATTTACAGTGTAGCACTTGTGTAAGCTTTAATCAGCTTTCTGTTCACATGTTACTGTTATTATTTATCTCTCTTAAGGTAACGCATAGAGGCTATCAACAAGAGCAGGATTAGACTGTGCTGGGCTTGGGTTCTATTTTAAACTGGCCTCTCCGTGCCCACAGGAGAAGCGTTGCTAATGATCCTGGAGCGCAGCCGGCTTCCGTGGCCCCCGGGCTGCTTTGCCCTGTATCTCAGAAACTGGAGTCACTGTCACACACCAGCTAGGATCTGCCACACTGATGTGTATAGAAAAAAAAAGAAGCGCTGGTTGCTGGAGCCTTTGGTTTCTTCTGTTTTTTTAATTTTCTAGCAGGAGCTACTAGACCCCAGTCCCATAGCTAGTTATGCATTTGAGTAGTCTCACACATGAGTGGTCTTATTGAGCTCAGTGGAATTATTTGTATGAATAAGTACTTGGATTTAGCTTATCAACTCTGTATCTGCCTACCTTTGGAAAGGTACAGGAGTTACCACAGTACAGATCTATGAGTTATCACAATATAAACATCACATAATGTCCCAGTGAAATCGCACAGGTAAAGAATTTACTTGCAACTCCGCAGTTTGTCACTCCAATGCGGGACTTAAAGGAAAGGGGAAAAGAAAACCAGCGGGAATTGAATAACTTTGGGCAACAAAGATCTTATTTTCATGTGAGATTACTGCTCTGTAAATTCAGGTGAGGATAACGTTTCATTCTCACAAATTTTACACTAATGTATTGCCAACGAATTCCGCTCAGTTCCCTTTGCAATTAATCAGCAGTGGATGAATTTGTGCTGCATGAAATGGCTCTGCTCATTGTGACACATACAGGGCTTGAACCGATAGCTAAAAGCAGAAAAATCTTTACCATCTGAGGTGCAGACTTAAATCTAGAAGAGGCCAGCTTGTCATTGTGTATATAGAGTCCTGTCGCTAGAGAGACAACAGGGTGTTCACCTTGGGTATGTACACATACCATCACTCTGCTTTCAAACCGTTTAGAGAACTGTTGTCCAATCCTGCTGGTAGTTTTAGGAACATAGAAAGAAGTCAAACGAGTGCAAAAGCTGGATCGGGCATTGTGAGCGAGACTCGGTACCGGCGCCATCTTTTTTGTTATTCTATTTTTTCCTGTCCTCCGTGAGCGTTCAGATGTACTGTAATCCTCATTTTTATGTCCTCTCCCTAATAAATCCCCATGAAATTCACATTCTTAGTAGCTGGCTGGTGTGCCAAGCAGTTTTATTTCATAGATAATTAAAACATTTTGGCTAGCTACTTTGGGCTAAACATACTGAACGTTGCAACGTGCGCTCACTGATGCCTTGTACTTAGATGCCTTTGGAGAAATCTAACTGCCAGCTGGTTTTCTGGTCACTGCAGGCTTCTTTTATTATTCAGATTTGGGGGTTTATGATTTTACAACCAATTAGATGAATTTCTGCTCTCTACTTCAGCATTTTGCTCTTCCCTTTGGCCAGATTGTGAGGAGAAATTTGGTACAGGGAGAAAGCAAAGGTGTGACCAAGTATCAATAGTAAATACATGTTCAAATAAGATTGGCTTATGCAAAGGGAGTTATGTTTGGGGCAGATACTGCAAATGTGAAACATGATGCTTGATCTGGCAATGGGAAATGGTTTTCCCTTCCTATAAAAGGTTTGCTTTCTTCTTCGCTTTCTTTCAAAGCGAAAAACACAAACGGAGCAGAGAAATGTGAGGATTGGAGCATTCACCTGGGACATAGAAGACCAATGGTACAAGTCACATCTTCTAATGAGTGTTATTTATTCATATTAAGCAAATTAATTGTAGCTGGAATTGCATCAGCCCAGAGCAACCCCTCAGGCTGGCAGTCAGGGCTTCAGTGGGAGGTGTGGAGAGGTAGGAATCCAGTTCCTGAATCAGACAGGGTTCAGTTTGATTCCTGCATTCCGCTGCCCTATGCAAAGGGCTGTTGACTCTGCTGCTGTGGTTCAGATTTCTGCCCTTTGTGGAGGTGCAGAACTGTATCCCTTTGTGTTCAAGTTCTGTGGAAAACAAATCAACATTTCTGGAACAGAAATTCCTGGGAAACTCCATCAGCTCCAGCAGATTTGCTTCCTGCCCCAGAAGGCTTACAGAGTCTTAGTGAGTGGCTATGTGAAATAAAGATAGATCATCTCTTTCCACAGGTTCTCGGTAATAATTTAAGACTCAGAAAGGGTAAGATTTTGTTTGCTCTGCTCCCAGTGGTGTTACCGAGGAACTATCATCCCTGTTTACAGCTAGGGGAAAAAAGAGGCAAAGAAATAAAGCATCTTGTGTGAGGCACGAGCAGGATGATGCACAGGGGTGTCTTGCATACTCTGCTTTCTGCAGGACACAAAACCATCTCTCTGCACATGCATCCTGTAAGACCCTGCAATCCTTCTCGGAGACCCTGGAATTGTCTTCTCATGGGTTTATTTTGGCCTTTAACACTCAAGAAACACAAATTTGTAAATTGGTAATCATCAATGCTAGTTGAGTAAGGTCTCTTTCTCTTCGTTTTCTGCTGAGTATCCTCAGACTGACCAATGAGGAGGACAAAAAAATTGCCAAAATTAACTGGTAGATTGAATCATAGAATCATAGACTATCAGATTGGATATCCCTGTAGCTCAAGGATCATCTGGTCCAACTTTTCTTGGGAAAAGCACACTCTAGTCATCCAGCGTGGGTTTATAGCCATGTACCACAGGAGAGGACTATGAAATTTCTAGGACAAGAGCTTCATGCTTGAGTGGACTTTACATTTACTTGGCTAAGTCTGGGAAGAGAGAGCCAGGCCTGAGAAGCAGCAAGTGTCACCTGGGGATTAGTTTGCATGTTTACAAATAAAAGAGTTTGTGAAGACAGCTCTGTTGCTGGGGTCACACTCACTTCCTACATGGCAGTGGATTTTACACTAGCAGAAGTGTTGGTGCAATTGAAACCGGTTCTCTGAGCACAACCAACTGTACCTGGAAAACCATCTGTGACTGTCAACTGGGATTTTGCCAGCAGCTCTATTCTGAATAGAATGATGATTTTCTTCACCCTTGACATTGCTGTATTGAAAGGCTGCTAAGTGGAGGGTAGGACTACTGACGAAATCTTTGTTTTTCTGCTGTTCGCTGGGGAAACCTTAACCTCTGGGTGTTTGCTTTGAGCTCTCTGCTCAGTAGGCGTACATCTCCAATGGGTGTTTTGCAGGCGCTGATTGCTGTTTCTGTAGCAAGTCAGGATCAAACTGTTTCTGTACTGTTGGCTTCCCTCTCTCACACGGTCCATGAACAGGGAGAAGGGATCAAGCAGGATTGTCAGGTGAAGGGTTCTCACTGTGCCTTAATGCGTTCTGTAGGGAACATCCTCTCTGTGACAACAGCCATAGGATTTGGGGCCCTTCTGTACTGCTAGTACATGCTGTTAATAGAGCAGAAATGACCTGACATACACACTCCAGACCCTCATCCCGAAGCCTGATCAGCCTCGTGAAATCCCATCTCCAGTGTTATTTTTCTTCCCTACCATCTCTTTACACAGGGAAAAAAAAAAAAAGGAACACCAAAGGAGAAAGCCTTCTTTAGGTTATCTTATTTATTATCTCATGGGAACAGCGCAAAGAAACAGTATTTGATGTCCTTATTAAATCTACAGGATTTGCCTGGCAGTACAAGCTGCCGTTAGCTGCACTGCACTCAGGATGTGATCCTCCGCACCTAATTCCACTATAAATTCATTCCTTCCAGCTACCTAAGAGCACTAAGAAACAGGATATTAAAAGATTTAAGCCCTGATCCAATAAGGGCGTTAAACAAGTCCTCAAATTTAGGTAGATAACTAATGCTGTTGTCCCCTTGCACGCTGAAGCACGTTGCTGGATCGAGGAGGGGGGTTTAGTTCTAGAAAGTCTGAGGGCCCTTTAGAAAGCTGCTGTATCACCGGTGCCTCTGCCCCTCGCCGAGCGAAGCGGAAGAGGCCGAGACGCTTGCGCTGCGCTTCCCTCACCACCTCGGGGAACGACTCTTGTGTCTTCCAGGTTGCGACAGCGAGCACTGGGGACCCCACTGCAGCAACCGCTGCCAGTGCCAGAACGAAGCTCTCTGCAACCCCATCACGGGGGCCTGCGTCTGCGCAGACGGCTTCCGAGGATGGCGCTGCGAAGAGCTCTGCGACCCGGGCAGCTACGGCAAGGGCTGCCAGCTTCAGTGCCAGTGTCACAACGGAGCCACCTGCGACCATAAAACGGGAGAGTGCCACTGTGCGCCCGGATACACGGGGGTGTTGTAAGTTCAATGCCAGGTGGATTTTACTCCCCGGCGTTTAACAGCCTTGCCTTGACCGCGGCGAGTAATCGGCAGGATTTGCACAGTGCGTGTGTCGTGCACTTTTCCTTTGTACAATCGGGCGACAGGATCTCAGAGAGGCTAAATGAGGGAAATCTCGCTTTCTTACTGCTGACTATACCTGTCTGCATAATAAAATTCAGTGCTGAAGAAGTTAAAATCCATTATATTTTCCACCTTGAACAACCGTACTCATTCCTAATCTCAGTATATGAATAGAGTCCAAATTACAGTTGAGTTTTTATAAGCAATGGGACACTCTACTCATTAGCAGTCCAGTGCAGTATCGAATGGGACTTACCATCCCCATTTTACTTGACTTTAAATCTAGCTGTGGAAGCATTGCAGTTAACTATATCAGCTTGCTATCTAGGGGGTAAATTTTAAGCGTAGCGAGCAGGGATTTAGCGGTGCGACTCCTATTAACTTTAACGAGAATCATGTAGCTAAATCCCCATCCACTACACTGAAAGTTTACCAGTAGGATTCACAAAGTCTGCATATTAATTTTAGGACAGCAAGCAATAGTTACTTGTTTAAAATTGCCCACAGTGTAGCATCAGTTCTCATTAGAGATCTTTCAGTAGTTTCAGAAGTAATTATGTTTTTCAAAATTATTTAAGGGGAAAAGAGAATTTAGTCACTGAATTTGGTTGGAGAACTATTACAATTGACTTAATACTTTTGCAGTCTAATATTATTTGTTGACCTGCACAAGGGGGAAGGTGAGAAAATAAAGACAATATTAAACCTCGTAAATAAGTGATATGCCTTTTGAATATTTTATATAGTACCTCATTTCCTCACAGACTTGTGACCTCAGTCCTGGAAGCACTCACTGCTAAAGACTCTGCTTACTATTAGGAGTAGTGCCACTGACATTAATATGTCAATTCTCAGTAGTAAGTACTTCCAGGGCCAACCCCCAGTGTGTTGTATGAACTGACTGAGGACGGTCAGTTAGGGGAAGAACCTACTGTAGTTTCAGCACCTGAGATTAGAGAAAGAAGCAGTGTTGAAAAGCACCAATGTGCAAATATAGGAGAGACTTTTTTTGCAGGGACTAGACTTACATTGGCCCTTCATGAATACTGAGAGAGGCCCAGTGAGCTTAAATAGCCTTTAAATGATGCTAGGTTCTTGCCAGTCCATTATGCACTGCAAATGCTAACATTTAGTAGAGACTGGAGAAATTTCAAGCAATTCAATCCCATCCTTTTATTCCATTTGCAGCTTCTTTTATTGCCACAATACATAATTCACGTTGAGGGCTTCATCCTGCAACTCTTCCTTTCCTGGGCTAGTTTAGTGGCTATGATTTGCCCTGTTGAGATGGGTGGAATTTGTTATGTGCATAAAGATTACACACATGCCTTACAGGACTTGATCCATAGCACTTAACCCCAGCAGAAAGAAAAGAATTCCTGGTTAATTGGTAATGGCAGCTGAGGTTTATTGAGGTTCCGTTATATCCACAAGGACTCTTTTGCTGACCTGTGTTGTAGATTTTCCTCATTTACTGTTTCCTGTAAGGTCTTTTAAATGATCTCTTTGTCTTCCTTTTCTCCTGTCTCCACGAAGCTGTGAAGAGCTCTGTCCCCCCGGGAGTCACGGAGCTCAGTGTGAATTGCGCTGCCCTTGCCAGAACGGAGGAGTCTGCCACCACATCACTGGAGAGTGCTCCTGTCCTCCTGGCTGGATGGTGGGTAGTGTGTTCATACTCACCCCCTCGTTTAGAGATTGGAAAAGGAAGTTAATTGTTCACTGTCTGAGGAAACACTTTCCCTGAGTGCTTGTGTTGCATATCTGCTATCGTTTGTCACAAGGCTCTAACAGTTCTGAAACTGGGACCTTTGTTATATGTTCACAGCACTGACACAGACAGGCCAGCAGTCTGTGACTGGTAGCTACCATCATAGAGCTAAACAAACAACAGTAAAGGAAGCAGTGACTACTCATTACGCTTCTGGGTGGGAGAAGAGACAAAAATAGTGTCTTTGAATTACAGTTCCTTAGAATATTCCTTGCACCCTTAGACACTGCCCTCACATGGGATAGAAAGCACAAAGCTCAGCTCAACATTGTGAAAAGCACTTTCCTGTTTCCTCCTCAGGAGAGGGAGAGGGAGAAGCCAGGCTCAGGCAGTAGTTAAAGCGGGACTGTACATAGGCCACAGAGACCAGTTCAGTGTCCTGCCCTTACTCAGGCATAATTCCCATTGATTGCAATAGATTTGCTTGCATCAGGGATTGCACTGGAGAGAGGAAATTGCCCTAACCTTTAATCCTTTGTGTCAAGCAAGCAAAGCCAAGCATTTTAAAAGTCCTCAACTTTATCAATAATGTAATAATTAAGTCTCTTGGGGTTGCCAAGTCTCACAGGCCAACATACTAGCTAGCTGTACTAAATTTCCTGGCATTTTTCCTGTATCTGACAATTAGTCTCTTGGCAATCTTGTTAATTTTAATGCACACAAGTGCTGTGACTTCTTAATACATGGAACACCCTGAAGATCATTGTACAACTATGGCTTCTGTCATGGACCTTAAACCTATTGAAACATCCTAAGTGCTGAGAGACATCTTTACGTTCCTTTAGATGAGTACAGCAAATCCTGCCTCCATTCAATCACACAGCTGCTTTTAGTTCAAAAGCACCAACCAGGAGATCTTGCTGGCCAGCAGGCAGCAGTGGGGAAGAAGAACACCTCTGCCCATAATTTTTGGTGGAATCTCTCTTGAACTGGAGAGTTCTCCCTAACTTTGCCAGTCGTGGCAAAAGTGGTGATGATATTATTCCATTTCAAATGACAAAGCAGGCAAAACTTTTCAGAAGTAAGAATATGGCAGCTTACCCTCAACTGGCAGTCAGGGGAGACAGAGAAGAGCTTCTTTCCTAAAGACTCTTGGAGTTAAAGCACAAAGGCAGCAATTCAAATATTTTTGAGTGCCTATCAGTCCATTCTGGCACTCTCCTAAGAAGTGATTGATAAAGTGACTAACATAAAAATATTACTTTTGGGGGTATGTTTTTTTCACCTCCCCTTATCTTCTGCATGCCAACATTTCTCAGGATCCGAGTTGTTTTGCTGTACTCTTCCTTTTTTTTTATCAAGAGCTTTCTCTTTTTTTGCAAAGGTAAAATATCACTAATAAGATAAGAATATCAGAATAGAGCAGGAAATTTTTCAAGGTCTTTTTAAGATGCAGCATAGACCCTAAAGAAGAACCACAACAGTAGGGCTCCACAGCAGCTATGGTCTTGTGTTCTGTCCCACTTCTGCCCTGTTCCTTCCAACTTGGAGTTTCTTCTCTGCATTTTTAGTGGCCCAGAGAGACTTTTCTGAAAAACCGTGTTGTTGGCTGCTCTGTCCCCAGAGAAACCCTAGAGTTAGCAATTGATGTTTGAAACAAGTATAACTGAAAATTGAAGAGAGAGATCAAGTATTCCGGGGAAAGAAACTGAAATTATAAGTAAAAGCACTCAGCTTGTAAATGTTGAGATTTTAAGTATAAAAGGTCTCTCCAGGGTTTTAATGAAAAGCTGGTAATTCAGTACACCGAAAGAGAAAAACATCTTTTTTTTTTTTTTCATTCTGTATTTTTAACTCTTGGTGGCTAAAATGATTTGGGAAGTGAGACATGAGTGGGCTGCAAACAAACAAGTGATAAGAGATTGCTAGACAGCATTCGTTTTATTTCGCACCATGGATAGTCTTTCTTTGACATCAGGAATTTTACTTGCTGATTTTGAGGCTTGAGACTGCATGGATGTATTGAATGTATCATCGTGTTGGAAGGAGAGAATTCTCCCTGGATTTATACAAGTACAAATCCACTTGGATTTTATTGCTGCTGGATGAGCTGCAGCTTTTATCCTTTCCTAGGGTAGGCTTATTAACAGCAGCTCAGCTCCCCTAGGGCATTGGTTGCCTATGGGATGCACAAGGGAAGGCAGCAAGTTGAATAGGAGGAAATTCTAGGGTTCTTAGGTTCTTCCTTGGATCTGCCTTCTTCAAAGCCTGATTCTTCTATTACTTGTACTATTTCTTTCCTCCTGCTTCCTCTCACCTCGTGCAGACTCTCCCAACGTACAACAAGTTATACTAACTGTGTCCTGTGAGATTTTACTGTCCTATGGGTTTTTCACCCATGGGATGATGGCTAACAGCATCATCATATATTGAACTAGTCAACAAAACGTGGCTTCCAACACACTACGATGTGGGGCTTTTTCCACTCCTGTGTCTTTGTGGCTCTGGGAGCTGGCGGGTGGCTGCTTTAGGGCCTCATTAACAATTTACGTGTTTAATTCTATACGTCTTTCTCATTTGCAGTATTAAATTCTCCACATACTCTCAGGAAGTAGGGAGAGAATTTAAGTTTAGCATTTACAATGCTTCTCAGAAGCACTTTTGAAGGACTAGATCTCCATGCTCAGGGAAGCAGCAATCTTTCCTTACTGGACAGAACATCTGTCACTGGCAACACACCCTGTTTGGCCCCAGATCCCATTCTCAACGCTCTGCATCATGGTGCCTTGATAATACAACACTTTTGGCTAATCACTTTTTTTTTTCTCATTGCCTCTGGGCTTTATGAAGCAACTGTAATTTCTGGTTTTGTCTATTTTTCTTTCTGTTGTGGATTTGAAACACGGGGCGAGACGTCAAAAACTGGAGTGGAAAAAAAGTCTTTTCTACACTACAAAATGGTACTAATATATCAAGCAATGTCAAAAGCAGAAGCTGATGAGATCAGGGCCTTAAAAAAAGGTGCTGATGGAGTGAACTTTACTGATTAGATGTATAAGCAGCGGGAAACGTCAGTCTGACATTTGAACCTCCAGAGAGGGATGTTTTGGATTCCCTTAGTACTTATTAATGCAAAAAGTATGGCTAAAGATTCTCTTGGCTCCGGGGAGATGCATCACAGAGTATTGCTTTCTCATCATTTGTTGATAGAAATCCTGTTCCTTTTGAGACGTGACGAGAGGAAGTATTTATTATCAAGATAAATGGATACTTACATTTTCAGATATATAGTGTTGTGTATTACCCAAGTCCAGAGACACCACTTTTTTAACACTGTGATCTGAAAGTTCTTGAACTGAGGCCAACCTGTCTATTTTACAGCCCAGGAGTCACCTATCACTGGTTGAGAAAGGCTTGGATTATCTGTTTTATGATTACATTGAAGAGCAGCCTTTCTACTCTGGGACTGTTGATGTTGCTAAACTTCCCAAACCGCTGAGCGAGAACCCCGAGGAGTGAAAGCAACCATTATGATGCTGGTTTATGTTTCATATAAGTTGTGTTTAATATGTGTCCCTGGGGCTTGGTTAGGGAAATAAGACTTTTGAGAGATTAAAACAAAATAGTAATAGGGACAGAAAAGCACTTGTCTCTGTCGAACACTGTGCAGGGCACTGGCAGCAGCACCACTCGCTACCGTTGCCAAACATTTTCCATTATAGGACCCCATCTTCAGATCACAGCCCTGCCAAACTTGTTTTGGCTGAAGTTACTCATCTGGATGCCAGCCTCTGTTTTTATGTTTGCTCACATTAAAAAAAAAGCCAACACACTCATACAACTTCTAAGAAAGTCTATGGAAATCCTCGTAGGGCCTTGATGCGTGACAAGGGACATCATGTGGTACCTGGGGGAAAACCACTCGGGTTTGGGAGATAAATTCTCCAAAGACACAACATAGAGTGTAAAATGGGGGATGGAGATGGCCACCAAAATGTGGAGCTGAGGCAGGGCAGAGACTGAGATATGGCTCCAGGGCTGGGGATAATGAGCTGGGAGGATCTGGGATGATGCATCCAGCCAGTGTTCAGGGATTAGGCAGACATTCCACTGCAGAATCACTTCTTCTGGTCCAAAGGCTGCTGCACTGCTGGTGCAGAGTCAGATTGTTTCTATGTCATCACTGGTGGCTTTCTGCAACTAACCCATTCTGTTGTTCCCAACCTGCCTCCTCCATGGCTTAGACAAAGCACTGGCATATTCCATCCTGCACTGCTTGAACAGATGAGTGTGGGTGCTGCATGAGAGTAGAGGGAATGGAGTAGGTAGGATCTGAAGAGTAGCAGAGGACTTCTCCGGGAGTTGCATTTGGTCATCTTCATGGTAGGATGAAGTGGGGCTGTCCAAACAGGGGAGATCATCACCAGACTATCAAAACTAGCTGAGCTTCATCCTCCCAGTGCAGCCATTCCATCAATCCCTCTCTTCCCAAATGTTCATTTTGTGACGCTTTACCCAGGGTAGGTCCAACAACTTTTCAGACTCTGTTTCACAAAAAAATCCACCAGCATATATGGAGATTTGCAGCCTTCTCTGGTTGCCTTTAACCTCTCCCAAGCCTTCTGTGTCTATTCAAGGGGCAGTGAATATCCTGCCACCCCGCTGCAGCTTACGAGGGAGATCCAGAAGAAAATTACCAGTGACCATACAGTGGTGACAAAAATCCCTTCTGGAGGTAGGGCAGACAGTCATTTACTCTGGTAGCAGAATTTTGAGCCTGTCTTTAGCCTGTCTGAAACAGAAAAAGTATTGCTGCTACGCTTAGATCTAGTTTTAGCAAGAAGGACAATAAAAATCCAAGCTGTGTATGGAAATTTATTGCATTATGAACGTTGACTGAAATGTTGCTTTTTCTGCGACCTTACCAGGGACTGGTGTGTGCACAGCCTTGTCCTCCTGGAACATTTGGAATTAACTGCAGCCAGGACTGTCCGTGCCACAACGGAGGACACTGTGATCCCGTGACCGGAAAATGCATCTGTGCAGCTGGCTACGTAGGAGACAGGTACAAATCAAACCCCCAAAGCCTTTAGTTTTTTAACCATGGATTGGTGATATTTATATCTCTTCTAGGACAATCTTACTCTCTGAAAAATGATGTTATGTTTCTATTGCTCCAATTAGGTTCATCCTTCTGAAGCAGTTCAAGCATTATAAATGGGGCAATGTTATTACTTTTTATTGGCAATGCTCTCCATTTACAGGGTTTTTTTAATATAACTTTTAAAATTTAATGGATTAAATTTAATTTAGATATTTACAGTGATAAATTTAATAGAGAGTATTACATGTTTACAAGATATGTAAATGAACTATATTTATACAAATTAATATCCTCAAGAGTAAGTAATGCAGCAGTTTAATGTTTCCTTCAGCCCCTCTGTGCTGCTGCAGCACTGATCCATCTCAGACACCAACAAAAGGTGATAAATCCTCAAAATTTATAAACGAGAGCCTTCACCCATAAATCGATCAGAGAAGATGATGATGCTGTTCTACAAAGGTGTCATGGGATTAGCAAAGTGACTGCACAGCAAGGTCAAGGTGGGACTGGGACACGTGTTGGCTGAGCCCTCCAGCTAATCCTGCCAGCCCGACTAATGGTGGTGGGGAAGCTCCAGTTAAAGAAGCTTTCAGATGCAGCTTTCACTAAAGGCTGGACTGTGTCACCAGGGTTTCCAGAGACCATGGGCAGAGCTCACTAGGTCTACATGATGCTAAAGCCCTTTCTCCTATATCCTGCCTTGTATTTGATACTACAAGCTAGTGTCGGTATACCAGCATATGCTACTATTACACTTTTATGCAGGAAAGCTCACTGGAATTTCTCATTTCTTGCTGCATTTTATAATCAGCAGGTCCTTCTAGCACCCCAACAGACTGACCTCCAACATCGTGCTGGGGTTCAGAAGGCTGTGCTCTTTCCCATTACATGTGGAAGTTCCTTGTTTCCATTGACAGCGGTAACTGGAAGGGGCTCTGGAGATTATGTCAGGATTTGCATGTGGATGTATATGGTGGGAATGCTAATTATTTCAAATTAATTTAGTAGAGAAAACATCAGTGTCTCCCATCCTCCATCTGGAGACTGATTTCAACCACAGGGTACCATATAATCACTGTTGCTAACCAAAGCTTCCTCTTTCTCTCCTTTTGGAGACCATTTCACTAGAGGAAGCAACTGTGCAGCCTGGAGACTTCTACTGGTGACCAAATTTCAGTCTGAAACCGTTCTCAGTTCTGGCCATGCTCAGGAAGGCTGACAGAGGCTCCCTGTCCCTAGGTCTCCTCGTTCGGTTGTTGCAGACCTAGATTGATTTCTGGCTGGAGGTGAATCAATAGTGTTAGAGCTTTTGGCAGCTCCCAGACAGCATCTTGCAGCTCAGACAGCTTCTCTGCTCAGCTGCCAATATAGCCCCTGGCCACAAGGGAGGACATGCAGCAGAAGACCTGGCTCTGCTACAGGCGGGGAGCAGTGATGGAGTTGCTGAACAGCAGCGCTTAACGTACTCCAGCAAAAAGAGTGGAGAAAGCAATGTTGGGGATGAGGAAAGGAGGTGGCAAGTAGAAAGCAGAAGAGACCTATCTCTACCTGCTGCCAAAAGCAGAGGGTTTTACTGCTGATTGCCCTTAGAGAGTGGCTGGAGAAGGCAGCTCAGGGAGAGGAGGCACTACAGGAAAGACCTGACAGGAGTTCACAAAAATTGTCTTTGAGGAAAGGGAATGTGGGCTCTTCAGATTGGTACTTGGAGAAAAATGGGAGAGATGGGACTCCAAAGAGAGATGTCTCTTGGAATGAAAACAGGGGGGGAGAAAATGAGGCATGATCAGTTGGATGAGGCGGAAAAGAAGCTGAGGGAAGGTCACATTGTGGACCTGCACCCAAGCAAAACCCTTAGGAATGGGTCACTTGCTCCATCCAGGAGCACAGAAGTCAAAGACACTGAAAGGAGAGGAGAAGAGTGGAAATGCAGGCATGTGGAAGGATGAATGAAAACAGGAGAAAGTTAGGTAAATAGGCAGTTCAGAAAGCTTTTCTAGCAGCAGGGAAAAAGTGCATTAGCCTAGAAATTCCCACCTTTCAAATGTCTTCTCAGAAGGTTAAAACATTTATCTGTCAGCCTTTAATCAGCCTCCAATAAAGGAAGTAAAACTTTAGGCCCATTATATTCAGTTGGCGTTCTGCCTCTCCCTGGTCTAGGACAGCACGTGGCCCATAATGGTTTGATCTGAACAGCCATGCAAGATAAGGACCTTGCTCTTAACTCCAGTTAGCTACTGGTAGATTGCCCATTGATTTCGGTGAAGGCAGGAGCAGGCACAAGGTCTTTAAAAAGTCTAAATTGCTTTCCTTAGTTATGTGTTCATACAGCATGACAATGGGACAGATTAGTCAGCACCCTTTTAGCTTAAAGTCTATTTTACTTTCTGGATCTCCTGCAAGTGTCGCAGTGTTAGAGGATAATTGCAAACCTAGCAGGAGAGTGCTGCTGCACAACAAAACAACGTTCTCTTTAAAATTGGGCACGGCGCGGAAAAAAAAAATTCTTAATAATAACAGATATTGTGAATATCAACAATAAAAGTGGAAACACACTTTATCCACTATCACCCTTGTAAAATTGTCAGTAAGTACCATATAATGCTCCAGTTCTTCGCCTTGTGCAGAAGATAATAACGTACAGTTAGATAAATATCTGTGGAGATGGGAATGGTCATAAAGGTCTATGTGAGTGTAATTGCCACACTTTGTTCCCTACCCGTTTTCCGGGAAGCGGCGCCGCGCTAAACATCTAGGAAACCGGCAAGCGCTATTCATAACTTTGTGCTCTGCTCAAATGGCTGCATATGTCATCGGAGTGTGTGTTGTGCAAACTGGAAAGGAGCAATAGCAGAAGCACAGTGAGAAGCTGAGGATGGGGTGTCTACGAATTCCGTGGCTGACAGGAGCAGTGAACATACTGCTTTAGCTTTGTTTTCCATATTGCCCTTAAACCTAGAGATTGAATCTTAACAGAATAAACACCGCGTTTGTTATGCCGGTATGAGCAGATTTATTCTCTTCTTGTTGTGTCTGTACCTGTATGTTTTTCTGACAGAATGGCAATCTCCAGGTTAAGTGTATTTTGGATGGCTTTTAATATTTGTCTGAGCTACCTAAATGTGATCGCTGTTTCAAAACAAACAAACCACAAAGCCTAAAATAAAATATACCGCATTATTCCATGAAAAAAAAATATTAAAAATCTGGAAAAAAGGTAGGTGTATGTGCTAAGTTCATCTGTTAATCAGGCTGTCTTATGTTTAATATTTTGTGAAATTGCTTCCATTAATTCTACAGGTGACAGCCATATTATCCTATCCCAACCCAAATAATTATAGTACACATTAAAGTTCAGTGGATATTATAATACGAAACTCCCCAGATAGGCAGAAAGCAATGTAAATTAAACAAGGAACATAACTAGGGCTTAGCAGCTCATTTTGTAATCTAATTGAACAATGTATCTGGTTGTTAATGGTGCTATGGACACATTAGATTGATATGTTGCAAAGGAAAGATGTTTAAGTAGAAAGCTAATTCCTGCTGTGATTATTCTTATGTTCCAGAGGAGTCATTATTAGTATTCTTTGTATAAAATTCATTAGCGGTAGCTGCTTGATCTCCAAATAAATAAGTTGGTTAAATTGTTAGTAGAAAAAGGCTAATTACGTAAATGGATTAGGTCGTCAATATTTCATTTCCAGATGCTTTTCTCCCTGCTAGGTAATGCTTCATCTTCCATAAATATAGAATGATATAGTGCAGTATTGACTAAGTATTCATCTCATTGAGTACAGTGCTCTTCTGCTAACCAGTAGAGCTGCGTACAGCACTGGGAACATAAGGCATCTTAATACATTCTGCATTGCATTTCATGTGCTTTAAGTGTTTCAGTCCTAATGTTACCCATTCTTTGCTGGTTATTTTCTTTGCAGCTGAGCTACCCTGAGAGCAGCAGGGCTAGCGGCCAGTACCACCAGTGATCCTCTGGCCTCTTTCCCTTCCTCTTTGTCACCGGCTCCTCTCCCTTTGGGGCTCATACAAACTCCTGAACGTGGGTTGTCTAACTAGTAACTGCCCTGATGCTTGCTGCAAATAAATCACTATCTAGGCCTTCTGCTTTGTTCATTTCTTTCTTAGTAAAACGTGACAATCTGAAGCGGCAAAAGCAATGCTCTTCTACACTGGTTGTGTTCACTGCAGTTTTGCCTGGCTTGCATCACACATTAATCTTTTATTACTGATCATTATATTAACTCTCACCTGCCAGCTGTGAAATGACCTGCCGAAAAACATTTAACAATTGCCTCTATCCACTGAGTTTACAGTATACACTTTAATCAATGCTCAGGATTAAATTAATGCTGATAGGCAATTTCCAATATCTGGCATCCATGCGATAAGGGAATTGGGCTTTTCTGGGCTTCTTTTTTCTTTTTTTATTAACTGAAAAGGCCTATCTGTATTTCACGGTGGATCATGTAAACTGTAGTACTGACTTATTGCAGAATTTTGAAACCACTGAATTATGTCAAGCACAGAATCAATTGCTGTCTTCAGGACCTTAGTTGAGCTTATCAAAGTAGGAAATATTATGAACACTTAAACTGGTTGTGTAGGACAATGAAACAGACTTTTTGGCAGATTTCATAATGTATCCAGTAGGGAAATACTTTAAACAGTGCATGGAAGGTGCAATTTAAACTAATCTGTGTGTAGTGTTTGCAGGTTCCACTTTCATGTGTATCAAATATTAAAAATGTTGGCAATTTTGAAGAGGATACTACACTAAGGAGTGTGAAAGTGATTTGTCTTGAGATTTTGTACTACTGAGCATCCCTGAAGTAAGAGATGAAAAGCAAACATGAGCCGTAGTTACTCAGAACACACACAAAAGACAAAGGAGTATGTTTTCTCCTAGTTGGTATAAAGCTGGTGCAATGACAGCATAGAGGGAAAGTAAAACTATATGTTGCTGGAGAACATTTTACACAATATTGCTTAATAGACCATATTCCTTTTCAATCCTCGTTATCAGTAGAGGACCATAGGCTTTTAAAGAAGGTGCACAATCCTTCTGTAATAAAGCAAAAGCAAACAGATGAGGGTTTTTTTATAAAGTATCTTTTTCTATAGCAATTTCTTATGGTTGATGAATGGAATTGTCAAGGCCCGAGAAACGAGGATGTACTTTGTTAACTAAGGTAATATTAACCAATGCAAATTTTGCAGGTTATAATTGGACAGAGAATTAATGCACTTTCAGTTAATGGCAATTTACATGCCTGAGATATTGCATCACTCCAATGATATCATTAGTTCACAGTATATCACTTAAATAGATGAGCGGTGATTTTGTACTTCTTTAACAAAAACATTCCCGTGTAAAAGTCACAAGCAGAGTAGACTGCAGCGTTTGATTGGATCCTGTCTCACATATTCATTGCAGGTGTCAAGAAGAGTGTCCTATCGGGACGTATGGCTTCCAGTGCACCCAAAGATGTGACTGCCAAAATGGTGCAAAGTGTTACCATGTAAACGGGGCCTGTATGTGTGACCCTGGATTTAAAGGGATTTATTGCCAAGAAAGAATGTGTCCAGAAGGGGTTTATGGCCTCAAATGCAACAAGAGATGTCCTTGCAATATTACCAACACTCTCAGGTATGTACATCCTATTATATACTAGTGCAGGGACTGATGAAATAAAAACACCAGGGAAAAAAAATTCAATTAGTTACACCTACTCCCTTCTTCTCTGTAGTTTTAGTTAAGAACAGAGAGGGTTCCTCTGGATTGCAACCTTCGATCTAAATGACCTGCAGTTTGGAACCATAAGCCTCAGTCCAGCCACCTACTAAGCATGTTATCTGTTAACTATTTAAACAGTTCTGCTAAAATCTGAAACAAGCTAACATATGGCCTTATCCTCTAACTGCAGTCTTCTAAGCATAAGAACTATCATATGAGGCCCATATGTGAAATAACCCACTGAAGTTTAAAAAATATAGATACACTCTCTCAAATCCATCATTTTGTCTCTTTTATGACATGGGTTTTCTTGTTAAATCCATAGGCAGCAAGGGGACTTTCAAAATGAAACCTAATTTGCTTCAGTTTATGTCTCGTGGCAAATTACCTTGTTGAAAACACTTGAGGCAGATGTATAAATAGACTGAAATCAATATCCCCAAGTCAGTCTATGGAACTGTAACGAATTTGACATTGTCAAAATAGACATCTCTTCTCTTCTCATGTGTGCCTATTTTTGCTCTTCATTCAGTATGTGTATGTGTGAAATATTCAGGAAAATAAATATCAGGGAAGTATACCTAAAATGGAATAAGCCTCACTTAAAAGGTCAAGTTTCGATGTTTTATTCCCTTTTGCTTTTTTTAGGATCTGATTCTTGAGGTTCTCATTACTAAGACCTACAGGCACAAACAGGCTTGAGCACCGAACACGAGATAGGTTGAATTTACTTTCCTGTTGCAGACTTGACTAAGTTTTCTGAAGCCTGGAAAAAAGATCAATTTAGGAGTCTTCCCTATTATCCTATTTGTTCCCTTTTGTCATTCCTTGCCTTGTTTACTGACTCCTGGAATTTGTATTTGGAGGTTCCTCACGCCCTCACATACAGTAAAGGGAGCCTGGACGGCAAAAAGACCCTGGCCTGAGAAAGTCTGATGGACTAGAGCACCCACATTTCCTTACCCTGCCCGTAAGATGCTGACCCCCTCAGCTCCCACCTGATTTCCTTCATTTTCTGTTGAGCCTTCATAGCCAGTTCAGGATTGTGTAGGCTTCTGAGGAAGGTGGGGATAATTGATGCCCAAGCAAATATGCCCTTGATACGGACATTCTTCAATTTTAAACCAGACAGGTAGGGACCTGACTGTCTTGCTGATGATGACAAACCTACCTTGCAATGTTGCAGCCTGCTGAAATATTAGGTATGCAAGCACTGCCACCTCATTTGTGTGCGCGCGCACACACGCACACACCACGGGCAAATCTGTTTGTGCGCTTGAGATAGGTGCTATTTGTCTCAGTCTTGGAAATAAACAGGTGATCTTTCTTGTGCATTTGAGTTCAACTGTGAGCGGGGAGACTTTGCTTAACTGAAAGTCAGAGCTCACGATGGATTATTTAAAAGCCTTGTACTTCTGACGATACGAGTCCTCTACAGAAAGGTGCCTCCACCTCGATGGGGTTTGACAGCACGGATCCAAAGTGTTTGACACCTCAAAGGTAGCTCTGTACAACAGGCTTCTATCACTGCTGATTACTTTGTGTATCATAAAATGATTGCAAAAAAAAACCCCGTCCGTAAGGCATGAGCTGAGCGTTATAGACCAAAGGTTAATGTTGTGTTGTACTGGGGACAGGGGATGTCTGGAGAGTTCCTGCAGAGTGAGCTGAGGTATAAATTCCTGCGTGCACAATCTAAACCTGCAGTAAATACAAGGTAAACTGCTCCTTGGTGAAAGCTGTTCTCCGTGTGTACTGGAGGGAGAGAATATGCTCTTGGACAGCAGCTGACACAGTGCGTCTTCACCCCCCTCCTAGCCTGCAGAAACCAGTTTGTGTGCCCATTTTCCCATAAAGGTCTAAAAAGAGTGGAAGGACTGCAGGCCACAGGCAAGGCTGAGCTTGGCTGCTGTTTCTCAGCTAAGTGCTCAGTTCATTCAGAGTCTTTTGAGTGGGAGAAGACTGTGGATTTGAGGGTGAAAGAGTTCCTCCTAGGTTACTCAAAAGAACCTGAGAGGTGCTCTGGGGATTTGCCAGAAGATCCTTCCTGAAAGAGCAGACTGACAGCATCCAGCTGTGATGAAAGATGAGGTCTTAAGTTTGAGAGAGCTTAGAAAGGCAGAGAATTGAATCCTCTCCCAGCTCTTTTCTGGGCATGTGGTCATTCTCAACACACCATGTACCTGACCTGTGCCTGGTTGCTGTCTGATGGATATATTTTATGCCTTCCCTCCCATCGCCACTCCGTCAGATTCACTTTCAGCATCCTCTGCTAAGATGGTATCTCTCTTTCCTTAATAAATGAGTCTAGTCTCTCCATTGATAAAATCTCCCTTTTTCCTCCATCTTATCACTGCTGTTATGGAACAAAGAGCTATCAGCAAGGTGTACATCTGTAAATGTTCTTTTATTCATCCATGGTTTTTCAACTTTCCACTTCTCAATGAGCTCCTCAGAGTGCTGTCAATTTCTGAGCCAAGGAGTGTCAGAGATGATGGAAAATGACCTTCTCCAAAGGCATTCCATATTCTGAACAAACCTTTTTACTGATTGTTTAGCCAGTCGCATGCAGCATACTTCTCTTCCCACTCACCTCCTCCCATTCCTCCCCTGAATGTTTATCATTACTGGAACTGTGGTCTTCCGAAGCAGTTACTGACAGCCATCACTTTCCCCCAGAGCAGTTTAAACTGTTGGCTACTTGTTGGCATACCAAAGTGTGCAGGATAATTACAAGAACACTTGAAAGAAGAGTGAGGGAATTTTGCTTATTTCCGTCAGTGGTTTTGACTTGTGGGATCTGTTTATTGCAGAGCTGACTGGAATGGAAAATTCTGGGGGCTTTGAGGAGCAAGTTGAGGAGAAGCATTAAGAAATGCACAATCAGCTTTTTGTTTCCATAGACCTATCTATTTTAATGTCTGAAGGGACCAGTATGATCATCTAGACTAACCTCCTGCACAGTAATGGCTGAAGAACATCATCCAATAATTTCTGCCTCAAAGCACTCTGAAAGACATTTTGTAGAGGACTTTTGAACGAATCCAGAGCTGGGTAATTTAGAATGCATTGGTTACTTGGACTGTCCTTCCACAGGAAAGGATGCACCTATAAAAATTCCCCTATGCAAAAAGCCCATGTTGAGACAGTCTCCAGTAGTCAGAAAGGCTTAATCCTGATACTTTTCTGAAAAACAGAGAGGGAAAGGAATAGCTGGAATAGTCTCAGCCACTCCCTGTTCTCAGATAGTGGTGTGGAACCAGCGTGTGCAGCAATGTGCCTTTAGTCATGTCTTTCCTAGGTCAGAGACATGTGAAGGGGAGGAAGACACAATGACCTTTTAAGCCTCAACACTTTCCTGCTGTGACAAAATCAAATAAAATGGTTAGATCTCCAGAGGCTCTAATTATTGCCTGAAAAGTTTAGAAGGACCAAACTCCATGGACCTTACATGAAGTTTTGCCTTGACCTAAGTCAGTAAGTGCTTAACTGAGGCTGGCTCTTCTGGACTGAAGTAGAGGCTCTACGGTCTCATTATGGCTAAATCTTTTAAAGCAAAAGGGCATTTTAGTAAGGGAGACTGAATGTAGCATGGACACCAAAAGACAGAAAATACTGTTCCATAAGGATTAGGGATGTTGTTAATTAAGATGAGATGAGTGGTGCCAGTGTATAAACAGAAAGTCAGGAAATTCACTGGGAAGAAGTTGTTTTGGCTGAAAGACGTGTGGAGAACAAATTCAGAATTTGGAACAGACTGTGCTGGCTAAAGCATTTCTTTTCCCAGTTTGCCATAAGAAAGTTAAATTACCTGAGTTCATGGGTTTTCCTCTAAATTAGATGCTTAAAAAAAAAAAAATTAAAGGTCAAAAATGACTTTCAGTTTTTCAGTTAAGCCAGTAAATTTTAAAAATAAGAAATCTTTTATTGCTGTAAATATAGTTTAAAAGCCAAGGACTGTACAGTACCTTCCAAACCATAGCAAAAGCCATGGAACAATTTCCTTCTCCTGCCATGTTGTGCACTATGGACAGCTTCCAGTTTCCACCTCTACGTGGCCTAGAGCCAGAGGAACACTTGGCTGCTGCATTCACTCTAGGTTTTCTACACTATTCCTGCCTGTTATACAAGAGATTGGAAGAAATAAAAGTTATTAAGATTCAATGCAAATTACTAATGTACAACACTGCCAAACTCTTTCAAGTGTGTCAGGTTCCCTTCCTGCTCACAGCAAGTAGTTGGAAAGCAGATGTTGGTTTGCCTTCTGGAGTCCTTTTGGAGGCCTCACATTCTCTTTACCATCCTTTTAGTGATCCTTCTCTAGGGGAATTGTTTGAGTTTCAGTTTATTGGTGGCATGGAGAAGTGCCTCACTCATGCTGTAAGGCCAGAAGTTTGGTTAAGCATCTTCAAATTAACACTGCACTAGGGCACCTTTGTTGTCAAACAAGTGTTTTGGATTTGGGACAGTGTATTCTTTGTGTCTGAGACAAGTCTTCTGCACTCACTGGCCAGACACAGGCTGCAACCTCATTTCAGACCTAGCTATGTAGGTTTGAGGTCCTACCATAACACTATGGTGTGTGTTAATTTTTGGTTTGCCAAAAGCTTTGGGAAGATTTATTCTGCTACTGTCAAGTACTGCTGTACATCTATTCACCAACAGATGCTACCTGGACAAGGCATAACAAGGCAGAACATGGTCTCAACCTTCTACTGGTCCTTGTTTTGGAGTCCAAGCCCCCTGCTTCCTGCAGACTCTTCTGCAAAGCCTGTTTGGTTTTTGCCTCTTATTTTAGTGCATGTTGGGATGATTTTTAATATAAAGCGTGCATCCCATGCAAAAAAGCTGTCCATTTTGATGAAGGAGCCAACCTTGGAGTAGAAGTTCTTACAGGGTATAGTGTTTTCAATTGAATTGTCACAAACTGATTTAAGCTGCCATGATCATATATTACCTTTGAAAGGTTTAATTTAGCCAACAGATGCAGTTCTTATGGAACCGTATGCTACGTGCAGTTGTAGTGAGAACAGAGAAACAAAAAATCCACTTTAAAATATTTCTTTACTGTTTAGCTTTCTGCTCCTATTAGGTAATGATTAATAGACACAGAGGGGGAAAAAATGAGCTTTTATGATTTTCATCTGAATGTTAAGAGGTGCTTTGTGAACAGCCGTAATTTCAGGGACTGCTTTGTCAGAAGAATTTCATGGATGGTAGTTTGTTAAGCTGATGAATTGTTTTAATTAGTCTGTAAAACACTATTTATGACGACACATACGACACTCAAGAAATTTGATCATTCTTAGTCACAACAGTATATGACTAACCTCTCCTGCCCATAATTGCCAGAAACATACTTGGAAATTACGTTTTATGAGGTTACCTTGAAAATTAACATATACGATATTAATTTTATAGGTGTAAAGAAACCCATTCAGTTATGTCTGCAATATTAAACTCATAGCAATAAATAACTGTAAAGGGAAACAAATAGTTTCTATGAGGAAAAAAACCAGGAGACAGGTCCACAGAGAGGTGCCACCTTGCCGAACTCTGTTCTTTTTTGTTCTGAGAACAATCAAGAAAATCTGATTTGTAGCGATATTATTTCTCATCCTTCTCACCGAGGGTTGGACAGTGCTGTTGTGGTACAATCTCGTGGTGCAGAGACCCCAGAGCATACTGAGCTCTCAGGTCGAGCCTTATACGCCCAGCTGGCCTCAGCCAATGCAGAGTCCTCTGCCAAAGGTCAGATTCCCTCTCCATCCCCGGCTCTCTTTTGACCACCTCATTTCCCCAAACTGGACATCCCTCCGTGCTCTCCCTTCCCATTCCCCAGAAAGCTCCATCTCTGCAGAGCAGGACTTAACACACCTCCAGCCTTCCACTCCTTTCCTAGTCCACAGCCTCAGCGTGGTTTTCCTGCTGTGTGAGGTTAGTGCGCTAAGAAAAACTGGGAGATGCTCTTTCTGTTCATAGAAGAGAAAACAGTGAATAAAGACAAACTGTTTCATATCAGGAGGAACAAAGCGGGTAAGTCTTCCATCTACCAGATGCAGAAGGACCAGGAATCATCCAGTCTTTTGGGCTTGATTCTCCTTTCTACTTTATTTGTGCGAATTGTCTGAATGGAGAGGAAAGCCAGAGGATTAACACTGGGCAGCAATGCTCGTTATTCAGCATAAAGGAACTTGACTCATTTCCCTGCACAGCTGAGAGTCAGTCCCAGGGCTCCTGTTGACTTCTGCCCCAGGTAAATCCCCAGGCTTCAGGCAATGATTAGCTCTGTTCACTATGGGTGAACTATTTTTACAAGGAGTTTTTTCCTTTCCAAAACATTTTCCTTTCTACCTGTCCCTACTGAAAATTTCTGCTGATGTGGCACTCACTTCTAAAGCACAAATTAGGATAGGATAGGATAGGATAGGATAGGATACTGGACCACAGGACTAACATTTATCTTTGAAATTCTCTTGATTGCCTTCCTCGATCCATTGGAATTTCTCCTAACCCTGAACAACTTTGACTGTATTACAGCCAAATAGTATGGCACATCTATGCCATAAACCAGCATGGAGTCATTGTGTTGTGGTTAACATCAGTAATCCAAGACACGGACACATTGATTTGACAGTGGAAAAGCATCAACTTGGAAAGTGTTAAATTCCCAGTGCCGTGGCAGTTCCCAGATGTGGGAAGTGATTGCCAGGCTGGTATTTAGCACCATATTCCCTCTTCATTTCTTAAGTTATATGGCTGCTTACATCCACCATCCGTTCTCAGGTTTGTTCTGTTCTTAGAGTGACTCTTGCTGGCACAGCACATAAAACGTTCTACTGCTGGTTCCGGATTGTATTTGCCTTTCGTGACCCCATCTCATTAATGTCTGTCTGTCTCCATTAGTTGCCACCCATTGTCTGGAGAATGTAGCTGCAAAGCTGGCTGGGCTGGACTCTACTGCAACGAAACCTGTCCCCCTGGATACTACGGCGAAGGCTGCGAGCTGCCCTGCCCGTGCCACAACGGTGCAGATTGTGACAGCATCACAGGGAAGTGCACGTGTGCACCGGGATATACGGTGAGTGAGAGCTGGGAGGAATGGGATGTTTCATGAGGTGCCTGCAAAAAAACAAAAGAGGATTTTAATCTGATTTCAGATAATATTTGCATAAAAGTGGCCAAGTGCAGGTAATTTTTCCCCGTTCTTTTATGAGTCCACATAATTCTCCTTTAAGCAGTGTCAACTTATTACCTCTGGTTATTTACTTAACATCAGTATCGTAGGTTTATTACTGTCACAAGGATAAAGACATTGTTTCCTATCGTAAATTCTAAGTCAAGACATAACGAAAAAAAGATGTCAGATTATTATCTGCCTGGAAGAACAGAAAAAGAATTCTCATGGCCTTTCAGCATGTTCCTTGTCAGTCACGCTGTGATTTTAATAGATAAAGATCTTTTAAAATGTTACAAATGATAGAGCAATTTATGTCTTTTCTGAGCATGTATGGCAGGTGTCTTTTACCTGAGCATCAGAAAGAGCTTCAGACATTCTGAGGTAAACAAGCATTATGTTTTATAGATGAGACATAAAATGGCTGAAGAAATCAGCCCAGATGAAACAAGAAAAAATCAGAATTAACGATTGCAACAGAAAGTATTAGGGAGGGCATGGATCCAGGTGTCCAGTCCTGCTAAAACTGGGCATAATGGAGTTCTTGCTAGCAAGTGTCCTGGTCATCCAGATACAAAGGACCTCTTTACTTCAGGAGCACACCAAGGAAGACACCTGCAGGCTATATTTAAGAAACAATACTTCCTAAAGAGAAGTAATTATTTTCAAGACAGAATTCCACAACTTCATTAGCAGTTGTCCTTAATTTGTGTCCTTAATTTTATATGACCTGTCCCCACAGGCCTGTCTATATGTTTTCTACACTATTATGGCAATTAGTAGTCGTAATTACTAAGTTTACTAGAAAACAAGCTTCAGATTCAAAGACATTCCCCATATTTTTAGAATTTCCATTGACATTTAGCAGCCAACTAAAATGTGCTGCCTCCTAGATGAGTTTTACCCTCTGCTGGTTTAAGGTACAACTTCAAAAGGAAATGAATACATGTCTTCAAGTACATGGTATGTGATCTTTGACCATGCGGTAGCTCTTTTGATTTGCATTTATGGAACATGGTGGACATCATACCAGGTAGCTTTAGAAACAATGGGAGTGGAATGACGTGTTGAATCTGGACAGCAGAGCAATCACATCCTACCATCAGCACCCACTGCAGTGTTTAGGGTTCTCTAGAAAAAATATGTTGTGGTATCCTGTAGAGTCCTGTGCTGCTGTCAGCTATAGGGGAAGGCTGCACAGCTGCATGGCAAGATCCATAGTGTAGGAGGCTTGTATGAGATTAGTGGGATGCTAAAGCCTTTTTAGCCTCCCTCCCTTTTAAATCCACACCTGAGCTTGTGATCACTATCTGTCATCTCCAAAACCATAGAACTGGAGTTATGGCTTGAGGACCCTTTTGTTCTCTGCTTCTTGTCAACAGCTGAACCTGAAACTTGGACCTTCCATCTAATTTCCAGGGATACAGACAGATTTATTTAGGTGTGAGGGGTAAGACTGTCAAAAGCATCTGTGCAAGACATTAGTACTTAGAGATTAAAAAAAAAAAAAGAAAAGAGCTCTGAGGTTTGATTCCCCACTCACTCATACTAACAAGAAACCAGAATTTATCTTCTCTATACAGTGGTGATAAACAAATATTAATGTAAAGTGGCTGAAAGAATGCAGGCAGCAAGATGTCAGTAAGAAATGCAAACTAAAAAGATACCAAGATCCTCTTTCTTATAAGGAATGCTGTTCAAGTTTGCAGCACAAAAATATTTTGGGACCCTTTACTGTACACATTTATAAAAACCATAATTTGTCCAATATATGTTGCTCCCAGACAGTATTATTGCAGACATGATGCCTCGGAAGTTCCTGTTGCATTGATTCAAAATAATATTTAATCTCATAATAAAGAGCTTTCTTGCATTGACATTTAAACAGCATGGTTATTGAGGATAGCTCTATAATCACTGAAGCATATTTAGGCATTAGTATCATTGCTCTCTCATAATATACTATAATCTCTGGCAATTAGTCCATGAGGAGAAGTAAAGCCTTGAAATTGCTAATTTATTGCCTCTGAAGCATATTTGTCATTCGTATGCGTGCCAGATAACTTGAGTCGCAGTGGTTCTTTCAAATGCTAGAGAGCACAGGCTGTAAAGAAAACTTGACAGGAAGCTTTACGTGCTACCCCGCAGCGGGGGTGTCCCGCCGAGCCCCTCTCGCTGGGCGCTGCTCCAGCCCCTGGGCGCGGAGAGGGTGCAGCCCCGCTTCACCTGCCCGCCGTCTGAAAGGTGCTGCGGGGCCAGAACCCTCTCAAGGCTGGAAGCGACTTATCTGAATGAGTCCCTCGAGGCCAGGCCTTGCCTTCAAATGTGCCTGCCCGCCTCTTGCCGAGGCAACGGGGAGCTTCGCCGGCGGGGGGAATTTTGCCCTTGAATCCGGGCAGCCCGCGAGCGAGCCGCTCGACCGCTCACAACTGCGGGGCGTCGCTTTGGGCAGCGCCGACAGCAGAGCGATGCTAATACGGCACTGGGCAGAGCTAAGCGTTCAGAAAAGCCATAAATGAAACCCTCTCGTTTCCTCTAGCGTGAGGCTTAGGCTGAGGCAGCCACAAGGGCAGGAATTTTGCCGCGTGATTGGAAAGAATGAAAGCGGGAGCAACGTCTTACATGTTACAGAAACATTCGATCTACGCACGATCTCAGAGAGCAGAGCAGGCAAAAGGGTTCCTGAATAAGGGGGGAAGGAAGAGATTGTGATGGGAGATGGGATGTAACCGCAACATTTAACTGCAGAGGCAGAGGGGTTGGACCCGTAAGGCTTTTGAGTTACTAGATGCCTAGAAAACAGAGTGATGACCAAGAAATGACAGTCTCTTCCTGACAAAGCACTCATCCAGCCCACTTCTTTTGCACAGATGGCTTGTTTTTTAACTGTGCCCTGCCTCGGCTATGTCAGAGCAGCTGGGCTGGGTTTCAGAATGAATCATCTGCAATCGCAGCCAAAACAGGGACATTTTGTTGGGATGCAGAACAAGCCATTAAAAACACAAAGCATCTGGTCACCTTTATTAAATGTATTAAGTGGAAATGCAGCCATCCCATAGGTTGACGTGTACGTGAGCAGAGCGCTTGATTTTTGGAAGTTAAGCAGATTCGAGTTTTAAAATAAGAATGTACATTGTAGCGCAGAAAAATAATACATTATTTATTAGCTGTGACATTTCCAAAAATCCAAATGCCAAAGCTAAATATTGGTGAGCTTGCAGTTTTGGATAGAATTTCAAAACATTTTATGTCTTGTCTTTTTTTTTTTATGAGTATTTTGGGTCAGACTGAACAACCAGGTTTGTACGTAACTAGGCCTAAAAACAACTTACACTGTTGTAAAGATGTTATTTGGGTAACTGGTTATTTGTGTGAGGCTCTGACATGACTGTGCTCACACTAGAGGACTGTTTTAACTTACAGGTGTCTAAACCACAGTAGATTTGACTGAAGAGGTAGCTGAGAAATCTGAGTGATCCACAATTTTACCCAGATCAGCCCCGTTCTTGGAGGCAGCATACAGGACAATAAAAACAGGACAAAGTCCTCTTCCCCAAAATCACAGAGCATGTCTGGAGCTACTCCCCATATGCTCCAGCAGTAGGGACCACACTGCAGGTCTGCTGGAAGCCCTGTGCTTATTGCGTCTCATTTGTGAAGGGAGGATAAAGGTTGTATCAATTTAATTAAGGTGATTGCAGGGAATCATCATTACAAGCATGCCAATAGGGCACTTCCCTCAAAGTGGCTTTTTTACCATATTTGAGGATTGCCTCTTAGCACCCATGTGATGAATTGCTGGTGATGCTTTTCTAAAGAATGGTTTTGAAGAGCCATCCCACTGCCATCTCATTTGTGGCAAGAAGGAATCTGATAAACCCACACAGGGAGTACACAAAGATTAGCTTTAAAACGTAGAGAGAGAGATTCTTGACTGGTAGAAATTGTAGCCTTGCTCCCACATGCAAATAGTTGCTCCTCGCAATAATTTACTTGGATGCAGTTGTGGGGGTGGTGTGAGGGGTTATACTAACTTGTACTTCCCCTCCTTCCAAATTCTGCTTTGAGATGCTCTGTTGCAAGCCTACTGTAGTCACTTGTGCAGTAGGGACGTAAAAGAAATCAGGATTTACCCTGTCCTCTCTTCTTTTGTTTTTGGTTCATTGAATTTTATTCCTGTAATTCAATAAATGTGGTGAAGAGGGCTAGAGGATATGAATTAAATATGACAAGAGACCACAGGAATCCTGACCTCCTGTCTCACAAGGAAATCTCAAAACCAACCCCCTGCAAGTACCTATCAGCGTTCTAGCTCCTGAAATCATTATAAATGCTATTGAAATACAACTAAGTTCCCTTTCTCCATTGTACACCTAATTGCAACTTTCCTGAAACCAGTAGCTATCTAGAGACCTTATCCTGTGATATGCCTTTGTTTCTTTATGGATGCTTTGTTTTCTTCCTTTGAAAAATGGATGTAACTTCAAATGCTTTCATTCCATCTATTGTGGCAAGAGGATGTGTACTTAAAACATTTCTCAGCCCAAGACACCCTGAGAAAACTTTAACACTTATCTGTGGAATGTGCGGTCAGCTTTTACTTCAGCGGGCACTTAGGTCTATATTTCACATCAAGATGACAGAACTTATATTACTTTAAAGAGTTCATCTATTTATGCTGCAATTTTTTGAAGACCTGTCTGCTTTTATTGAACCCTGCATGCTGGCAAGCAAAGCTTAGCACTTCATCACCAAAATGAAAGAATCCATTCTGACATTTTTCTATTCCTTGACTATATTGGTAGATCCCGCACAAGCCAATCGCAGTACAGGGAAATATGGAAACCATAGCACTGATGACCTCCTCCTAGATATTTCAGCTTTTGGTATGTCGCTTGGATTCCCTAAGACTTTCCAAGATATATCCCAGTACTGTGCATCTGTAGCCATTTGCATCTTCTGTTGATGCTGCATCAAAATCACATTTTAAAAACATAATAGAATAATGCCTTTCAAATATATCTTCATAGAAGTGCTTATGTGTATATAACTCTGGCTGAGCTCAGTGGGAATCTGTGCACTTAAGGACCGAAACAGGCTTAATGTGGGTCTAGAAGTCCATAATTTTGTCTGGCGTGCCAGAGTTTCTGAACGCGATGCTTTCTCTGCCACAGGGGTACAAATTGCTTCCAAGGTTTTCCTGTACATGACTGCACGTCGGAGTAACAGTCAGTCCCTGTAACACACAACAAGCAATAGCTCGAGCACTTAGTAAAAATAAATGTATGTAACAGTGTGATAAACCTATTCAAAAGCATGGCAAATGTCTAATAAACTTTGTAATGGATAATGGCTCAGCACAAACACTCACACAGAGTCTCAGGCCAGTCTTAGTCTGCCCCATGCCTCCTTAGTGAGGAAAATGACCAATTTACCCTCCCATGGAAATGAGGAGGACCGTAATTTTGCGTTACCTTTAGAAGTCATAAGGAGCTTGCAGGTCCAGTCTGTTGAGTATTCCAGCCATGACTGGCTTCCTTCTGGCACATACTATATCTCTTGTTCCCTGAAGAAAACATGCAGGAGAGAAGAAACAACCTTTCCCTCTATATTAAAAAAAAAAGTAAAATTGCAGCCTGCTCTCCTGTCCTACACCTTTAAAATTCTGTCTGTTGTGTAAAAGAAAAACAAAAAGTAAATAGAAGGGAGCACCTTATCTTATCCTCAATTGAATTTTCCCTGAAGGACCGAAATCCCAGGTAGATCCAGAGGAATTTGAAGAATCATTGCCTGTAGGTGTTTTCTAAACACTCAAGGTTGATAAATACCAATTTATCAGAACATTCCCTCTCTTCTACATATTTGCTTTCATCTTTATTATAAATTTATCATCCTTCACCACTTCAGAAGAAAGCGGGAAAAAATGAATGAGACTTCTTTGTCTTACAAGCCCCTGGTTCAGTAGTAAAGTTATTTTATAAATTTCACAAAATTCTTAATGTAAAAAATGAACCTAAGGTTGGAGATAGTGAATCTGTTTTGGGGGCTTTAACTTATTTAAATGATCCGTTTCTCTTTGAGATAATTCCAAAAGTACTTCAGTGGAAGCTCATCTCAGAGCAACAGGGCACCTCATCAAAAGGTTTAAAAAGAAAAGACGAGGGGAAAAAATCTTCAATAGAGCCTGTGTCCTTTTATCCTTGATTTACCGAGCATATCAGTTACCCCCCTTTGTTAAGAGCTCTTTTCATTTACAGGTATAAAATAAATTCAGCCATTTTATCAAGATGTTCTTGTTACCAACCACCAGTATAAATTTTACTTGCTGTAGGTGGGGAAAAGGTTTTCTGGCACAGCAGTTGTCCAATTAACTGGAGTATTACAGGCCACAGAAATAGTTTGCCCAGTCTCATTTCATGAATTACCTGAATGCACAAGGAAGATGCATTTTCTTCTCACCGGTTTCCTATTTGTATTCATAATCCAGTGTCTCAAAACCATTGTGAATGGGCAGTGGTAGTGGCCATGGATACACAAAAAGGCATCCATACTGTGCAGGTGGGTTGGAGCGTAGGCTGTAGCTGGCAGTGAGTGAATTATTAATTAATAACAAAAGTAAAACAAGTTGTCTTACAAGCAACGGAACTAAAAGAGCCTTGTTTTCCACAGATTTCTATCCTTAGTCCCCTGGCCTTGTCTACCCCACTGCAGGAACTCTCTGTCAGGTCTCTTATGATACTTCAGTTAACAGAGGACACTCAGCTGGGCTCATGCACCTCAGATTCACATGATCCCCTCCCTGCATCACCAGGTTAAAAGTACCATGCATCGCATTCCCTGAAAAGGAAAGGATTTTGCCTGAACAAAGACTGAATATTAAGTCACGACATGGAAGAAACCAATTCCTGTGCTCCCAGCCTTTGAATTCTTTCCTATTTATTGGTTGGGTTTTTTTCTCTGTTTCCTCTCAGTTATTCAGAAGTTCTTAGTAGACTTTATTTTAAGATGTTTGGGAATATCCGTCTAATGACTAATTCCTCAGCTACCCTTGAGGGAGAGAGACATAGACAATGGAAAGGCAGAACCAACCCAGGACAACTATCACTGGTGATCCAAGAAGCACTGCAAGAGGGAAATTCCCTCCTTGGATACAGAGTGGGGGGATGCAGCTGAAGAAAGAGCAAAAAGACCTGGCAGTTTCAAAGTGTCCTGAACAGTTTTGAGAAGTTCATTTTGTCAGTCAGCAAGAAGGAAATGCAGTCTCTTTGGTAGCAGATATCAATGTGAGCTTTGGGTCTGGGGTTAAAGTGAAAGACAGGGATATGGGAAATTCCACTAAAATAGCTGTGAGGCAATCAGTCATGATAACACACTCAAGTCCTCTTTACTAACTGTGGCTGCATCCTGGATCCCCCTTTCCTGCGTCTGAGGAACACGCTTCCTTCTGAACTTCCACTTTCTTGGTATCTCCTAGATGGAGATAAGGCTGAAAATTCATCTGGTAGATTTTTTAAAGCTTACGAATTACTTCACAAATGGATATGGAACAAGAAGCGGATCTCAAGCAGGCAACAAAAAACACTCTGTTCCATACAGCCTAATTAAGAATGAGCTGGAAAATTGTTCTTGAAATGAAAGAACTGTCACTTTCGAGTTGTACACTCGTTCGTCTGTCAGCTGAGCTGCATGTTGGGAGGTCTAAGTTTATTAACGTAGATCAAAACACCTCATGCCCAATGTTCTGGTACATTCCTCGCATAAATACAGTTGGTCAGGGATCATTTGTACCTGTCAAGATTTTTGCATATTCATAGACCAGAAGAAAACTACCTCTGAATTGCATATTGATATCCCTTTCATTGATGACCTCTGAATTTTCTTACCACTTCTCTATGCGTACAAAAGTACATATTTTTGTGTGTAAAATGGCTGTGCTTCTATTTTTTTGTAGACCACTGGCTACATTGGTACAAAAGACTATATAAAGCTTTGCATCCCAAGGTCTGATCCAGGGCAGGTCATACAGATTGAAAATTATCTTCTTTTGGCTGTGCAGTGGCCTGCATGAAATGACTTTGGTCTGAGTCCAGCTCCCTGTGGATCAGTATGTACATCACAAACCCCATTTCTATCAGCAGTGACTGGCAAATTTGCTGGCAGACAGAGCCATTTTACCATTTTACCTTCACAAGCCATTGCTTCAGGTCAAGCTTGGTGGTATGGCTTTGTGATCCATCTCAAAGTCCTGGGGACAAACAGCACGGGTTCTCAGAGCTTTTGGAACAGCACCCTTCATAAACATTGCAAGCCACCCAGATTGTACCGAATCTTTCTTAAATGGCAGGAGCCTTTCAGAAAAGTCAGCCCTCTTCTGAGGTAGCCCTGACACACTTAGACTAGGAAACAACATCACCACAGTGCAAAGAAACTGGGTGTGGGCTAAACCCAGTATTTCAAAAGCAACTCACAAATGGATTCTTCCGTCTCTGCTGTGCTACAGGAGAAGATATCCCACATTCAGATCCCAACAGGGAAGATCATTATGAGGAGGCCACCTCTGTAGTCCCAGGCTTTCAGACTAAGTTGCTCCCCTATTGATTTTTATATCCATGAACCAGGTGCTTGCTGCTTGTTAGGCTCCTTGGTGCTCTCCCCCTGGAGCTCCTATTGACCAATTAGACATTTCTCCCGGAGCACCAGCAGCCACAGCGTTTAGGAGCCTGTGTTTCCCTAAACCCTGACAGCATTCAACTCAGCACCTGGCTGCATGAGCCATAACGAAGGGTCTTCTCTCACTTCAGGGCATTTGTTGTATTCTTTTGAGCAGGTGATCTATTGTATTGGAGTATTTAGCAAGGTCACTGGATGCACAGGACACAGTGGGTATCCCTCAGCTGTGGAAACCGCATCCCTTTCTTTGAATTCAATGGCATTTTTCAGACCTTTTTATGGACTCCTTCTACTTCATTTTGTTTGCTCACTCTCTTAGCAACGTGCAAGCTCCAGAAATTGTCTGTGACAGCTCAAATTCTACTTTGTCAGCCCAAGTTTACCTGAACACAACAGCTAGCTCCAATAGGATTGTCCCAGATACACAGGAGCAGTGTTTCTCTCAGTGACTGCCTCTACTAATGAGAACTTACTCACTCACACACTGTCTATAATTTGATAAGAACTGTGAGCAAGTCCCATGTCTCTTCCTCCTTCTTCTTATGTTTACTTTTACTTCTGGGCTCTTCTGCAGTTTTATTTACCTGAATAACTCCAAAGTTTTCGTAAGTGGGTCCAAAGGAACCAACTTCATATAGAAAGCCTGAATGCCTCTGCCTTTGTTGCTAGTTGACATATTCCCTGTATTTTATCCTTAATTGGCAATGTGGCTATGTCAAATTGCGTTTCTGTTCCTGTAGCCTCATTCAGAATCAGTGAAGCTCAATATTCTGTTCAGACTGAGTTATTTGATCTGAATTTTGCAGAGGAATAAACTGCTTACCAATAGCAGTGTCTCTTTTCATCTATTAAACTTCTCAATGTATATATCTGTATCAGTACTATCTGTGGATCTATGCATAAAAGTGATGATAGCTGACTCTCGTGGTAGTTCAAATTGCAAACTGACTTCATTAAAAACACCTAAGTATAGGATTTAAGTCACAGGTTAGATTTTAATTTTTTTTTCTGTCTAACCATACTGTCAAAGGAAAAGACTTTATCCTTTACAATCATACACATATAAATGGAAAATCCTGATGTGTTTTCTTGAGCCAAAGAGCAACTGAAATTTTACCAGATCTGGGACCCTCTTGCTTTAGGTTTTTGGTTTTAGGAAAATCTGTGAAAATGTGAGGGGAATAGCCATTTATCTGCCTGTGTATGACTGCCAGGTGATTTACCAGCTTTTCAGAAGGTACATCACAAATCCCATTAGCTTAAAGTTAACAGTGAACGTTAATCATTTCATCCCATAAGATACCTTGTCTATTTTAGATACTTTCTTTTTTTTTTTTTTTTTCCTTGCTTTGATCCTTTCCCATGTGCTCACGCCACTCAGAACCATGGTCAACCACAGGTCTTGGCATCATCATCCCCGTACTTGCATATTTTCCATCCACATTGCTGCTTCTGTGGCTTCGGTGCACTTAGCAAAAGACCAGCTGAGGATACCTGCTGCGTACAGCACGTTTAATTCCTCCTGGACTCTGTCCATCCAGTCTGTGTGAACAAGAGTTCAGGCAGGCTCTGAGGTACTGAACTTGTTTGGCAGCTTCTGCTGCTGAAAGATGCGTGGCTCAGCTGGTGACCACGCTGGTGAGTGCAGACGGTGTGTGAGGTGAGGAGGTTTAGATGTGGGACTACGTTTGGACATTATTATCCTTAATTGTTCAGTGCAGCTGTAGAAGAATTCTAAAAGAAAGTTTGCAGGTAATGCAAAACTATTGGGATTGTCAAACATAAAACTAGAAATGAATTTGAGGAAAGGTTTCATGTTACTGAATGACTGGGGAGGTTGAAATGCAGCGTTCAAAAATGCAGAGCAATAGTCAACGGGAAAATAACATTAAGTAAATATACAAAAGGGGAGTTCTAATTTAATTCCTACCATTCAGGGAAAGAGATCAGGCAATCACAGTGGATGGTTTTCTGAAAAACTCAAATGAGTGCTCAGCGCTAGTCAAAAAAACAAACGAACCCAGAGCACCTGATAGAATCGTTAGAATGATCAGGAAGAGAACAAAACAGGATGGAAAAAGCATTTTTGTGGCATTGTAGAAATCCATAATATATCTAAATCTCAAATTACTGCGTACAGTTTGGCTGATCCCTGCTTACAAAGGATATAATGGAAGTAGCGAATGGTGACAAAGATCATCTTTTATATGGAATAGTTTCTACACAAAGAGTGGCTCGATAAGCTAGAGCTAGGCTCAGAAAACAGATGGTTGAGGAGGGCTGCGATAGAGATCTATGGAACTGGGGATGGTGCATAGAACATGAACGAGGAATGGTTATTTACTATTTCTAATAACACGGGAACAAGGGGCAACCAATTAAATGATTGCACAGCAGGTTTAAAGACAAAGATAGTGCTTTTCACAGAATGCGTAATTAAATTGTGAAATGGCTCCCATAAAATGAGAGTAAGAGAGTGGGATGATTTTGCTTAGAAAAGGGGTCACCGAGGGCAGGTATGTGAGAGGTCTCTTACACCATGGGGGAAGGGGAAGAAGGAATACATTTTTGCTGTTTATCACAGGATAAGAAGTTTCCCAATTAGAAATTGGGCAGTAGATTTGAAACAAACAAATAAAGATCATTTTTCTCCTTTCTATTTATAATTAAACTGTGGATCTTCTTGCCAGAGGACGTCATAGAGGCTAAAAGTATAAATGATACCTTTTATTTCCTGGTTTTGCTAATGTCCCTTTTGCAGAACTGTTCAGACTTGTCAGCCAGAGCCCAATTTTATTCCTGAAAAAAAGTCAGGAGGCCCCACTTGTTCTACAGGGTAGATCCTGGACTGTACTGGTGCCGTCCTCAGGCTGTGTGGCCAGGCACAATCTCTAATTTCCAGACAGAGATGCTCCCATAAAATAGCTGGTGCAGAATTGTCATAGCCAGCTCTGAATTCTCACTCTGAAGTATGCTGAACTGCACTGAAACTCTCCTTCTGTTTCCAAATGGCTTCTGCTACCAAATCTGGGAAAGAAAATGGTGCAACTGCACGTAGTGTGTTAAAATCTTTCCTTTACCTTAGTGGTAACTCCAGTTCAGATGCCTTCATTTTAAAAAGCAGAAGAAAACAGCTTTTTTTCTTTACCAGTAGTATTCAAGGACTGCAGTGTAGGATTCTGACGTACTTAGCTAGCTTCTGTCCCACAGTTTGGACACAAGTAGCTTGTTGAGTACATCACGAAGATCACATGTACATATATACTTCTTAGTCACATAAATTCTTTCCACTAGCTTGAAATAATGGACACTGTGGGTCATTATACCTCTTTGGACATTTAATTGTGATATGGCCATGGTTTTTGGAGCATTTTAGACTAGCAGCTGATCAAAGTTGATTCTAGTAACAACAATGAGCCCAGCAGATGTTTGAGTCTTTATAGCTTCCTCAGAGTTAAGTTTAAAATATTCTGAGAGTCTTCTCCCTGCCTCACCTGAATAAATCTGAAGTGGCCCTATTCCAGATTTAAATTGCTTTAACTAAAGCAAGGGCCTGGTTATCCAGCTGGCCCCATCATGTACCTCAATAATCCTCCTGACGTACACATGATTGACCTGCCTTGATAATCTATCTTCCCATTAACTAACTCAAAACCCAGGTATTAGAGACATTTTCATTTCCACCAGAAATACCTGCTCCGTAAACCATCTCCCCAGCTCCGCCGTGAACAGAATTAGGAGTTTGTTTTCATCTCTCACCTTTATGTAGCCAGCTACCAGGGCTGGTCAGAGCTCTGCCTGGCCATCAGCTCTAGCTGGATGCTGACCTCCATCATGTCTTTTGAACTGTGCATAGCTACGCTGCTTGTATTCCATTACAGGCTGCCTGTGGGAGGCTGTCCTCTCAGGTGTGATGCGACGGATGAAATGTCCCGAGGAAATGATGTAGGAGTTGTTTTACCCTGTCTAAATCCAATCTCCTATTTTTAGAAAGGTCCCTCCTGGATAAATGTGCTTTGTGGTATTTTATTAGGTGAAAAGTGCTGACTGTATAAAAAAAAATCTTGTTCAGAGGTTGATGATCATCTTTTTTACTCTCCACACCGCTTTCCTTGTGAATACATTTAATTATATGAGGTTGTATTCATTGCCTCAGTGACACTAAAGTGCTCTGCAGTTAAGGCCCAAATACTAAACCAGGCAGATATTCAAGCATTGTAAAGTTAGTCCTGACTTTTTTGCCAGCAACAGTGCTACACTGATTTATGAAAAGCAGGGGCAAAGGGGCTATCCCTTGACTACTCTCATTATTGAATGCTCTTTCTATATTTTTTAATGCCCATATTCAGGTGGCTTGAACAGTAGGAATGGATTTTTTCTAATTGCAGATAACTGACTGATATTGGGCGTGGGTTTTAGCGCAAACTAGAAAACTATTCCCTGGCGATGAGGGGGATTATAGTGCTCGCTTGCAGAAATCCAACTCAGGTTTTCTGAGTTGTAGTATGCAAAATCCATTTTTTTAAATGAAAGTTTTATTTGTATTTGTTTCCACTTGATTTCATGGAGGCAAAATTCCCTCACAAAGCCAGAATGTGCTGCCTTTATTCTTACAGAGCACTGCTCCACTTCATTGGTTGTATTGTGCCAGAGCATTGCTCCTTTGGGAGGTGTGAAGCACGTTGGAGCCAAGATGCTGGAGCACAGGAGAGTGGTGAGATTGGTCACATCTTCCACTTCAAAAGATGAGACCTTTTGAAAAAGACACATGGAAAAGTCCCTCTCTGTGCCCTGCATGGGCACCCAGGGCAGCTCTGCTGCCACCAGCACGGGCGGTGCAGCTCGTCTCCGTGAGTTAGTGGGACAGGGACATATTCAGCCATGAGATCTCCGGGCCCAGGCCTGGATTCCCAGTTTGAAGGCTCCTGACTCCTCAGACACACAGATCCTTGTGTCCTGTGCAGCAAATCCCTCCCAGGTGGGATTCACTGTGCTGAAAAGCACAAGCTTTCTGCAGTTAATTCCAGCTCTTCTCAGAAATGAGAATGAGGCCCAGGGTCTGCTGCGGCCTTGCTGTGGGAGTAACACGTGTTACGCCAGTAGCAGGCCACGGCAAATATATTTGGGTTTGTAAAATAGGAATCCATGAAGTTCAGCCACGTTTTGTACAAACAGTTTGGAAAATAACAAACCCCAGTTAATTTGTAGTAACTTTTCCTCCCCTCACAGTCGGTCCTCCCAACTTTGCTCTTGCATAACAAAGGGTTTGACTATAACCAGTAAAGTGAAATTAAATAGTATTATTATATATAATAGTACTCTAAGT
>WUAM01000287.1:72061680-72119835 GCA_024336885.1 Actenoides hombroni
TATATAATAGTACTCTAAGTAATTAAAAATTAACATTATATATAATAATTTTACTTACTACTCTCTTTATAACAAATGAAGTTCCCTTTTTTTTTGTGTGCATGTTTTGCTGAATGCTTTTGATCAGACACTAAATCTAAGAATTATTACCAGCCTGACTAATTCTGAACTTGGCATTTACTGTGAAATTTACTGTATGAATTAGCATATTAGCACAAACTCAGAGGTGAAATAAAATGCTGACACCCATTTGTACGTGTTTGTAAATCCTGGTAAGATGACAGGAAGTAAAGTGGTAAGTTCTTCCCACTCCCAGAGGTAGCTGTGCTTGGTCCTTATGGCACGTCCACGTTTTCCAGTACGCTCAGAGGACTGTGATGCCACCGAGGTGCAGATTGGGGAAGGCTTTGCAGATGGCTGGTGGAAATGCTTTGTGATTTAATGAAAGGCTTCGGCATTCAGGACTGCCAATGGTTGTGTCTTCAGATGAGTCATGAGCTGTAAAGTCACTTTTTAAATAGAAGAAATCTCTTTCCCATCCTTACCCCATCTTCTCCAGTGAAAAGGGAAAAGGGAATAGGAGGTTGAATAAGGTCATCAGTGGTTTCATTGTGCCGTTTCAGATGTACATCAAAATCTAGCACAGCTACAACGTATAATGTTACAAAGTGGGTAGAACATTTGTCAGTTCTTAGTAGCAGTGATTACTTGCAAACTGAATGCTTGGCTTGTACAGGGCACAAGATCCTTCCCCAACCTTTTTTCTGCATTTTATCATTAGCACCAATAATAGCATCTGCAGGGAGTAATTAGTAACACCCAGAGGGGAAAGGAATTCTGCCAGAGGACATCATTATGTCTGGGAAGCTAAAGATGCTGTACAGTAAGGTCACGAGTAAATTCTTTGAGTCTAGAGTGGAGAAGACCAATAAAAGTACAAAGTTTCCCACTGCTGCTAATACGCTTATGAAGAGCACATTAATTTCCACTGGAACACCATTAGGGAAATCAGTTTGTTCTGACAGTTTGTGTTGCTGGATACCATATGTTTACCTTGAGGGAATGTTTGTGGAGAACCACTTTGGGTTAATTGTAAATGTCACAATTACATAAGTAAATATACAGAACTGTATCTGTGATCTGCATCAGTGCACAGACACTGTACCAGCAGGCTGGTGTGCCACGTAATGTGTGTATGTATAAATACATACTTCTGTGTACTAAATCCATAGCAATCAGCTTATCTGGACACCCAGGTACAAACAGCACCCACATTTTGTCTTTCCAGTCTGTTTATCATTACATACATGTGGCACTGCACTGTGCCCTTCTCTCTATTTAAGGTGAGCTCTCAGAACTGAGCGCTGAGCTTCCCTGTTGCTGGTGATGAGTGCTGAACCTCTAATTCATCTGGCACAAAAAAAAGGCAAGGAGGGGAAGAGGGAGGAAATCAGATACCCCCTTAAAAATCTCAGATTAGCTGGAGTCCCATTACAGATTACCAAAGGTTTGAATACATTGCCTTTCAGTGTTGTCAGTCCCCTCTAATAATCTGCACAGGAGCTGTGGATTTTCAGCACCTCGGCAGATTAAACCTTAAAAGCACTCCAACAAACCTGTCACATAGGTCTTTATCATGCAAACTTGAGGCCAAGTTCAATAGCAGCTCTGTTAGTCTTCTGCATTGCAGAGGCCTTGAAAAATTGATTTTCTATTTTGCCACTGACTTCAGTGGAACAAGGCTTTAGCCCTCCAAGGCAAATTTATTCCTATAGATTGTAGCTATTTCTGAAATTCTTAATTTCATCTCTTTAAATAGTCAAACTTTGAGGCAGACCAGGTATGGGTGCAGACTTTGCCAGGTGTTGTTGACCGTTGCTGGGTTTTTAACTCCTCTTATGGTCTGAAATACCTTTTTTTCTTTTTTTTCTTTTCCCTTTGAAAATGCATTTCAGGGATTTAAAGGCCTGATCTAAAATGTACATGAGCAAATACAAATCTTGGTATTGAACACCAGAAGAGAATTTTCAAATGAGTTGGTCATTGTTTACAGCAGGGATGTGTTTTTAACAGAAACAAGAAATCTAGGCTGTTAGGGCAACGTTAATCCAGGGAAAACACTTTCTGAAGTGTCCAGAGCTTGTTAACACAGCTAACACCTGAGGCAGCAGGGTGTCTTTAAGCTCTACTAATATTGTACAATAATAATTTTCATGGAAGAAAACCTACCCCTCTCCCTGAACAGAAACAAGACGTATTATTGACTGCCATCCGGAAAGATGTATGCTCTGGCCCTTGCAAGTCTATTAATATTTGATGCTGATGGATGTGAGCTGGCAGCCTGGGTTATTAATGGAGTTTGGTTCCATGGATCTAACCCTCAATAGGTAGGGGAGAACTAACAATAACAAGAACTGTATGCCCAAACCTCTCAGGATGCTAGAAAGGTCTGTCATTTAGTTTTAGCAACAATTAGTATTTCTCAAGTAATTAACTGTACGGAAGGACATCTGGATGGTGTTAGTTCCATTACTGCCACCATTCATTTTGATTTAAAGCTGAGATTTTAGGGTCCTGGAGATCCCCCACCATCTTTGCTATGTTGAGATAGTCCCATCAGATTTGGGTTTCAAGCAAGAAAAGACTCTCTTGTGTGAGCTTTTGAGCAGCTGTGTAGAGGTGTGGGACACCCTGTCCATGGTTGCCCTCCAGTGCCATCCCACTCCTGGGCCCTGGGCAGGAGCACACTGCCTCACACTGGAGCTGGCCCTGATCCCACCTCCTGTAAGGACAGTTTTTCCATTGGTTATGTTCGAGTCAGATTTCACTCCTGAAATTAGGAAATACTATATTGGATAGAGTTCAGGAGTATATTTTGCTAAACTGGGTCTTCTAAGTGAAAACAATGAAGAAAAAGAAAGGGCTTGGTGCAAGTTTGTGATGTCCGTCATTCTGACTTGCAAAACAGAGGTGTGAAATGCCAAGTTATTTATAGCTAGATTTTTTAATATAACTTTAACATTTTCAGGGGTATATGTTTGACTGAATTAGCTACTCCTTTCTATCATGTATACTACATCCAGGCATTTCGCTGCTCTCATTAACCTCCCGATCTTAATAGAAAAAGAATAATCAACATAAGGAGCCCAGCTGTTGATTAATTTTACTAAATAGGATAGAAATATAAAGTATATTGCAAGAGGGAAGATTCAATACACAACATTTGAAATCTGTTTAATAGAATATATAACTCATTAACAACTGGATAGAGGTTTACTGTGGCATTATTCACTTGGGCAGGTGGTGAGAGGGAGGAGGAATTTACATATCTTTCACAGTACCTGAATGCATTTAATTTCATAGGTCACTCTCCCAAATCAAGTTCAAAATGTTAATAACGGGATGTGCATTTATAATTAATAAAATCTTAGAACCAGTGCTATAGTTCAAGTGCATTTCCCTCTTATGTAATTAAGAAGTTAAGTGTATTTGGCAGTTGTCACTCAGAAAGCTCTGAAGGTCTCACTTGTCAAACCTGGGGATGGAAATCTCATTAAGCCGGTTATTTTTTCAGTTAAGGTTTGTTTGCAAAGTAGGAGCGTAGAAGGTGGACAGCCAGAATGACCAACCTCTGCTAGTCCATAAAGTAAAGTACATTAAAGTGAATGCCAAATCTGAAAGGCGTGTTGAATAAAGATGAAGCAGCCTGATGTTTAGCTTGTATACAGAACCTTCTCTTCGGGATCCCCCAAGTGTCGGTGTCCGAGTGCCCTCCACGCAGAGCGAGGCGACAGCAAACCGGTGAATCCGCGCCAGGCTGGTGTGCACGTGGCCAGGAGGAGCTTGCTGCATAACACAAGCTGCTCTGCGGGCACGGAGTCAGCTGAGGAACTGGAAATCCACCTTCTGCTCCCACCTGTGACCAGATGCTGGTTTAGTTCATCTGGTTCCCAAGAGGGTGTTTTAGCTCTGCGTCTCTCCATTCTACTTTCCTTTTCAAAGGAATTTTCTTTTACTTCCAGACCAACTATTTCAATTCCAGATAGAAGGTCAGTTGTCATAGAAATTATTGGCAGTACCAGCGGTCCTATGTTGTACATGAAATGAGTTGGGAGTTTCATTCACACAAGATACGACTTTCTAAGTGGCACTAATTGGCTGTCTAATTGTCAGACGCGGGAGAAAGGCAGAAGGATTGATTAGGCGTGGAGACTGAATGCCCCTTTGCCATCCCGCTCGGCTCTGGGTTCCTGCAGCTCGTTCTGTAGGCATGCTGGCAGGGTAATGAGGGGCAGCGTGCGTTGGATTTTCTGGCTGTCAGGACAGCACCTTTTAATGCCAGGCCTTTTCAGGGGAACTTGTTTTACTCCGCCAAGGTTAAAGATAGCATCTTTTACAAACACCGCTTTCACTCAGAAATCAGAGGCTTGGTAGGATTTTCTTCTGAGCGGTACGTCTTTTAACTGTTTCTTTTACTTCCCCCCTAAACCAAAGTTTTTAGTATAAAATAGGATGAGTCATACTGGTGCTAGGCAGAACTGCTACAGCAAGCATATGGTGGTTTATGGTGCTCAGAAATCTGTTCATATTTCCTTTTACTGTGTCAGTGTCTGATGCTGTGATATACAGGCTCCTGGAGGTACTTGCCATGGCATAGGGAAGCTGACATTTTGTGCGTTTATCTCCTGATAAATGGATCCTCCTATCAAACGGTGAAGCCTCTCACCTGCAAAAATATGTTTTGACCGATATCTTCTCCCCTGAGCAATGGTATAGGTCACACGGTGCAATGTAGCTACTGTTTAACTTTGGTGTAGGATAGCTTTCTCTGACATAGAAATAAATTATTAAAGTTTGACTCACTGAAGAAGTAAATTTAGGAACTAATTTGCGATGTGGAAGTCAGGACTAGACACAGAAGGAAAAGGGAGCAAAAGGACTTTCTATTTGCTAACCTGTGTAGACTCAACTGTGGGGCTCAGTAAATAGGTTTAAGGGGATTGTGCTCACCTTTTAATTCCCTTGTTGTATCAGATAAACAATATTACTAAGAACTACATCCCTCCTTACAGCCACAAGCTAATCAGTGCATGCAGTGTACCATAATTTCCTATATATAGGAATATATTCTCTCTGTATAAATATAAAATATTCTATAGTTGTGTAACATATAAGCACTTACTCTCCTTTCCCTCGCTTTCTCCACACCTAAAGCAGAAATAAAGCAAAGTCTGGTTTGGGCTCAGGCAGAGACTGTCTGACTCCATGCTCTGCTCTGCATGCCTCCTGTCTCCGACATAAGCATCACTCCTTGTTCACTGCTCTTCCTAAAGTCACAATCTCATGCAGATTAATTGCAAACAAATGCAGGTACCAGCTACGCATCAAAAAGGTCTAATGCACCTGCCATGTAGTTTTCCTCTCTGCCAGGCTGTGGAAGATGAGCATGTACAAGATCCTTTAGCTTTTTAACAACCCTATTCTTAGAATATATTTTCCAAGAACTGCAGAGCAATCTTTGCACCATTTCAGACTGTATATTTTGTGATTAGTGTTCCATAAGTGATGTTTTGCTTAATGATCTAACATCTGTTCTAGGAGGTTTGTTTTTGTAACTTCCCCACCTCCTGCTGAATGAACGCCAGGAACTTGTCCCTTTCCTCCAAGTCAATCAAAGCACTAATTGCATCATAAACATGGGAAGCAGCGGTGACTGCTGAAGTGCTGAGGACTCGGCAATCGACTCGTGACACTCTCTTCACTGTTTCGAAAGAGAAAGCCTCCCTGTGCAGAGATGGGAATTTCCTGCAATCCCCATTTCTTTAGCTGACTCTGACTTTTTGTGGTTTGCAGGGAGATGACTGCACCATTACCTGCATGGCAGGAACCTACGGAACCAATTGCTCATCAGTTTGTAATTGCAAAAATGATGGTGCGTGTTCCCCCGTGGATGGTCTGTGCTATTGCAGAGAAGGTAAACAAAATTCAGATTTAACAATTGGCTGCAATTTGGCATCAGTGCTTCTCCCCTTTTAAAGCGGCACAGCTGTGCAGTCAGTAACTCCACTATTTTCTTCTGCCTGTCAGTAATTCAACAGTCTGCCCAAGTATCAGAACTCAACAGGGGCTTGACTGTTACATTTTGTCTCTGCCCTGAACAGGGGCTGGACTTAACTGCTCTGCTGCAAGAACAGGTCACGGAACTAAGTGTGCTGGCAGAGCCACAGCTGCTCTCCAGAGGAAATACAAAGCAATCCCCAGACTGGTGGGGTTTTCTCTCTATCACTTTACTGCCCCATTTCTCCAGGATTCAAAGCTCCTGTTCTCCCCTCCACGCCCAGCGTGATGTAAATGGGCAAGGGAACAGAGGCAGCCTCCTGCCTGTCTTTTCTTTAGCTCGTTGCACTGGGCTGTGCCTGGCCATGGTTACCCTCATGAGACCTAAAGTCGTAGAATCGTGTTAGTTGGAAGAGACCGTCAAGATGATCGAGTCCAAACCTTAACCCAGCACTGCCAAGCCCACCACTAAACTATGTCCCTCAGCACCACATCTACACAGCTTTTAAATACCTCCAGGGACAGTGACTCCATCACTGCCATGAGCAGCCTAGTCCAGGGCTTAACAACTCTTTCAGGGAAGAAATTGTTCCTCAGCTCCAACCTAAACCTCCCCTGGGGCAACTTGAGGCCTTTTCCTCTTGTCCTGTCACTTGTTCCTTAGGAGCAGAGCCCAAGCACACCTGACTCCAGCCTCCTGTCAGGAGCTGTCGAGAGCCAGAAGGTCTCCCCTGAGACTCCTTCTCTCCAGGCTCAACAACCCCACATCCCTCAGCCACTCCTTATGTGACCTGACCTTGACCTGCAGACTCTTTGCCTGTCTCAAGCTTGGTGATTTGGTCTCCTAGATGATGCTGGCTGCCAACCCTCCACTTGGGGACTGTGGGGTGGGCCCTGGCTGGCTGTCCTTGCTGCCATCCTCAGCTACCTGCCCTCCCCGTACCCTGACGCTGTGACACCCCTGCCATGTGCAGGTATCCTCTGTCTCCCAGGCCAGCACAGATTGCACAATGTGGCTGCCTTTGATCTGGGGAGACAAGAAATCTTGTCCCTCTGCAAGACTAACCTGTTTTCTTCTCACACATATGTCCATAATTCCTTTATGTGCTTGGTAGGGAGCACAACCCATGGATCCAGAAACCACTGGAGCAATCTTGTACTACTCCATCGCCCAGTGTCTCTTATGTTCCCCGTGTAGCGGTGCCTTCCCCATGAATACCAACAGGAGCTGTGCCTCTATGGCATACATAAGCCCTAAAACAGAAGTGAGGCAAATAACGATAAAATCTGGCATTTCAAACATGAATTAATAGATCACTGTAGAAGCTCATTTAATGAGGGCGTATAAACCATGAGTTACTGCTCAACTCCATTTCATACAGCTGCAGTGTAATGAAAGCCATCATCCGGCTGGTAGTTAAGATCTGAGCCTTAATGGTTAGAAATGATGGCCATGGTCTTTTTTTTCTCAGTGTAATAGCTTCTTTATATTAAAGAGCATTCTCAAAAAAAAAATAAAAAAAATAATAAAAAAAAAATTAGGTAAGAAACAGGCAGCCTTGAACGACAAGTTTCTTGCATTCTTGCTGATCAGCAGGTCTCCATCCTGCCAGACAGTACTGCACTCTCTCTTGCTGCCCGAGCAGTTCCCAGAGAGGCATCAGACACCTTAACCTGGTAAGCAGCCAACACAGGGATACCTGTACTGCCCTCCCATACATACAGATGTGGGTAGGTGAAGTTGGGAGGTCATCATGACAGACTCAAGATCTCAAGATAATCTGAATTTACACCAAAATCATGAGGAAAACGGTCCTAGAGCCAGAGAGCTGCAGTTTGCAAGCTGTCTTTCTTGCTGTCTCCACCTCACTTTTTTCATGGAAATGTCCCCAAATGCTGTTTCTCTCTTATGTTTCTTTAGGGTGGCAAGGAGTGGATTGCTCCATTCCATGTTCGAGTGGAAGTTGGGGTCTTAACTGTAACCAGACGTGCTCTTGTGCAAACGGAGCAGCCTGCAGACCAGCTGATGGCTTCTGTCTCTGCTCACCAGGATGGCAAGGGGAATACTGTGACCAGCCGTGTCCTGTAAGTACCACTGGGATGGCCTTGCATTCCCTCTAAAGCAGAGTCCACATAGCTCTTCTAAATATATAGTAGGTCAGTATCTCATTTTCTCTATCTGAAGGAAATCACGTATAAATAACAGACTGAGGTTCTAGCAGTCAAGTAGATGTATTACACTTTGCATTATATTTTATCAGAGCTATTGCCATGTTATCTGCATTTTCCTGAACGTCATTTTTTAAAGCAATTCCTCATTTGATTCTATGTGGAAGTTGGGCACTGAGTTTTTTCTATCTTCTCTGTATGTTAATTTAAAAAATGCAAGTCAGCATTGAGAGGGACATGACAGATGATTTTGCACATTTGAGAACCAAAAACCGATTACTGAGAGGGCTTTTTATTTATCTTTTTGGAAGGATGGAACATATGGTCTTAATTGCAGTGAACGTTGTGACTGTAGCCACGCAGATGGGTGTGATCCTGTCACCGGTTACTGCTGCTGTCTCGCGGGCTGGACAGGTAAGATTAGCAATTCCCTTTGTAAAACTCGGAGGTGTGGGGTTTTGGGGGGGTTTGTTGGGTTGTTTTGCTTTGCTATCGCATCAGCTACAGCACTGGACTTGTGACTGCAAACTTTTAAATAATAGATTGAGACAAGATCAGCTGAACTTAGCCCTGTTTAAATCACTCGTGATGGTGACAATAATTGGCATTCATTAAATTTGTATTTAGATGAGTTGAAGATGGCTCCATACCTGGAGCCAGATGTTAGCCTTCTGTCAAAAGCATCCTCCAGAGGCCTGCAGATCAGCTGAAAATCCTGCAGAGTTTTTCTCCTTGAATAGCCCTTTCCACAGGGTTGCAGTGGTGGTTTAGTGAGTCCTGGGACCAGTAAACCCAGGGATGCAGAGGGGTGTTCTCTGAATGCTGAGAGTCATTACAGCTGCTCCATCATACACACCCCAGTTTTGTCACAAAACGCCGTCTTTCTGGTTTTCCCATTTCCCCGTGCTTCTTGTCACACAGAAGGGTAGTACTGGTGAGCAGATTAATGCTGGTTTGACAAAGAGTTCCCATGATTACACAAAGGCAGGGCGGAATATTAAGTGAAGTCAGAAAGTCCAGGCTGGAGATCTCAGTACAATCAGACCTGCTCTTGACTCCCGTACTGATATGTCTCTTTGCCAGCTTTTGACAGGTAACATAACAGCAGCGGGGGGCAAGTTATTGACCCAACCAGTATTTCACACTTAGCTGCCTAAAATACTGGTTAAACTCTCTCAGCTGACTGTAGGGGCCCTGAAGGGAAATAAACTTACAGTCTTGCCCTTAACTGCAGAGCCACCAGTGGCACTGACAATCAAAATGCATTTATATTAACAACAATTCATTTGGAAAATTTAATTGTTTTTCAAACATGTACAAGTTGGAAGAACGTATGGAGCAAGGCAGGCTGACCAGGCAGCCAACATTTGGGATGCTGTCCCCTTAACCCAGCATTTATGCCTTAAACCAATGCATGCCTTCTGTTTCTGATGGACAGAACCACCACAGCAGCTCAGCTCTGAGGAGCATGAAGCAAAACGCATGAAATTATACCTAGAACATGCAACGGAAAAAAGTCCTTTAAGAATTAAATAAAAGGCAATAATAGGAGGGTCTCTGTACTGCTTACAGCACTGCTTACTTTTCAAAGATACTGGGCAAGCATCCCTGAAAAGGGCATTTTTCCCACAAGCAAATCCATTTTGTAAGTTCACTAATGCCCTCTCCTGCAGCCTGCATTCTTCACTCACTGGACTGCATTCATCTTTCTTTGAGCCTCTTTACCATCAATATATCCATCTATCAGGCTTTAAAACTCTAGTGTGCATTATTGTTGATCACCAGAGAAACACTTGGTAGGCTTTCCTGTAGGCATTGTGAGTTTCTTCAAGGGACAAAGTGGCTTTTTAAAAGTACAGTAAATTAAAAAGATATATTTATACACACTCCAAAAGTTTATTACACATCTTTATGGATGTTGCATTCCAGAGGAAATGGCAGAAAATAGACTTTGCAGACAATGCAGACTAGAGGTGTGGGGTTTTTTTGCAATAAATATTTTATACTTACTCCCACGCTCATCTGTAAATGTACATCAAACGCAGATACAAATTACTCCAAGTAAAGGTAAGAATAGTCTCTGTGATATATCCTCCTTTTTTTACTTTCCATATTGGGCAAGATAAATGTCTATTAACTTGGAGGGGACTTCCTGCAAACTAAGCACTTTATCCTTCAGTGTGCTCCAGCAGTTCTGGAACTCCCTTCTTCTGGATCACATTTCAGGGAGGAAAATAATACGTGAGGTTTTGAGACCAGGTTGGAGTTGAGATCTTGACAGGTCCCTGTAAGGTGTGCACTGGCAATGTTGATAGACAGAACCAACATGTGTTTTGTCAATTCTGCTTCCAGTGTTTTTTCCACTTGGCTCAGCACCAGACACAAGGATAAATTCTGCTCGTGCTAGTTTGAAAGTATGTAATTGAAGAAACTCTTCAGCTAGATAATTATGTTTTAATATCAAGGAGTATGGCATCGGTGAGAGATTAATCTTCTCTGTAGTTGTTGTGAACTGGGCCAGGATGTGTACTGCAGCACATTTTATAAATACGACCTGATAAATAATTCAGGCTTAAATTTTTGCTTTCTGAGTTTGGTACTAATTAGGCATGGACTGAAAAAGATGGGAAAAGTTCAGGACCATGGAACATCTAAAGGTTTTCCTGCCTACTCACACCAGACAGAGAATTCACGTGGCTTTCTGATCCTAATAGCCACAAAACTTAATGTGAAACAGCATATGCTGTATGTTCATCCCACACGTGGGACTCCCTCTTGATGTCAGTGTTTTATGTAAAGATCAAGGGGAAGGTTGAACCCATTTTCTTTAAAGTCATTTTCAAGATGTTACAGATACAAACCTTCAGAGACTGATAGATGGTAGGAGCATGGAGGAAGACCAGGAAAAGAAAAAAAAAAGGCATGTAAAGAGTAGCATACAATGTAAATAGATAGCAGTCTACCACCCTTTTTTATGTTCTGACTGCCACCCATCAAGACTATAATTCAGGACAGTGCCCTTCTGTGTGTACCAGTTAGAGGAAGGTAAGAGCTGAGTGTACCTGGTAGAGGGGAAGATGATGAAGGGGTTCCCACATATCAACCAGGAGATCACAAAGCTGTGCAAACCAGCTGTATGCATAAATAAGCACACTGGCAACAAGCTGCTTAGAGACCTGCATATACAGCTTCCATTGGTTCAGTGGGGAGTTGCACGTGTGCAGCCAAAGGCAGAAGTTTGATCCGATCTAAAGATGATTGCACCCTGTGGTTATTGCCTAAAATTACCCCACCAGGTACACGGGCACACTGTATCACAAATGCCTTTGGAGATAGCGGGGCAAGCATAACATTTGTACAGAAAAGACCAGAACCGTGTTAGCAAAAGGCTCTCGTGTGATACCAGATAAGTGAGACAGATATGTGAGCAAAATCAGATCACAGAATGGTGATGGTTGGAAGGGCCCTCTGGGGATGATCTGGTGGCACCCCCCTGCTCCATCCAGCAGGGTCACCCAGAGCAGGGGGCCCAGCAGCGCAGTGTCCAGCCGGGGTGGGAATCTCTCCAGACAAGGAGACTCCACAACCTCTCTGGGCAGTTCTGATACCCTCACACCAAAGAGGTTTTTCCCTATGTCACAGGATCTGTGACCTGCTGACAAAACGCAGAGCTGACTTCTCCTTTACGTGAAGGAAACATCAGGTGCAATAACAATGAGGGCTCAGCCTTGGGCTGAATGGAGTTCTCCAGCTTGCACCAGTACTGGACATGCATAACCTCACATACATAAACAGTACTCTTGAAATCAAAAGAAGACCTGTTAATATCTATTGCTATGTTAAAGAGGAGAAGTGTAGCTCTCATCAGGATAAAGTCTCGACTGATTAGAGTGTTTCCTAAAGATTAATAAGGGTCTCTCCTACTCCAGATCTGCCACGCGTTTTAGACACATATCACCTCTGTGCTTGCAGCTCTGTGTCTGTGTGCACACAGATAGCTCCCAACATATTAGTCATTTGTGGAAGAGATGTTATTTTGTGTACATTCAGGTTAAAATGAAAATGCTTGAAAAAAGAGTGCTTCGGTGCTAATTGCATTTGGTTAATTAGGGATCTTGCACACGCTGAATCCACAGAGAGAATGGAAGTGCAGAAAAGCTGCGTGGTGGAGCATTTCCTGGAAGTCCTTCGCAAGCAAACAGGTCCTGGAGAAGCTGGCATCAGTCTCATCTGACCCAGATGCAGCCTCCTCTCCTGGTTGCTCAGTGACAGTGATAAGGTCATAAATTTCAATTAAGCTCTTCCTAGTTAATAAATAACCTGCAACTGGACAGAAAAGGACCGACTGCCCTGGTAACCTTGCTGGGTGGGTCAGAAGGTAGGGAGAACATGGGGAGGCATCATTCCTCTGTTAGATTAATGCTGTGTGGCTCTGGAAATTACAGCTCCAGCTAAGCCAGATGGATTTTGCAAGCTGAGCTGCAAACCCCATCAGCTTGGTCCTCTCTCCTCAAGGTGGCTGCCGGCAGCAAGTTGTGCACCAGAAAATGGCTTCCTTGTAGATACCAACTAGTTATTACTACACAGCCTTCAGCTGGTTCCCTCGGTGCAAGCCTCGGTAATTAAACTGGTGATAGCTGCTGGCCTGTCCTCTGATCTCTGGAGGTGTTCCCTTTGCGCTCGACCCGAGCCAGGTTAGCAGGACTCTCGGGGAACCAGACGTAGACATTGCTCATCTTGCCTCTAAAAGCCGGGGCCATCCATTTTCCCAGCCAGACATCCTGCTCACCGAGGGATTACGGACAGGAAAGCCCCAGGTCTGGCTGGTACTCACAGCAAGCTCATTTCCTCCCTGTCACGAGCCAGTGTGCTTCGAGTTAATTGTGGCAGTGAGTATTTTGTTAACCTTTCAGGTATTACAGCGGGATTAAATAGGAAGTGATGTTCAGAGGGATATATTCTGTTCCTTTTAATATTAAGGTCAGTTGAAATCCTGTTTATCTGCATTCCTTTAATCTGAAATGCTGTCTTATCTGAATCTCGGTCCTGTCTTTCTTTTTTTTCTTTTTTTTTTCTATTGCGCTGTGGTTTTGTGGACCGCCGCCGTCACGATGCTATCTCAGCCTTCTACTGAACCAGTTTACTCAGTAGCTTTCCCAAACATTCGAAGCTGGAATTTATTCAGTAGATTTTAACATCCCCAAAATGCGTGGGGAAATCAGGATGGGGCTGTAGACGTGAGATGGAAAATATAGCAGTGTGCATCCTATAGTTAATTATTAAAGAACCCCTTGTAGATTTTTCTTGGTTAATCGGGATGGCAAATACAGGTATAAAAATTAAATATGCTGCTAAGGAGGAAACACCTCATTATTGTGCTGGTACTCTTCACCTTCAGGCTTCGCTCATGACTTGTAAGAGCAGCCTCCCCCTTTGCTGTTACATAGGGGAAATCAAAATATATATTTCACTGTCCTTTACAACCTCACTAACTTCCATACATTGCTAGCAACGTAAACCCTAATTGTGTCTCATCGTGTCCAGAAATAATGTCCAGTAGTTGTGGTAGGCTGGAGTTGTGGGGATTTCCACGTGCGGTTGCGTGAGCGAGTTAATGGGGTCAGGCAGCGTCGGCTGGGCACAGATAAGGTGAGCTTTGAGGAATGAGACTTCACGTTTGTGAGCATTTGCAGGCTGCGAGTGACATCGGCACTGTCACTCAAACACAGAAACACGTTTCTTCCCTCCTGTGGACACATTAATTCAGTAAAACTGATAAGGCTGTTACTCAAGGGAAGGCCTTTTTGAATTTTAAAGAAACGGTGACCACTTTGGCGGTGAGCACTGAGGGATTTTTAACTTCACTTCTTCTGAGTTCTTTGCAAAAAATGTGGTATATCTGTCAAGGAAAAAAAAAAGAAAACATCTTTCCATTTAGCTTCCCATAAAATGCGTTTTGTTTCGATTAATATGATTTTCTTCCCTTGCAGCAGTATCCAGTGTCTAATCTTAGGGCCAGATCCTATCCTCAGCCGTAGTAGGTTGAAGCCAAAATAATTCTATTCTCATTAATAGATCACCTCCAAGAGCATTCTGATGTAATTGGCAGCTGACTTTTCCACACATCCTTAAAGCCAGAAGAAAACCTAGGATTTCTTTTCTGCACCTGCAGGTTTCTAGCTAAAGAAACTCACAGTATTTTCAAATTCATAATGTTGTGGGTTAGAATTATTTGTTTTTTAAAAAAAATCAGCCCGTTTCGTACTCTCTTGTTTTCTAATACAAAGCCTAAAGTATTGGAATGGAGCAATAGTAAGTTCCTATTAAGCATGCATTTTCTGGATGTCTAACCCCATTATTGAAACCGTATTTTGTACTTATCACTTTTGGCAGTCTTATCCCAGATTTTTAAATTAATAATTTATTTCTGTGATTAGTCCGTATCCTTACATTAGCTTTAAACAGAGAGAAAAACCAGACATTTTCAGAGTCAGTCTAAAATGCATTTTAGCCTCTCTTCTGGCCTCTGCCTTTCAAATGTGAAAATCTTTTCCATATGAAAAGCTGTGCTTACTCTCTGGGTTCGACAAGTGCCCTTTAGTCTATGAATGTAACATAAGCTTATTAGAAATTAGCTTTAATTTTTCATTGACTTAATTTCAAGTGAGTTGATAAGATTTTAATGTCAGGCTGTGCTTAAAAATTCTCTCTTTGACAGGAACCTTTAACTATGGTTCCTGCTGATATAGGGCTAATTTTAAAAAATATGAATTATGAAGTTATATCAAAGACTTCATTGATGTCCTGACATTAATTATGTCTGTGCATTCCTTGGCAGATATCTAGGGGGCTCCAGATTCTCATCTAAGTGAGGTTTAGTTGTGTTTGTCCTGCGCCGGATTTACTATATATTTCACCTTTCATGAAATCAATTGGATTTTTGCCACTTCTTCAGTGGGAGCTGGAGCAGACCCTTAGACTATAATTAGAATCTGCAGCAAGCCTACTGCTAAACTTGAGCATGCATGCAAATGATTGCAGTATTAGTCTTAAAAACACAGAGGAGAGACAAGTTCATTTATCTTTGAATTTATTTTGGGGTTTATTTTCACTTACTACAGGACAGCTCTTAAATTGATGTGAAAAGATATAGCTTGGATGGCATCCTGGATTATGCTAATTTAGCAGGTTCTAAAAAAATCAAACCTGATGCTAGAGATATTCAACCATTTTCCATTTTAATACGGAGCTATTCTATATATAAGCCTGGCTGTGTGTGCAATGCGTTCACCTATAAATAAATGTGGGCGAGAAGCGGTGAAAAATTATTTGTGAACATTTCAGCAGACTAAATACTGGATGCTGGCATGCTGTGTGTGAAAGAAGAAACGGGGAAGATCATTCAATAAACAGTCAGCAAGCTAAAAAGTTGTATACGCACGTTACGGTGAAAGCGTTGGCAGTGACAAATGTTGTAAATGTCTTCTTTCCCATCCTACCCAAAGGAGAAAAAGGTTGAATTTCAGTCAACATTATTGAACACGAAAGGCTTGCACACCTTCAGCTGTACAACAGCTCTTGCTAAGTTGTGTTCTTAGCCCTTGGCTTAGCTTGGGGGCTTGAACGTTTAAAAGTCAGGAAAACAATACATTTTTGTCTTCCTCACAAGTTCCTCCCTTACCTGTTGAATGATCTGCTTGGATCTTTCCCAGGTTTCTCTTCCTTCCTGGCCTGAAACCACATCCTGAGCTTGAGAAGTAGATGGGAAGGAAGTGTCCTAAAGGCGAAGGAGAACTGTGTATGACTTGACTCCTTTTCGAACACTTTTCTTCAAGATCTGCCAGTTTTTCTGGTGGCAGCTTTTCTTCCTGCAGTAGTGCCCCCTGGAGAATACCCTGTAGCAAAGGGAACCAGATGATCCTTAATTTTAGCAAACATTTTGACTTACTCAATTTTTTGTGAGGTCGGTCTCTTGCCTCAAAAGCTTTTATTGCATAAATTCCCTGAGTTGGATGATTCATATCTGGAGTTTTCTCTAGATAATTAAAAATAGGGGTACGATTAGTGCTCCACAGAGGTGCATTAGGCTGTAAGTATATTACTTTCAGAAAAACACTTACCTTAATGGGTGCATAAATCGCCCATGCAATGATGAGAGAAGAGACAATTTAGATTTTTTCACTGGCTGCAGGGAAAGGCTTATTCTTCATTATTTAAGACCAGATCGTGGAGCTTTCATTTAGACTGATGGGCTGTTACACGCAGGACTCACCCCTCTGAAACCCACCGGTGAACAGTGCTCGGCAAGGTGACTGAGGGCTCCACCACATCCAGTTGAAAGACAATTCCCAGTGAGAAAAGCATTTTGAGAACGCCACAAAAGTTCATAGATAGTGTGAATGTGGCCTGCTGTTATCTCTGTTGAATAGTCTTACTATATAAAAACAAAAATAGCTTATTTGCAGACTGGATGAGCAGCCATCAATTCTTAATGATTCCATTTAGTTTTATGAGAGATCCCTTTATGTTTTCTTCTATCTGCTGCCCTACCCGAGCAGATTTTCTTGTTCTTCAGCATCCTTAAACGCTGAGCTGTCGGGAATTGTGCTGTGGTGTCTCTGACTGGATCTGAGTCAAATACTTCAGGGTTTGCCTCTGGTGGGAATAAATATGAAGATGCAAAAAGTGATAGAAAAGCATCAAGTATTCTTTATGAACTCTTGTTCAGATGCTGTCATAACACACCTTCTGAACAGCTGATCCACAGCTAATCGGACAGTTCTTTCTTATGTTCTTATTGGATCTTCTTATAGACTGAAGGAGAAAATAGTCACTAGGTAGGAAAGCATGCTGATCTAATCTCAAATACAAAGGTGATTTAAGTAGAATTTATAGGGAAAACAGAAGTGTAACAGCAGTACGAGTACCAGGGAAGAGAAAAGGTTAAAGAAAACATGAACAGATGATTATAGAAATCATTAGTGGAAATAAATGTACAAACTGGGAGGCCAAGGCAAAACGTCGGGGTGACCTGAGTGGACTCTGACCCTGGTGTGAGAGCCACATGCCTGGGAACCCCTCCAGGGCTGTCAGCTTGTGGTACGGCTGCCGAAGGGCTGGCTGCAGGCAGGACAGTCCTGCGTGACGGAGACCGAAGGGATGGCATTGCACGAAGGAGCTGTCTGTTCCAGAGGTCATGTTCAGCGACACGTTCTTATACCTCTTTTCAGTATGATCAGGTGCTTGCTGGCACTCTTTCTGCCATTACTTATCTAAAATAGCCTTGCAGCTGTAATCATGGGGTGATTTTCTGCTACCGAAGCAGTCGTGCTGCTGTTGTGGATTTGCCACGATGTACTGTGTCAAAAGGTGGGTGAACCACCAGTAGGAATGAGTATGGCCAGAGACAAAAGCTGCTGGGCATTCCAGATCAAAGCCAAACGTGACTGACCAAACTTCAGGCCTCTGCTGTATTGCCTGCGTAAATCCAGTGCCCGTTTATGCATAAAAAGCAGTTCTTTCCACAGCTATTCAAATGCCAGAAATAAGAGATTATTATGACTTCACGTCAAGTTGAAAGACAGGTAGAGGAGAGCACAATGTTTGTGTTGGATTCAAACGTCTGCTGAAATCATTCCTGTCATTGCTAATTGATGTTGCATCTGTCTTTAGATTGTGACTGTTGGAAAAAAAAATAAAATAGCTGAAGATCTTATTCAGAGAAATAATTACAGTTGTACACTGGTGGATATAAAATTAAAGTACATGGGGGGAAGGGAGCTACATCCTATAATTTATCAAGTTCCTACATCCCTGAAAAATAATTAGATGCTGGGCAGCATGCAGGCCCTGCTGCAGAGGCTACTGTCAAGGGGATAGCAGTGGTCAGAAATAGGCTACTGGTTCTCATTTATTTTGTCCATTTTTGCTCTTCTATTGTGTTTGGAGTATTAGTTTCCAACTGTCTAGAGACAAGGCAGAGAAACAGTGGCAGGCTTTATTAGGAGCTAGAGACGTAGTCCCCAAGCACGAGTGAGATTGCACAAGTAAGCTGGAGAGAGGGAAAACAAAAGGAATTCTACTTAGGTCTGGCTTTTAGGAATTTCACCCTCTAAAGTCCTTCAGTGTGATATAGTTACAGGCAGCACTAAATCTCCATTACTTTAACAACTTTTGTTGAAGCCATTGAAGATTGTTAATGGAACCCGTATATGAAGTAGCGCTTCAATAGATGCCTTACACCCCAGTTGTATGGCTGAGTGGTTTGGTGGTTTGTTTGTTTGTTCAGCTCATTGCAGACTGTGTTTTTTCACAGCATACACAACAGCAGTTCAGGTGCTTAGTACCATTTTTCCAAGCTGGTGTGTGTACAAAGGAAGATGGGGTGGGGAACGGGGAGTGAAGCCACTCCTGGGACTGTCAGCTAAATTCCATGTATGGAGCCATCAGTGGAAATCCTACTGGAAATCAGACAGTGTTTGCAGAAATCCAGTGCCCTGAATCCACACCGGGACAGGGAGGTTTTGTGGCTGCTGTGTGACAGCTGAAGTAAAAGCCACAGTGGTCTCTGCTCTTCCCCTGGCTTGCGTGAAAGTGCAAATGTCCTTTGCCCACCTACAGTGGGTAACTATAATTTTATGTAAGCTGTGTGAATTTAATTTACAATTCACCCCCAGAACTTTGTTTAAGAAGGTCTTGGAAGTGTAATTTCGTACTAGTATCTGCAATGGTGAACTACAGCCTCGGGCAGCAAGATAATTTCCTGGTATCTAGGCAATAGAGTTCATGTATAGAACAGCTTCCTGCAGCTTCAAGGACTTCTTCTTCCGATAGTTGTCTTTCTAATTTGTACATCACGCTAGTGAAACAAGGAATTTGTTCGTAAATCAGGAGTCTGTGGTTGTAACATGAGATAATACAGAGATGTGTCAACTTCAGCATTTTTTTGTATGTCTGGAAATTGAAAACTAATTGCTTATCAGAAATGTTCATCAGCAAGTTCCTAAGTAAATACTGAAGTTTTACGTTAAAGAAGCTTCTGCTTCGCTGACTCTGATTGTAAAGTAGCTGGGAGGGACAGACTCCTCCTTCATATGCTGTCAAGTTAGGGAATTGTAAAATTAAGGTGCCTTTTTTTAGCACAATTCCGTAAGACGTGCATGTCCAGATGCAATTTTAACTTCTCATTTACATTTGCAATTCAACGTGTGTAGGAGCATCCCAAAATGAAGTCTTCCACGAGAATTAACTTAGAAGTAATATAAAGTAATAAAAATTGATTGCGGCACCTTCTCGGTTGTCTTCTGAAAATTTATAAATAAATAACTGCTGTAATGGGTATCAGTGTCTTCTAGAAGACACTTCTTCCTCTTCCTCCCCCCCCCCTTTTACATTTCATTACTACAATCGGCTTCACAATGACTCATTGCCTTCGTTAGGAGCGGGAAGACATCGCTCATTATTCATTACTAAAGGAAGGACTTTGCTGCTGCAAAGCACAGCCATGGCATTCTAATTCAGCTACCTTTCGAGAGAAAGGAGTCAATGTCATTCTTCCTCAAACTTTGCCAAAAAAGACAAGAAATAATGCTGTTTAATTGTCTCCGTTTATAAATAGCCCATTCACAATGAGAGAATTGGATTTTTAATGCTGCAGTCAGGAGGAAAAGATGCACATTTTTCTACATTTGTGTCTGAATTTCATTTCTGGGAGCTCACGCTGAGATTCTCAAAACTATAAATGATCATATATATGTGTATAAATGTGAAATGCTCTTATTTATTTACGATTTATTGTACGACTTTCTAATTACAGAGTACCACAGACGTATTACATAAATGCACACACAAAGCATTTATTGCTTAAGTAATCCAAGTGTATATTTGATTTCAAAGGGAGCAGGGAAGACTGCATTAAAATAATTTGTTTTCTTGATTTTACTAATACAAATGTTTCTTGTCTCATTTTGCATTCCTTTTATCAGATTTATTTGCTTAGATATTAAGAGACTGAACTTATATTATGTCTTTACTGTATTTTAATGTGTTTTTTATTAAGCTCTACAGCATGGTCCATGCCTCTTTATAAATACAACTATGATCATGTATTACTAGAAACCCCATTTCAAACTGTACTTTTGCCAGACTTGGTTAAGATTTTTCTAGGAAGGGACATTATAATTGTATGATTAATCTTCAGAAAAGGGAAATTTTGGCTCTGCAGTATTTCTTCCTGTATTAACTTCAGAGATTTATAACTTGAAACTGCACTGTAAGTGTGTTTATAATGACTTTTAGCTGGTTTAATAATCCTCAAAGTTTGGTGACAGTAGAGATCACAGCATCACAAATACAGTCCATTACCTGTAGCATCCAGATGAAGCTATCGGAGGTGGAGGAAATGAGTTGGGATTGTGTTTCTCCTTGGCGATGCGCTAATCCAGCCTCTGGCTGAGAGAGGCTGGGGCTCTCCGAGCCCTTGTCTGCATTGATCCCATTATGCACTGGGGACATGTGCATGGATGATAAAGAACATCTCCGTGTTGAAAGTCTGGCTCAGGCGTGTGCGTGCCGTCCAATCTTGGTGGTGCAGTTGTAAGGCACCCGGTGTGGTTACGTTGCGAGGAAAATTTTCGAGCCGGACTGGGATTCATTTTTTTCTGTCGTTATCAGTATCTACAGTGTGCTGCTGCTCATGCCACTCCCCACACCTGGCAGTGCTTAATGTCTCTCTTAGTTCATGATCCTGTAAACCTCTTTCAATCCGAGGAGCCCTTGTTGATGCAAATAGCTCTGCTAATTGCAGGTATCAGTACTGCCTTATCCCAGCAGCGTAAGAGCTTCTCGGACAAGTAATGGTGCACAGGGTCAGATCCTGAGATAACCTTTGTATATGACAAGCCACGGCGCAAAGTTTGTTTTTAAAAGGCACCCCTTAAAACCAGTTGAAACAATGCCAAAAGCCTCATGTTAAACTTTCTGTCCGCGTGCTGCTTTCGGCGTTTCCAAGCTTTGTTTTTCATAATCATAAATATCAAACGACAACCCTGGGAATCCCGAGGAGCTGGATTGGTAGGTCTCAGTCTCTCCATTTAACATGCAAATGATCAGCCTGTGCCCACATATGGCCACTCGCTAGATCAGAACTCGGTTCATTAACGCCGAGCTCGGAGAGCTCTGGATGGGTGTGGGGTATGTGTGTAATAACCCAGAGCACGGTGCTTTAAGCCAGAAAGTGAATAGTCCACAACATGGAACTGAATTTGCATATGTTCAAGAGTCCAAATACTGGATGGTTTTTTGCAGAAACCTGATTTTTTTTTCTTTTCTTTTGGTCTTCCAATTCACAACAGTTGGGTAATTGGGCTTCAATCAACTGCATATTTCCAGACCAGTTATTTGAGATATTTTGTGACTATAAAGCAATTCCTGACCTTCATCTCTCAGATGCCACGCAGAGCTTCTTTAACAGTGCTAAGGACTGAACAGGAGCCCACTAACACCTGCAGAATTCACCTCTTTGCCATCTTCCTAATTTTCACTTTATTAAGCAGATAAAAGGATAGCTATTTCCTTTCCAGGCTCCCCTGTTTGCTTGGTGATGTCCTGTGAAGCATCAGTCCAGCCAAATGTTTCTTTGATCCGTGAGCAGAGTAAACTGTGTGAAACCTAACACGTGGCTTTACGTCTCCAGGCATCCACTGTGACAATATATGCACCCAGGGCCACTGGGGACCAAACTGCTCCATCTCCTGCAACTGTGAGAACGGGGGATCCTGCTCCCCAGAAGATGGCACCTGTGACTGTGCACCTGGATACCGAGGACCCTTGTGCCAGAGAAGTAAGTTTTGCCATAGCTGTGGTGGCAGAAGCAGGGCGGGTAGAAATGCTCAGTTATGGCACCAGACAGAGCCACAGTTTTATGAGCTGCTTTAGCTCCTGACTTCCTAAAGGCAAAAACTAGCCTAAAAAGTGCTTCTTGATCAAGAAGTCAAGGCTCTACTACGTGGAGTTGTGCTTTGTGTTTCTTCTTCTGGCCTTCCACAGCATCTGGAGGTCACAGGTGACCTGAAAAAAAGGCTCAACACCTTTACATACCAAACTTGTCAGGATCTGGACAAAACCAGATTTTTATTAAGTGTAGGATTCCTGTGACACAGTCAGCTATGGCCCATCACATAACAACAAGAGGATGAGCATCAGCTATCAAAATAACACAAAGTTGTTTTCTCATATGCCAGAAAAAGAAACACAGCAGCCTGAAATAGCTCCTGTCTGATGCTCTGCTGCTACATATTAAAATGTGCCAAGGAGGAGATAAAACCCCTCTCATTTGCTTTATCTGGGAAGCTGCATTTGCCCCTTAGGGACCCTTGTTCAGTCATCTGAACTACACGCAAACATCTTCCTGTGTAAACAAGAAATGGATTTGTCTTTCTTTTCTGCAGCAGCTCTTGTTCTTCCTGTAAGACATCCTGTATGCCCAGTTCATATATCCCCTTTGACTTCACCAGTTACACTTGGCACTGGAACACGCTCATCTCTAAAAATAATTTGTAGCTGACAGTTTTTATTTAAAGCCATTATAGTGATGACCTCTAGCACTGCTGTAGCTAATGGCCTATAAGCATATCCATTATACACCCCAATTTCCAGGTGCTTCAGCATATCTATATAGCTGTAAAACCTCCATGCAAGGCTAAAATGTGGTGCCCAGAGCTTCAGGGAGTTGGGGAAGAAATTGTTTTACAAATTTGAAACCCTAAGAGTGCAAAACTTCCAGAAGTTAATAGTTTCTGACCTTTCTGAGATGAAAAAAAACCAGCTTAGTTTTATCAGCTGATGGCATGTAGGCTACAAGAGGCAAACCATTACTCCAGTTCGTAACTCCAGTAATCAGGCTGCTCCCTGAGGACGTTTGCTAAGGACCTAATGGGGAGAAATTTTCTTCCCCACTGGGGTGACAACAAAAGCGTCCTGTGGCTTCTCCTGCTATCGCCTTGTGTTGCTGAAATTCCTCTCTGAATACACAGCCCGGGAATTCATCTTGCTTCCCCCTCTTCTGCGGGAGTCAAGACTACATTGTGAAGAGGACACTCCACAAATGAAGGCAGCTTTAGCTGGCTAAGTTTGCTCTCAGAATCATTCCCGTTTTTCTGTTGGAAATTCGTTTAGAAACAGAATTTACCCTGTAAAGGGCAGTAGTAAAGATGATACTCAGTCAGCTTGTTCTGTCTGTGTAATCAGGATTGCATGAGACACCGGGGTAGTTTACTGCTCTTAGGCCTGCAGAAATGTCTCCAGGAATGATCCCAAGTTGTTTTATAGCTAGTGCCTCATCAACAAACCTGTCAGCTAAGTTTCAGCTGGGAATCTGCAGTAGTGTAAGAACCTGACACCCTCTGTGAACATACAGGCCGAGAGAAAAATTCTCATTCCGTGAAAATATAGAACGGACATGATATAGTAACCACTGAGCCAGAACTATGTAGCAGAGAGTCACAGGAGTAAAAATAAAACCTTATAAAATGATTTTTACAGTTACTTACTGCAATTTAGCATTTCTTTGTGCTGCTCTGTGGCAGTGAATGTTTGGACAGTAGATGGTTTTTCATTCTACGTGCTCTTCGAAGCAACAATACGCGATTAGAAGTGATACTGAGCCGTAATCTTGGCATCATACCTTATGTACAAATTCTGTAATAATTTCAATCTGGGTTTGAAGCAAATTAAGCACACAGCTCATGACAAGTTTACTCAGCTACTTGATGCAAATTAGGTGATTTTGTATGCTGTTGCCATAATTACCATTTTTAGATTCCGTTCCTCACTGATGGCTGCTGCTCCTGCAGTGGCATGGATAAAGTGACTGTCCCCATCCAACACAGGTATTGCACCTAGTATGTTGAGAAATCAGTTTCTACATAGCTGTTTGGACATAAAATACTGAAAGTTTCCTGAGACGTCACCTCTGATTCCTTAGCTTAATGTCCAAAGGACAAGGCATTCCGAGTTTCTGTTGTCTGTACTCAGCTGTGAGTGCTTCTCTTCCTACCTATCCTAAAAGCTTTGGAAGACGTGTTACTAACCGTACCTGCCAGTGGGCTGTGAGGTCTTTAAACATCTTAAACTGCTATATTTTGTAAAAGGCTTTAGCTGGGGCAGGCTAGAGAGACTCAAAATTGTGTCTTGAGAGAGAAAGAGGCTGCTGAGAGCTCTGCTGTATGACTAAATAGCCCAGGACTTATATAAGGTAGGGTGGTGTGAATGGTTGAACCACAGGGGCAGTTTTGCTCCAAGCTCGTGCCTCATTAGACATGGAATAATCCATCAGGCTTCGTAATTTCAGCTCTTTACAAAATGATCTTTTTATAAGTTAAGAAATACTGCTTTGAGATTAAAACAGCGAGAGAATTCTCAAGCGCTCAGCAATGAGATCCCTGGAAAACTGTGACACCTTGTTTTGTTTGCTCTTCAGTTTGTCCCCCAGGCTTTTATGGACACCACTGCAGCCAGCCCTGCCCTCAGTGTGTGCACAGCAGCGGGCCTTGTCACCACGTGTCGGGACACTGCGATTGCTTGCCTGGATTCTTTGGAGCTCTCTGCAACCAAGGTACTGAGCCCAAGACCTCCAAATGCCACTTCCTTTCCTAAGTTCCCATGTCTGTGACTTTGCAGCAAGACCAGTCGCAAGGTTCCTGCCTTTTTCCCCTTGTTTCAGCAGTTTAGATCTCAAGAAGCCCTTTACTACTGAGGGAAAATGCAAATAGTCCCCTTTTTCTAAATAGGATGTGCTCCTGCTTTCATAAATAAAACAGGTCTGCTGCTCTGTATTGAAATGAATATGGAACGAGACACCTGCTGTAAATATATCAGCCAGCCAATGGTTTCATTTGCCTTTCTGCTAAGCCTACCATATCCCAAATGGCAGTGGCACCTTTTATGCCCTCCTTTTCAGCAGGAAGCGTAGATACTAGTTAAGGTAAAGGTCAGCTCAGGGGCAGAGGCTCAAACACCCAGTTAAGGCATGAAGCCTTCTTTACACTCTCTAGGACCTGACTGGAAATAACTAAAATCCTGCACACCCACACACAAGTGCTGGAGACAGAAAGATTTGCACTGAGGCAGGGAAAGTGAGTTAATTTTCATAGGTGAGGTCACTTCAACTCCCCCTGAAGTTCGTCCACTTTTAACCATAGCTTTCATTTGCAGTTTTATCCTAAAAATGCCTGCGAAATCACGACAGTATTCTGCAGCCTCTCAGCTATTGCACACTGCTGTGGGTATTTTCTGTGTACAGCTTTGAAAGAGATTATTTGTAATGTCTCCTGCCCTTGTGAAGTCACCATCCCTGTAAAAATTGAACTGACACTTTTTAATGACCTGCTTTTCAGCAAGTTAGAGATTGCAAGCAGCACTTATGCACAATCATTAAACATGGATTAAGTACGACCATGTTTTCTTTCTCCTGTGCTGGAGAGTCAACTAAACACTACAGCAGTGAATTTATTAAAATGAACATATTTCAATGAATTTGTCCATTTTATGTGAAAAGTTAGCCAGATTTCAAAGCGTAAGTAGGGCTAATTATCCTCTTAAGAAAACTATTTTCTTTTTGCTCAGATATTCAGCACTTCTGGTTTTACTTTGAAATGTTGATCTATCCAGCAAATTAATTTTAAAATATTCATGTCCTAATTAAAATCAATTTGTGTTGCAGTTTGTCATAATGAGTTAGCATGTAACTTTATTTTGTGGAGAGAAAAAAATGCTAATTAACGCTTTTCCATTAGAAAAAAAAAAACTTGAAATGAGGATTTCACTTTTGAGTTCCCAGCTCCTCGTGCTGTCCCTTGCCTGGCAGGGGGAACATCTGTCCGTCAGCAGCACGCGCGTGCGAGGAGCTGCGTCACCCTGAAACTCTTCGCCACGGTTGTGCGAAGGGTTCTGAGCAGCAAACATCTAAGCAGCTGTTTTATGAATTATCTTTCACAATCATGTAGCAAGATGGATAGATAAGAACTTGTTATCACTCCTAGAACACACCTGAGATCCCACAGGGGCTTTCCAAGTCCCACTTCAGAGCTTTTAGAGCTAATTAACATCACTATCTGCCTTGTGCAATCAGATTGCTCCTGAAGAAAGCAGTGTTAGTCCTTGTCTTACAGCTTTGTGTAAAAACGTTTGAGGCATTTGAAAAGGTGCTTGTATCTGGATCTCGCATCTTTACAAGAGAGTCCCCGTGTCAATCCACAGCCAGATTACTTAGATTAATGAGAACAACTATTTTGGCAGGATGTGTTGATGCTCTGGACCAGGGCATCGTGCGATTGCCGTGAGACAAGAGATGCTGGCACGGCAGGACCCCCTCTGCTAGCTCTCACTGGGAGGAACCAAAGCACTTCTTTTATCACCTATGACCTGTTGCCTTTGTCAGCATCAGCGTTTGGATCACAAATCTTTTCCCAATTCTTTGCTGTTCCATGTTGCAGTGCAAATCAGCTCCTCCTTTAAATTAAGTCTTTTGAGAACTAGTTTTTTCTGTATGTAGAAGAAATCCAGCCTTTATTTAAGTGATGTCACCTATCTCCATCTTAAAGGTGCAATCAAAACATTGCATTGAACCGCTCTGTGTGGAGCATTGGAACTGAACAGCACGTATGAGACCCTAGGGTGACAGATTGGTTTGGTTTTTGCTCTTCCTGTGATACGAGGGCTTTTCTTTCCTTCTCTCTCTTTCTCTTTGTCTCCCTGTATTGTTCTTTCCGTTGTGTCTCTATATTGTGTTTAGTTTTATCTCTTTCAGTTGCAGAGCTATTCTGTTTTGTGTGCAATTTGAAAGCCCAAACCAACTTTATCCACTCCTACAGATAAGTCCGTAGTACATAGAAGCGCATGCGGAAAACAATAGTATGCACATTCTTAGCTTTCTGCCATAGTAGGAGTAAAGGATGGCATATTGTATAAAAGCAAATGATTCACAGCTCAGGATTTCAATCTGTGGCTGATTCAGGCAGGATAGATTGAGGTCACCTGCAGAGACTATATATGAGAACGTGAGAGAGGCTGAAGTGGTAAAACAGTTGCATAATTCAGGGAAGTGCCTTAATCACTTTTTTGACATCACTATTATTTACCAGGCTACAAGTCCAGTTCCATTTGTTACGTGCTTTGCAAAGATGGACTGTATGTTTTATCTTGTTTTGAAAATACATCTGTTTTTGTCAGGGAACACAGCCAATAAGAGCAGAGAAATTAAACATTTCATTCATTACTGAGCAGAGCTTTCCATCAACTTTAACGTTAAAGATTTCCAATAATTTGGTGGGAGGTTGAAGATCTACGTGTCTATTAGTTTTATGTCACTGTGCTCAGGCTGTTATAAGATGACTCTGAAAAAGATTTAGAGTTTCTTCTCTTCCAACTTCAGGAGTGAGCTAGGTGGGAAAACAGAAATAGATGCTGAATTGTTAGGATGTGGCACATCTGTTCAACATCTCCCAGTCAAGCATATACAGAGAAACATAGAATGACAGGGGTTGGAAGGGACCTTTCAAGGTCATCCAGTCCAACCCCCCTGCAGGGAGCAGGGCCATCTGCAACTAGAGCAGGTTGCTCAGAGCCGTGGCCAACCTCCCCTGCAATGGTGCCAGGGATGGGGCAGCCACCACCTGTCTGAGCAACTTAGGCCAGGGTCTCACCACCCTCAGCCTAAAAAATAATTACTGGAAACCACATTTGCAACCTAAGTGAACACTTACTACAGCAAGGGCTACTGGAGAGGAATAAGTGGGTGGATGCCAAAAGACAAGCATGGCATTTCAGCAAGTGGGTACGTGCTTTTCTTCCACCATACTTCTATGGTGAAAATACTTAGGGAAGTGGCAGTCTTGCTCCTGGATTAGTCCCCGCTTCCATGATTGGAATCTGTGAGATGCTCCTAGTACAATATCCACGGCTACTATGGTAGGCCACCACACCAGGTGGTAAGGTGTGCAGCTTTGGTCCATTGTTGCCATCACTACCAGCCATACAATGGAAGGGAGTTAGATTCTATTGACAGACCTGAAAGGCCGAGTCCCCATTGCTCTCCACCTTCTTGAGGCTTCCTCAGTAGGCTGATATTTAGCCTAAAATGTTCTTTTCCTACTTTTGTTGGTCCTGTCATTGAGGTTGTAATCCTCTGAGCTAGCACAGAACCCTATTTCATAGGGTTTGCACCAAGGGACCCTTTTGGTCAAGTCCCCAGGTCAATCCCATCCAGACCCTTAGTTGTGTTTGCTACTACTCTTTGAATTCTCCTCTACTTTACTGTTCTCTCCCTCTCCCATAACCCCTTTTCTCTGTTTTGTCTCTCCTCTTTTCATCATCTTCCATAACGCCCCTCAATAATTGTAATCTTCTAACTGTATTAAATTCATTTTCCAGCAGAAAGGTGGATATTGAGACAATATTTTCCTGTTGTTTTTATGCTCGGGCTGTAAACGCACAAAATGGACTTAATACTTCTCTGCTTTTTTGTTCTTTCCAGAAGAATTTTGCCCATTTGGCATCAGCAAAGAAAAATGCTGTAATTGCTTTTATCTCTAATTGCTCAGTGTTAAGTCTTAGGACTTTCTCATATTCACTGTGAAGAGCCTTCAGTAAACTGCCTTATATTTTCACAGTCTGTCCCAGTGGAAAATACGGGAAGAACTGTGCCGAGGTCTGTCAGTGCACCGAGAATGGGACGTGTAATCCTATTGATGGATCCTGTCAGTGTTTTCCAGGCTGGATAGGGACCGACTGCTCTCAGAGTAAGCAAAGTCTTCATTTTTCTGCCTCCGCTTTAAAATAATGTATTTTCCTGTTTAGAGTTTTCTGAAAGTTAAAGCCAGATTCTGGGGAAATCCCTGAAGTATTACAGCAGCCACTGCCTTACTCTCTTTACAGCTTGCTTCTTTTAATTAATCTAAGTTAGCTTTGGCTTGACTTAGTTTCTGCATTTGGAATTTGCAGAAGCTGTTACTAGCTTCTATTACAGGAAAGGGAGGTCACAAACTCTTATCAGAAAAGAAAGCTCCATGCTCCCTTTTAATTTCTAGTTGGATTCCCTTTTATTTATTTTTTGAAACCATTTTCTTTCAGCTATTACATTAGAAATTATCAACAAGTAAATGTGTTCATGTACCAAGACCCCAGAATTGAGAAATTAGGCAGCTGGAATATTTCTATTAAATGTAATTTAATTGTAAAAGTCAGTGTGGGCTTGGAGGGATGGAGGATTTCTTCCTGAAAATTGCCCAGGTAGAAGATTGGCATTTGCTGATCCCAAAGTGTCATTTCCTGAGAGCATCCCTTAATTGAAGACAGATCACAGAGGGAAGCAATATCCTATCATTCAGAAATGTTACTTCATATTCAGGATACAACTAGCATATTAGACAGCATTCCAGAGTAAAATATATTAAACTTCAAGTGATAAAGTAGGAATCGGATAAAAACAGACGGCTGTAATTTTGCTTTTATTGTGTGTCTTCCACAGGCAGAATATTGCTGTCACTCAAAAAGAGGGTAAAAAAAAAAAGATAGAAGGTTCCACAGATTCCTCATTATGTTTAGCCATGTAATTGGGAGATGACTGTTAGTTTCTGTTAACCTTGAAAAAAGATGTTTTTTCTTACTGAGTGAAGCAGGCCAGTTCAGCTGCAGCTATTTCCAGTTTAGCAGGCAGAAGGACCTGGTGATAGCTACTTTGTGTTTCGGATGAACAAAGTGGGAACCTGACTGTTCTCTCAGTTACCTTCTTGTAGAGAAAGTGTAAAGCTCCCAACGTGAACCTGGCCTCGCACCAGGCTCCTGGTGACACCTGGCCTCACGTACCCGAGTCCGGTACTGAGCTATTTCAGTCAGACCTCCCTCCACACCAGTTAACCTGGAATGACCGAGAGGCAGAGATACAAAGGAGATAATTTTAGCTCCAACTTCAGAGCCAGTTTTGGAGATGCTGACAGACCCTGCGGCTCTGGCTTACAAAGGCACTGTAAAAGTATTTCTGGTTGCTTATAGCACAGGTACTTTAGGCCAAATCCTGTTCATCTTTACATTGTGTGAGTTCAGTGACCTTTTGTTTGATTTACGTCATAGCAGGGGGTTTTTTTTGCTATTCATTCTGGCTTTAGGGACGTCTGTCATACATATGCCAGAAACTTGCATTTTTTGTCAGAATTGGAGCCAATGGCACACGTGGAAATAGGCACCGTTTCTGTACTTTCAGGTTTCCTGGGAACCATGCCTTATTAATTCATCTTTAATAGGAAGCTATGGAAAGTGCTTTCTAAAGCAAAAATATAGTTGTTACATTGAAGGGTTATCATCATTTTGGATCTTTTAGTCTGGCACTGATAACTCTAATTCACTGCGTTTATTTTTGGAGGAAGGCTTAAAATAACTTTTGGGAATGCATTAATATTGTACTTGTTGAAATACAAAATAGACCTGGGAATTTTAATTTAATATTAGCCCCATCAACAAATGCAATCTGATTTTATGGATGGGAATTCATACTATAAGAAGTTTTTGTTGTGTTTTTATGTCATTTGAGTAGCACTCTGTGACTCAAATGAACGTGGTCATTTTAGTAGTTGCTTGCCTAGGAAAAGTGAAGCATGAATAGCTGTGCTTTATTATGCAAGAAATCCAGATTATTGAAAAGAAAAAGAAATTACCTCCATATCTTAAAACCCTGCCTAAATTATCTTCACAGATAGTGGGGGCAAGGCAGGGAGAGTGGCTCAGAGCACTTAACCTCGTGTTGAGGGTGTTTCAGTGGTTCTCAGTGTGCATATGCAGCAAAGACCTGATCCTGCCACCTTGACCTATGTGCGGAAGAAACCCCTCGTTCCTTGGGCTTGACAGCATGCGTGAGGCTGCAGGTTGGCCCCTGGGCTTGCCAAGCAGTCGTTGGCTTGGAAGAACTGGTCGTTGTCAGGGCATCGCTGCAGCAATGAGTTCTGCCTTTGGGGTCTCCCAGGTTCTCCCCTTATTGTTGTTTCTCCACAGCGCTAACGCGGTATCAAAGCTTTCAGGGTTTTTTCACGGTCACTGACAAATCTTTTTTATCTTTACAGCTTGTCCCACTGGTTTCTGGGGCCCCGATTGCTTTCATTCGTGCAACTGCCACAACGGAGCACTGTGCAGCCCTTACGATGGAGAATGTAGATGTACTCATGGTTGGACCGGGCTCTACTGCACTCAGCGTAAGCTTTTCAGAGACACTGTTGTGCCAGGGAAGCTGTCAAAGTATGTGCTGCTACCTCGTGTCTCTTCCAAGTATTGCAGTCTTCCCTGTTAAACCACCTGCTTTTCCCTTGTGATAACTTCACATCGCTCGGAAGAAAATAGTCCCGAACTTTTCAAGGTGTTTTTTTTTTTTATGCCTTTGGCACTCGATAAAAGAGGGACAGATAATTGAACTTATTGATTCATGGCCAGAATTTGCACAGTCTCTGTCTCTACCTGTTAAAGCCTCAGTAAACGTGGTCTGATTTAGGAAATGTTTGAGATTCCTCATCCTCCTGGTGCCAAATTATCAGCACTCTGTGAAAGAGGAGATCAAATTCTGGGAGAGCCTGTTAAGAAGGCTCTTTCACTTGCAAGTAATGGATTGATCTCTAGCTTTTTAAAGAATTTCTGTTTAGCCATCTCCTTTCACTACTAGAAAATGTAGTTTGTATAGATGGGTCAAGTTTTCATTCTTCTGAAACACTTAAGAGGCAATTCTTTAAGATATGAGGAACACTACTTGAAGAAAATGGGCTGTTGTAGTATCTCTGCATTTGGATCATCAAATAAATGTTATTAAATATGCAGAGGCTGAAAATCCATAGATTTATAGGCCTACTTATTTTGTATATTTGCTGATAACTCATCTGAGCTTGTGTTTCAGCTTATTTCTTAGTCTCTCCTTATCCTGATTTCTGAAAGGTTGCCCAGCTGCTTTTTATGGAAAAAACTGTGCCAATGTTTGTCAGTGTCAGAACGGAGCGGACTGCGACCACATCACCGGCCAGTGCACGTGCAGGACTGGGTTTACAGGCAAACAATGTGAGCAAAGTAAGTACCAACGTGACTTCCCCTTTTTCCATTTCTCTGTTTGTGTGTACTTCATAGTTCTTTGCAGAAATAGGCTTTTAAAGGAGGTGTTGATGTCAGCAAGACAGTAACCCCAGGCACCATATGTAATCCACAGGGAGAAGGCATCATCTCTAGAAAGCTGGATAGTCTGTTTAAGCATAAAGAAATACAGTGATTCCCCTGCAAATTAGGCCTTCCCATTCCCACCTTCAAGTTAGGGGAGATAAAAGCAAGTCACAGCACTCGGTGCTGACTGGATACAGCCTTGCCAAACAAATTTTACCTAATTAATAGAAAAACAGAAGCTGCATCATGCCTTGCCGACATCATTGGGAGCAGTAGCATCAGGTTGCCCTGGGCACGAAGGAAGACAGAAGGGTTAAAAGAAAGAGGTTCTTTCTGCTCTCTGCCTCCCAAGGAATATTGGGGCTTTTTTGCATCAGTTGTTGTGCTGTAGATGTGGATCAAATACAGATTCATCTCTACGATGAAAACAGATCAAGGTAAAAAAAAATGTTACTTACCATTTTTGGATGGATTTGTATTTAACTTGAGTAGTGAGCAAGCGTTTTAACAATGAGCTTCAATTGCCTTGCAAGGGTACTGGCATATCTTACAGTAATTGTTGTCAATGTCTTGCTGGCATATTTAGCATGCCATGCCAAATGGCTTCTTTGAAGAACAAAGAATTAGGGTAGTGGAAACCGTATGTGCTGTAGTTGAATAATTACTTGTTTGTCCAGTATAGTAAATCAAAAGAAAATTCTCACACACTCACTTGGATTCTAAATGCAGGGTGAAATCCATCTCTCCTTACTGAGGCATTCATTCCACTGGGTTTCTTTCCTGTTTGTCGGCACTGAGATAATAAAGTAATATTCCTGCAAGATTTGCAAGTGAAAGCTTCTTAACTGCAGCTGACTACGTGGATCTTTATGAAAATATTTGTGCACATAACTAAATTAATGAACATCTTTTCTTTTTGCACCTGCTGACATTCAGCAAATCACGTACCTCAGGACCAAAGTTTCATGCTCATGTGGAGATTACATACAGCACCCCCGTAACTCTGTGAGGGGCCAATTTACTGAGAGCTTGTGATCACCCTTGCTGCAACCATAAATAAAACGAGAAACTAAAAAGTTCCATAGTAGAACTGCATCAAAGCAGATTTCATTCAAGAAGCTATATTTTTAATTTGACCTCTGTACAAAGCCTGAGGCTTTCTTTTCTATCCAAACTACAAATGTATGTATTTATTTGTTTTTCTAGTATTTAATCTAAAAGTATCTCTTCATTAAGACTCCTTCCTTCTCAAAATCCTGCTGACTGGACGGTCACACCACATTGCAGATGAAATGCCTAAATGCAGTTCTTTCTGTGGTGCAGTCCAAAAATTTAGGCCTTACTCATTTTAAGCAAGGCTACAGGTTAATAACAGAGTGACCATTAACCGTAATCATTTTATCTTTCCTTCTTTTGGGACCTGCAAATGAAAGAAAGAGAGAAAACTTTAATACACACTGCAAATCATTATAAAGATACTGGCTACTGTTCATTACCTATTGAATTTTGGCTACTAGAAGCTACTTAGAGACTGACACTGGGAAGGTATCGTCGTGCGATGCAGAACATTTGTGCCGACAGGCAACGAGTCACATCTTAAAACAAACGAGATACAGGCTAGAGAATCATAGCACGTGTGCATGCATTCAATAAAGCCTCTTCTCCATAGACATAAGCAGGATGTGACAGAAGTTGTTTCTTTCAATTCATTATTGAATAGTGCCTCAAGAAGTATAGTAAGCTGCCTACGGATTTATTGTAATAGCCCATCATGGTAATTGTGTGAATAAATTTCTCAGCTGGACATTCAATCATTTTGTCTTTGATAGCCATACAAAGACAGAATAGAAATTCCTTCTCTATTAGCAATCCTAATACAGAAGCAGAGCAAATCAAACCCTTCAGCTGCTCAGTTCTGTAATTTCACCTACAATGTCATATTCATTTTCCAGCACTGGTAGGGATAATTACGGAAGCGTGCGGGATTTGTTTGGTAGAAGTCTATTGTGTTCCTATAAAGGTGCATTACAACTTTTCTTTACAACTACCCCCATGAAAAAAAGAATATGCGAAGTGGGTGGAGAATGCTCTTTCAAGATGTTGTCTACAGCTTCTGAGCTCCTGCCCTGTTAAATTCTATACGCTTGTAGTATATAACAAGCCTTTTAAAGTCTCTGTACATATTGCTGGTTTCCTCTTTGTGAAGTCTTGTATAACTTCTCCAGAAAGTTACAGCTTAGTAACCTCAAATTGTACATGAAATACATTTACCTCCTGCTTTAAAATAGTAATAATAATCATCATCATCATCATCATCATCTAACACTAGGGTGTTATCTTGGAGACACAGAAATCAGGGAGACTTTTCTACCGAGTTTTCCACATCAAGCATTTCACCCATTCCCCTAAAAAGTAGGATGCTTTCCAACCTCTTTCTTTGCCTTCCCAGAGTGCTCACCAGGAACATTTGGTTATGGTTGCAAACAACTGTGCGAATGCATGAACAATGCTACATGTGACCATGTCACGGGTACTTGCTACTGCAGTCCAGGCTTCAAAGGAATCCGATGTGATCAAGGTACAGTGACATTCTCTCTGTCACATCTCTCTCTCTCTCCACCCCCTCCAATGATGTACTTGCTTTAAAAAAAAGAAAATAGTATTTCAAAAATGAAATGCACGATTCAATTTACAGTGTGTTATGAATTACTTTTAACAGCGGCTCTTATGATGGAAGAATTAAACCCCTATACTAAAATTAGCCCTGCTCTTGGATCAGAGAGGCACTCAGTGGGAGCAATCATTGGAATTATTATTCTCCTTCTAATTATTATGGTCTTGCTGGCACTGTTTGTGTGGTATCGACGGAAACAGAAGGAGAAAGGCCATGACATGCCAAGTGTATCTTACACTCCAGCCATGAGGATGACTAATACAGATTACTCACTTTCTGGTAAGGGTCTTTTTGTGTTAATCAAATCTAGACTCATATTCCTGCATGTTGGGGAAATATCAGCTTCTGTGATGTATAACATGTGTTATTGAGCCTCAAAAGTAACGACACTTCTGTTCTTCCCCTGAACACCATGGTCTTTTAACACTTAACAGGGACGGGAGAGCAAATACAACTTAAAACTGAGTTAAGCTGCTTTATATATAAAAGTTTGCTTGCCACAATACAGGATATAACTAGGCAAGAAGTGTGCTGCATGGAATACACCAACTCCACATGTTTTTAAATCAGCTCCATTCCTGTTGTAGGGCAGAGAAGTCTTCCCTTTGTGAAACCTTCAGAAGCTGACTTTTTTTTTTTTTGCTTGAGGAATGGGATTGACTGGGTCAGTCATAAGGTTTTATTTTTGTCTATGCTGTGGTTTGTGATTTGAGGTGTCCTATTCGCTGTCTCTTTCTTCTGTGTGCAGACCAATCCCTGTCATCTAGACAGCTGGTGTGAATTTCCTTCACAGGAGCTGATGAAAGCAGGAGAGAGGAAGAGGAAGGCTCTTTAAGATCAAAATAAAAGTCATACAGAGATCATTTTTCTTGCTTCTTTCTATCTTCTGCTACTGCTATGGAGGACAGCTTTTCTTGACAGATTGGGTAAACTTTGAAGGATGCGATCTCATTTTAAACGCTGTCAGTCGTCTTCGTTCCTCTATGGCCAATATCAGATAGGAAGTAATAAGATTACTTCCTTCTTGTTTCTTCTGATCTGTCTCTGGAGGGGGTCTCCTCAGGGTTTGCTGCTGTCTGACTGCAATTTTCTTCTTTGCTTCCCTTTTAATGGCTTTAACTGTAAGTCACAGTAAATCCCAGCACCTGAAGCAGGCAGAGGCTGGCTTAGGAGCTCTACTTTCCCAGTCCTGCATCGCCTTTTTCTTTCTTCTTTCTCATCTAAATGCACGAGGCCCAGCTGCTTGTTGCTGGCTGACTTGGCTGCCGTGCTGTCTCGGGCTGGCACGGCTGGAAGCTTCGTTCTGGACTTCCCTGCCCGGGATGAACCTGGAAGGAGCATCTCCCACCAAGCCAAGGATATTACAGCCTGGCTACGGCTGGGACTTGATCAAGGAGCTTCTCTCATGGCACTGTTACTTCAGTCCTCATCCCAGGAGCATGGCTTCCTATGATGGCATGTCACACATCAGGGGCTGTCTGCTGAGCGCCATCAACTGAGCTCATATTTAGGCCACTCAGGCTTATACTAGAGCATTCCTTCTTCTGATAGCTACAGGATGGGGAAAAAATAATCAGCCTTGGACCTTCTCCCATTGCCTCTTATTTTTGCGGTTTAGCTTTGCAGGCTCTTGCTTAAGCTGCCCATTAGAGTAAAAAATGTATGAAAAGTGTTGCCAGGGAGGGCTCATCTGATCCTTGGCTACTTGTCAGCACAATTTGGCCTGAAGTTTGTCATTTCAACATCATTTGAAGAGCCAGACGGTGAACATGCAAAAAGACAACTGTGGCACATCTCGGCAGCAGCAGCAGCAGCAGCAGCGAGGCTCCGAGTTCTGAGAGAGCAGATCGCAGCCGCTGGCATGGAAAAATATTCTGAACTTCTCAGCAATCCATTTCTTTCCTATTGGCACTTTTTCCATTTGTTTGCAACGCCTGCTACACCTCATTTGTTCTGTGCTTTTCTGGTTAATGTATGTGTAACGCAGCACGCTTAAGAGGCACAACTTACAAACTTCAAAATAAGGAGAGGTTGGGAGTTCCTGACTGGAGTAATTGAGTTTCTCCTTTCAGACAAGAGAACAAAAATAACCTCAATTGTTTTTTCTCCATATTTTACCATGAATAGAGACTTTCCAATCGACCCGATGGTATCACAGTCTGACACTCTGCAAGGAGTCTGAAAAAAGGCTAATGCTGAGAAAGGGTACTCTCATCCTTTGGATTTAGCACAGACAGATGACTTTCCTCTTCAGCCACAGAGAAAGCCATTACCTTTGAAGACACTGGTAGCCCAAGACTGCCCTTAAAGGTTATATCTTTGTGGGCATTGCATCTCCCTGTGCAATGTTCTTCACGTTTGTTTCTAGCGCAGCCACCCATCCCAGAGCTCCTGACACCACGTAATACTGAAGTACTTGAGGAAAAAAATATTTGGGGGATGGCTGAAGTCCTGGTTGCACTGTAAATATCTGAGGGATCACATCCTTCAACTGCAGTGAATCTGGGATCTCTTCTGGTCCTTGGGCCACGATGGTGAATCTACTTCTTGTCCTTGTGGCATTGCTGCTTTGTGTCAGCTCAGGTTTTAAAACTCCTGAAGCACCACATCCTTGCAATCCCAAACAGCACCAGGTCAGTGGTGTTGTATGGGTTTCTCTAGAAAGAAATTGGATGATGTTTCCTTTGTATTCATCTCAATCAGTGATGGGGATGCAGAGACCAGGCCTTTTCTTCCTTCTTTCTTTCTTTGTGCAGTCCTTGTTGCAATACAAATTTTATCCCTCAGGAAGCTGCAGCTGCATGGGGTCTGACATCTCTTTGTGGAGGTCACAGGAACCGTTTTCTTCCTGCCTTCCCCATGAAAAACTCTGCTATCTGAGCTTGCTGAAGAAGACTAAGAAGTTAGAAATCACACTGCTCCATCTTCATCTCATTATAAATTGTCTGCAGGTATCAGCATTGTTTCGGGTTTTGGTCTTTTGTTTTAGAAGGGCATTGAAAAATTCTAGACAAGGGCCTCCGAAATCTCCCTGCCAAATTCTGACTGTCCTCCAGTACGTTATCCTGCTAAAACTTCCTCCCCATCAGTAACCTTCCCAGCTTCAGCCTTTCCCAGTGCTGTTTTCAGCCTTTCCCTTCCACACAGCAGCAGAAAGACAGGAAAAGGTGTTGACATGCATCTTCCCCAGCAGGAACTGGGGAGGTGGATACTGAGACAAGATCACAGATAAGATCACAGATAAGAAAGAGAGACTCATAGCGTGGCTGGGTGGCAAGGACAGTGCCTGTGAATACGAGTGTCTGCATTTGTGCATTGCAGAGGGTGCTGAAGGACAGTCACAGTACGGTATAGAGGTAGCAGGGATTTCATCCCTCACCTGGAGTTTTGTACATGGATTAAGGGCAGGATACTAAGCAGATGTACTTGTCCAATTAATTTAATCCCATGGAAAGCCGTGGACTTGGGCAGGAATCCCACCTGGGCACCAACTGCAGTATCCAGCCCTGTGTGGGTCGGAACCTTATGGCGAAGCCGAATCGCCACCATCTTTATTTCACTTGTTTGCTCTTGTTAGAGTGGTGGTGGTGGTGTTTCAGAATAGAGTCACATATGCAGATCCCTAGCTCCTGGAGACAGCAGTTTCTTCCAGCACATTAATTTATTTTTGGAGGATGTTTTTTGGTCTTTATGTCTTCAGCTCTTCTGATGCTGATAATCCGTGCATATGTGCGAGAGAGATTATAAAGAAGGGGAACCCCCCTGGGCAGCCCTTAGACTCTTGAATTTGTGGATGAAGGATGTGGCAGAAAAACACACATTCTGCCCAGCAGCCAGTGGGAAAGAAAACCACCCATGCTGGGAGAGCTTAACCACAGTACACGGATCTGAGAACAGACTTTCCCAAATAAGCCTGAAATCCAAATGGTGCTCCCCAGCATGAGAACTGTACGTTGCATCCGACAAAAGATTTTAAAGTGCTGGTTGTTTAATTCAAGGAGGTGGGAACAGAAGGGAAAACTTGGTGGTAGTGCTGGAGAACAGCAGAGATTTCAGGATTTTCACAAGACTCGGTTACGGGCTGAAGTGATGCTTGAGGTCTTATCAAGGTCTAAACAAACTTTCTGATATGGGTGAATCCCATGCTGACAGCCAAACCCTAAGCAAAGCTCGCTACAAATAGAGCCTCACAGATCCCACAGCCTAGACAAGACACGTACAGAAATGATCTGCAGATGAAGTGTGGTAGGAGGTGGCGGAGTGAACCTTCCTGCTTGGAGTCTTCAGCCACCCTACTGCCATTCTGTATGGGTAGAAGATCACAGAAATAGAAGAAAACAGTTCCATTTTGCAGGTTAAGATACCTGGGTTTGTGTTTACTGCAGAGTGCTTACCAATCCCCTTTCTTCATGGCTGGCCTTCTGCCCAGTTTCCACCCTACACTGTCCCACTGCCACTGTGGGGTGAGGACCAGTGCTCTTTGCCTCAGCCCACAGCCCTGGCCCGGAGCAGAAGCTCAATCATTTGGGTGGTAGAGCATTCTGGCCTTCACCCAGACCTTGTAGGTCTTCCTCTGGAGCACAGCCTCAGGCTTGAGAGGCTCACAGCAGGACTCTGCCATCATGGATCCCTTTGCAGGACTGACCTCCCCATCTTAACATTAACATAACCTTTGGGGTTTTTCTGTTTTGTTGCCCTTTAAATCATTCCTTTTCTTTTAGGCATTGAAGTCTTTACAAGTCTTCTGCTTTCAGAGCTGAAAAAAATTCTCATCTTTGGGAAGAGAGGGGTTGTTGTGGGTTTGTTGTTTGGTTTTGGTTGTTGTTGTTGTTGTTTTTTAACTGAGATAGCATTAGATTTGAATTTGATGTATTTCCAGCCAGCAGTTATAAGAGCTTCATGAATAAATGTGTAGAAAATGGACTGTGCTATCAAGGTAAATCAGCCTGGGTGGGTAGTTAAGTATCGACCAAATGGAACTGCATAGAAGGAGTAATTCTGAGTATATGGAGCTGCATGCCATGAAGGGAGAAAAGATTTTTGGTGATGCAGACTTGTGTATGAGCTCAGGTTCATTAATTCAGCACTGTGCTGAGGTGTAGGGCAGGCTGGTAGACTTTTCCTTCGACATGAAACAAGCTACGGCCAGATAAGCTGGGTGTGAACTTGTAATGTGTCAGCTGGTGCCCAGTAACCACCAGTACGTGCCCTCTTATCTCACAGCAAAGGCAGTGGACTGTGCCTCTTCTCCTTCGAGCTGGTCCTTCTAGCCCTTAGCTGGGTGAGGGCAGGACAGATAAGGGAAGGGGGAAGGCAGAGCTGAGAACTGGTGTGACTCAGCCATCAACACTCACCTACGAAGCAGAAAGGCGTGGATTCAAGTGTCTATATTTAACTGGGGCTGCAGGTTGAGAGAAGGATGGATGAGCTCTGCTCCCTGGTGAGCTGCCAATCCCTCATTAGCAAGTTCAAGGCTGTGTGTGAGCAGCTGTGTTTGTGATGGTCACACGCTCATTGCTGTCTTTGGTTTCCAGCCCCAGTTCTCATTTGCAAACCCTGGGAGATGCCAGTTTCTCGTTAATTCTATGGCAAATACCACAGAGTTATAGTCGGGGGAGATGGCAGAGCCCTGGCAGCCCGGCTGGAAGAAGTTAAAAGCAAAGACTTCGGTTGTGCAGTCGCATCCTTCTCTGAGATACTTTGTTAGCAACAGCCTCGGAAACCAGCTAGAACTGAAAGGCTCTGCACTTACTACAAAATTGAGCTGACCTCAAAAATTGCTCTGCACGTTTCAGCAGAAAGCCAAATGCCTGGTCAGATATTTGTGTGCGTGCGCAGGTTCTTCTCTCAGCTCTGTGCCACAGCACTTACACAGTAGACACCCTGCAGATAAAAAGCCCCACTTCTTTGAAACCAGGCATTTTGCAGTAAATTAAGCTGGATTTAGATCTCCACAAGATGTCAGCAGAGCAGAATGCATGTTCACAGGGATGCAGAAGCAGAGGGCAAGGAGAGGTGACTGATGGTGACTGGGTACCCTCCTTCCACAGACGGTGCCAGCCATGTCCATGTCCATCCTCACTCAGCTCCTGCCAACGTTCACTCAGGATCTCTGGTGATGGGGACAAGTGGCCACCCCAGCACTTTGTTACCCTTTCCATATGAAGTTGTTTCCTATAACCTATATGCCTACAATTTAAGCAGAATGGGTTTAATTTGATTAAAACCCATTCATTTCCTTCTTACAGGGCTTGGCTGTTTAAATGATGCTGCTTCAGTTTAAATTTTTCATCCTTTCTTCTGATGGTACTTTGAAATATTTATCCATTCATTATTAAGCTGGAACCAGGTCGTGATTGATGCTTTCATTAGAACCACCATATGATGGCTTTATTGCTAAATTATTTTGTTTGGTAAATGTGTTCATAAGTTTAAGTGAGGAACTAGTTAAATGTCTCTAAGCTTAACAATGTAACTGCCCAGGTTTGCCTTTCAGCACTACAGCTTTGGGTTTTTTCCAAGCCTTTGCACAAAAAGCTACATAAATATTTTGGACTCCTTGTTACGGTTATAAGCACCTTGATTTCTAACATTAACTACATCTTTTGTGACAAAAAAGTTTTAATTAATTCTCTCATAACTACAAGGGTTGTTCTCATCAGCAGCTCTTACATGTGTTTGAACTAAGGATGAAACTGTGTCGCAGACCATAAATTTCCTAAGTGTTGCATTTCCTCTATCACATTCAAAGCAGCTGGACTGTCAGGAATTTCTTTTTTTAAGATCTTCAAAAATAACACTGTATTAATTAAATATTTTGCTTTTTTATCTTGTTTTTAATGCTAATGGTCAAGAGCTTCACACCATAATAACACAGGATATATTTTATCTGCAGATGTTTTCAGAACACCCTGTACTCTAACAGAGTTTTCTAAACTAGATCATCTCGAGCATGTTTTCAGTTTCTTAAGAATGGTTATGGCTTCCAAAGTACTTTGTGCTGACTTGTTTTCTTCCCAGATATATCTCAAGGTAGCGGCAGTGTACATTGTTTTTCCAATCCAAGCTACCACACACTCCCATGTGGTGTGACTTCACGCTTCTTTACCAGTAATCTGGATGGAAACAGCTCCAGTAAGGTAGATATTATCCCACCCCACTGTAGCAAGGTTCTTATCAGTTCAAGGAAATCAAGCAAAGCGAAGCCTGTTGGATCCTGTTGTCTGCCAGCACTGTTTAAAATCCAGTGTAGCTGTTCCTGACCTCATAGCTCTGACAGCCACTAAAAGCTCTGTTTTCCCTGGGGTGGATCTTCATAAGCTCTGTGCGTGGTAACTGGAGTTTTAGCACATACCTGTCTGGGTCAGTAAGGCTTGGTGTCTTAGCAACTCTAAGGTATGTTTGCTTCTCAGAAAAGATAACTAACTAGATAATTGTGATTATCCATTAATATAACAAAAGTGAATCAATGAAGCATTAAATCAGTAGTCTAATGTTGCTATATCATTTTTCCCAGATCAGTAGAGACACAATTTCCTGCTGACAGAGAAAAGAGGATAGCAAGACGGTATCTGGGGTGCTTCTGAGCACTGTTCTCTTCCAGGGGCATTCTGAGAGCTCTGTTGTTACTTAGGGCTCTCCAGCAGAGCTACTCAGACTGCATTGCTCAAACATCCAGGAGGACTGTACTTACCACATGTTGCTATCGATTCCCTAGGACCATTCGTGGACAACACTATTACTCAATTCACCACTTTAGCTGTAGATTTTGATATGGTAAATGGTAAGAGAGCTCTTCCTTTAGAGCCTTAATAAGCCAAGGTGGGGCAAAGGGTAGGTAAAAGGAAATGTTACTGATTTCATCGAGGATGTCAGCTATAAAAAGGCTGGTACATGCAGGCTGTGTCACCTTAATCCAAATGTGGCTCTGCTGACTGGAAAGCCATGGAAAACAAGATTAACGTAAAAAAGACACTACTGTACAAGACAGGGTATGCAAAACTATTTCTACATGTGCTCCTGTAAGTCATTTCTTGATTATTAAAAGAAAATCTCATTAAAATGTAATAAAAAGGCTGGCTCCAGAGATTTCTCAGAGGAAAGTTTAGACAGATGTGTAAATATGTTTTCCAGTGTAGCTGGTCCCCTTGCATCATGCATTTTTGCTCTCCAAATTGAAAGTGCAAACACTCATAATGTGGAATTTAGGACGAACACCACGAGTGTGGGTCTGGACCGCTAATCCTGTTGCAGTAATTTCAATGAATTCAGAAAAGGTCAAAGCGAGCACCTATCCTGGTTTCCCAGCCTGCAGCACCATCTTGTCACAGAGCTACTTCAAATATTTAGCTGCCAAAAAGGTTTTAAACCCAAGTGATGCATTTGGAGCAGCCTGGAAGCTGCTCAGCCTGCTGTAGTGCTGGCTATCAGCAGTCGGTCAGCAGGTTGTCCTGGTACTCAAAAAAAGGAAAAAAAAAAAAAATCTGGTATTTTCAAGGGCACGTATCAAAATATATGGCCTGATATTTCCTTTAGATCTCCCGTCGTCTTGCTTACTAATGAGAATGCTTTGCAGTGCTGAATAGCTGAGGATGGCCAAAAAAATGCTGCTTCTGTCTATGCAGTTCTCCAGCCAAGTAAGACAAAAGAGCATATAAAGCCCCTAATGGCAGCCTTAACGAGATTCATTTCCAAATCAGTTCGTCTGGTGCCTTTCCCACTTTCTGCAGGGAAATGTGCACAAGTTGTACTTGGAGGAATCACTTCTTTGTAGTGCCAGCTGGGGTCACAAAGGAACCAGCACAGATGCAAAATGAAAAAAAAAAAAAAAAGCAAGCAGAGGAATCTCTGAACTGCTGAGCCAGGGCCCGGGAAGTATTATCCTCCCTGTGCTCACAGGAGATCATGCCTTGAGGCGATGGACTGGAGCCATTCCTCTATCACTTCTTTCCAAGAGACAGCTTGGGCAAAGGTACAAAGACAGGGCAGTGGGGAGATGCAGCCCTGCTCCAGTTTGAGGAGGTTTTCTCTCTCGTGCATTCCCCTTGCCCCTCTTGTCCTCTCCTCTCCGTCTGTGTCTTGCTTTGCCTTTTCTCCCCTCTTCCCTTGGTGTTCACTCTCTTACCTTTCCTGTTTTTTCTCACATCCATCTTCCTCTTTTCTCACCCAACTATACACATATTATTTCTGTTTTCCTTCCTGCTGTCTCTGCTTTCCTCTCCCCCTGCCCCATCCGGGTCAGTCTGGCTGCAGGGCACCAGGCACTGCTGTCCCACACGGCTGGCTGACTTTACTGACCCTGCTGCTGCTGTTACCAGTGAACCCAGCGAGCACTGCACTAGGGAAAGCAAGGTGGGCAAGGGTGGCTGAGAGCAGAAGCTAAAAGGTCCAGAGGACCATGCTTTGTGGGACAAGTCCGTCTTCAGAGGAAGGCAGCAGTGCCAGCCTTCCTGCATCCCTTCTAGGCCCCCTCACCTCTAGGACTATCTCACCTCCTCATTGCTCCTGTGCCAGGCAGACATCTGGGCACTACACGGGACCCTGTGCATGTCCTGAAGGTAAAAACTTTGAGGCTGCTGAGAGACAAGGACAAATGGAGGCATTAAAACTCTCCTGATGTGTACGGGACTGGTGAGTTGTGCTGGGGGAGCGCTGGGACTGGAACTCCTGCAGGCAAAAGCAAGTGGGAGGATAAGGGGGAAGCGTATGAGACTAAAAAAAGGCTTGGCTGCTTTTATCTAGCAAAGTGAATGCTGAGAGGGAGTATGATTGCCATCTATAAATATGGCGAGGTAAACACTAGGAGGGAGAAGAGCTATTTAAGTTAGATGACAGAGCTGGCACAAGAACAAATGAAGATGAACTGGCCATGAATGCATCGAAGCTGGAAATTAGATTTCTAACATCAGATCAGTGAGATTTTGGAATAGCTTCCTGGTAAGATTAATGGGACAAAGAAATCTGATTACTGTTAAAATGGAGCTTGATCAGCTATCTAAGTGATTATGTGCCTGGGTGTTTGCAGTAAAAGGTGGCTGGACTCTGGGACTCAGTGATCAAAGCCCTGCCAGTCCTGTGTCCCTAAAACCCACCCCAGCTGCCAGCGGGATTTTGTAGGGCTGAGCTTTGTCTCTGTGCAAGCTCCAGGAGAGCAGCTTTGCATCTCTGGGCTTAAGGAGGAGGAGGCAGAGGCTCCTGCACCTCAATGCAGGTTTTTAACTACCAGCACCTTGCTACAAAGCTCTGCTCACATGAGTGAGCTTGTGAAGTCAGCACGGGTGAAATGCTGACAATAAGTACTTTACTATCAGTTTAAGTAAGGCCAAAATTTGACTTTTGCTTGTTAGCCTTTACAAGTGGGCCTGGCCTTGGTTCTTAGGCCATGTACCCGTGACTTCCATCAGTTCTCACTGCTTGAGTCAAAGGCCAGCTTGTCGGATGCTGTTTCGCTCAGAGGGAGTTTGAAGGGACTGTTCACAGAAGGACACTCCGTGCTCCAAGGCCAGCTCTGTATTAGAGCTCTTGAGTTGCACGCGAATGTCGCTCCTACAAGAGGCTGCAGAAGTTTGTGAAGAACCCTCTAGGTAAAGCCTGAGGCTGCTTGCACAAGCAAATGGAGAATTCTCACCTTGCACTTTTGCAGAGCTCTTAATTCCACCCTGGCTCCCTAGCAAAGAAGAGCAGCGGCCCAGCTGGAGTGCAGGTGTTGCTGGTTTCTCCAGACACCATGAAAATCGATTGCTATTCGATGACCTGAGGTTTATCAAGCCGGTAGATTCACGGCTGTTAAAGGAAGTTCTAAATTCTACCAAAGACTTCACATAAAATTAGGAACTGCAAAACAGGTCAGTAGAAATGGTCTGACCAGATGTCATCCAGCTAATAAAAAGGAATCCAACCACAGAAAGCATCATTAAAGTACCTTTCGTTAAAAATTGCCCAAGAAAAAGGAAGACAGCAAAGGCAGAATCGCCGCAGAGCGTTCGGGAGGGCCACATAAAACCAAGAAACACAGGCTTGGACCACGGAACCCTGAAGTCAGTAGTCAAGGATGCTAATGGCAAACCACTTCTCGCTGGCTCTCCCAGGGGATAAAGCTCTGATGGAGTTCCTGCCACCAGCTCTTTGCCTTATCACCACGGGCTTCTTCAAAAACCCGAGCGCTGACCAACGGCACGTTGCTGATCAGCTTGCCTTGGTGACCTACCCAGCTATTTCCCAGGGGCAGATAATGACTTTGCTTTACTCGTGCCGCTATCTCCTTGATCTTAAAGGACTATGAAGTAGTTTTAACCAAATTGATAAAATTACAAGCTAGTATTTTTAGTGGATAAATTTAGTAGGAAGTATTTTTTTCCTCCAGAAAAGCAATTTTGCTTCGCACTAAAAATTGAAGTATCTTCTAGCTTAAAAAAAAAAAAAGAAGTGAACAAATTATAGAGTGTTAAGAAATGATAGTAGCACAAAGAGACAGCTATAATCTCATTTCCTCGTAATTACTGCATTCTGAAGAACTTAGAAACGTCCCCAAATTGTTTCATTAAAAAAAAAAAAAATCAATTCTAGGCCACAGCCCGTCGTGCCAAATTTGAGATTTGTGAGCTGATTTATAAACCCTGCAAAAAACACAGCTTTTAATAGAAACCCCAAGACTTTAATAAGAGTGCTCAAAGTGGTGCAGCTGGATGGAAAATCAGCATTCATGTGATTGCTGCGAGTTTCGAACTGGAGAAGGAAAAAGCCGTGGGCTCCGCTGGGGAAACCCGACGGTGCCTCGGCGGGAAACGGTGCTGCCCACGCTCCAAACCCACAGGCTTCTCGTGGCCTGCCCGCTGCGGGTTTGCTCTGGCTGCCCCATCCGCCCCGAGCCAGTATCTGCTGCCAGTGCTGGTGCTCCCACTCAGGGGGAGTGCAAGGAACCGCTGAATGATGGAGAAGTGACGCCTGGGTTGTCAACCGGGACGCGTCAGCTGCGCAGCCCGTGCCAGGAGCAAGGATGTGCACTCGCAGCCGCTGCTCTTGGGCAAAGACTGCTCTAGAAATCTTGCAGGCAACCAGCTCTGTCAACTCGTTGCTCTGCTCTGGGCATGTCCTTGAGGAGGGCGGCTGGTGCAAAGGTGCCCAATGAGCTGGTGACACGTTACCTTAGCGAGAGTATAGAGAGACAGAAAATGAGTGAGGCACTAGCCACAGCAATCCCTGTGCTGCCGGTGCTGTCTGACGGGAGAGTCATGGCCTCTGGGGCCACGAGGAACCATTGTCATCATCTGGCTTCCCTGCCCGCCCAGCGCAGGGCACAGAACTGCCCTGAATTAATGCCTCTTTCAAGGTCAGTGCTGGGGGCTCAGCAGCAGGGTCCCTCTCAGCCAGAGCCTGGCTTTCAGACGGGTTTGAAATGGGTTCCTTGCAGCCTGCTGGCATTAATCTGTCTGTGTGCCTCCCTCTGTGTGTGCTTTATATATATATATACACACACATATACACATCGATGTGTGTGTGTGTGGTCGGTGTATTTGTACTATTGTATGTCCTGAATATATCTTCCAGGCTGGAATTCAGCCCATTTGAAGCACAGTTGCATCCTTAGCAAATGATGGAACCTATTTGTGTAAAAATTTCAGCTGAACAGCTCTAAAAACAGAGCAGTTACTTGTAGAGACACCCCACGTTGTGTGTGTGTGTGCACAACCTTTTCTATCCGTGTTGTCTCCCTTGTGTCTGTGCACTGTGGTTTCTCCCAGGTCTGTTTAAGCCAGGGCAGATTAAATTTGATGTCAAAACACGTCAGACCACTTTTTGCATCCTGAATCAAAGGTATTGAATCAGCAGGATTCAGTCAGTGAGGGCAAGGTTTTGCCTCTGGTTGTTACAAATCTTCACCCAAGTGAAACACAGTTTCTGTGATCAGATAAAAGCTTCTAAATGCCAGTTCACGGTTTGTGATATATAGTGTAGTTGTCCTAAATGCAGTGCTCCTGGTAGAGAGGAGCATTTGCAGATGATTTCCCTGGAGATAAGGGAGAGGCTGCAGAGCTCTGCAGCGTTATCCTCAGTGACCCAGCTGGGAGGATTCTGCTGGTCCCCGTTGCCCTATTTATAGAGAAATTTAATATTTTTTTCCTTTTTTTTTCCCCTCCTTTTTGCCAGAGGAGATTTCCTGACCCTAAACCTTCCCCAGCGTGGTCACTATCTAAACCAAAGGGCAGAGGAGCTGCGTGGCTGCCCAGCCCCATTCCCTTCTCCACTCTCTTGGTCCAGCATCTCCCCTTCCTGCTGCATTTCTCCACCTCCCATGACATGGTTATTCCTCACAGGTCATGGTGTGCTCCTTGCAGCCAACTCGATTGGCTAAACCACTTTGCTTGGTGACTGCCCTGCCCCTGAGGTTGTGTCTGTGTGACACGGCACAGAGCGGTGTCCCCGACGGCTCCGTGGGACAAGCCCTTTTATCCCTTCTCATCTGGCCGTGTGTCCATGAAGGAAGTGTCTCCAAAACAGGGCTTGGTCCAGCGTGTGTTTTTGCACAGCACTCTGCACAGTGCTCCTCACCCTTTGCTGGGCTCCTGGGCTGGTAGCACAATTTAAATGTAGTTGTGACCACATGGTCCCATGTGGGACTAGGTGTCCTGAGAGCACAGGACAAGTCCCCCTTCCCTGAGGTGATGTGTGCCCAGTCAGCTAAAAGCTGAGGAGCACTGGAGGAGGTCAAGGAAGTCCTGTTTACAGGATAACCCCCAGACTCTGGGCCTACTGCAAAGCCATCCTCAGTGTCCGAGGATGTTAAATAGTACTGTGACTGTGGGTGAAAGTACCACTGGGGTCTGGCTGGAGGTGCTGGGTGCCAGCTGGGACTTTATATCCCAAAAGACTTCAACACATTAGTGAGGTTTCTGTTGTTCCAGGTCTTAAAACCAATTATGAAAACTAAGCAAAAATTAATGAGAGCTCAGGAAAAATGGAATGTTGTGGTGATTTTGAATACTTTCAATTTTAACCTCCTTTATTCTTAAGCAGTTCCTTGTAAATACAGTAAAATAGCAGAGCTGAACCCTCTGAAACAGAGGCAGGAGGCTTTCTGGTTTGGAAACAGACACAGGAGAGCAACAATGACTACGTAACTTTTAATTTTTCAGAAACAGGGCTGGGATTTGCTCTTGAACTGACACTTCTCAGGACAAGCTGCACTTTCAGCAGGTGTGGCTTTCGAGGGAAAAATGTCAAGGTGCAAAACTCAGCATCTGTAGCAACTACAGGGATTCAGAGACCCTCCTTGCTGGGACTCGCCTGATCACCACAGGCTTTGTAGAGCCACTTTGGAAGAGGCTTCGCAGAGCCACTTAGAGGCACTTTTTTGGTGCCTCAAAACAGCATCTCCTGTCCTTTTGCTGACCACCAAAAGAGATGCTCCAGTGATCTCACCCCAGGTCCCCAAAATCCCCATCCCTCAGGCAGATGCTGTGCTTCAGCATTACCTGGCTCAAGGGAGGCTTTTACGAATGGCAGGAAGATCAAGAGCGTGTTGACACCCAGTAGCATCTGGGTGGCAGCCCTGGGGTCCTCTCTGCTTTTGCTGGCAAGCGGGCTTTCTACTTTGTTAATTGCCCATGTTATTTTCCTTGAATTGAGAGAAATCTTGTAGCCCTTGCATCTCTTATACTCAGCCTTTGAGTGTATTAGCCAATCCCCTTTGTTCCCAACAGCTCCTATCTGCATGCTTATGTAGGTGGGTTTGATCCATCCATCTTCACTCATTGTTTTTGAAACTGCTGGCACGTCACTCCACACGATTACTGGTTACCAAAGGAAATCCTGTGTTTTCCAGCATGCTTGTATTCATTGCTTGGTGACATGACTTTCCTTTGTGATTTTCCCTAATGCTAGTGAATCACTGTCAAATTCATACAGATAAAGAACTGAAACGGTGAGGCCGAGGTAATAGTTATCTCCCATTTTTATTGGTGACATATTGGGCTGAAGTCTTGGGTGGGAACTGTCTGTTTATTTCAGCATTAACCCGTTATCATACTTTTTGAACAGCTCAGTAACAAAATCCTTGACAGAGAAACTGCAGACTGGAGATCCTACAGCTATCTGAATGAACTAGGTCAGTAATTTTTAAACAATTTAATCACTTTAGTAGACTTTAGAGCAATTCCAAATCCAAACCAGCCTTTCACAAAGGCGTTAACAATAATGAAGAATTATCAGTGTTGTCTTTATTTCACAATCAGAATTGCCAGTAGTGACAGATGTAGAACTGAAAAGTTTCCTTTACCACAAACCACAGCTTGGGAAAGCAAAGTCTATCCTCATTCTAGTCTCCCCTCCTAGGTTGCTGAGTTGAATCACTATCGTCTACTCTATAAATGTTGTTTCTTTTAAGGACTAACTTAGAACGTTAAAAATTCAAATTTGATTGGTTGGGGATTTTTTTCATGCTTGCTAAAGTTCAGCACTAAATACTGGCACCTGATAGACCTGCGGAGCCTCTGCGGGAGCTGGAGTGTGCAGTGCACCCTGTTATCTCCCAGTTAATCCTACAGTGGCCATTTTTCTGGCAATTTTGGAGAACCAGCCAGTGCTAACACGCCACAAGTGAAATTTAATTGCCCCTTTTGAGTTTATTCTCCCTGGCTTCACTTTTAACAGGGTTTTTTAGCACCTCTTATCTCAAACCCTATCCGGATTTAGTGCTTAGGATGCTTTTTTGTTTTCCTCTCTGAGCACTTGGAGTTTAGCTTGTCCATGGCAGAAAGCATTTTCCCTTTCCTTTACTGGGATTACTCATATCTTACTGGAAATTTGCAGTATGGGCAAAGTGCAGCATTAAGTGGTATTACAGGATTTTTAAGGTCCACTATCTCACAGCTCACATGGCTAAAGGAGTTAACATAGGGCAGCACCAGGCCTCACATCTTGCAACTGCTCTTTGGGTCACACACCATGCCTGGCTCCAAAGACCAAGCCTTCCCTGCATCAGGAAAATCACAAACCTGTCAAGCTTCAGCGCAAAACCTTTTTCATCATTATCAACCATTAATGTTTTCTTCTGCATAATAAGCTGGAGAACCGCTGTCGTGCTCATCGGTACGTGACGTGGAGAGCTGGGGGTAGAGAGGATTTTCAGATGCTCCTCAAATCAAGTTAATGTTCCTTTTACCATTTTGCAGCTTTGCTCACAAGCTTTATTTGGTTTTAGCTTGCGGTGCCCTGAGCTCCCTGTGTGCCATATTTGTCCTGCATTCATGCATTTTATTTTACTACCAGAAGTGATGCTAAATGCCTTTGCAGTAAGAATGATGTTGAAGTGATCAGTGCTTTAGCTGAGGGGTCTTCAGAAGAACAGTTTTGTGGCTTTTTCCCAAGGTATCTTGCATCCCAGATACTTCTTTCCTTTCTCTTTTTATTTGTTTCTTTCACAGTGTCTTTTTCACACTAATCGATAAAAGTGAGATCTTTTTTTTCCTCTTCCCTTTCAGTACCAAAATTAATGCTTGCTTATGCTAACTTTCATAATGTTGGATCTTGCTCAGACCAAGGCCATTTTTACAAGAAACTGTAGAATGTTTTCAATTCATGGTATTACTTTCGTGCAATAAAAGCTGCAGATTGCACTTACATGTGAAAATTGCAGATGAAAGTGAAAAAGGTCAGTTTTGAATCATAAAGATAAAATAGAAGTGAACCTTAATAAGGTCATGTTGGGGATCTTGACCTTTAAACTGCGTCATGGATGGAAGTACCAAAGAATGAAGAGGTATTCCACCTTCTGATCCCACTATCAGCCTTAGTTTTTATGGCATGGATGCTCCAGCTCATGTGTCGGGATAGCAGTCGAGCATTGTGCGTGGCTGGATTCAGTGAGAAAAGAGTTAAAATAGTTAAAATAGCACAGTTAAGATGCTGTGACCCCGTGTAGCATTACAGAGAGTAGCTGTGTAAGTGAGCTAGAGGCAGGGCAGAGGACTTCAAGGGAAATTGGAGAGAAATTTGGCACGGATGGAAAACCCTCAACTCTTCCGGTCGCCTCCCTGGTTCTTCAGCCAGTGGCAGTTCCTCTGTCCGAGGCAGTGGTCCCAAAGGACAGGCTCTTTGCACCAACCAGAAGAGAAAGAGCATCAAGGCTCACAAAAATGTCTACAGGTTTGTTAGAGATTGCAGGTGTAAATAGGAATTACAGGTTGGGGAAAGGAAACAGTGAGAATATCCATGTGGAAATTAACTCAGACCCTCATCTTCTACAGCCTGCAATCATAAGTTTTCTTAATGCTTTTTTTTTTCCTTTCTTCCCCTTTTTGACCTGTGAAACACATTTCTGATCAAATACTGTGCTCAAAGTTGGATGCTGTCCAGACCTGTCCCAGGCTGACACCTCTTGGACTTTGAACTGCAGCACACCATCACTTTTCAGGGTCACGGCTGTGCTCAGATGGGATGTAAGGACTCAGGGACTCTTCTGATGTGGAAAACGTTGCTTCTCAATACCACAGTGGCTTAGACTCCCCTTTGATCTCACGGCTCAGGTTGGGCAGGAGAAGCAGCTCCTCCCAAGGAGAAGATGCTGCCTTACCGAGGAGCAGTGGCTGGCAGCTCAGGAGAAGCCAGGAGACTGTTCCTAGCAGAAGCAGAGAACTCCTGCTCAGCTGACTGGTGGCATCGTGCCCTTTTCTGTGCACTTGGCACCACGGCTCCTCACTTCCAAGCAATGTATCTCTCTGTCTTTGTCTAAAAGGGGATCAGCAGAATGCTTTCTGGAAATGCTATCTACTTTGGCTTGCGTGTCTCCTAAAAGCAGTGCCCCAGATAACAGGCACAGGAGTGCTTTAACCCCTCTTTGCTCTCCTCACTCTTGCAGGCTGTGCTTTTACAGCTTTGGAAAACCCCTTTTGATCGCTCACAGTTTGCATCTTTGGCCTTTGCTCAGCCAGGAGTCGTTCCTCGGACATTTTATTTGGAAAGGGAAAAGAGAAAAGATGTTCTCTGAGGGAGCAGGGACAGGGCTGTTCATACTGAGGGGCCTCAGGGCCAAAGGAACAGCTCATTTCAAGGTCTACATGGTCCTTATCTCAGAAGCATGTCCGCATGCTGCCACAGCAGCAGAAATCAAGGAGATAGGGTGAACATGGCAAGGAGGCATCAGAGTGGATCTGCCTGACCCAGGACCAGCTTCCTGGGAAGACTCCAGGCCAGAGCCTGTTTGCTGTACATGGTGCTGAGAAAAACTAGTCTTAACTGAGGCCCCGATGTAATCCCAGTCTAAGTCAATGCACATGTTCCTTCTGATATCAGTGGGCTCTCTTTGAGCCTAACAGGAAGAAATTGTGTAGAAAAACATGAGCCTTGTGGATGTGTATGCATGTCTATGCATATATACTCTCTCTCTATAGAAGTATATGTGTGTATATCCACTGCACATACAGATACAGGGGATCTTACCAAACTGCAGGTATTTTGCCTGTTTTGCAGGACTTCAATTGCCAGGTTTGTGTTCTTTCCAACTGGAACACACAGAACAAAGCCTGTATTTTTCCTGCTGGCACACTTGCTTGCGAGCTTCAAGTATCAGTCTGGGTCAGCGAGAGAATCATATCTGTTACATGGAGTTGGAGTCTAGTGATGGGCACTTTTGCACCAGTAATTCTCATGGATGTTTGCTTGAGAGATCAGAGTTTAGGGAACCTGTGGTGCCAAGAAGAGGCAGCTTTGTCACCTTCTGTGTGTCCCTACCTGTTCGATGCGGGCGAGTCCTACTAGCTTCAAGGAATAGCTTGTCTTTGCATTTTCCATTTGCTGGCTCTTGCTGCAGAACCAGAATTGTTTGCCCTGTGGCTAATCTCTCCTGCTCTGCTTCACTCTGCATTGAGCAATTTCAGAGTCCAGCTTCCAGTTCCTATTCCAAGCAAGTCAAAAGTCCTAAACCACTTACTGAGTTCAGGAAAGGTTGTTATGCTCATGAGCCTGAGTGCTGGGCACAGCAGGCTGCAGACAAAAATGAGTTTAATGGTTTTTTTAACAGCAGTAGTGACTCAAAGCTGCGTTTATTCCAGAGGACCAAAGCCACAAAGTTTGATTCAGAGCTGACTCTGCATTTTTCTCAAAGCCAAGAGGTGTGGAAAAATATTTCCATCCAAGACTCTGATTTCATCCCAGCAGACAGCTTAGCTGCAAAGTTAAGCCTAGACTTCCCTGAGGTGCCAGGTTCCTGGCCCGTTTAGGGCTTTTCCACATTAATTACTTTTGCTGTTTAAAAAATAATGTGTCCATTATTCATTTCACCTCCTGAGGAATGCAATGAATTCATAAAAACGGGCACTAAAACCCACAGAATTGTAATGGACATAAAAGAAGACTGAAGGCAGAATTACAGGGAACAGGTTGAGAAGGGCTTTGAGGGATCATGTAGCCCTCCAAAGGCAGCACCAACCCTACCTCTACCTTTCCTAGCAGGTGTATCCCATCTTTTCTCAACCATCCTCTCAAGAGAAAGATTCTCACTTTTCTACAGCTGCTCTGGAGTAAGTGAGAGCTGAGCTCAAGCAGGGCAGCGTGCCATCTTGCAGCCCAGCGTGGGCAAGGACTGCCTGCTACCCGGCTCCAAAGCACAAGTCAGGTTCCCTCAGATGAACCCTGCATTTGTACAGCAGCCTGCCCTCCAGGAGGGTCTCTCAGCAAGTTTGGGCTTACTGAGAGCAGGCACAGTGATCTCTGCTGCTGCAGAAGCCCTTCCAGACATGCCTGACATTTCCAGTAGGACCAGCAGGAGCTCACATGGAGCTGAGCTAATGACATATGCTCAGAAGGTGGAGTCCTTTCCCTCCGAGCCACCAAAAGTGCTGGTTGATGTTGCTGCATCCTCACAGCAGCCCCAGCCCCTGTTTCCATAAGTCACTTATTCTTTGTGGTCCTTATTCTAACCATCTCATTCACCCTCATAGAAGTTCCAAGGACACTGTCCCGCAGGATCCCTCCTGTCCTTTTTGCTGCTTGCTTTGTCTCTAACTCTGACATGGCTGGTCTAGATTTTGAAGTTACCAGGGAGGCCTCGATCATGGTCTTGAGTGAAGTTCTTCATCCCAGTCTTCTACAGCCACAGGCTGTTGTTCCCTTGTTGCTGTGAGCAATGCTGTGTCCAACACAGCTCCTCACAGGTCAGCCTGAGTCTCCTTGACTTCCCTACTGCTGCTTTCTCCTGGTGGGCACAGCCCCTTCACCCTGTAACCCCAGCTGGGTGCTCACCAGCTTCTTATGTGCCAGCCTTGCTCTGTGTGGTGGGAGCTGCTTCTTGCCAGAGGCACCCTGCATGTTTGCATACAAAGCTGGCCCGAATTGCTCGGGCGTTCCTGCCCCTGGAGACTTGCTCTGCCCTGGCAGGAAGACGGGTGGTCACCAGGGATGAGTTTTGGGAGCACCGAGGCTGGGAAAGAGAGCAGCAGCCCTCTGGATGTGAGCCAAGGGGTGAATTAGCTCCATCCTCCTCCCCAGGAGAGAAACAAAGCACACAGCTAATACTGTCAGGTGACAGAGCTGCCCCCACGATGCCCAAACCACCCAGCCAGCCTTACCCTCTACGTCTGCTTTCAAGGGCTGGCTCAGGAGGTGTGGTGGAAAGCAAAGAAGGTGCTCGGAAGGTTTTCTGGGGAGTCACTCTTGGCCAGAAGAGAAAGAGAGCCAGTTGTGTGCCACCAGCCCATTTATTTCCCGTGCTCAGGGATGGACGCTGAGAAGTGCAAAGGGTTTGCCTTTGATGTGCCATTAACACATCTATGGTCTAATTTAGTGTTTTTCCCTATATAGCAAAACCCAAAGCTGTCATGAAAAGGGACTGGTACAGCATTGCCAGGGGCGGTGACAGCTGCTTCTGTAGTGGCCAGAGGACATACAAGGACAAATAGCAGGGAGACCTCTGGGACGTGCTGTTCGCAGGGCTCTTTTTACCAGCATAACACAGTTACTTGATTGGGAATCCCATAAGCCACAAAGACATTTCTATCTCAGTAACCAGATTTGTGTTGATTCTGCTAGTCAATAAGAAATACCAGACTCTGTAGTTAAAAAGATTTAAAGGCTTGCATTAGATTGTCCTTTTGATTGATAGCTGGGATCATTGGCAGTAGTGAAAATAGAAAAGGTTCCCTTCCCCTTCTGTCTCTGCTTCTGTAAGGAACAGCAAGTTCTTACGGCACCGTGTAAGGCAGAACTCTTTGCTGTCAGCTCTCTGCTCTCAGTTGCTGCATTTTCAGTCCGCTGGAGTCACTTAGGGACTGTCACGTCAGTTATTGAACTGTGCAAATTTATGAGCAAAGTCATAGTGGGTAATTTAGAAAGACTGGACCCACCTTAGAAACTAAGACTGTGAATTCAATAACATGCTATCCACGAATGAAACAAAGCCCCAAATTAGTCACAGACTAACCTGACGTAACCCGTGGACTCCAATTTTAAAGGATCTGCCGTAGGCTTCTTTTACTGATCCAACCCAGCGTTTCAGTAATGAACTTACCAGCAGATGCTTTTGCTCTGGTTCCAATGGATAGCTGTTCTTGGTAATGAGCAGAACCCTGCTTCAGGAAAGCCCTCTCTGCCGGGGATGCTCTTGAGCATATGCATAATTTTCGGCGTGCACAGAATCCCCGCCGCAGCCGAGTGCATGCTTACGGCTGAGGATGTGCTGAAGAGCCTCCCTAAATGAGGGCCTTGATATACAATTTAGAGGGTAGAATATATGCTGCTCAGTAGTCAAAGCGATCCAATTTACATAAATATTTATTTGTTTTCCATTATATATCATTTTTATGCAGGTGCTTGTGGGATGGATAGACGTCAGAACACATACATAATGGAAAAAAGCTTCAAAGGTATGGTATCCAGTGCCCGCAGTCACCCTGGCAAAGAGTTTGAGGAGGGTGGCATAGAAGAGGTGAGATAGGAGACCTGAGCACTCGGGCGAGTGGCCGTGCAAGGACAGAAAGGGACAGAGCAACTACCTCCCAAATATGCCTGCGTGGCTCAGCTGGCAGCACTCCTGACTCTGAGCCAGATGTCTGGGACCCATGAATTATGGATGCAAGTCTTTAGGAGGCCGGAGGCTCCTGCCTCAGTGAAGCAGCATAAGACAAAAAGGGAGGGCTCTGCTGCAGGAACAGGAGGTGTAGGTGGAGCTGGCTGGCCAGGGGAAGCTCTTTTAGGACCTATTAGCCATCCTACAAGGGCTTTCTGGTGACAGTGACTGATAGACTGGTGCATTTGCCTGCAAAGTTGCGGCTCCGTAAGGCTCTTGGCCATCCTGAGCTTAAACAAAGCCACTAGAAAACAAGCTGACCCTGCTCTCTGGCCTTTGCTGAAGGAGATTTATGGCAGAGCTTGGGAAAAGACCTCACTCAGTACATTAACCAGTCACGCCGGCACGAAGCAATTAATGGGCAGTGACTCCAGGGCAGTTCTGAAAAAGGGACAGCTGAAGAGTCATGAGCAAAAGGCCCAGTGATTTTAGATTTCAGTTGTCCTCCAGGTTTACATTCAAAATAGCCCAGTTGCGTATGGACTACAAGGCCACTTGGCAGAGGGGTCCCCACGAGCTCTTGAGCGACTGGGCTGGGGCTTTGCACACCGAGCCTGGCTTCCAGGAGACAGAGCAAGGAGTCTGTCTCGTTTGGAACAGGCAGGCTGCGGGCTGAGGTGCTTGGTCTGAATTCAGGGCACACACAGGCTGGGGATGTCCCTCCATCAGCTGAGGAGGTAAACACTGCACAGCCTCTTCCCGTTGTGTCCTTCAGCTGGTGTCAGCTGAGTGATGGGGAAAATGGGACCTTCACACAGAGCTGGTTTCAAGGCACCCACTGCTTTGCTGCGGCCGAGGTGTTACAGAGCAAGGCCTTTATCTGAACTAACAAGGAATATTGAAAGATAGACCACATAAAAAGCAAGGACCAGCTTATAGCCAGGCCTAGAGAGCACTAATCACTGCTTAGCTGCTGTGCACAAAACAAAGGGATAGGATATTTGCTCAAAAATGACCTTACCCCACAGAGTCACCAACAGAAACCAATAATCCATGACCAAGCCTTTCTCAGTAAAGC
>WUAM01000287.1:72125927-72148963 GCA_024336885.1 Actenoides hombroni
GCTGTGGAGTCTCCTTGTCTGGAGAGATTCCCACCCCGGCTGGACACTGCGCTGCTGGGCCCCCTGCTCTGGGTGACTCTGGGATGGAGCAGGGGGGTGCCACCAGATGAGCTCCAGAGGTCCCCTTTCAGGACCTACCTGCCCTCGGTTCTGCTTGTTTTTCTTCTCCCTGCACTGCCCCATGTGCTGCCAGGAAAGCTGCCAGGGGAAGAGATGGCTTGGGAAGCTGATGTTCTGTGCTCATGACAAAACAAATGAGTAACTAGTTTTGGAAGCACTGCTAGTTACCATAACTGGGTTTTCCTTTCTGCCCCAGAGCCCACAGTCAGCGTGGTCCAAGACGCCCGCGGTCGGAGTGCCAGTTACCTCCAAAATCCATACGACTTGCCTAGGAACAGTCACATTCCTAGTCACTACGACCTCCTCCCTGTAAGGCACAGCCCGACGCACGGGCCATCTTGGGACAAGCAGTCTTAAAAGGATGAACTTCACTGGTGCACTGTGCTGCAAACACAAACTGTGAGGAGGCAAAAGAGAAGACAATCCTTTTCTGTGCTGCAGGATGCTGATGGGACTTCAGACTCTTCTTACGCAGGGACCTAAAACATAACACGACATCAGCTTGGGCCAACTGCTGCTGCATGATGTTATTTATAAAGACATTTTTATATGGGTAACAAGAACTAACGAGAACCTCCTCCACATGTGACTGGAGTATGTCACCCCAGGAAGGTGTCTACATGCTCCAGGCACAAACTCTCCATGGCGTGCATTCTAACCCTGGCTTTGCTGTAAAATAAAACACAAACCCACACTGAGTAGAAGGACCTATGGATGTACATCTCTACCAGCTGCATTGAGAAACCTTTTGCTGTTAGGAACGAGGTGACTAGAAATACGCTGGATTTGACGTCTTTGTCATGGAAATGGACGTTTTTCTGAATGAAAGCAGGGAAACTTGTCATTTCACTGTCTGGAAACCTCATTTACTGCCATCACCATGTGCAATCTGTGCAGATCATGCTTGGTAATTTGCCCTGAGATGTTCATCTTTATACCCGGTACCAAGGTATTTGAGGAATATTAACGCTGACACACGTACCATCTTGGCAAACATCCACTGATCTTTGCCAGTGACTTGAGTTTCAACGAGTCTGACATCCAGCTTCCCGCACTTTTGACGAGCGATGAAATACTTTGATTGGCACAGACAGGCTTTAACTTTCCTTAGACAGCTTCTATTTTATTAGATAAATCCAGATTTGTCAGGCAGTGTAAACTGATTCGCCTTCATCCGCTTCCCTGGGGTGCTGCAGGTTTGCACAGACGAACCCTGGTTCGGTTTCCTTCCCCAGACACGTCGGCTTCTCCCCCCCCACCTTTCCCAACCACCTCGTCGCCATCCGCTTCACCGCATGCCACCCTTTACGTTGATGTGCATTACCATGTAGTGCAACTTTATCCGTTGATGATTCTACCTGAAATGTCATTAAATTGAGCTGAAACTGGGTTTTCTTTTCCAGCAGCTGTTTGTGAACTATCAAGGGGGTTGGCCCACGGCGTGCTTTTGGACTAAGCCACCACTATTTTATTTTATTTTTTAATCTTTATTGACCTAGAAAGTAGAATACTTGCCGTTAAGCAGTTCCTTGTAGATTTTGAGCATGAAATAGTATTGATTCTAAGTATGTAATTTTATTAGGCAAACGTGGAAGTAGCAAGTTGATTGCCTCTTAAATATATCTAAAAAAAAAAAAAGAAGTCCTGTTGCACATTCGCCGGTCTGATGGAGGTTGAAGAGAGCGAAACCAGCACCTATCAGTTGCTCAAAGCACGATCACTTGCATAACCTGCTGGTCTAGGGGACTGGCAAGAGGAGCCTTCGGGCTCGGAGTCAGACCAGGCCTCGGCTCACTTGGATCACCCTGGTGAGGCCCAGCCCCTGTCCCTGCAGCCAGGCTCAGCCTTCGCCTCGGCGACCTGGCCCAGCAGTCCCTGGGCTCGCTGCTGCACCACGCTCACCTCAGGGCACGGGGAGCTCCAGCGAGGTGCCGTTGGTGGAGCTGGGACCCTGTCAGGTGATCAGGTTGGCTCTGAACCCTCCCTGCAAACCAAGAGTTCAGCAGCAAGACCTTCAAGCTAAGCCCAGAGGTGCCCCAGGCTTCCAGAGCAGGAGATCTTCATGTTGCAGGATAATGCATAGTTACATGAATGCTGCATGTGTGCATGGGGGCAAAGACTCAGCAGCAATAGAAACTTTATTTTCCAGGAAAGCCTTATTTGAGATATACATAGACTATTATTTTGTAGGGCCAGTAGGAATATATTTTATGTACACGAAGAGAAAGACTTACCTCAAAAATATCACGAGAAAGGCAGTTGGATAAGGAACACTCTTGTTAGAGACCCACCTTGACACCCAGCACAAGCAGCCTCGTCTGCCAGCCTGACCAGTGTTTGTCTGTGTGTTGCTGTGAAGTTTGTGATGAGACCCCAAAGAGCAGAGGCGTGCTCAGTCTTCTTGGTTTTCTTTTCAAAAAGCTGGATTTTGAAACCAAACGCAATGAGGGCACAGAGCTTAACAGGAAAAAACAAACAAACAAACAAAAAGAACCCAACAAAAAAAAAGTACCTTCTTGTATGTGAGCATTAGCTTAGGAAATAGGCACCCAAATGGCAATACTTTTATAAGGCAAGACAGATTTGTAATATATTTGTTCACTGTGCAAAGGTATTCCACCTTGTACAAAATAAATGGAATTTCTCTCAACGCCTATTTCTCAAACGTACTCATTTGCAGACTGGAACTTGCAGCCCGTGTTCAGGTCCAAGCTCTCCAGGCAGTGGGGCTGGTCACAAAGGGGCTGTCCCCCTCAACGCAAAAAAAAAACCCCACCAGCATCAGGTTTAGAAGCCACAAGTTGCAGGATTTCTCAGAAAACACAACGCTGTAACTCAGACTGTAATTTGGAGTCAGGCCCAGCTTTAAAACAAAACAGAACTGGCTCTGTACTTGTTTTTCTCCCAGTTCCTCAGCAGTTTAAGCTCAGCGGGTCCAAGCGAGAGCCGCCAGCGATGCAGAAGCTCCCAGGCACCTACCCAGAGCGAGCTGGGCGAGCACCAGCACCAGATCTCTCTCTGATTTTCACACAGAGTGTTTTGGCACGTGTCGGGACAGGCTGTGGCACTAGCAGGTGATTGTGGCTTCAGATGGGAGGCAACAGGCTGGCAGCTCCCTCCTGCACCCAGCAGCCACCTGAGCAGGTCCGACAGTGCTCCCCGGGAGCCTCATCGATAACTCTCGCGCGTGCCGATCTGCAGCAGAAACACCTTCAGAATTAATGGCTCCCAGGCAAGGCAGAGGACTGCTACATGGTGAAGCTTTTTCAGTATTTGTGCTTCATATTTCCAAATATCTTGTTAACTAAAGCCGAGCATGTAATCTTCTTACTTGACAAGCCACACTCAATAAGCTGGTTAAGGCTGGAAATTCATCAGGTTTGAACTGATAGTGTAATTCTAGCTTAATAAAAATGCCTTTCGATCAGAACAATTCCACGTCCTTCCTGCTTAAGAGTCAGAACCTCGACTCCCATCAAGCACAGGAACCACACCGATGAGCTTCCTCACTGGCTGGGACTTTCAAATATGGAAATGCTTTCGGCAAGCAAAGCCAGTTTTGCAGCGTTATACAGTGCTCCCAGAAACTCAGAGAGCTCATTGCAGGGCACAAAGCAGTAGCTGTCATAATCTGTCTCCTACAGCAGAGCAGAAACACCCGAGTGCAGAAGTAATAACCAGTTAAGGAAAAGAACAATTAAAAAACCTAAATCGCTGTGCGAGGCAGTAGTTTGCTGTCCCACAGGATTTTCTTGCTGGTGGCAACATGGAAAAAAAAAACCCAAACAACAGAACCAAACAAGTTTGTAAAAGCTATTCAGAGGTTTGACCAGAGTGAACCCACAGACTCCTCAGAGCATAAAAGCTGCCAAACTGTCACAGCTACGAACTGTGGCAGCCCCAAAAAGCTGCAAGCCTGGTCTGAGTCAAGGCAGCAGCTGTGTCACAGGACTCTTTCAGTTCCTTTTCCTGGGGGTATTCCCACTTCAGCCCCTTCTCAGAGCCTGTTCCAAGAACCTTACCAGCTTCCAGCCCGTAAAAACCTTCAGGTCAAATCCCAGTTCTCCCAAAAAGTGCAGCCAACACTGTACTGAGTCGTCCCCTGTAATTCTTTATTAGAATCATGGATGAATATATTTTAAATCAATCTAAAAAAATAATGAATCAAGGTACAGTACATGCATAAAATACAAAGTAATTTACAAACAGATCAAAATAGCATCTTCAGAACTAATACTAGGAGGAGAAATGGAGTTAAAAAAAAAACACCAAAACAAACCAAACAAAACCAAGCAACCAAACAAAAAGCCCCCAAGTGACCGAGTACAGCAATGCCTTCCGTGTGCCTTACACATCATGAGCACCGCGAGACAGAAAGGTTGGGTACGGAACGCAGCGCCTACCTAGAGTTGGATGTTCCAAGTGGGTCATATCAGAGTTTGAGAAACATCCCCTACAATCAACTGCTCCCCTGTAAGTGTATAAATAACTGCAGGCATTTATCCAACTTGAGGGGGTCTTTTAAATACTGTAGCAATTCAGTGCCTGGAGCCCCCAGGGCACAGCGGGGTGGGTGGGAATAGCACGTACAGAGCGGTACGCAGCGCGTGCGGTGACAGAAGGCACAGTCGATGGATCCCTGAAGGAGCTCATCGAGCAGGTGACGTGCACGGAGCGACAGGCCACAGAGGAATGCACCCGGTAAGAAAGCTACCCCAGATGTTCTTGGTAAACCAAACTGCCGTAATAATTTAAAACTCCCGGATGATGAAACAAAAACTGAAAAGCTAAGACTAGATTGTGGGAGTTGATTCATCAACTCAGGCGTTTAAATAGATTAATATACGTGGCGTGTGTTAATAAACGTGACAGGTAACACGCGACGACACCCTTCAGGTGTGTGTGCCAGGGAAGTGGGAAAACTACAGAAAAAAAAAAGCAGCCTCAAATCCTGATACCACCAACACTGTGGAGGCCAAGTCTCAGCAGCACACAACCATGCCACAGGTTCAGTGTTAGCGACCCTTCATCAGTTACACAGCTCGTGCTTTTGCCTTCTTCACGAGAGGCACCTCGAGCGGAGTCCCAGCAGCTCTGCCTCCTCACACCCTCCTCTGCAGCAGGTGCCAAACCACAACGGCTCATTCGCAGGTAGCAAGAACCCTGCTGCTTGTTAGCAAGAAATTCTCTTTTCTCCCCCCATGATATTCTATTAAAAAAAAAAAAAAAAAATCCTTAAATGACAATCTGAAGCTGTGGCCAAAAAAACCCCTCAGAATATTTAACTTACATTAAAATTGCACTTCAGAGCGACGGGCGTTTCGTCAGGCTTTAGATGCTGTATAAACACCTTCAGACATGGAAAGATCACCCTGCCCAGAGATATTTTCCTCCTTAAACTGACAGTAAGTGTTTTGCGAGGAGCAGAATGACATCTTCAGGTGCTCACTGAAGGTGTCTGTGCTCTGACTAGCGGGCATCACGTTGGAAAGAGATCCCATCAGTTCCAAACAATGTACTGAACTGGAAAATACTGCAGCCACGCAGAAGCAGTAGGTTTATAAACACTGAAATCAAAAGTGTTTTAAGACATGGAGAAATTCAGGAGTAAGCAGTAACTAAACACAAAGAAGTAACCACGAGAATTACAAATATATTTAAATCTTGGACCTGGGGAATATACACAGCCTCTTAGGAAAGAAGGAACAATTCTATATATTCTGACAGCACTGCATCTTTGGTTTGTTTTCAGTGGTTGGGGGGACGTGAATGGGAACCACGTTGTTGCTTGGAGACATATCGTTTTCGCGTCTGTCCGACATTTGCTTCTGGGAAACAATGCGATAGATCTCTGGAAGATGAGAGAGAGCTCGTCATTACGTGTGCACCAGCAAAGCAGCTTCAGAAAGTTAAACGTGGGGGAAAAACAGGTGTAAAATACTGAAAGGTTTCCCGTGGTTTTGGCACTCTGTGGGTTACACGCAGAGGCTTTCTCAAGCAGTTCAATTGCGATGCTTTCTACACTCACAATATAAAATCTATTTTTTTGCAAAAGAAATGAGGTTTTTTTAAATAACTGTTTCACTTCCCTTGAGATAAAGAGTTACTAAGTGGACAGAATTCACAGCTTTTTCCTAGGAGTCAGAAACCACGTGCCCCATCAATGCCTTCTGGTGGTTATAACAGCTGAGGACAGCACTTGCGTGTCTGCCGATGTATCCACAGACAACAGCAGGAATAAAAAGAACCACTCCAAGTGTCTCTCTCTACCAGGACTTGCAAGGGCAGTTTCCTCTCTCTCAGCATGCCTATCACGTACGAAACCTCGCCTATGGTCCAAGTGGTTTTAAATCTTCAGAAAAGGTTGACTGGGGCCCAAAACGGGAGACTCAGTCCCTTCAGCAGCACCCAAACCCTTTAGAAAATTCACTAGGTTCAGGAAGCTAAACTTCAAAACTATGGAGAAGAAATATGGACTCCAGAGAAGAAATATGGACTCCAGAGAAGAAATTCCAGCACATATCAGGGAACAAACTCCTGTGCCTTCCCCAGCACATTGCACAGAAATCCTTGCCCCATTTCCTGGGATTTGTCCGTGGCTGATGGCACATGCTGCACATAAACTCAGAGCAGCTACAACAGCACTTACTTCAGCTGTGCAGAAGAACGACTACGGCGTGTGTAGCACTTCACCCCCAGAAAGGAAATTAAGGACAGCAAAAATAGAACATGGGGAACTCACTTGTGAATTTGAGGTTAAAAAAAAAAAAACAAACAACCAAAAAACAAATTCAAAGCACTTGCTAAAGGTCAGTTTAACAAAAAAAAAAAATCATAAGTCTTTTAGATTCAGCAAAAAGCTGACCCTGAAATGACATCACCTCTTCTACTTTGCACAGCAGAGAAAAGGCCACAAATCCAGCAGCGCTGCCAAGCCCCTGAGAGAGAAGGGAGCTGAGACCCAAGCTGCGTGCTCCAGCTCACAGTGCTCCAGCTCGCTGCCCTGCTGCGGGGTTTCAAGATCAGCTTCCTCTGCTTCGCTCTGCAGGGAGGAGCGCAGCCCCCAAACAAAGCAAAGGTCCAAATTCCTGTGGAGGGCTGAAGTCTCGTATCAGCTGGCTCATGACTGTCCAAGCACACACCTCGCCTGACCCCAAACCAAGACATGTCTTTTCCACCAGAAATTTGTCAGTAGCGAGCAGCGTTTTAATGAGCTGCTGCCCAGTGCACATCCTAACATCATTTCAGCACTGGAAACGGGAGCAGCCTTGTGCAGAGAGGTCCCCTGTGCTGCCAAGGGCTGGTCACACAGCTCAGCCCCTGCTTTTACAACAGCAGGAAGAGATGGGATTGAGGGGCTAAAAAGGCTCCCTGATAAGGCTTGAAACCTTGCTGTTGATGCAACAAGCCTGCAGTGATTTAAGCTGCTAACACAGGGGCCAAGTGCTCCCCAGGAGGAGCAGGGCTGCATGCACCCCTGGGGCTGCTGGCATAATAAAATCTCTCACGTAGACAGCGAGTGGCATCTCTGGGCTGTACAAGTCACATTAACCTTTGCAAGCGGTGCTTTGAAAGGATCTGCCTGGTGGGCCTCCAAACTGACAGCTCTGACTCAGATAAGGATAAACTGCTCAGAAAAAATGGATTTTATATACGCTTCAGTTACAGATGAAGTCACTGAGGCAACCAAACGAGCTGCACACCCAAAAGGATTTTCCGATTTCACTCTCTGTCGAGTTCACTCTTCATTCCAACAGTCTTACACAACTGCACAGGTTCAGTGAACTCATGAAACAAGATCTTGAAAGCCACCTGCAAGTCCATGTGGGAATCTGCAGATAAAGATCACTTTGCCCTGTGGCTGGCCACTCCAAGCAGAGTGCCTGTGTGCAGAGGTGGGAGGAGCGCAGCTCAGGAGACCTGCTCTGCATTCCTCAGGACAAGTTTTCTGCTCCACTACCCTGCCCCAGCTCAGGGTAGACAGCCAGTTTGCCTCCAAGGACAGAAGGCTTCCTGTTCCTATTGAACAGGAGAGGGTACTTGCCACTGCCATTACTGGAAACTCCTCAGTAGCATATTCAGCTGTAGCAGTGCTCAGTTTTCCAGAGAACCTTGTGAACAAGTTCTTACTAGTCCCTCACACAAGCTGCCACACACTTCCTGCAAGGACTGCGTGTAAGCGAGGACTCCCAACAGGGTGCCCGCTGTCTGACACCCTCATCTTACTGCAAAGATCCTCTGTGAACAGCCCTAAAGCCTTAAAAACAATCTTAACAGCATCATTTTTGCTGCTGATAAATGGCTCAGTCCCTTCTGACTGAGAACATATGTCCACGCTCCCCAGCGGTCCTACAAGGACATTTAGCAGCTGTGCTGCTCGAATCAAGATGCAGCAGCCCCAGGTTTGTTGCTCGCTGCCGCTTCTCCCTCCTCCACAGCGCACACCTACGCGCAGCCACAGCCTGCTGCCTGAGATGAAAGCTGCAGCGGCTAAAACCCACCTTTCCCTGGATCAGCTGCAGACTTTCACCACACACAGGTGTGCCCGTGTGAAAGGGGAGGTGGGAACGGCTTCAACCTGCAAAGCCTACGCTGAAAGTGGTCTGCATGGAGGAACGCCAGGCTAATGAAGACACGTGCTTTTTAATGAAGACACCGCGCTTTCCGCGTCGCTCGGTAACTGAATGAGACCTTATTAAGAGCACATTCAGCAGAAGGCATCACTGCATAATTGGTAACTGTGTGAGACAGGCCTCGCTCTGTAAGAGCTGGGAAAAAGCGACACCGCTGCCAAGGAGGAGCTTGTTCTGTCCTTGTCTGCTCAGCCCGCACTGGCATTTCATTCATTTTCAGGTGTACAGAGCTAACAAAAGAGGAAATCCCAAGATTTTTTTTGACGTTAATGCTCTACGATGTTGTTGCCTTGGAGATGGGATTCCGTAGAGATGGAACCAGAGCAGAAGGCAGCACGGGAACTGAGACAGCACAGAGGCAGGCAGGGAGCAGAAGCAGACTCCAGTTTACTTTAAGGATGCTTTATCCTGCTGTGAATGCTCAGAGTGGCCAGGATTATAATACCAGTCTCTCCTATTTGCCAGATGATACAAAGCAGCTTTGTGTGCGCCACAATCAGCCCTTGAAGTCTAGACAGCTTGCAACAGAAGAATTTGGATAGGGACCATTACTCAAAGCCAGAGAAGGAAAAGATCCCCCAAACCTCATCTGGAATCCACAGCAGGACAGGAAGCCCACGAGATGTAGGATATACCCCCCTCTAAAAGTCATCTCTAATACAGGGAGACGAAAGAAAAGCTTTCTCCCCCTTCCTCCACCTGTAACAGCAGCAGATCACATACTCAGGCTGTACTAACTGTAATGGATTCTTATTCCTTATGCCCGAAGTGGCTTCATCTGAGAATCTGTCTGTGGATAAACCTAACACAGACCCTGCTACACCTCTCCAAGGAAAGTGCTCATACAAGTTTCCATCGCTCTCCCAGCCAGAGCAGCTTCAGAAGAGCTGGAGAAGAAAGGAGTTCGCTACAGCCCTTAGTCAGGACACCCTGCTGGGGGGAGGTGTAAGCAGTGGTGTGACAGGCACGGGGAGCAGCCTGGGCTGTCTCTGCTGTGCAGTTCCCAGCACTGCAAATACCAGCAGAGCTGGTGTGGCAGCATACCCTGCCCTGTCTGCCAGCCACCTTCGCTCGCAGCCCGGGGCAAAGCCTGGTGGCTTTACCCACTTCTGTCTTCAAAGGACAGCGAGCATTCCGCCCACACGCACTCTGCTCAGAGGTGGCCTTGCCCAACACAGGCCATCCAAGATTCTGCAGGGTCACTCAGAAAACCACATTCCTCAGATGACTGCTCCCCTCTTTCCTTCAAAGCAAATCATTAACAGAAAAAAAAGCCAGCAGTGAAGTGTTATCGAGAAGTGTACTGGCAGAACACTCGTCCTTAGCATGCCAGTCACAGCCGAGATGGAGCCAACCTGCTGCTAATGCATTATTTACTTCATCTTTATCTCTCTGAAACAGGAGCTCCTGTCTGGAGCGAGCCACATGCCCACTAATCAGCAGAAGTGTTTCTTCCAGCACAGTTGAACCAACCCCTCCGGAACTCGCATCCTGTCTGCATGCCCAAGAGCTCCTTACCCAAAACACTGCCACGGCAACACTCGGGGAGCATTGACATTTGTGGGAAAGCAGCGGCCTCAACGAGCTGTCAAAGTCCACCGAGGGCACGTTTTAAGCACTTATTGTCCTGTTACAGATTGCTCTCCCTTACAGAAAAATTAAACCAGGAAAAAAAAAAAAAGAAAATTAAAAAGCACCTCCACAAATTAGAACCCAAAATAACTTCTGGAATAAAAGGTACTGTTGGAAGCATGCAAGGAGAGATAAAGGAACGGCCCAGCCCGTGCCCAAGAGGTGAACTGCTTCCCCATGGCAACGGCAGCGTATCGTCTGAGCGTCACACAGCTCTGGGGAAGGAAGGCAGCAGCCCAGGGCACGCAGGAAACTTTCCACCTCTTCAGCTGTCACTGTTAGAGAACAGAATGGTCCAACAGGAGACAGGGGCAATGAGGTGACGAGTTTCTTTTGGCTGTGACTGCCCCGATAGGAGGAGATAAACAGTGTCTGATATGTTTCTAGTTCTGTTTTACTAGTGCTGGTGGTGAACAAGTAGAAACATTAACTAACCCTCACCCAGGATCTCTGATCCCCTCTGAAAACTGGAAGAGCGAGCAGGAAGGCTGTTTGGTCTACACTACACACAACACATTTGACCTCAAAGCTCAGTCTAGGTGCTTCTGAGAGAAGAGCTACCAAGGACACATGCATAAAAGGAAGAAGTTTCAGGTTTTAGCCATTACAAGTAAGCAATAACACTGTCCTCCTCCTGAAAAATCCATGCCCAAATTCATTTTTGACAGGACTGCCTTTAAATGGGGGAAGAAAACAGGAAATCCAGCAGGCATTCCAGATACCATCTCCTTCAGCCACTCCTAGGCCATCCACCCTCTGATAGCATCAGTAGTTAGTCATGGAGGGTGTAAATGTACTAAATAACTTCTCTCTTTTTTTCTTTTAAATTTTGTGCAATGCTGAATTTCAACTGAAGTGAAAAGGGAACCACATTGTATGGCTAAGAGGAAACAAGCTCAAGCTGTAGTCCCAGCACTGCATGAAGAAGCAGGATGACAAACATCCCTGGGCACTGTTTATTCATCTAACACAGACAGGCTTTTTCTCTAGTACGTGGAAAGGAACAATACTGCTTAGGAACTCACTGTAAAAAAACCAACCACAGTAGAACCAGAACCTGTCAGAGGCCTCTTACAACTAAGGATAAGACAAGAAACAGATGGACACAGAGAGAAAAATGCTCCAGCAGCCTAATAACTTCCTCCACCACTAGGGTGTTCATAAAGCATTTCAAACAACTCCTGAAATACCACAGAATTTTTACTTTGATTACATAACAACTCAAAACTACCCAGGTGCCAACGTCCCAGCAGTGAGATCAGATTAACGGCGACACGTAGTTCAGAAGCAGGGCTGCTGCTCATACCAAGCACATTGCGTAGCCTGGCACGTGCTACGCTGGGAAGGAAGGACTTGAAATTTGCAACTGGGAAACACAGAGATGCTCCGAAACAGAGGAGTCTCTCAGATGTTTTGAGGACCCAGACTGGAGATTTAGAGAGGCTTTTGCCAAAGCTGAGAACGACGACACACCGCTGTTTGTCCCACTATGCCCTGGCTACAGCCGACGGGATACGCAGCAATGCAAAGTCCCACGACAGCTGGTGATTTCCACACCAGTTTGTGAATTCCTACCCTTTATACGCCGTGGTTAAGTTGAGATCCCCCACGGAGCTGTAGTTGAATGTCTCAGAGTCTTAACAAGTTCTGCCTACCCAAAAAAAAGGTGTAAAGAAAAAGGAAGTACTTCGTCCAAAGAGCATAAAAAACCCCAGCACTCGCTGCCATCGCGTGTTACAGAGGCCAAAAGTCCAGGCAGGACTATTAAATGCAATGACAGTGACTGCCCTGCAGCTCAGGAGTCACTACATCTCAGACTACCAGTAGCAGTGTTGTTCAAAGGAAAGATCTCTACCCTTTCATCCCCTTTCCCTCAGCAACCACTATGGTCACCATTAAAGATGGAAACAAACTAGACTGACTTCTCCTGTGATAAAGAGTGGCTGTTTTCACTGGAGCCTTCTTGACACAAGTCCCACCCATGGACACTCCTTACACCATACACAAATGGGAAACTGAAACACAAACCAGGCTGAAGAGAAACCTGGGGCAGATCAAAGCAAACAAGGATTCATTCCTGAATTCAAGGCTGGCCTTTCAACTGTGACACTTTGAAACTGGACTCCAAATCTTGTGGCCGTGAAGAATAATTACATAGCAAAATTTTAAACACTTTGTTGGGGGAAAAAGAAAAAAAAAAAAAAGCCTATTTGCATCATATCTGAGCAGCTTTCTGCCCTTCCCCCTTGAAACACAAAGCACTAGATGACTCACCTGTCAGAATAGTCTGGAAAGCTGCTTCCACATTTGTAGAGTCTAAAGCAGACGTCTCGATAAATGACAAACCATTCTTCTCTGTGAGGACAGAAATACTATAATTAGAGGGGTACATCAGATATTTATTTTCCATCCGGAAGAACTTCTGTACCAAATTAGATTTGCAGAGTTCCTGATGAGAGACACGGGTATGGAGTATAAAAAGTCGCAGGTTTTTCCCCGCTGACGTGACCTGAAAGCAACACCACCCAACACCAGCATTAGAGTTTATCCTCATTCCCAAGCACAGGGGATCAGTCCCGTGCTGGGTCACTTTAAGGCACATCTTCCTGCAGCCCTGAAATTGAGAATTTGCCTCGCTTTCAAGAACTGTGTGAGGAAGCTTCCTGGACATCTTCAACCTCATCGAGTTTTCTTTAACCTCACCTGCCTCAGTGTAGGCAGATACCCAGTTAGCATCAGGAAATTATTCTGAGTTCACCAACCTGCAAAAGCTCTGGCCTCATCCGTAGGGACTGCTCTCAGGTGGCGCAAGTCACTCTTGTTTCCCACAAGCATGATGACAATGTTGCTGTCAGCATGGTCCCTCAGCTCTTTCAACCACCGCTCGACGTTCTCGTAAGTGAGGTGCTTGGCAATGTCATACACCAGCAACGCCCCCACGGCTCCACGATAGTACCTGGGGGTGAAATCACACGTTAAAAACCCAGCAAGAAACATCACGATTAAAGTGACAAGTTATTGTGCAGTACTGGGAAATTAGCTAAGGCAGCCATTTAGAAAATATCCAGAAGCAGGCTACGTGGGATTCAAAAGAGTGAAGTGGAGCATCTGGACTAAGGTTATGCCACAGGACCATCAGAGCAGCCAGGGAAGCTCAGAGTCCAGGGGGAAAGTCAAACTCCATGTTTGTGGGGAGAATGATGCATCTCAAAAAGCGAAGCTCTGGAGTCTACCGTCACCTTCAGCCTTTGATCCACCCATGTAAAGCCTCCCCCACCCATCCCTGTGGGTGCAGTATGGGCATGGCCCACAGTGATAGCCTTTAGAATGACTCACTGGATCACAAAAATGTCAACCTGATCTATTCCCTTTACAAAAGGCCACAAAAGGTCTCCTTTCAGACCAGAGAGAACCACAGTAACGCATTCAAAAAGAAGACAGGCGGTGTTCTCCCACTCCACAATTACCTCTACTTAAATCCAGCTTTTGCTGTGCTGTTTTCCCCACCCACACAATTAAATTAGCATGCAAAATGAGCAGTCTTTCCTTGCTGGGGGGTTTCTGGACTTAGATTACCACTGATAAAACCTCCAGGAACACTGATATTATTTTATCAATCGCAGCATTGAAATGAGTCTCTCAAAGCTCCTGCATCCCAGGCATTCCAGGTACGCAGCGTGAGAGCACCGAGAAGTAAATCAGTTGGTGCAGGGACAAACTATATCAGGTTTCTGAACTGAATAATATTTAAGCTTCCTTCCACCACAGGTTGTGAATATTTACAGGATAAAATATAAACATCCCCTGTTTGCAGTTTCCGAGGGATCGGAAGGGCCTGGAATTACCCTCCTCAGCAAAAGCTTCTCCTCAGGCACACAAGCTCTCTCACTTACGCTGAGGTTATAGCTCGGTACCGCTCCTGCCCTGCTGTGTCCCAGATCTGAGCCTTTATTGTCTTCCCATCCACTTGAATGCTTCTTGTTGCAAACTCTACTCCGATGGTGCTTTTGCTTTCCAAGTTAAACTCATTGCGAGTGAATCGAGACAGAAGGTTACTCTTGCCTACTCCAGAGTCTCCAATAAGCACAACTGTAAGACAAAAGTGACACGAGAGTCGGGTTCCAGATGCAGATAACACATTGACAATCGCCTGCAATAAACATTTCTTTTCCAGGATGAAGCATGAAGGTGTAGAACAGCAAAACCACCACCCCTGCCACGGGTCTGCTGTCCAAGTCTTGCTGTTTCCAGAAAACCAGAGCTGCCACATTCACCAGCATTTTCAACAGGTGACTTGACTTTTACTTGTTTTGACTTTTACTTGTTTTATTTCCACCTCCATTGCCCAACATGGAAGAACATTCCTCTTCCAGGAAGAATATACATGGGTGTCACTGCAAAAGCCTGGGACCATTTGGATGTCACCTCCTTTTAACAATGCTAGAACTAAAACCAAAAACCTCCCAGCACACAGCTGAAATCTGTTTTGCTGAAGAAGTCCAAAACACGAGACAAGCAGCAGACTCTGCCTTCATTTTACACTCTTCATACCTTTGCAGAGGAGAGGGGGCAGAAAAAAATTGTGAATTGACAAAAAGCAGTAAACCTCAAAACCCACAAATCCACTATCACCCAGATGGCCAGTTTAAGATCTTAACTGAGCCACAGCACTCTGCCCTTCCGCAGGCGTGGAAGGATTCAGCTGTGCTCGACAAGAGATTGAGAGAAGGTTTAAAGTCCAGTTCCTACAGGAAGAAAAGCATCACGAGGATTCACTGCGACATCCTGTAATGCTGAGTTGAAAGGTGCAAGTTAGAGCATAACTTAAAACTCACTACTGAGATGCAGGCCACTGGATGAAACACATTCACAGTCCTGAGTCACACCAACCAGAGCCTCTGGGGATGATTTTATGCCTTTAAAGATAAGGTAACGAACCGATAAAGATGGATCGGGAAGAAAAAGGACAAGCAAGATCCTTGAGAAGAAAGGGTGATAACTTTGAAGTTCAGTAGTGAATCAAGGCCACTCCAAGTAAAAGAGTGCAGGCTCACATGACAAAACCAAACAAAAGAATGCCCAAACCTTGTGGCTATGCTTGTTTTGAAAAAGAAACCAAAACACTTGCTCAGTAACACACACGATTAAACAGTTAAGATGCTGCAAGGCAGCGTTGGATTCTGTGTGGCACAAGGGAGGAATGAGCACACCAGACACGCTTCAATCACACCAGAAACCCCCCAGCCAGTTTTAGTCCAGCAGTGCAAGTACTCCCATCTGCCGCTGCGCCACGGAACACCATCTCCTCCAGAAAGAATGCAAAGCTATTCTGACAAATGGGGTTTTCTCTGACTGCAAGGGCAGAGCAGCACCTTTTAAACACCCTCCCTGACATGAAAATGCTAACTTCAAACCCGGCCTTGCGGGGGGAGAATACTTCATCAAAATGAAGATCTTTCCAGCTTCCTCTGCCAGCTGATTCAGCACGCAGCCGGCCAAGCTCCATAAAGCAGAGAGCGGCTCCGTTAACCGTTTCTGTTGAGGAAGATGACAAGGGCAGGAAGGTGGCAAGCACCTGAATGCAAAGAGGGTTCTGCTTTCCTACACGACAGGTCCGCGCCGTTCAGCGACAGCCGCCCCGACCCAGCTGCACAGCTTTGCTGCCACCAAAAACGCTGAACTAAGAAACTTGGTGCAGGGGATAGGGCACCTGATTGCATCACCGCTGCCTGGCAAACCACCAGAGCTCTCCTACCTCCTTCACAAGTTAAGTTCCTCAACGCTATCCTGGCAGGTTGAGGCCGCAGTTTCAGATGACATCACGTGTGCATTCCCCGGGCCGCGTTACAAACAAGTTCATAGCAGGCAGGAGTTGTCAGCTCCCTTCACACACCTTGGGCCTGCTGTCCCCCAGCATTAGCTCTGGAAGCAGCCAAAAACTTCTCTACACAAGAACAGGAATCTACATCATTTCCTTTTCCCAACAGGTATATATATAATCACATACCTGTTAAGTACTGCCCTCAAATGTATTTTTGTTGTTCAGTGCATATGTCAAAGCACAGCTTTAAGTCATTTAACAATAGATCATTTAAATTCCTCTGCCAGGTTTTTTTTTTCCTTACCTTGTCTGAATCTCACGCTGCTTCTGTTCTGAATGGTTTCCAGCACCAGATTAATACGTCCCAATTAAAAAGGGGAAATATTAGACATTCCTCCTTGAAGTCAGCTATTTCCTCTGCTTAATTGGGCCGCTGCAGCTCCTCTCGAACACGGACACAACAGCTTGAAATGTTGGCAAGACTCCTCACACATTCTGCATTTCTGCCAGTCTGAGCAACTCTCACTCTTTGAATACAACTATGCACTGAAACAGCTTTAACAGCCACTCAGATGGTATTATTAATTTTGCTTTCTTTATCAAACTACCTCATTTTGGTATTTTATACTACACAGTGTTCCCATGTATTATAGAAATACAGGAGGAATGATATTCCCATCCTAACTATCCCAGGCAAACAGCTTCTGTGAGGGAAATGACGTTACCTAGTTCCAGCTAATTTTTCCTGCACACACTTTGATTGGTCTTGTCTTCCAGAAACTCACTTCTAATAGTTAGAAATTGCCTTCTGATTTTCAGAAGATACTAGCAGTCAGCTGATGCTGGTGTTCATGTGCCGGCACTGTCCATTAGCTTATTGGTTTCTGCTCCCAGTGGTGTTTACTCTGGGGTGTTTACAGAAAGCAACAGCATCTTCTCTCAGCTCTGTTCTGATAGCTAAATAAGTCAACTTCTCAAAATGTTTCCTTGTAAACAGACTGTCCATTTCCCCAAATATCTTCCCTACAAGCTTTTCGACTTCTTTTCCACACAGAAGAACTGCACACATCATTCTAAAGTAAGATCTCCCTGTGGAGTACACAGGGATTTTAATATTTCCATCTCTACCAGGCATACCTGGAGCTGGAATTACCCTTTCCTGACCCTATCAACTCGATGGCTTAGTCAGCCTGTGATCAGACTGAATTGTTCTAGCTTTAAGTTGGCAAACTTTTACTTTACCAAACTCCTGGGAGTCTCCAGGCATAAAATCTTACATGCTGAACCCCAGGTCTGTGCTCCAACTTTCTCCTGTACCACTCAACTTGCAGCAGCACCAAATTCCTTTACTTCATCAGCACTGGAAGAAGGAAGGCCTAGAGGAAAGATATAAGCAAGTTCATGCACAAGACCTAGTCTTGAAAATCTCCATCAATAACCTTTTTTCGGACCAGCAGTTTCCTTACAGGTGCAGCACCTTAGGAAGCTTTGCAATCAAAGGAGATTTTTATTGGCACATCCTGACAGTCCCAACAGTGATTGCCCTGCCCCAAGTGACTACTTACTAGCAGGCAGGTCATTCTTACTGGTTCAGTGATGTACCAGTTCAATACTTGCAACCATGTCCTTTAAATCAATACATTTGACTATCTACAGCATTTACCACCCCAAAAGTTTAAGACAAACATTTGGTGGGCAGAATTAAAAAAAAATAAAATATCAGGTCCACACTACTGTATAAATTTCATTCTGTAATTCTAATTTTATTTCTGTAGAAGATCAGATATAAGAATTCAGTTTCCTAAGTTGCATGAAAAGCAACGTAGAGAACTACATCAAGAAAGAACTATTAATTTTTCACCCAGAGGTGAACAGGAAGGCAAAGGACTCGCTGCCACTGTAAAAGCCAACAGATGTCACGCAACCACATTTCCCTACAAATTCTCTGAACAAAACAGGCAAGAAGAAAAATGGGTTTTCTAAAACCCAAACCAACAGCTTCAGAGCATTTCCTCAGTATCAAAGGGAACATTCAGTTATGAACCTGATGCAAAGCAGGAAGCAGACAGCTGAAACTGGAGTTTTTCCCAATGATAAGCTGAATGGCACCTTATTTCTGAATGAGGACCTGACTTGCAAAATCTGACCCCAAATCCAGAGTACCAGATGGTCAAGGTGCAGACATAATCCTCTCGAGCTCTGTCCACACAAAACATCTTCTGCAAGAGAGGGTTATTTTGATAACCACTCTTCTACTGTAAGTACATTACTTTTTACTCTTTTTAATTAAAAAAAAAAAGATTACCTTTAGCGTACGCTGAAGCGCCACAGCCGAGTCAGGAGAGGGGTATTTTGTAACAGGTACCATGATTTTATTGTACAGCAGCAGAGGTGGGCTCAGCTTACACTCAGCAGCAGAGTCAGCTGGATTGTGACATACAGCTGCTGTCAGTGGCTGACGGGACAAAACCGGAGGTCTCACATAAACAAGACATGTGGAAGTTTAACTCCAGAGTAGTAAAGGACAGCAAGGCTAGAAAATATCACCCAATTATCTTCAACCAAGTCGAACTCTGAACTCGGTCCCTCCAGCCGACCACATCCCTTCAAGTTCATAAACCCAGAAGTGTCCTACTGGATTAAGTGTCCTTACAGGCCAACAGCCAGTCTGGCTGTCAGAAACCCATGTCTAAGAAACATTACCTGTACCTGAACAAACAGGCTAATCATCTTAGCAAGCTCTTGCATCTCCAAACAAACAATATCCTCAGACTTGCCATAGTAACCATCACACTGAGACACACAAACAGACGTGGGGTTTTTTTTTCCTCTATAGATCCGCGCAGCCTTTCAAACCCATTTACAGCGTTTATGGCAACGCACCCCTCCAGAATTTGCATATACGTCCGTGGGACTTTGTGTCCTTTTGTTTTCACCTGCTGCTCGACGAAACGAGCATTACGGATATCCACAGAACTTAAACAGCAGAGACTTTCCCTTTTTTGCCCTTACCACTCGCTGGTTTTGTTCAGAAGTCGTACATCGCTTCAGTATAAGGGATATGAATCCAGTAAGTCTCTCTCTTGTGGTTATTTTGATGCTCTCCATCTTTTTAATTCTACAATATCCCTTTCAAAATGGGTGTGCCCATGCTGCCTACAGTCCCCCGCAGTCCCTAAGAAGGTCATGCCTCAGATACAAACATCAGTTTAATGTTCCCCCTGAGTTCTCATTTCCTTTTCCTTTTTCCAGAGTTTTTACCCTTTTTGACCAGTACCTGGTAACGAGACATTCATTTCAAAAACCTGCCTGCCATAATTTCAAGATCGTTCCAGAGTGATGACAGCTTGTTTAGAACCACAGTCACCCCTGGGAAGTTACAAAAGTTTCCACAATTTGTCTTACTCTGCATTTGTTATGTTATTTCAGCTGCCACATTAATCCCAGTTACGTGACACTGCATCAGCTTCCTGCAGTCTACTTCAGCTTTGCAAAGCCTGAATCCCTCATCTTCAAAACACCACTTTCACACAAGTCTAATGAGAAAAAGCTTTTGGAGAGGCAGCTAAATTAGCTTTGAACTTTTCTGTATAACTGGATCCAAACTTTATTTCCCAATTATATAAGGAAGCAGGTCTAATAAAAGATAGGAACTCTCCCAACAAACATTAATTTTAAGCAGACTGGCAGAAGTATACGAACAAGTAGAAGTACAGCAATAGTTTTGATAACCTGTGTACATAAGCATCTACAATAAGATTGTTTCCATGAAACTCGTGGTCAGCAAGGCCCGTGCCAATGCTGCAAGCAGAGAAGAGAGGCCCCTCTTTGTACTTCCCGATTTGACTTCGACAGCAGTACAGATGACTGAATTAGAGTTAGCAGTAATGCCACTTTCCACATGGCAAGTGGATAAAAGAGGCAACAAGATTAATTCCTCAAAGTTATTATAGGAGCTTAAGAGTACAGAAAAAAAACCCCAAAACACTGATGTTTTCCTTCACCTGAGTTTCACGATGACAAGCACCGAGTCTCTCGCCATTACAATGTAAGAGGCAACACTCTAAATCCTAAATGCAAATTTACAATACCATATGACAATAAACAACCACTTTTTACGACACTTTGCTTGCTTTTGCAGTAGGATTGGATAGTCAACCTCAAAACATCGGCACTTCCATACGTGTTTCACAGCTTTATGAACCTGGGGAGTGAAAACTGAGTACTGAGCTATAACTTGCAAGATTTTAAAGCCAGCTTGATGCTGTACAGCAAACTGATCAGTCCTGGGAAACAAGGTAATCCTGCCCTGCCTGGTGCTGCATGAGGTGCCAGGATAGGACACGAGATCACGGGGTGTTAAACATCCCGTTCACCCCTTGCAAACAGTTCAGAGTACAGCAAATGATACTACTTTATTAAATTAGCTGCAACACCTACCAATGCTGAGCATGTAACTCATTCGCTTTACAGTCCTATTCAATAGCTGAAAAAGGAAACGGTCCTTATCACCCGTGGGCATCCTCACTAATGATCTCTGCCTGCCATCCCAGCAGCCTGGCCGTCACCTCAGCCCGTTCACCGAGCGAACGCCCCGGACCAGACGCAGACACGTCAGGTCAGCCTACGAAAAACAGCCGAAACGTGACATTTTCGGAGCGAGGGCGTGACCAGCGCCCGCAGCGCTCCGGGACAGGCAGCGGCACCCAGCACACCCTCAGCGATCGAGCTCCACAAACACCCGAGCAGAACTTGGCCGTACCCGCAGAACCGCAGCCCCCGCCCCGCACCGGGGGTTGGCCGGGCTCCTCCGCGGGCGGATCTCCCGGGCGGCCCCAGGGCCCGGTCTGTAGGGCCGGGCCCCTTCCGCGGGGCTGCGAGCGAAGGAGCGGCGGAGGCAGCGAGGAGCGGGACCCCCCTCTCCCCGGGGATCGCGCCCTGAGGAGGCCGCTCCCCGCGCCCCGCCGAGAGCGGGATCCCCTCCGGAAGGTGACCCCAGCGGCTGCGACAGGGGTGAGGCGGCGCGGCCTTTACCTTTGAAGAGATAATCGTACTCGTCATCGCGGGTGCCCATGGTGGGGTGCGCCAGAGGCGCGGCGGAGGCCAAGGACTGGGAGCGGGAACCGGAGCCGGACCCCTCCCTGCAGCCGCCGCAGCGCTTCCGCCCTCCGCGCTCTGCCCGCCCACACACAGGTGCTTCCGGGGCGGCGCGGCGGCCGCGCACAACTGTTTCCGGGGGTAGGGCCGCCGCCCTGCCCAGCCCGGACTGAAAAGGTCGCGATGAGGCCGCGCTTGGCTCTGCTCCCAGGGGTCGCACGGCTACCGTGTGTCACGCACGCCACGGTCGCGGTCACAGCGGTGGGGGTGAGCTGCGGGGAGGCGGAGAGAAGGAACTACTAGGAGCGGGCGGGAGCTGTCGCCAGCGCGGTTCCATGGTGTAATGGTTAGCACTCTGGACTCTGAATCCAGCGATCCGAGTTCAAATCTCGGTGGAACCTGATGTTTTTTCCCCTCTTTTTGTTATTTTTTTTTACTTTCTATTTTTAGCGCTCAAATTGTTGCCAGACACGTTCCGTGGCTCCCCAGGCTCCTTCACACCCACAGATGTAACAGCCACACCTCACTCTCTCGGCTGGAGCCTACCAGAGTCCAGTCCCTAGCCATGGTGTGGGTGCCCTTCTCTTGCCTGCATGATGGTGGCTTCCCGCCCAGAGCTGTCTGGGGCAGGTTGGGGGCAAGCTCCCTGTGCTTCACAGAGCCATCAAGAGAGACAAGCAACTGGAGCAAGGACAGCAGGAGCTGTGAAGATGCTGAGGGGGCTGAGAGCCCTGGGGCTGTTCAGCTGGAGAAGAGCAGCCTGAGAGGGGAGCTGAGCAATGCTGAGCAAGAGCTAAAGGGCCCTGGGGGGCAAGAGGCTGAGGCCAGACTCTGCTCAGTAGTGCCCAGTGACAGGACAGGGGGCAACAGGCACCAATTGGAACCCAGGACGTTCCATCTGATCAGGAGAAGAAACTTTGCTGTGAAGGTACCAGAGCCCTGACCCATGCTGCCCAGAGAGGCTGTGGAGCCTCCTGGTCTGGGGAGTTTCCCCCCCCGGCTGGACACTGCGCTGCTGGGCCCCCTGCTCTGGGGGACCCTGCTGGGGCAGGGGGGTGGCACCAGCTGACCCCCAGGGGTCCCTTCCCACCCCACCACACTGGGACTCTGGGGTTCTCATCCTGAATTTAAATCTCTATTTCAGGGTCTCTCCCTATGGGGTGAGCTCTTCTCATACCCCTGGTCCTGGCACGTTGTTCTCTTGCCTGTTGTCCTGGGGTCTGTGTGCTGGCAGCTCTGGTATTTGCCTGTCTGGTAACTGGAGTTTCAAGTTGTGCTCTTCCTCGAAGGCGAGGTTGTTGTGTTCTGAGTGGCTGCTTCGTGCTCAGACATTCGAGTAATGCCCTGGTCTGGTCAGTGTTGGACAGAGGAGGAGAAACCTGTTCTTCTGTGCTGCCCTGGGCGTCCTCCTTTAACTCCGCATGTTACTGGGAGGGGGCACAAAACCAGCTGTGGTCTGGCTCCCTGATGCCCTTGAACTATAAATCATCCCTCACCACAGCAGGATAAGAGACCTGTGTCTGTACCAGGACCACTGATGGAGCTTTAGAGGTCCCTCCCCACCCAAACCAGTCCACGATTCCATGATCATATGTAGCTGGTGAGAACCTGGCCCAGGTTGCCTGGGAAAGCTGTGGATGCTCCACCACTTGATCTGTTCAAGACCAGGTTGGATGGGGCTTTGGGCAACCTGCTCTAGTGGGGGGGGCTTTGGGCAACCTGCTCTAGTGGGG
>WUAM01000287.1:72149063-72184504 GCA_024336885.1 Actenoides hombroni
AGCTGTCAGAGCCAGAAGCTCTCCCCTCAGCCTCATTTGCTCCAGGCTGAACAAGCCCAGGTCCCTCAGCTGCTCCTCACCAGACTCCTGCTCCAGCCCCTTCCCCAGCTCTCTTGCCCTTCCCTGGCCAGGCTCCAGCCCCTCGGCACACACACACACACACACACACGCTGGTTTGCCACACACGCGCAAAGTGCCACGAGTGGTTTCCTCGTGCAGATAGATGAAGCCTTGCTGTGGACGGGAGGTGGTGTTTGCTAAGTTCACTGCAAGCTGAAAAAAAATGGTTGTTGTTTGGCACTTAAGAGTGGAATGAGGAAGGGTAATGAATGTCTGTCTGTACAAATGAAAGAGCCTCTCCTCGGAAATACCTGCGTTCAGCTTTAGGAGTTAAATTTATAAATGGCCTGAGTTAAAATTGCTGCATTAATGCTGTTTCCTGACAAGGAGGCTTCTCTCCTGAACTGATTCATTTTTCTGTTGAGGAAATACTGGACAGTATTAGAATGCACAGGGTGTGCTGGCCATTTCAGAACTCTTTTAAGATGCTCACTGAATTTAGAGCAGCAGTTCCAAGAGTGGATTGATAACAGCAGCAGGTCCTATATGTGACTCCTTGAACGTTTGTCTGAAATTCTCAAGTTGAATTTACAGCGAGCAAAACTTTTGCCAGATTTTGTTCTATCCCATCTGGACAAACATTTTTTTTCAAGTTCCTGAGATCAGTATTTCTTGCGGCTGTATTTCACTCAACAGTGGCCTTTTGAAACATACAAAATCAGGATCAAAGTGAGTAATAGCGACAATAATATTTTGTGATCAACCTTGGATGCTGAGGATGTTTAAAGTGAGTGGTTTCTAGGAGTTGTTAGTAATGTCTGAGTCTGCAGCAGCATCCTTCTCTGACTGTTGACAGACGCTGCACTTTAAGCTTCAGTATGTTGGCTATTCCCAGTTCTTCTACAGTCCACACAGTAGCTACAAAGTCATTTAAAAAAAAAAATCCTTAAATTATTGTAAATCTACAGATGGAAAGTAGGTGCTGCCTTCTTACCGTAGGGATTTTCTGTTTCTACGCAGTCAATATTTTTCTTGAAATACAAAGACATGATACAGACATTGATTTAAATTATTTTTTTTTTCCTTATCCATTCATGGAAATGTGAAGTTCTGTCCCTTTCACCTTCTTAATCTTAAGTTGTCAGTAGAAGGTAACATTCAAAGAAGCAAACTTCATGCCAGGCACTAGATGTAAGAGATGGGTGCAGAGCAAGGGACCAGGGGCACACTTTTTTTTTCTTTTGACAGCTGCCATCTTTTAGTTTTTATTATACTCTCCACTTTACACAATTTATTCTTTTTTAATTATTTTGTGTTGCAAGTCCCTTAGATTTTTAGCTTAAAATCTAAATGTATTTTAATGTATTTATTGCTTTAGGAAAAATTCTGTCTTCTTGTGAATATTCTGCAAGGTCCCCTGTTCTGTTAAAAGCAGGAAAAAAAAATTTCATTCCTTTTCTACTTTGCACGAGTCATATTCCTTACAGCCTGTGCTGTCAGCAGAACCTTGCAGGGAAGCTGCACATCTTCTCTGGCAGGGTAGTGTGATGGCAGCTGCAGGAGCTGCTGAAACGTTGCATTGTCATACAGTCAGCTGTTACACACAGGCAGACTGGTCGGACTGAGGATGAAGTCGACTGTGTAAGTTAGTTTTCTGTAAACTAGCTGAGGGCTGAAGCCCTGGCCTTGGATAGCTGTGCTTCTGCAGTGCTGCTCTGGGAATTTGCCAGCCCGGGGCGGTGATAGATGGAGGATCTCTGCAGGATCTCTGCAGAAAGGTCAGATCTCTGACCTGTCCGAGTTGTTTTGCGTTGTTCTGGGTTATTTTTCATGACGTTTAATGAAGCAGTTTTGCTTTACCTCGCTCATCCCATGCTATCTGGATACTTCAGTGTGGACTGTACGTGCCAGTAAACAATATAACACAAGATCACCAGGTTGTCATGAGGAAGGTCGGAAACTTCATAGAAATCTGCACCTACATTTATTCCCAAGGTGTATCTTTTTATTTCTTCCTGGCTTTGCCAACAGGCAAAGCAATGACGGATATTATTTGGGGATATTAATGTTTATGAATTATCTAAAGGCAAGTGTCAAGAGGACGGAGCCAGAAACTTTTCAGTGGTGCCCGGCAAGGGGGACAAACCCAGGAGGTTCCATCTGAACAGGAGGAGAAAGTTGTTTGGTGTGAGGGTGTGGGAGCCTGTGCCAGGCTGCCCAGAGAGGCTGTGGAGTCTCCTTGTCTGGGGAGATTCCCACCCCGGCTGGACACTGCGCTGCTGGGCCCCCTGCTCTGGGTGACCCTGCTGGATAGAGCAGGGGGTGCCACCAGATCATCTCCAGAGGGCTCTTCCAATCACTATCGTGCTGGGATTCTGTGATCTTGTGAACTGGGCTGAGAGGGGTGTGAAGCTGGTGGAGCTCCTGGTTGAAGTGTCAGTGATGCCACCAATCTTTTTCAGCTTGTGGGGCACGAAGAGTCTGCAAGAGCTTTCCCTACTGCCATGCCACTGCCCACCCCTTTTCTCCTTTCCCTGAGGGTGGTCCCCCTGATCTGCCCCTGTGTTATGGGAGACCCCAGCTTTGTCATCGGCTTCCCCTGCCTCAGGCTAGAGACCTAAATAGACAAGGATAAAAAGAGCACTTGTGTCCAGATGATTAAACCAGAGCCCTTAAAGCTGCTTTTTTTTCCACCAGCTTGCCGTTAGCAGCAGCAGTAGGTTCACCATCTCTGCAATCAGTGGCTGTGTTATCGTCGTTCCTGTGCACGGACAGTAACCCCCGGGCACTGGCAGCAGCGCTGTGCATCGGCTGCTGTCTGCTGGAATGATAGTGAATGATAATGTCATCCTCTGCATTTAAAAATAAATAGTTCATGCTGCCCTCAGAGCTTCTGAGCAGGGAAAACAGAGCACTAATAATGAAGACAAGCGACGTGTGACCATGATGTGCCACGGTGCTGCTGTCAGAGGCTCTCCAGGAGCACACAGGTAAGGTCAGAGCTTTGGGGGCTGAGTTCACCCCGTGTCCTGCTGCCAGCCTCTGGCATGCCCTGGCAGATAATTGCACCTCCAGTTTCTTGCAGGTGCACAAGACCCACTGAGCATTCAGGGCTTCACATTCCCAAGACCCTGTTCCATAGGTCCTGTGGGAATAATTGCCTGTGCCAGTTCCATAAGAGCATTACAAGGCCAGGCCTCGCAGGAGCAGAAGGCACTCAGGTAGTGTAGCAGCAAGGTCTGTAGAGTCTGTGTTGTCTTTGGATTCATCCTTTTTTATCTACAGATGAACCCAGAACACCCAAAATCTTGAGCCTGCTCCTCCCACCCCCTCAATCCTATGGCACTCAGTAGTGCATTAAAATCGATAATGCCTGTGGTATATTTATAACTCAGTAGTTAAGATTCCCACCTTGCATCCTATTTGCAGGTGTCCATTGAACGGTGTCGTTAAACAGCTATTCATTTTGACTTGTTTCTCAGGCCTGGTTGCATCCTTCAGAATTGCTATTAGTTCTAAAAAAAACCAAAAACCCAAAACCCCCAAAATAACACAGATGAAGTAGTCGTAGTTATCTTCCTGTAAGATCTGTTCTCCTTTTTGTGTTTTGGATTTTGTTTTGTGAGCCTGGAAACACCCTTTATTTACATTTTTCATATGCGTAAGCGTTACTTCCTCTCACGCCAAGTTGCAGCTGTTCCTCATCTGGAACTGGCTTGCCCTACGCAAGACTTCAGGGCACAAAGTGAGGGTGATGTCTTTTCTGGCTGAGCTGAAATCACAGTTCCTACGTTGCTGTAGCGCTGTCCCTTGTTGAACTTGAGACAGCAGAGGCATTTTTACCAATCCTGTGTTTGAAGCTGAAAATTTCCGCCGATTGCCATGTATATGAGCAGCAGCAGGGGTTATTTCTAGCTAAGCCTGTTTAAATGCATTTGATCATTTATAATTAGGTTCTTCATGGTGAGAACTGAAACAGCAGAAAGAACTTTGCATCTAAACAAGAATCAACAGATGGCAGGGCATGAGGATAGGGTTGGACCAGCAGGGAGCTGCAGGAATTAAAGCTTTATATTCTATTCAATCCCGAGGTAATTTTTTTTTTCCTGCCCCAAATGAGAATATACAAACCCTCAGGAAATGTCTCTGTCAGCACAGACTGGTTTTGGCTGCTCTGCTCTTTCTTTGTGTCCCCTCCCGGAGCGTGCTGCTGTAGTTACGGGATGGCCTGGGACACCTCCTGTGCCTATGAAACGTGGCCAAAAAGCAGAGGTTAGGCCTGAAATAACAGAGGACTGCGTGCTTGTCAGCTGACAGCTTTTAATGTGAGAACAGTCACTCAGCGCTGGTGTTCCTGCTGCATTAATTGCCATTAGTGTCATCCTTGCGGGAGTATTAAATTCACTGCAAACCTTGAATTAGCACGCTCTCCTAGTTCTGCGGGTTGTACCGAGCCACGACCATTTGCAGAGGCAGCACGTCCCAAGCCACTGGTGCAGAGACAAGGCATGATGCTCATCTGGCCCTTGGATGTTCAATTTAGCAAAGAAAAGGAGCAGAGGTCGCACTCATAACCGCGTGTTTATGGTTCTGTTCTGGAAATTCATAGAATGGCTGCCAAAAAGGGCCCAGCTTTTGCCTCGGCGGCACCATTAACGTGCAGATGTGGGTCAGGGCTGTCAGCTCGGGGCTGTTCAGCCCCAGGCCCTGTGCATCAGGCTCTCCCCGCGCCTGGTTCTCACTTCATTCTCCCGCTTCCCTCCTGAGACCCCTCCTAAGAAATCTTGGCCTAATAAAGGGGAAAATTTGCCACCGTCTTTGGTGGTTGTAGCCTCCCCACAACAAGGTCGACGTATCTTTGTAGAACACCTCAGTGATGTTCAAGAGAGAAAGAGAAGAATGCGAAACAGGCGTGGACAGTATTTGCTGCTGGTCCCAGCTGTTCTGGCTCTGAAATACCTGTTCACACTTTGGGAAGCGCAGGGAAAGGTTTGAAATGGGAAATTGCAGTAATTCAAAATTGTCCTTGAATGGCTGTTGACCCAAATTCCCGTTTCCCAGATGAAAGGAGCCACTGGCTTCCCCAGGGCGGAAAGTAGGAAGGACAATAGCGAGGCCCCAGAACCTACTCTGTCCTAAGGGGGAAATCCAATCAATACTTTGCAATTTTCTAACAATCCATGAATCATTGCAATTATGCAGAGATAATTCAAGCTTTCCAATCCAGCTGCTAAATTAGAGAAAAGCATACTCTCAGCACTCACCACCCCCAGTTTGACATGTCAGTCAGGAAAAAAAACAACCCTTCAAGTATAAAATCCATCCACTGAAATAATAAAAATTAAACCCTCTCTTTTTAAAGCCCTGGACCAAATTAAACAGCCTCTGATGTACAAGGAGTTCTATTTTTCAGGTAATTCCAAGTAATGAAAGCCCATGGAGTCAGTTGGAATTGTTCTGTTGATAAATCTCTTGAATTCCAGCATCCTCTATGTTCTTTTTCTAGTTCTACAGCTCTAAGAAGAAAAGAATATGTAAGAAGAAATGGACCAAATCAAAATTATTTTCTCTATCAGCCTTTTCTTTCCTAACCCTGGAATTGCAGTAAAAAAGGCCTGGGATCTGAATGGGGACCTATCCAAAATGAAACCTCACCCTGATTTTGCTGTTCTCTGGGTGTCTCTGCAGCACTGAAGAAAAAGTGGGAAAGGAGCAGCTCTAGAAAAAGTAACCGTCTTCTGGAGATATTTTTCAGCTAGAGCAATGTTATGGTAAGCAGAAGAGAAGGAAAGTTGTCAGTATGCTTTGGGAACAGGAATCAAATGCAACAGACGGGTGACTTGGTATTTCTTGTGATGACTGTGAAAATGAAGTCATCAGTTTCCTGCATCCATTTTGGACTCAAGACACATCTCCTTGTCTGTGTCTGCTGCCTCCAGAGACAAATTAGCAAGATAATACTGGCAGCTCCAGGATAATAGCTGGCCAAGATAGAATTTCTGAGATATGGCTCAAAATCATCTTCCTCTTACTGCAACCTGCCAGAGGGTTTTATTTCTTATGTAGGGTCAAAATCTGCTTGATGCTGGTGTCACTACCAGACAAATACAATGTCAGTGACAGCAGTACAAGCATTATCACATGTCCCATCATCTTCTCATTTGGATTCCAAAGATCAGCCCTGGGGAACGAAGAAGGAGATTTGATTTCTGTGGCCAATTCATTCACTGCTGAAACAACCAACGGAGCTGGCTGGCTGTGCTCGGCATGGCGAGGCTTGTTGTGAGGCTGTACAATTATCCACGGAGCCAGGCTGAGACTATGAAACTTTGCTCATTAAGATCATTAGAGAGCTGTCAGATGGAACAACTGGGATGGCTTTGATCTGGCAGAATACCCTTCCTCCTGTTCCCAGACCTTGGGAACCATCCAGTTCCCCATAACTTATTTTCTTTTTCAAGTCATTCAAAAGAATATTCATTGTTTTGTTTGTTGTTTGGTTTTTTTTTTTAATAGGATGCAACTTCTTCAGGCAAATGGGAGGCTGTAACAACTGTAACAAGATTAATTTATTAAATATAAACCCTGATATTTCAATGATTCCTCTATAAATATGTTGATAGTTGGTTCTGCCAAGAAAATGACAAAATGTTGCTCATAATCCTGAAGATATTCCCTGTAAATCCACTAGGTGTCCTACTGTTTTCAAGCAATTGGGCTCCAGGTTCGTTGGGGGTTTTTTCCCTAGTTTTGCCCACCAGGCGTTAGAGTCTTTAGTCGAATGAGGTCTGGGTTTGCAGGTTGAAGCAACAGGTCCGTATGGTTTGTGTGACACAGCCGGACATCCGGCTCTCAGCGCTGGCTCTCTCGGCAAATGCCGCTAATGTTTCCCACAGAGACCAACTCAAGGTTAGAGCTGGAAGGGGGGAAAAAAAAAAGGAAAAAAAAGGGAAAAGAATCTGCGTTCCTCTCTTGGGAATGCTAAACAAGATCCATCAGAGCCAAACCCTCTTCTCGGTCAATCTTGGGCATCTATTTATAGGGCCGCTAAAGTGAGCCCGATGCTGACCTCAAAGGTGGTGGCAACACGTGTTAACCTTCACCGGAGCTGCTCTGCACAGGCTGCAGCTTTGACATTCCTGGTCCCTGTTCCAGTCCCTGGCGGGTGTCCTGCTGCTTGCCAGCACTCGTGCCTGTCTGCAAAAGCCAGCACGGCACCAGGTCGTGAGGTGTCCTGTCACTCCGAGCACAGAGGGCACGTCAAATACATACTAAGAAAAGCAGGTTGAAAAATAGCCAAAGGATAGTTTTCTCATCCCAGAAAATGCTGGGTGTGGAATGTGGCCATCGGAAAGCCATCAGCTGCTTGGCTGCTCCTTCATTGCACAACTTGGGGTGCACACACTGTACCAAGTGGTGCTATTTGGAACAGCTCTCAACTGCCTTGGAATCTCTTCCTTAACACTTAGTCCCAGCATGGCAGCCTAAGATTCTCTGAAACAGTGATCTCCTAGGCATCTAAAAAGCATCTGTCATTATTCCAGTGTTTCAGTACCCAGAAGAGGGTATTTGCAGCATATCAGCAAGGGACAGCTACAGAGTAATTTTTTTATGGTCTTGTCACTGAAGGATAAATCCCATTCAGTGTACACCCTATAGCCTTACCCTCCATTGAGCTGTGGTCATTGCATTTGCAAAGATCCCTCCCATTCCTTCTAGTTTCACAGGGCTGCCACATCTTGAACTTCCCCCCAGATCTATGTGAGGCAAATTAAAAGAAAATCAGGTTTGTTTTCTCTTTCAAAAGTGCCAGAGGCAAAGATGCTCTCAAACAATGAGGGTATCTCCTTTTTCAGTAGGTGCTTCATGGCCAGAAGTCCTGCCCACAGCTATTGGCTGTGCAAATAGGCACTGGGCAGGGTGTCAGGACCAGTTTAATCACAAGCTGCAAGGGGAAATTAGGCAGGGAACAAGAGCCTCCTGTCCTTGGCCCACCAGGATTCCTTGCCATCAGGCATTGCGCATCCTGGGAAGCGCCTAGCATCTGTCCTGCACCATGTGTTACCATGCTGCCTCTGTTTCTTGCTATTTGTGTTGAAGGTATGGCAGTTATTTTCCTGACAACCTGCAAGAAGAAAAGATACTCCAGTCTTCCAACTGTATGTATATATAGATACCTGCTGTAGTACCATCCATATGCAGCGTGCACCATATGCTGCCTGCAAGAGAGTTTAACCTGGCCCAGCGCATGTGGTTGCTGTTATACATAACAAATACCTCCAGCCTTGCCATGATTCGGTGCATTATGCATGGGGAGCCATCTGGTCCCGTAGCTTAAGAAGCAAACTGAAAATCTGATAAAACCACAAACAGTCACAATGAGAGAGACTGCAAAGACGTGTTGATATTCCGAGCAGGAGTCTCCTTCCGCCGGGGACTAATCTCATCACCCCTTGCCTCTTGCCTGCTCCTTCCTCTGGAAAGCTGCTGGCAGACAGGCTGTGCTCTCAGCTCTGTGAGTACGCACACCTTTGGGATGCTCAAAAATGCATTTAGTGTGCTTGAGCAAACCTTCTGGGACAAGACTTTTGTCCATAGCCAGGTGTGTGGTGAGCAAGATGTACGAGAAGTTTCACGGAGCTTGGATTCATCAAGAATTGCATCTGGTTTAAAATGCACTCTTGATTATGATTAGTCATTAATAATGTCTCAGTACCATTCAGAATTGCAGCTTATGGCTTAGGCAGACTGGGGGGAAGTCCATCTCAGCTTGCCTAGATGTTCTCAGCCCTTGTGTGGAGATGTATTTTGCAGGGACTGGAGCACCAGGGGAGAAACAAGGAACTCAGTGCAGTAGACAGAGTAGAGTTTGGGACGACTTGGATTTGGCCAAGAGTTTATATAACTTGGCCAGGATACTGGGTTATTCAAACTGTCTTAATTAGATTTTGGAGCCAAACCAGGTTTCTCCCCATTCTGCCCCTGGTTTCTGATGTTTGGAGGACACAGGGAAGGAAGGCAGACAGAAGATGCCTATTTTAGGTCACCTCTGCAGGGAGCACACACGCTTCAGACAGGTGCGCATTTGTTTCCTCTGACACCAAATTAATGGGAATTGATGTATTGATTCTGCAACTCTCCTAAAGATTGCTTCAAATTTTGGGCTGTTTCCAAGCTGGTTAGATGCAATGTGCACACAGTTCAAGACAGATATTTAATTATTCTAGTGTGAATACAGTTAAAAAAATTCAGTTCACTGCGAAATCCAGAAGATAATAGCATTATGGTCATGCAAAAAATGCAGCACTCCTGCTTTATATAGCTTGTTCGCATGCCCAGCTACTTCTTTTGACTTAATACAACCAAGCCCCTCCAAAATGACAGAATTATTAAGATATTTGCCACTAGAGTAAATTCATTCAGTATTTTACATCTTGTTTTTTACTATCTGATTCAGAGTACAGTCTTCAGTTCAAATGCAATCTGATGTTCTGTGTTTCTGGAAAGTATTCAGGATTATGGTAGGACTCTACCAAAATGAATATGTTACTGCCATCACTTCTTATTATCATTATCATTCATTATCATTATCATCATTATATAACAATAACCCTATTATTATTATTAAATAATAATAACCCAAGTCAATCACTTGCCAGTCTCAAGGGTTAAAATCTCCTGTCTTTGTGGATAATCCCATATCTAACTAACTAAATCTGTCAAAGTATCCACCTCATATACTGTATTTGTAGACTATTGGAACATCTCTGTGTCAAATAAGCTCCTGGTCCTAGAAAGAGAAAGCATCTTGTGTTGGGGATGGAGTAGGAGTCTTGTATTTTCTTGCTTTGATCATTGTGTCTCTGCTTTTATGATCTCACTGGGAAAGTTATTTGATGTTTCTTTATTTTGAGTGTCAGGATCCTGCAAATGTTTGAAGTCATCTTTGTATTTCATTTATTTTCTGGCAAAACAGCATCCGTCTGCAGTTTAAGAATAGAACATATAAAAAAAAAAACGGAATATGACTCCAAAGCACAGAACATAGAATTTCTGGGCAAAATTCTCTTCTCAGTTACACTTACATAACTCTGGAGCAGTGTCTTCATCTTTCTTGTTGTTCCTCTGAAACCCCTTTTCATTTCATTGCGTCAGACCCAAAGGATCTACCGTATACGGCTAAATCCGATTTCATCACGACTTCTTGTGATTTCCTAAGCGAGCTCACAATCTCAGAGGAAGTACCTCAGGATGTGTTTTCGGTACACGGGCCTCCGTAAGAAATCTGCTGCTGTCAGGTGTTCTCTGTTAGCAGTTTTCCCTGCAAATAAAAACCCCACGTAGGTGGAGAACGGCCCCTGACTGGAGCGGCAGAGATTTCCTCCACGTACCCGAGCAGAGAATCTGCCCTGTGTAGCTGAGATCCTTTTTAAAACACCATGTTCAACAGCTCTTTCTTTAAACAAAGAAAGAGTTTGCTCTAAACAGTTTGGTATGTATTTTGTATAACTCTCTCCCCTGGCTGTCCGTGCTATAGAAATGCTGTTTTGCTCCAAGAAGACAGATTGCCTGGACTGGAAGCCTCAGCCCTGATTCAGGGAAGCACATGGTTTCCTTCTTATGATTATGATGATTATAATTACTATTCAGTGTAGGGTGCAATTGTTTTTGGTGTTTAAAACAGAACGGAACAAAACAAAACAAAGCAGTTTGGGAAAGGAAAACAGAACGTTAGGGAGAAAAAAAAATAATTGTAGCATAGGAAGTGGTTGACCTTCAGGAGGTCACTCCATCTGCAGTGTCTGCTATCCAGCGTTTCTAGTGATCAGAAAAATGGAAAGGAAAAAGTCCCATTAAATATCCCCATGTGCCTTTAGGAACTAATGCTCCTCCTTTTCTGTAGGTATAACATTTTACATCTCCTGTTCAACAGCTGCTCGTGTCAAAGGCCAGGCAAGCAGGACGTGGAATGCAGGCCCTGAAGTTTTTCAGCAGTCGCTGAAGGCAAAGCCATCTAAAGCTGTAGCAGATGTTCTCTTGCTTCCTGTCTGCTTATCAGCCCGGCAAAGACACTTTGGTTTTGTACTTGTTATGCCAAGTGTAACTGCGGAGATCTAATACGTGCTGCGCCAGAGCGATCTGGTGAAGAGCTCTTCACGTTTTTGGTTATGAGTGATCCCACAGCACATTATGGTTTCTAAGAACTCCCTCCAGTTTTCCAGTACGTGCATTAGCTGGTCCCCTCACACGACAAGCAAACGACAGCGTACAAAATAACTGAAGAAATTCGACATTATTGCAGCTCTGTAGAGATGAATTTAAATATCACTAACGGATTGTTGCTTGTTGGCCCTTCCACAGGCTGCTTTCCAGCTTGACCTGAGCTTTGGATTGGGACTGTTGTCAGAGAGGAGTCCATTCAAGGCATTTCTGTTACAGCAGCTGAACGACAGTTACCCGCGGTGCTTGATGTTAGCTGCAGGCTTTAGGCTAAAAAAAAAAAAAAAAAAAGTGAACTAGCATCTGATGGGTTCCATTCCTGTGCTGAAATTCTTCCCTGACTTCAGTTCACATCCCTCTGTATAATGGGAAAAATGAAGATGTTAGTTTGGCCTCAGTGTGTTTCACTTTTTCTCTGTTGTTTTACTCCACGGTGAAGTAAGGAGCGGAATATCCCAACCGTGTTCCTCCAAGGCCTTGAATATGTGACAGAAGAGAGTTCTTAACGGTCATTTTAAAAATCAGTTACACTCAACAGGGTCTTTTTTGTTGCACCTCAGCTGTTTTAATTCCTATTTCTATTAATTATGAGCTTCTGTAAATAATAACTTTAATATGAATGGCTATATGCAAGTGTTGAACCAGTATTCAATCTATTTTCAGGCTTTGGGCTAGTTTAATGAGACTGATTTTTACACTGCTGCATTTAAATTGATATGCATTTCCAGCAGAGGCAGGACCCAGGGCAATTAAGTTTATTGCTTCATGGACAGGAATTCTTTTTCCTTCATGAAACAGAAGAAATAAAGCTGAACACAGTACTCCAGCTGGAGTCTCACAAGAGCAGGGTAGAGGAGGAGAATCACCTTACTCTTACAAAACCAATATCTGTACACACGTGTATCTGCAAACCTAGCTATACAAACTATAATATTTCCCTCAAAGGAAAGGAAGCCCTTTGGGATGGTTGGTTCCAGGGGAAGTAGGTCGGGATAATCTTTTGAGAAAATGAGCTTCCATAGGAAAGCTGTAGACCTAAAATGCAGTCACTTTGCTTTCCCCAAAGGTGAGCAATGACAAGACAGTGCATGAAACAAGAAAAGCTGTTGAAAATGAAGATATAAGGGACTTTATGCAAAGGACAGATTTGCAGGCAAAGAATGGATCTGATGAATGCAGTGGTGGAAATCTCCTGAAGCGTCTTAAAAACACCGCAAGAAGTACAAAGCTGAAAGAGGAAAAGGGGAAAAAATGTGGACCCGGGGATTAAACTCACGTTGAGTTGGGAATGTGGAGGAGGTGAGTATGATTCTCTGGGTGAGTTCCTGGGAGGGATGCAGTAAATATATTAGAAAAGCGACGCATTGGTACTACAACTGGGTAAGGGTTTTTTCAGTTGAAATATTTGAAAATAGAGGTCAGTTTTTAGACTTGGACTGTAAGGCACAGCACAGTAGGAAGCAAGATGGATGAGATGGTTTAACAGGGCTTCATTGTAGCCAAATTAATTCAGTTTAACTAATTAATTCTCTTTTAAATTGACTCTACTCTGCACACTTGACATTTTGGAAAAGCTGCCATTGCCTGGCCTTCTGGTAAATGCTTTTGCATCTGTTTTCCATTGTTTCCTTCTTGAAAAAAAAAAAAATCCTTGTCACTAACAGGAACCATCAGCAGCATGGAACAAATTGACTTGCCAAGGACATTTCCTCCAATTTCATTATTTCTATTGGAAGTATTCTTTTGTGTATTAAGAGTCAGACTGTGATTTTAAAAAATGGCCATATATTTAGTTTTATACTGTCATTATGAGTCAAATTCAAACTTGGTTACATGAGTTACTTCCATTGCATTGACATTTGCTTGTACTTTTTTTTTCAAGGAGGTAATCAAGCAGTTTAATTAATCCACAGTTGTCTCTGCCTACCTCATTATACAGAGCTCCTCACAGTTGCAGGAGAGGGCCCTCTCAGGTATAAATCAGATCAGATCTGTCACTCTCCCTCTTCTGCCCTTAGCACGTTGATTTGGAGACTGAAGTGAATGAGATTGAGCAGATCCATAGTATTATTTGGGGCAGCGGGGGGTTAAACAAATTGGTTTTGTATTTTACTCTCAAGGTGCTGTGGTTTGTGTCGACTCTCACCTCCTCTGTCAGCTCCAGGTTGTGGACTAGTTGCTAAGAAAGCGTTCATCTCCTCTAAACTCTGATGTTGAAGTGGCAGCTATTGTGGTGATGGAATAGAGACCAAAGTTTTGAGCTCTGACTGCACGAGGGGCTCCTCCGGGTAAGCTGGGACAAATCCTCAGAGAGCTCAGCAAAGGGCAGAAGCTGGGTCTGACCTATATTGATGGTGACTCACCGGTGTGATTTAACGCCGTTAACTTTGTTATGCCGCCGTTCCTCAGCAGTTGCTCACGATTGAAACAAGCACACTCTTACCTAACTGGAAGGATAGATTAGCGTAATTAAGACCCCCATATAATAAGGTTGGTATTTTTAATAATGCAACATTCCAAAGCAGTTACAGAAGGAAAGCTTTTCAGATAATTAGGATAGGAGCTGGGCACTGATACAGATTTAAAAAGTACCCAAGATAAAATAACAGATACTAAAAATATCTTATACTGAGATGAGCTCAGTACTCGAGCCAACCTCCGTTCTCTAGGAATTAGAAAGTCATCTGAAGGGGGTAGATTGTGGTGTTTTGCCTTATTCTGTTTGGTTTGTGCTCACACTTCAATGACATATCTTATGCTGAACGATGATAAACACAGGTCTGACTTAACAGGGCAATTGTAATATTTTTTTTTAATACGTTCTGTAGCATATTAAAAATTAGTGTTAAAAATGTTAAAAAAAAAAAAAATCTAATAATGAGCTCTCTTCATCTCGAACACAAGAGCACTGACTGCAGGGCCTGAGATGCATTCTTATAGTCAACCAGGATATATTTTTTTAAATACTTGTGACTCCTTAGCTAATAGTTACGGAGTAAAGAATCCAGCTTGCAAATAGAAACAGAGAAGTGCCATTTTTTTCTTCTTTTTCTTTTCTGCATAATGCACTTTCTGACTAGATGCAACATTTTTGAAGTACCCTAAGTATCAAAAGTATTTTGAAAAAATACTTTGACATGCCATAGAGTTTCAGTAAGGCAGAAAATCCATGTTAAGAGAACATCAGCTATAATCTGGGTCAGATTTTCAGTGCAGATGTGTCAGATGCATTTTCCTGGAAACCCTCCAGGAGAAGAGTGACCCAATGTTTTCTCACTGTACAAAATAACTGTTCTGTTTGGTGATGTCATGTGGATGAAGCACTGCTGCTTTTTCCGAAGCAATGTCCTGTTTAAGCTTGCTTGGGAGCAGAAATTTCTCCTCTCGGAACAGTTTCGAACAGGGAGGCTAGGAAATCTCCTTGGTACATCTTCACTGATCTCAATCTGTCTTGTCAGCGTTCTGAATTTTAATGATCTGGGTTTATTTCCAGATAATGACTATTTATGTAAATGAGATGCCTTATAAATAAATATGGAAATTATTCCATAATATTAATTACAGGCTTTATGGTTCAGATACTTAATATATTAAAGGCATATAGTGAAGTGGATTGTCTTTGAGTTTATTAATTTAGCTATCTCAGTTGTTTGTTTTACTTTCACATGTCTTACATAATTCAGTGTTTCCTGAACTAAGGCAAGCTGTGTTATGATATTTCAAAGGGTAGTGCAGGACAAGAAAATTCAAAGCGTATCATACAGCACTAGTAGCAAATGGAAACTCAGATTTCAGAACGACTTTATCTAAGAACCTAAGAAATTAGTTTTACTTGGAGCATCTCATCTTAAGTGTTGTTAACCATTTACTCAAAAACGAGGTAGTTTTAAATTAATTATCACCCTTTGCACTTCTATAGCTGCTTCTCTCAAGACTCTCCATAGTGTTCTACAAACATTAATTAAACCTAATAGCACTCCTGAGAAGTGGTTAACTGATAGATGTACTTCACTTAACCCATCACGACATAAGCGACCTCCAGAACAAAACACAAAACCTTCAAACAGCAGGACTACAGGAGAGTCTAGAGCCTGGCATAAGTATCTTAGCCAGACAAAACTGCGGGGAACCTTTAGATAACGTGGAATGCAATTACTTGGCCTAGGCATGATTCAAAGTTAAACAGAAGTGCAAATAATGAGGAACTGAGATCGCAAGTGAGGGAAAGTGTTTTATATCTGACGTGAGAGAAGATGTCCACAGCAGCGCAGCATCACGTGGTGTGACTCTGGATGATGAATCAGACTGATTCGGAGAAAAGACTGCTGCTGTTTGAAGAAATCACCTCCAGATGGACCAAAGAGCATGAGTCCAAATCGAACCTTTAAGGCTGAAGCATGAACAGCAGCAACAGTAGTTAAGTCCTTACCCTCACCCCTGAGGGTACAGGGGCTGCTGAAAATAGCAGCAAAACAGCAGCATCATTTACAGCCCAAGACTGTTATTTTTGCTGCTGAATCTGCATGCATAATTTCCTTCCTGATATTACTCCACAAAGAGAAGCTTCTGTTATCTCGCTTTCCTGACAAAAGCAATACTTAAAACAACTTAGTGCTGGAACAGACAACAAATTGGGTTTGGTACGTGCATCAGGACTTGGACCATCCTCCCTCAACCCTTCTGCTGTCCTGTTCTCAAGAAACCCGCTGCGAATATTTGTTTCAGAGCTTCTAGTGTCTACGAGAAGAGCTATTCCAGAAATATGCTCCAGCTGTACACACTTTTTTGCCTACTAACAACAGGACAAGAGGTATGGCATCACTTGCTCCGTACCCCTCCCCACAGCAACACAGCCAAGCACAGTGTTAACTGTTTTCTCACCAGTTAATACCAGTGACTGTCCAGTGGGTATCTTATCAGTTGAGAGCTGATAGCTGTTGCAATGACTTGGGAATAGTTTTAGTTGAGGGAGAACTTCATGATGCACAGTCTGAATTTGCAGATGCCCGCTCTGCAATCCTGAGGAAGCAAATCGGCACTGAAAAGTGAAATGATCATGACTTTGCATCAGATTTTCATCTCTAGAAATGACTTGGAAACATTTGGGTTTCCTCTTTGGTTGCATTTTCTTTCCTTTTTGTTTCCCAGCATTTCTCTGCTTTCTGGGACTACAAACTCTCACATAAATATTGGCATTAAATCCTTGTTGAGAGAGTCTACCTGCTGGAGCAAAATCTGCTCATCTCATCCCAGTGGAATGCCTAGACTCTGCAATTGGATGTTTATCCTTTCTGATATACAATAACGTTCTTGATTTTCATTTTGTGAATTGTAGTTCATCACACACATGACTCTGACACCTACTGAACACCCCTGCAGTGCTTCTGCTGAGTTCAGTGGCCTTTGGACCGGGCCCTGGGTTCACTTCATTTCCCAGTAGTTTGCTTTGGTAAGTTTTTTTTATCTAGAGAAAGGTCTGAAACCTCTTTCTTCCTCTTTTTTTTTTTTTCCCGTACATTCACAATATTCTCTTGCCTCTTTTATAATTTATAATCAGTAGTTTCTCTGGGGTGCAGAAAGCCTTTTCAGAAACACTATCCTTGGAGGATAACGGCACCGTTTTCCTGCTGCATCATAATATTTAAATACTTTATTATTTCATAATCTGCCCTAGAATTTAATCATTCCAAGCAGGGACGGCCTCTTGATGTCAAAAGGGATAAGTTCCAGATTTTCAAATATGCCTATGTAAAAAACCTCAAGAAGATTTTGCTTCACTTTCCGTGTGATTCCAGCTTGCCAGAGGCTCCATTTCATTGCATAACCCTCCGGATATAGATCCATTACGGCACCGTAAAGTGGGTTACTGGACAGGGTAAGGCAATTCATCCTCTGAAGTGCAGAGTGTTGTTTTGCCAGTTAGGTGGTTTATAATTATCCATTATCATTACCTTTACAGTTATTTTTACCGAGGTTTCAGATTTGTCATGTCTCCTTGAAAGATGTTCTGCTGGGTTCTTTTGGAGCCTCATTCTTTCGCCCCCCTCCCTGCTGTAGACACAAATGAGCAGCGTGCGTAGCACAGCCAAGAGAGTTCAAAAGGAATAAAACTGGTAAGAAAGTGAATAGATCAAGCCTCAAATTGTGTACTTAAGAAACTAAAATAGTGTTGCCTATGGAAGCCAGCCTCTGCCAGGAACCACTATGAATAGTAATAGCTGCTGTTGGTTTTTTGCTGGGTTTTTTTTTTTTTTTTCCTTTTTGAGCACTGCTGAAGCCTTATGAATTATAAGTAGTCAAATCTCACAATCCTGGGACAAAGTCTGTTAAAACCATGTCCTGGGACAGGGAAGTCCTCCATTCCATTCCTAGCTCTGTCACTGACCATCTGCCACTTGTCCTTTGCCTCGCTGGAGTTTACCCATGTGCAAAACCGTACTTTGAAAATCGCTTCAGTGCCACAAGCTAGAAATTGGGGGTTGCAACACGGAAAAAAAATGGTTCTGCGGTCGCCAGTCCATAGAAACCCTGCGTGTCTCCCTGGCTGCGCTCCTGGGGAGGCTAAATCTGGCTGCCCGTGCTCCACCCTGCACCCGAGAGGCAGCAGAATCCCACATTAAGCATGCTGGGTGCCTGCCCACCTGCGGTACACGCCGTTGTTCGCTTCTTTAATTAACTTACTGCGCACAACAAGAATCTGATCCAACACTAACTGGAATTAGGAGGGAGACTTCTGTTGACTTAATGATCTCAGGGTTGGTCTCCGTATGAAGGCAGAGAGCACTGCCTGGAGATCCCTGAAGTGCCCAAGAAGGGAAAGGCTTTGTTTGACTGACGCATAGACAGGGTTCTGTGCAACGAGCCTGCCAGGAGCTGGGCACACAGTAAATCTGTCTCTGCCTGTACAGTAACACTATTCACTGATGCTGCTCTTTATTCAGAAATACATACAGTGCCGTAGTCATTCTTTTTCATAGACCCTTTCTCACGTGGCTTTCGACAAGCATTAGTGTGGAAAATGGATGACGAGCTACCCAGGAAAGCTCCATGGCTGGCCGTAAGTTAGGAAAGGTGACTTGATAGAGGTGGTGACAAGCTAATAATGAAACGGAGCGTTGCAATTAAATGCGCTGGTGGGGAAGAAAGTGTGCCACGGCCAAGAGAGCGAGCGGGCAGCAGGTAGGTCACGGAGAGAAAGCAGAGGAGGCCTGATGGAACAGGGTGGGAAGGGGAGGGAGATGGAAGAACAAGAAGGACAGGACAGAGATAAGCACTGGCTTAGCTGTGATGGTAGGATCGGGCAGAAAGTATTTTGTTTGGTGTTCGTATCAGGCCTTGCAGGGTGAGATCCTCATCCCCAACCGCGACTTGTTGACGTTGACGCGATAGGTAATTAAAGGCAGGTAAGTCCTAGAAGGACAGAAACGGTGGAGGGAAACAAACAGGTCAGGCTGTAAATTAACAGCAAATCAAAGACGCCTACGCAAAGTTTTACCTATGGCACGGGCTGAAAAGTATGAAAACTGCCACAGAATGCTTAAGAATTACATTTCTGTATAAAATCAAAGTTTCCATTAGAAATAGTCAAAAATATTTTAATGGCTATGAACCTAAACTCTGCGAGGTGGACTATTCATACATCAGTGCAGTGATTTTGCCTCGCTATATGTGCAGCTGAAACAATACTCTCAGAAGTAGGAACAGACCCATTAATCTTGGATGTTAACACTGAAGCCTAAAAATTATGCCTACATGAAAAACGAGCAAGGGCAGAGAGCACAGAGTAGTTTGAATACCAAAATTATTACCACAAGCCAGAAGATGGAGTTCATTATTTTTATTTTTATTCAAATAAATAGCAATAAAATTCCAGGATTAAAATATAGCAGAAAGCATCAAAGGATTTGGAAAAAATTCTACCAGTGCACTAAATAATTTAAGGCCTTGCTACAGAGCACAGACTGCAAAAAATAATGAGGTTCTGGGTTTTTGATCCCTCACTGACCCCACTATATAATGTTGAGAGAGAAAACATCTTTATGGGTGTGGCTAGAAATGGATTCTACATAGAAATACAAGGAATGGGCAATGTTGTTCTTGCAGTCCCTGCCTGGGATAGGGGTTTGACAGGTTCCTTAAGTCAGTTTGCTCTCTGTTGAGGGGGGAAAAAAAAAAAAAAAGACAAGACTCAGCTCACAAATATCAAACCTGGCAGCACCAAGCTGTGTCTGCGTGTACAGGCTTGCACATGGGTGCTACTGCCCGGGTAGAGACTGGCTGGTGTCGGCTGCTCCGCTTCCTACGTGGAGGTAGGAGGAGCAGCATTCCTGCTATAAACAGTCATATTAATAAAAGCATGTGTGTGTGTGTGTGGGGGGGGAAAGAACTCATATTTTGTACTTTTCGCTTTTACATTCTCCTATTTGGTCAGATTTGTCAGAGGGATGAGGTAAGCCAATACAGTAGGTTTGAACATACGTCAGCATTTACAGTCTTCGGAACTTCCTATGGATTTTCTGTCTTTAGAACGAGCCACATCTAAACCCTCAAGCCAAACCTCCAGGACCCGAGGGCAGCTTGAATTCAAAGCCAAAATTGTACGGTTGGAGCCTATCCTTAAACATCACTTCAAAAATAGCACGTTGGGATCAAATTTTGAAAGCCAGGGTCTCAGCGCAAGGGGTGCCAGAAAAGCAGGATTTTCCGTGTGTCGGTCCGAGCCGCAGGATTCACTTTGTCGAGCTCAGCAACATCTTGAGACGCCGCACTAAGCCGCACGCTCTTAAAAGATTATTTTTGTCTCGGGTTCTTTTTCTAGTCTTTGATGCAACAACCTGGTGCGGGTTACATCAAGCCTGCAGAAAATCCCCCGTTCTCTCTTCCCTTGTTTTCCAGACAGCCGGCACCTCCTCCGGGTCCTGCCGACCGGCGCTGCAGGTGAGCGAAAAACGGGCGTATTTGGGCCGGAGATTAATTTCTGTTTCAATCAAAGGTGCTACCGGCTGAGGGAGAGGGCGGGGGGGGGGGGAAGAGTCGAGCGCATGGTCTGCGCCTTCGTCTTTTACTCTGCGCTGAGGGGATTTCACCCAGGGCTTCCCGCTCCCCCCCCCCTCACGGTTCAGAGCCACCGGCGCCTCTCCGCTCCCTGAGGGAGTCCTCAGGAGGCGAGCCGGGCGCCGGGGTTGTGGCAGCGCGTTGGCGGCGGATCCGCCTCAGCGGCGGCGGGGCAGCGGAACCCGGCGGGCGCCCTCCCCGCCGCGATCACGAGTCGGCGCCCGCCTCCCCTCCCCTCCCCTCCACCCGCCCCCCGTGACAGCCAAGATGGCGGCCCGAGGAGGCGGTGCGGAGGGGAGGGGGGATCCCGCCTGAGACGCCCACACGGCGGGGAGGCGGCGAAGGCGAGTCCGGACTCCGCTAGGATGAGATAAGGGCGCGGGGACCAAACGCGCTTCCCCCCCATCCCCTCCCCTACCCCCCCCTTCACCTTCCCGCTCCTCGGCGCCGGGGGCAGGAGGCGCCGGCGGCCGTTCCCCCTGCCCCGGGGAGCACGGCCCCCGCCTGAGGTGAGGGCTGCGGGGCGGTGAGATAGCCCGTGGGGCTGTCACGGCGGAGGGGGTCTCCAAGGAGATATCGCGGGGCGGGCGCTATCGCGAGTCTGGGCCGGCGGGGAAGGGGCGCCCGGCTGCCCGCGTCGCGCTGGGCTGTCAGCACCGGGCGGGAGGCCGGGCGGGGGGCTGAGGGGAACGCAGGGGCAGCGGGAACTTTCCGCTGGGCCGCGGCGGGAGGAGGGAGCGGGGGGAAAAAAAAACTTTCTCCTTTTTCCCCGTCGGCCCGACGCTTCCCGCCAGCCCCTCTGCGTGGCCGTGGCCCGGCCGGAGCAGCGCACCCCGGGCTGGGCTGGCGGGGCCGCGGCGGCCGGCGCTGCTGAGGGCGGAGACCTGCCCGCGCCTTGGCCGAGCAGCCCCTGCCGACTTGCCATGTTACAAAGGCAGGGCAGGAGCGTGCTTGGCGGGCTTGGGGAGAGACCGGCCGAGCTGTCTGTGTGGGTTTTTTCCCCGAAGAAATGTGCGGTTTTTCCACGCGGCGTGCGCTGCGTCAGCTGGAATTGCACAGGTAGCGCTCAGCCTCGTGCGTATTTTTATTGCGACTTTCCCTTTGGCTCCCGCAGCCTGGCTCCCTGTACACCTGGATTCGTGCGACGCGCTGGACACGCTGGTAAAAATTAGCTCTGACGTTTTTATCGTTGTTCCGTCACGATGTCTGCGTGTAGCATAAGTTGCTGGCCAGGGGGTGATAATGTTTAATAACTTCCTAGCGATGGTTGTTCCTCTGGAGTCATTTCAACCAGGCTGCATAATCTGCCACCTCTGAGAATGTTGATTTGCTAGAAATGAGGTCTTGACTTGGCGCTTAGTTCTGAAGTTCTAATTTTTTTTGAATTAACTCAGTGTGGTGTTCTGGACAGCTTTTTTTTTTTTTTTTTTTTTTTTTTCTTTTTGCTTCATTTCGCAATTTGTTCTGGAACTGTTGCTCAACTAGACGTTTCTGTAAAGAGTGTTACGTTACAGTACATAATCTTTCACTTTCTGAATGATTAAACACAAATATTTAATCTTGGCAAGTATCTGTGGTGGTTTAGGAAAACTAATTGAGTTAGCCTAGCCAAGGAAGGTCGAGGGGGGAGTATATGGATTGTTTCTGGTTTGTGTGTCTAGCATACAAGCCTTACTTTGTAAGAGTTTCCCATTTCTCTCTTCTTTTTTTTTAAAAAAACCATATTTAGAGTATTGGTGAAACTTTATCTTGCTTTTAGAGTATTGAGGAGTCTGTGAACTCATTTAAAGTGAAATGAAAATGGAACTGCATCTCTGGTAAACGAAGCTAAGTTTTCTAGGGGTAATCATGACTTGGCATTGAAATTATTTCATTATCAAAACCAGAGCATTAGACCTTTTGTGGGCAGTGCTTGAGGAAGGGGAAAATTGCATGGAGCTGTGAAAACAGAACACAAAAGATTAAGCTTCTCTACAGCCTTGAGACCTTGTGTGATGTACGTGTTTTACTTACTTTAGAAACACGCGGGTCCAGCTGGATGAGGCACTTTCTTCAAGTTAATGAGCAGCTTCTGCTCCTTCAGAACAGGCTTTGCCTCTCCTAAACAGTGAATTTACTAGAAAGTAGCACAGAAGATAAGACCTATTTCTGCAAGCAGGAAACCAAAAGGCACTATGACCATTTTTTAATACAGGCATACTTGGAAACGTTGGGTTGGGGTTTTTTTATAGTATTAAGGATATTTATATGTGTGAGTTCTCATACTTTTTGTAGCAGTGTAGTTGCAGCTCCACATTTGTTGTGGATGGCTTGTTCTGTATGCTTTACTGGGTTATAACACTGCTATGGTGCTTAATGGAATTTCTATATGCATTAATGGCAATAATAGCAATTTTGTAGTTATGTACCCAGAGTTAATTATTAGTTAGTAAAAGCATAAATATTGACCTAGCCTGGCACGTAGTATAGGGCTCAGGTGAGCGCTGCTGATTCAGGTCAAACATTAGGAACAATGTAAATAACCTGGTCCCATTTAAGATATGTGCTTGAAAGGGAAAGTAGTGAGGAGAGAGGAGAGCCCTGCGGGTGCTCTGAAGAGGAGGAGGTTGTCTTAGGAAGGTATCTAACTAATACTACTGTTCTGCATCGCTCTTCCAAAGGACTTGTGGGCACCACTGTTCAGAAGCCAGTCGGGCAATTTTTCATCTACAGGATTTTGCATTGAAGGGCTTACTAATGTCGAGGTAAATTCCTGCTGCGTGTGACAGAGAAAACTGTCTTGTGCTTCTTCAGCAGAGGGAGACGGTATCTAGACCGGGTTGAGGGATGGTAACGGGATTTGTCAGTCTTGAGGTTTTAAAACTGGATGAAGAGAATTGCAGCGTCACTTGAATATTCAACATCCCTTTTCGATTTCCATCATACTTCCTGGCAACCGACTCGGAGTCAGTTCTACACGTCATAGTAAAGTGCTTTTAGAACAGCGGCTGCAGAAACAGCTGTGCTCACGGTGGAACACCAGCAGGTTGTAGAAGGGAAATAGTGCAATAGCTACATAGCAAAAAACCTTTCTCAATCTTAAATTTCTCATAAAATGAAGACTTGTAGGATGTCTTCTTTCCATTCATTCTCTCGTGTTCAACTTTGACCTTAGTTTTTAAATACGGTGTTGGCATGAACAAAAGTTGGAAGCTAAAATGTTGCACAAGTTATATTTGATTAAAAAGAAAAAATAAAAGGTCAGTGTAACCTTGTGACCTTGCTCAAACATCATGTTTGAGGTATTGGTGGGTGGTTTCCAAGTATCTTGCTGTCTAACAGAGTTCCAGTAGCCCAGGTTTTGATACATCTGTAGCTGTGGATTAAAGGTATTTGTTCTCAAGTTTCCTGGAAAGAACTGTAATACTTCTTAAAAAGAGGGGGAAGGGACCAAAAAAAGGCACCAAAATAATTTCTATTTAAGTGCCCTAACAAAACATGATGCAATTTATGTGGATTGGTGTATTTCCAGCATGATTCTCTTGTTTGTTAAAGAGGAAGTATTTAGATTTGGCTTCTCTGCGATGTATTGACATTTCAGTATTTTTTTTATGCTGACTCTCAAAAAAAAAACCCCACCCAAAACCCCCAGTCAGTCCCCACTTTGCAAACTACACCCCCATTCCTCAAACCCTGTGAAGATTTAGCACCGTTGAAGAAAGTGTAGGTTGAGCTTGCACGAAAAGCAAGGGTAGAGGTGTGGTTCATGGGGCCGAGTTGTACTTGTCCCTCATCCTTCTGCTGTAGCCTCACTGGGTGGCCTTGGGCAGGAGCAGATAAAAGATCCTGCATCTATTCCCTTATATATCAGTTCTATATATAAATATTATTTGTTACTGTGACCACGAGTCACGATAGAAATTTTATGCTGTACTAAAAGCAGCAAATCCTCACAAATCCTCTGCAAGCTAAAGCGATTTATGCCTTGCTTTAATTGAGGATAGGGAACAGATAGGAGATGGATATGTTTCCAGAGACTATGCATCACCACTGTTCAACTATTTATATTTCTAACAGTGGTACTTACCAAGTAATTACTTAAAGTGAACGAGGTTCTTTGCTCTATTGCATAGTAAGCCTTGGATATCTTCTGCTGTCCTTCAGTTTAGGCTTAGTCTGTGCCTAGTCTGGAAGTTTGGTCTGTGAGTGGTCTGGAAATACTCTTCCTGCTGTATATATGCATAGAAAGTGCCCCCACAGACCATGGAGTCAAAATCAAACCATACAGTGACGGCTCTGTCAGGCAGTGATGCGGAGAGGTTTGATCTATAGCAGTCATTTCGGTGGCTATGATGCAGAAGTAGTCATTGGTAGTTCCCCAAAGAGCTCAGAAACAGTACCAGGAGGAAATTACGGAGGAGAAGTGGAAATGAGAGACTTCACGAAGTGTCGGCCCTACTCTTTTAAATGGCACATTGTTCTGTCTTCAAAGTGTGCTTTTATGTATTCGATACGGGACCAAAATGCTGTGAAACTGAAGCAAGCAGAAATGTGTGTGAAAGGAGTAGGATCTACGGTATAAAAAGGGGATGCAAAGAGTAAAGGGGAGTGGTAGAAGTAAGTTAGCCCATTCTATCCTCACTCTTTAATCTTTACTGTGAAATCTGACTCTTTCAAATTTGGGTCAGGCCAAAATCATTGATACTGTATAGTATTAAAGTGGGCAAGCAGTAAATATGGTGTTGTATGAACTGTGTGTATGTCTATGCAAATAAAAAAGTCCCCAGAGGAAACCCCCATTTGCGTGCAAGTGTTACGTTATGCAAACAAGGAGCAGGGCATTGTGGGCTGCACTTTTGAGTTTTGACTTTTCTGTTTGTGGGGTTTTTTGTGGTGTTTTTTTGGGTTTTGTTTTTTTTTTTTTTTCCCCTTGAGCTTCAGAAGAAACGTGTGGGCTTGAGGAATTATTCTCAGTTGTAGAACCAAGATCAGGATCTGGTCCAGCTCTGTTACCTTCCGTAGGTCAGCAAGTTTGTCTGCATGATATTTTGAGTACAAATTTGCAGTGAAAGAAGCAATGTTGTCCAGATCCTGCAAGTGCAGAAGTAATCAGGCTCAACACAGCGCTGTCAGTTAACTCTCAGTACAGGAGCAGTGTTCTAACAAATTGTCCAGCTTGCCTTGTGTGCTGAACTCCTGTTCAGTACAGTGAGAGCTCATTATGTAGAGCACCAGGGGCAAACCCTTCTGTGAGAGCTCTTCTTGTAATATTTAGCACCTAAGGTGACTGTCCCTTGACTTGGTTATTTAATAATTTTGGCCCAAAAGATGGGGAAGGGGTTTTAAGATATGTCTTCTCTCTGCTACAAAGAGGTATTTTGAGCTGGCTTCAGGAGTCTGAAGCAGTACCTTTGCATATCACTGCCCTTCACCTAATAAACTGTGATTATCAGGGGGAGGGACAACCTACTGTTGCTTTATATTACTTTGCTATCTAATTTATCAAGGAAACCTGTCAGTTGATAGACACATTTGTAGCTGAGCTGGTAGCAGTACATTCACACTTATGTTTCTGTGGAGTAGCTGGTGGACATTTTGCTAACTGGCTGTAGAGATTTACTCGATGAGGGAAGTATTGGTCAGTGTTATCTCTCCATTAAACCTTTCTCCTGGGGTGTAGGTCATCTGCAAACAGCAGTTACAGCCCTGCAGCTGCAGTCTGTGCATGTCATCCACCCAGTGTCTGTAATTTGCAACGTAGCTGGGTCCAGTTTTCTTACCTTACTGGCCAGAGAGAAAAAAAGAATGTCAACGGTTCAAAGTCGGCATTAAAGTGTCTTTTCAAATGTAGCAAAAAATGTTAGAAATAGTTCCCTCCTGTCTTCCCTCCACCATGCCATGACTTCAGTATATTAATTTGGGTAGAGAAGGGCTTCAAAACTAACCATGATGTTGGCCAAGGTGTCCAGACGTGGCTGGGTGAAAGCAGGCTGCTTCTGTCACTCTGGGTTGATGTACTTGGACATTTTCCGTGACAGATTTGGGGGTTGAAGCTCAGTATTGGAGGATTTGCTGTTTTTCATTTGCCTGTGCATGCCAAGGAAAACAGAACATTCTGTTTGGGGGACTTCTCCTTTTAAAAAGTTGTATAATAAGTAGTTGTACAGAAAAAAAACCATGGACTTGCTGCCCTCCTGAACTGTGTTTTGGATGAAGTAATATTTACATTTTAAAGTGCTTACCTTGGTTTCCCTCCCCCTCATGTGCTACAGATTGTTTTCTGCATCCCTCCCCACACACGCAGTTGCACTTCAGAAATTGTTTCCATTCTTTGGTTGTGCTCTCTTGGCTGTAAATACTGTAATCTAGAAAGAAAAGGGGAAGTTTTTAAACCAGCCTTTTGAAGATTTGTCTCTGTCGTGAATCTTGTGGGATACTTGAGCATCACTTCCTTGCGTTTTTGTAGTCAGGGTTGAGTATCGCGGGATTTCGCTGTGGCAAAACCGTCATGAACACCTAAATAGCCTGTGCCTTGTCAGGCCCTGGTAGTAAATGCTTTGATTTTATTGAGACTAAAACCAGCAATGAAGAACAAACGAATGAAACACTTGGTGAGTGATGGTGGAAAGTATAGAAGATGTAGAAGAGGCCTGATCTCTCCCTCAGGGTGAAGCCTGTTCCTTCCTGCCTTTTCCCTGCCTTTTCCCTGCCAGTTATTGTGCTTCCTTCTCTGAGCTTTGATACTCTAGATGGCCAGTTCTTACCGACTGCAGCGATCCCACTGAATCTAGATTAGCCTCTGAATTTAAGCCTAGTTTTTCTTTCTTCCTAGGCATTGCTGAACAAATCTGCTTGTCCCTCAGTTCTTGGCCTGCGTTCCCATTTTCTGCTCCCAAATTCATGGTCTTGTGTTCCATCCCCGCGCTCTTATCCAGCACTTTTCCGTTTCCCGGGCACCTCTTAGAGATCCTTTGTTGCCAGGTTTTCTGAGCTCTCTCGGTGATCTCCTGAGCGGTTTGAATTGGAGCAGGTTAACCATGAGTTGGGATGAATGATTGTGAATGGGCCTGCAAGACACTTGATAGCAATTCCAGTCCAGTGATGTAGGGACAGAATAACATTGTGGGGTGGTTGGGGTTTTTTTTTGCCTGTTTGGTTGGTTGTTTTTTATATGTCAGTATGTTTTTTAGCACTAGTACTCCTATTGATGCAGCACCAAAGGGAGCTTAGTGGAAGCTAGTGAGTTCTTGTTAATACTGGGGTGTCTTAACGTTATTGAGTGCAAATGTATGCAGTAGGGTCTAAAAAGTAATGCAATTCATCACTTGAACACTTTCTGTTAGTAATTTTCTCTGTTGCTGTCATTTGTTTAGCTGCAGTGGTGGGAAAGGTGAAGGACAGAAAGTACAGGCTACTAAAAAATAGAAATGTCATGAGAAGTTCCGGTTGCATTGGGGTAATAATGTAGGTCCTTTGCACGTTGTTTCTTGAACAGGTAGATTTTTTTTTTTTTTACTTTCTAGATGGAGGACAACAAACTAGTTGCAAATACAGTCTACACACTGCAAGTACTGTGAAGCAGAGCTGCAAATACACTGGCAGCAGTTCTCGCCGTCTTCCTTGCGATGCTTAAAAGTCTGCTTTTCTTTTTCGTTCCTTTAACTCTCCTCCTTGGATTTCCAGAATAGGGAAGATACTTTTTGAAGTGTCCATGGGGAAATTATTCATGTGTTAATGCTGCTTAGTTCTTAGACTTTTTGCAGCTATGCTTGAGGTCTGCAGGGGAGCCTTAAAATTATAATTTCCGACACTCCTGGAAACTTTATATTACAGATCAGGTCATTAGGCAAGAATGTGTAGTGCTGCTGCTGCGTGCTCTCTTACTTTGTAGTCTGGTATAAAAATGTTTAAAGTCAATTACTGGGGAGTAACTGACTTGAACTGGTACTTGTCCATAGTGCTGCGTGGATTAGAAAGACTTGCACCAGGGGCTGGGTTGTCAAGTCCCCCACTCCTTGCTGCAGGAGTAATGAACTCACAGTGTTGATTGCTTCTGCATGATCTAAGTTGTCCTGTACTTTGGGGTTATGAACAGAACCTTGAACTTTATGCTCCCCAAAAAATATAATTCTGATAATCTAGTGTAGAGTTTTTTCCCCCCAGTTTTTTCCACATCATGAATGGAAGCAAATCTTTTATGGTTTGCATAAACTCTCCTGAGATGTCTTTCTTCCCAGCCTTGCTTATGTTACACTTTTTCTGAAGTCTTCTCACAGCAATCTTCTAAGTGTTCTCCAAGTCTTGGCGAATAGAAGCCTCGTTCAGGCAAAGTTTATTTTTGACTACAGCCTTGCTGATGCTTATGAGTCATTCTGGGAGACTGAAATCTGTGAGAGTCTCCAGTGTTCTCCTCAATCCCATGGGGGAAAGCTGTTGTTTCAGAGTGCTTAACTGTAGCACAGGCTTGCACATGCCTCGGTGTGGAAACACAAGCTCAAGCATCATACCTATGTTTAAAAGTGGTCATACTAGTAATTGCAAGCTAAATATACCATATCTGAAGAAAACCAGTGAATTGTGAGAGTAAACGGCAAGGAGAATAAGTGCAAGAATGGGGAATTGGAGTGAGGTGACTAAATGGAAGAGTACATGCATACTGGTGATTGTGGAGTGAGAAGGATCTGCTTAAATATCAGCATCTTGCAAGGAGGAACAATGCTTTAAAGTAGACTCTGAAAGATTATTCAGCTCAAAGAGCACTTGCATAGCTGGGTAGCACCTTGGAGTAGACGTGGAAGGTATTTATTATCAGAAAGTAGGGGAAGAGTTGAAATCATTTGAAGTGTCTGGCTTTGAAGTGGCTTGATTTTGTTTCTTTAAAGCCTTAAATCTGTTACATTATTGACATTCTTCAAATATCAGTGCAGCATAAAACTTAGTATTTTGTTTCCTCGGTTTAAAATCTGGTTTCGTACATTATTTTAACAACTATGACGTGTGACCTTGTCTTAGCAAGCAAGTCCTACAGCAGTTCACAGTGTTCATTTCGTGTGACTGCAGCAGAGATGTGTGCAAGAAGGAAGTTTCAACAAATATGTACGCTGTTTAATTTTCGGTTTTACTGTTTCTATAGGGAATGAAACTTTAACAAGAAGTCTGCGTTAAAGCCTGGCTAACAGCAACAGAGGCAAAGTGTAGAAGCAATGCCCTGATGAAAAGGTAGGGAACACATTGAAAAGAGTTTTCAAAAGGGTTGTGTTATGACTTGAGAAAATTCCTGTAATATCTGAGGTGCTTCTGCTTTGTTTGAGGATTGTAAGAAAATCCTCGGGGCGGGGGGAAAAGCTTGTCTGTCACTTTTGCCAGGCAACTTTGGAAATTCAGGGATGGGCTGATGGTTTTTCCCTGGGTAACTGCAGTCATTCACATGGTCTCAGGTTATTGAGCTCTCACGTGATTTGTGCAGCGTCAGGGCTGAGAAATGGTTCTGAGTGGCTGGCTGACTGATCCAGTTAACTTCATCTTGCTCTTGCGTGACTGGCCACCGAGTTTCGGGGTGTTGGCAGCGCGCTTCGACCGGAGAACGCAGAGTACACGGGACTGAAATCCTAGGGGCTCTTACAGCTTCACTGGCAATTCTTAAAAATTGGCCACTGATTTCTCTGTCTGTCTGCTCTCCATGTGCCTTCAAAGGAAGGATGCTTTTGGAATGTGATTATATGATGAATGCTGGGAAAAAAAATAAAATTCACCATTTCTAATAAAGCTTTGAACTGTCTTATAAAAGGTGTGTTGCAGAGCCCTGAGCTGGTTTCCAACCTACACTAGGAGACATTTTTTCCTTGTTTACAAAGGGAACATCTCTTTGGAGTCAGGCTACTCAAGTAAAATGTCACCTGCTTTAGACAGCTAATAGACATAATAAAGAGCTGAAATTAATAAGAGATTTAATATTCTCAAAGGGAAATGCAGGAAGGAATGGTAATGAAAACATTGAAGATGAAAAGACTACAAGACAGTTGTTTTGTTTGAGTCTGCCAGAGGTGGACCAGTGAAACTGTTCTGATGAGGTTGGATGGTCCTCACTGCTGTCTTTCACAGCTCATGTACCTCTTGCACACACAAAGGGTATGAGTACACCCTTCCTGTGATCCAGGAAAGCTGTCTCCTGGGAAGAAGGTGGTGCTGCTAGAACAGTTGTTCTGGTCTGCAGCCCACTTAGAAGTCACCGCTACAAAAGTCTGTGGGTAGGAGCAGGATGTATGAATGGTGTCAGTCTTTTTTCCTTGGAAATGGTGTAATGCATCTATAGTAAATTCTGCACTTCACGAAGCATTGTGCCTGTTGCTGTCGCACAGATGGGATATATGACACATCCTCATTAGTTCTGGTTATGTGGTGAGGGAAAAAAAAATGATGTGTACTTCCCTCTTACTGTACTTGAGTGAAAAACGTGATCTGTTCAAAAAGCTTGGACACTGAGTTAGTGGTTTTATCTGAAAATACATAAGCTGGTATAGAATCATGCCTTTCAGTTTGCTTTCTATATGACAGGTTGCAGATAGCTTATCACAAATAGGAAAAAGAAACTTTGTTGGCAGCAAAACAAGTTGGCGTATGCGCTGCTCTTTCTGAATTCAGGGGTGAGATCAAAGTCCCACCGGTGTTTTATTTATCACAAAAGGCTCAGCCACATGGAACTCCTGGAAACCTCCTGCTCACCTTTCTTGTAATAGCAGATTGGATTGTACTTCTCAGCAGACTGGTTCTATTTGAACGCTACCAATAGACCTATATTGCTAGCTCACAAAGCTAATTTTGCAGATTAATCTCTCTTACACAGCTACTAAAATGCCAGCACCTACGAATTACAACAGCAGTGACAGCAAAAATTATTATTTCCTAATTTCCAGGGACTCCTGTAAAAGGTTGTGTTTGTGATCCCGTGGTATTGTCTTCAAAGCACAGCCTTTTGTCCCCAGCTGACTGAAGCGTAGAGAAGCAAGAGTAGCTGCTTCTCAGTGTGGCACTGTGAACCTTGTTGAGTTTCACCCGCTGCTTCGAGCAACATTCTTGTGTGCAGTGACTTTGTTTCTGTTGTTGGTTTGTGTTTGTGTTTTGCTTGTTTGTTTGGTTTTTTCCTGGCGTTTGACTTGCATTCCTGTGTGGTGTGTAGAATTACGGCGTGCTTTGGAATACCCTCATGGTAAAAGTTTCTACAGAACTTACTCAGATTCATCATTTGATGTGAAATTGCTTTTCACAGAGTGATTATTTGTCATTGAATTACATACCTTCTTTCTGGGGTCTGTTAACATGAAGTTTGCATAAATCTAATCTCATGACAGATGCTGAAAATTTGAGTATCCAGCAGCTCTGGTGAGGCCTAAGTCGGCTTGAATAAAATACCACTGGATTGTTTTGATGTCTTCTGCATTTTATCCCATTTTTAGCTGCAAGGCTTTGTATCAGAAGGCAAAGATCTGAAGGGATGATGCATCACATGCATCAGCAGCTAGGCCTTTGGTTTGTTTTTTTCCTCCCTTCTGTAAAAGCTGCATTAAATTATGAAAATCTTGCTGACTTGTGTATTACTTGCTATAACCTTAGGAAGCAAATTTGTGTGATGGCAGGTGTTTATATGTAGGAGATTCTAATTTTAACTGGCTCTAAATGAGGAGAGCTTGTCCCAGATTTTCTTGACAGTGCTTTGGGGAATAAGGGAATGTTTGCATTTAACACTTTTGGTATAAACTTAATATGAAATAATTAATAGTGGGGCTTAAATTGTGAGATAGGTGTGACTCTTCAATAGAATGTATATATTTCTGTATATTTGGAATGCTGTCTTGGCTAATTAAGCTGGAATAGTGTGCTACTAATACACTGAAGTTTTAAGGCTTGCTTGGTGCAGTTTTAGCAGTCAGGTTATAATTTTTGATTACTAAAATAGCGTCAACTGAAAAGGCATCGTGAAGCAATGCAGAAACCTGGTGTAGTTTTGTGCAACAATGCTGATGAGAAAAGGAACAAGCCAAAATCTGTATTTTTCTAATTCAGAACCTTTAAGGCAAAGTTTAGTTTTTGTAGCGTTTGTTTCTGCTGCTTTGTACTGAGCCTGTGGTTACAGGGAGTTTTTCATACACAACAGTGCAGGACTTGGCCAGCTTTCAGTCTCCTTTCTCTCTGAAATGTTTTAATGGAAAGCCTCTCTTTCATCAGAGCTCATGATGGGGTTTGGTGTGTTTGGTCTTACGTTAGAGTTCGAAGATGCTTTATGAAGCTTCTTTATCTCTCCATACATTTGTTGCTAGCCTGTTGTCGATTTGCTGGAACCAGATATACAGTGAAATAATGGGCAGCATATGCAGTGGTTGAATTTGTGTCTCTCTGGATATATTACTCCAGGAGAGGCTGGAGTTTGTAGTTATTGCTCTCATATTGCTCATTGAGTAACGTATCCCAGATGGTTCTGAAATAACTGAATTAAGGTTAAATTAAGCTTAGTTTTGTAGCTGCATTCTCTCCGCTCTCAGAAAACAAGCTGAAGAGTTATTTACAAACTGTTACTCTGCTGCATATTGATGATTGTTTCCCAGTAATCATGTGTTCTAAAGTGTCCCATATTGCTTATTAATGATATGAAAAGAAATAAAGGTTGGATAATTTGGTTTGGTTTTTTGTTTTTTTTTTTTCCTTGGCATTTTCTTGAATAATGTAAATAACCTTAAAATAAAACCTGGTACTCCTTTTCTTGTGACTTTAAAAGCTAGTCAAATCAGTAACTCCAAGAAAATACAAACAACCTACAAAATAAGAGCAGGAAGATGGAATAATTCTTCTTGTACTGGTGGTTGACACAGGCTGACATTCTTCCTTATTGAGCAGGGACTGGTGCTGCAAGTCTGAGGTCAGCTTGGAGCAATTTGATTAAATGCACAGTATCAACTTAGGACATCATTTCCCTAATTAGTGGTGAGAGATGTCCAAATTTATTTTTGCTTCTTTTAATGAAGACTTGTTGATAAAATCCAAGACTCGTGATGATATGAGGTTTGATAAGGCTTAGTATTTGCTACCTAGAGCAAAAAAAAAATAAAGGGAGATAAAGCAATTGGAATAAGGTGGCATGAAAGCTGAAGCTTTGTACCAGCCATTCAAACTGTTTTAAATTCTGTTGAGTTTGTCAGCAAGCTCTTGAAACTCCTGCGTTGTAGCAGTTTCTCTTGAAATAAAATGTTACACCCAAACAAAATTAATATAACAAAAAAGAGTCTTAAATAGCTTGTCTGGTTTGAACAGTCTGGGTCTTGATGACGGTAAACTTCCTGGAGCTACTGTAGTGAGGTTCCAGCACATATGGGTGACTTAGATAAACATTTTTAGCCCATTTCTCAGTGGTTGATGGAAGAGCAGAAAGTGTTTTCTTTATTTGCAGAATCAAGCTGTTAAACAAGACATGGAGTTTAAGTGACTTGAAAAGGTGTTCAGGAGTCACTGAGAAAGAGGAAACTGAATCTCCTGATACATAGTGCGCTGTGTTGTTTGCAAGGCCATCTTGTCATCCTATAGGTATTATTTTGTCCTGTGCTGAAGTTAATTTACAACACTGGTAGCAAACACTGAAAAAAACCCATGCTATATAGAAAGAATTCACATGTAAAGAATTTTTATTTTTTTTTTTCAATATGTTTCAGGAGGAAAGAGTAATTTCCCAATACAATGTGGCTGGAACAGCAAGACTGTGTTCCTTTGCATTACAAAAAACTTCATGTGGTCTTGAGTGTTTTTGTTTCACAGTGGTCTGGAGTCCATTGAAGTTAACTCTGTTTCAATGTTTTTTATAAAAGCTGGTATATTGCTGGCTCTGGATGGGCTGCATATCAAGGATCTGAGCCCCAGAACACTGTAAAATAAAATGGTATCAACTTCTAGCTTGCAAAAATGCTCCAAGAAGATCTGACCTTGGTATCTGATGTAAAATCTTACAGCGTGAGATGGCTGTAAATGTTATAGTTGTAGCTTTAGAAGAATGAAGACAGCCTTTGCATACATGTTTAATATTCAGGAAGCAGATTAATTGCAGATTATGCCTTAAAAGATCCATTGTCATGGTGAACAGAGTGCAGTAATAGACTATATGCAAAATATATCAGAACTATTCTTTTGGCTCAGCCGTGAGCTTTAAGTAGTGAACTGTTTGCAGAACTTTGCACAGTGTTTTGCTGTTCCTGTTAGTTCAGCTGCTCTGGTGTGTAACTTAACAAAAAGAGGCCACTTGGGTTTTCCATTCCAAGATTTAACAATTAACTCACGTGATTGTGGCTCAGAATTCCAGATTGGAAAGATCACGACTACAGATGAAAAGCGGTCCGTGATCTGATGATGGATCTCTCCTTTTTTGTTTTGAATACTTTTTTTGTGTTTTCATTTATATTATTGCAAATTTTCAGTTTTTAAAAAAATAATTTTATTATTTCCGATATCTTATAATTGCCTTTAAAAATACTGATGTATATATTTTTTTCTTACCAGTTACAACGTCTTGTAATGGAAGATGGAAGACAAAGGGGCTCGTGTTGCTGACTACTTTGTTGTCGCCGGATTAACAGATATTTCAAAACCACTAGAGGAAGAAATCCACTTCAATGATGCTTGCCATAAAATCGCGAAACCAAAAGAACCTATTACAGATGTAACAGTCCTTAATAAGTCTCTGGGGGAGGAGGTTCCTCAGGGATATAAATGCATAGATGTTACTCCCTCGGGCCTGTCTGCGGATCTCAACAACGGCAGTCTCGTAGGCCCGCAGATATACCTTTGTTATCGCCGAGGAAGGGATAAGCCCCCACTTACTGATTTGGGGTGAGTGGTTTTTCTGTTCCACTAGGTGATTTTTGGCAGTTTTGTTTGACTAATGAGCAAATAAGGCAAGCTTATTGCAGTACTCTACGTTTTAAATAGAAGGCAAAACTCTAAACAGGAAAATATTTGTTGACTTGAGCATTCGGGCAGTGATAGGACCAGAGGGAATGGATTAAAACTCGAGATAGGTCGATTCAGGTTAGACATTGGGAAGAATTTCTTCCCCATGAGGGTGGTGAGACACTGGAACAGGTTGCCCAGAG
>WUAM01000287.1:72184604-72241332 GCA_024336885.1 Actenoides hombroni
CTGCCCATGGCAGGGGGGTTGGAACTGGATGATCTTTAAGGTCCCTTCCAACCCTGACAATTCTATGATTCTATGCTGTAAGCCCCTATGGTAGGAAAAATACATGCCAAGTGGATTTTATTGACAGCTGTAATCTTTTGCATTTTGGAGTTTTCAAAGCTGTTTATAACTTTCAATGTATCTATTTGGATTGAGATAAGATGCTTAACACATTTAATACTGATTGAAAAGTGGTGAGTTGTCTGATGTTCTGAGGATCAGGCAGTGCATCTTTAATAGAATTGAAAGCAACGCTATTTTGCAATAAACGAAGCAGTTAAAAGCAATTATATGTGAGGAAAACTAATATAGTTTCATCAGAGTTTTTCTGTTAGAATGCAATTTGATATAACATGACCTGAGTTTGGCAGTAAAAATGTTTTGATCAGAGATGAGACAAGAGCTGCTGTTAAATTAGTGCTATTCACTTGTCATTCTTAGTATAGTATTAGCATTCAAAGTGTTTAAACCACATAAAAATTATGTGCCTTCTGACTTTGGTTCATCCCATTTCTCCTAGGGTTTTATACGATGGGAAAGAAAGAGTAAAGCAAGGCTGTGAAATAATTCAAACTACTCCATATGGGCGGCCTGCTAACATCAGTGGCAGTGCCTCATCACAAAGAGTCTACATCACTTACCGAAGAGCGTCCGAGAACATGACACAAAACACGCTGGCTGTCACGGATATTTGTATAATCATACCAAGTAAAGGAGAAACTCCTCCACATACTTTCTGCAAGGTTGACAAGAATCTTAATAATAGTATGGTAGGCTTCAAAATCTGGATTTTGAACGCTTTGATATCCAATGATGTAATGTTTGTGGAGTGTTTGTTACAGTTCTCAGAGTACCTGGGGAAAAATTTTTGATAAGTGTTCTCTAAAGATAAATCCAATCTTGAAAGAGTTGGAGGATTACAGTTCTGTGTGCCCTTAAATGGTGCTGGTCTTTTCTGTGGCTTTCCATGTTCTTTATTTTCATGTCCAGAAATTGAGAACTTGAGAGATATTGAAAAACATTAACAGTGCCAGAAAGGAAATTCTTGTTTAGACACTGCAAAAACTGTGACATGACACTGCAGTGTTTCACAGACTATGAAATCACAGATGGAATAAGGAATTAAGCTTAAAGATTAGCATGATTAAAATAAAGATGCAGGCACAAGAGAAAATTTATCAAGTATTAACTTAAAGTAATGCACAGAGGTAGCTGATAACAGAACCATTGCATTGTGCATCTGTATATACATAAGTAATCCAATAATTTCTTTTGTTTTGCAGTGGGGCTCAGCAGTATATTTATGTTATAAAAAGTCTGTGGCAAAAACCAACACCATATCATATAAAGCTGGTATGTAACTACTGTTTAGCTTTTTTTTTAATCTTCAATCCAGGATGTACAGTGTAATATAACACATTGTTTATTGAAGAGTTATTTTGTCTAAGACACTGTCCTGGCATTATCCAAAAAGGAGTCTTTCCCTAAAGAATTCTTCTAAACTAATGTCCTAAAATAAGCCTTAGAATTATGTATCATGACCATTTTGATTTAAAATAACACTTTTAATTGGAAGCTCACTTGTGTTTTGATAGATTTCTGCAAACCTGTGTGTCTGCCACCTCTGTTTTTGTTGCTGATAACTGTCTCTTGTGTGTATATGCAGAAGAAAATATGACAAAAATAATTTGATGCATTTTCACGATCACTTTCTTGAAGAAACATTTTGAAGAACACTGCAGACTTCCACACTGCCCTGAACATCAGTGGCGTTGAGCTCTTCAAGTATTTTTGGACTGTGTATCATCTCTATTTTGTTGTTTTATTTATAAGACAGAATTAGATTTGCTATGGCTCTGATGAAATGTGTTGGGTGGGTTTTTTTTGTTGTTTGTTTGTTGTTTTCTCTAAACCATGATTTTGTTTGAGTGCAAGTCATGAGCATGATTCAGACTTTTTGCTTACATTTCCCTGAGATGCTGTGCTCTCTGTAAACAACAGTAGTTTAGGGCTAACTAAAAGGGGGACAATAAATTTGTAAATAAGTTTTTAAAACCTCCACGTCTGGTAGCAGGTTGCAGAGAAATTTGCTTCTTTTGGGGGGGAACCCACTGCCCTTGTTGATTACCAGTTTTTATTGCTTATTAATATTTCACTGTATATTAGAAAAGAATGTGTAGTGATTGTGTTCTCTAATGCAGAGAAATCCTAAATCCCTTCCCTCAATATTCATTCTCAGTTTGGAGTCCCCTGGGTGGACAATAAGAAAGGATAGATGGCTACAGCTGCATGATGTAATCAAAAACCTCTGTTAAAAGAATGTTAAGAGCCTCTGCTTCAGAACTTTGTGTTTTATAGCTATGTTTAAAATTGTCTAAATGCATTAGTCTGATAGCACATTAGCTGAATCCTCAGCAGAAGTGGCTCAACATAATTAATTGGTTTGATTCTACTGATGTTTGAAAAATTATCTAATATCTAACATTATCAAATTTTTCAGGAAAAAAACATTTATTTTTTTTGTTGGCAAGAATGAATCACTGTCATAATTGAAAACATCAGTCTTACATCCCAATTATTCAAGTTGTCATTTTTTTAACTACATTTAAAGTCTTTACTCATACTAGTGGTGACTGTGAACTATTATAGTAACAGCTGAGAGGCACACAACCTGCAAACAGAAAACCAGCAGTAGTTCCCAGGATAATAAGCTGGAGATGTTTTAGTGAGGTGATTTCTCCTTAGCTCCTGACAGCACACTGCTCCTTTCCAGCCATTCACCATGCCTGAGTATCTGCAACTTGCCTTCACTGATCTTCTGAAGTTCACATATGCTCGTATATGATTTTTCTGGGCATTTTGTTTATTGGTTGAGTTATAGCAAATATTTTTCTGCTATTCCTTTCCTAACTGCCTCTTTACAAATCGCCCTTATAGGTTTAATATGCAGATATCCTGAAGAAGATTATGAATCATTCCCATTACCAGAATCTGTGCCTCTCTTTTGTCTACCTATGGGTGCAACGATTGAATGTTGGCCATCTAACAGTAAATACCCTCTCCCAGTTTTTTCTACATTTGTACTAACTGGAGCCTCTGCAGAAAAGGTATTTTTGAAAGCTTGAAACCCGTACATCATAGTTAACAATTGAAGTTAAAAGTTTGGTTGTTTATCTGCTCAGTATGATGGTAAAGCATGTTTCCATAGACAAACTTGAATCTGTTACTTTTTGGGCTTAATTCAGAGGCTACTTTACAGAGTGACTTGCATTTATTTCACTGCTGGACTGTTGCTTATACAAACCTGTACTCCTTTGCTTTCCAATCATATGAGGCTTTGAAACTAGAGAGCTATAAAAATTCTGACTGCATATACATGCAAGTATACTATTTTTATTGCAATCAGGGAAACAACTTTGCATGTATATACTTGTTGTAAGAAGTAAATTGAATGTCAGAGGAATACTGCTTTGAGTTGCTTATAAAGGATTCCAAACCCAGCTTTAAAGGCAATCGAAGGAGCAGTTAACTGTTGTACTCTGTATAATCAGTTTTTTTTTTCTCTCACTTAAATAGTTTCATAACTTTGACTTTCTCATATGCTATTAAGTGTTTTAAATAAATAATAGACAGTCTGGATTTTCACAGCCATAAGAATATTCTGGACTAGATTGCTTCAAAAGATGATGCATTAATGGAACTTTTCAAACAGTAACTTAGCCTTGATTTTCCTTGTATGTTTGGGGTTTGGAGACCAAGGCAGATTTCTTGACTTTAAATCAACTGTGTTGTTTGCAGGTGTATGGTGCTGCTATTCAGTTTTATGAACTGTACCCTGAAGAGAATCTCACAGAGAAACAAAAGTCTCAACTGGGATTAGCAGCTGCTGCTGAGGGCAAGTCAGACACGTGCAGGACAGTCCAAACAAATAAATGCATTTGTCTGCTCTCTCACTGGCCTTTCTTTGATGCTTTCAAGAAGTTTCTTACTTTTCTCTATCGTTACTCCATTTCTGGTCCACATGTCCTGCCCATTGAGAAGTAAGTAACTTCAAAAATTCATCACAGTGGTTTCAATTGATGAGAGCTCGTTTCGTGCTTCTGAGTTTCCTGTAAGATCCTTTTTACTTTAGTCATCAAACATTAAATAAAATGGTTACACTATATGAAGCACTTTTCTCCATCGATTAAATGTACCTTTACTGATTTCCTGAAAAAAGCCTGGATTTTTATTTGTGATTTAAGTGCCTGCAAAGGTATCTCTGAAAGCCTTTTTTTTAATTAGCTATGCACCCTTTACTGTAGTGATTGGGAGCAAGATTATAAATCCTTCCTTAATGTTGCATACATTAAGTTAGGAGAACAAAATACTTGATTTGCCATTCTTTTCAAATGCCTGTTTGTTGTGTAATGAGAGATAATAAAGCAGTTTGATTTTTTTTGCCCTAGTAATTCTCTATTTGTGATGAATAAATTTAATTTCCTTCTTATGTGAAGGATTTCACATTTTAAAATGCAGAGGAAATCCTTCCATCCAAGAAGTGGTTGATAGCTGTAGTTGATATGTAATACCATTTAACTTTTCTAGGCTAACATAACTTTTTAATACATCAGATTTCAAATGTAGTATTTGCTTTTTTTGTGTTATTACACATCAGTCTTTTCTCAGATTAAACTTCAGTGTTAACTTTTTACTGAGACTGACTCTGTACATTAAGCATTTTTTGGTGGTAGTTTATCCACTTCATTCCATTTGTATCTACTATACTTGTTTTAAAGTTCTGATAGTGTAAACTTCCAATGAGGAAAATACACGAAATTTTTTAAGCTGACAACTATTTTGGGGTTTTGAGTTTCAGGAATGAATGAAATGAGAAGTAAATGTAATGACTTCTTTATTAATTTTTTATTTTATCTATTTATTTGCTTCTTCTCATCACTCTGATTTGTGAACTGACTCGTCAGTTTACTGTGGATAATACTTGAATATAGCTATGCTGTCTTGCGTGAAGTTAATATAGGACCTAGCCTAGTTTCTTCAGCTGTTGTAATCATGATGAATGTTTTCTGTGCCATACGTGTGTATTTCAACAGTTCCAGTCAGCCCTGCTTCTACAGGCAGCAGGCTTTTGATGTTTGATGTGAGCTCTATGTTTTTGACACCCTCTTCATACACTAAATACTCTTCATCCTAAAGCCAAAATCCCAAATCCCTGGTCAGCCTGGTTCCTTTCCAGGTCTCATTGCCATGTGCCTACATGAGCACTGCTGCTGACATGAGGGAGGTCAGCTGAGGAGTGATGAAGAGGCACAAGACTGTCAGTTATGTGATTACAGAACTGCAGCAAAAAGTTAAGCCGAGCACGAAATGAAAAACACAGTAAAAATGTGGTTTTTTGCAAACATCTAATGGCATAATATGCAGCTACATTGAAATGGATGTATGAAATATATAGCTTTGGATCAGAAATATGGGTCTTTTATATAACTCAGTGCTTACACAAGGGTTTGGCTGAATTTCTTCCAAATTTGGTTGGTTGTCTGTGTTGTAATAAAGGTAAGAGTAGCAGAAATCACAGTAAGCGATACGCTGTAGCGTGCAGTTTATGATGGATTACCTGTTTCTTCCTGAGTTTTGATGTATTTGATTATTGATTATTGAGTTACTGATTTCATGTAGTTCCTTTTAATGTGAAAGTGTGTATTATGTAGAACTCTTACACTTTCAGACCTTTTCTATGTTTACTCATAAAACTGAGAACTTACTCAAATTTTAAAAACATTTTTCTGTATTTGTAGAATATGGAAAAACTTTAACACTTTATTCATCAGAAATCTTACGTAAGTTTTTGTATTTGGGAGTGAAGAAGATAGATGTGAAGAAAATGGAATGATTCTCCTTGGTACTCAGCTGTGACTTTTTTGCAAATAACCAGTGCTAGTCTCAGAGGTGTAGTGCTATTTCAAGCCAGTCTCAGAAGCATGATTATAAAATGGTATTGTGATAGTCAAACATCAATTTTTTTTTTTTACTTCACAAACATTTTTATTAAAAAAAAAACCAAAAACCCTCCATCTAATTTTTCAGTCTTGCAAACCAAGCTTGTAGCCTGAAAGATCATCTGGCCTGCTGTTTTGGTTGTCACTGGTAGAAAAATAGGTTTTGAAGGTCAGAAAAACCCTGTAGGGTTTGGGTGCTGAGTTTTTTTGCTCTCTGCTTTCTGAGTAAGTATATGTCATTTTTATATAACAATTTTTCTTACTGGCAATAATTTTGTCTCGAGGTAAAGCACATAATTTATAACTTCTACTAAAGCCTTTTTTTTCTTTTCCTCTAGACACATTTCCCATTTCATGCATAAAGTTCCTTTTCCATCCCCTCAGAGGCCAAGAATTCTAGTTCAGGTAAGTGTAAATTTCTGCAATTTCTTCTCAATAGCTATGAAAGCAAAACAGTTGTTGAGCAGGTTAGTAAATGGAAAATGTAATATTTATATATATATTTTGTTGTTGTTGTCCAGGACTTTTTTTCCTCAATTCATACACTTAATTTTTAAAGATTTCTCAGTGCTACTCTGTTTCCAGCTGAGTTAAAGACTTTAATGAGATATTACAAGAGTTTAGTGACCTCAGAAACTTAATTATTTTGTTCAGAGTATACGGAAAGGAATGAAAAACTCCTCGAAGTCGGCATCTGGTTTGACTTGCGCAATAGCTTTTGAAATGTTTTCTTCTTGCTACTGTATGAAGGCTGAGTGTAAAATAATAAATAAATAAGATTAAAACCAGATGCAAAGTGTATACTCATGATTACCCAGTTTCCCAGAGGGCTTCTTGCTGTCCTCTACATACTGCAGAGCTCTTCCTTAGAACTGCAAGAGCCATGTGCGTTCGACAGAGGCACACGTGATCAACTATGACCCTTATTGTGTCCTACCTGCAAGATGTAGCATATTTTACTCTGTGTGAGTGAAATGGTTTAATTGCCAGAATTAAGTTACCTGTTAGTTGAAATTTCACCCATGTCACCATGTTGGTAGGAGAGAGGAAGTCCCTGTCTGAAAGACTTCTAAAGTGAAGTGCTATTAAATGTGGTTTTGGTTGTTTTGGATTTCTTTTTTTCCTCCTGAGAAGCAAAACGGGTAGAGACATGTTAAAATGTTATTGCTGAGAAAAGACAGCTCTATTCTGGTTGTAGTTCTTCTACCAATCCTGTGGTTTTGAACAAATTGGTACAAAATGATGTTATTCTCTTGTTACTACTTGCATGAAACAAACTACAGAGAACCCTTTACAGTTTTCAGTCTTAACATAGCAGCCCATTCGCTAGTGAAGAATTTCAGAGTAAATGTGATCTTGGGTTATGTCTTTTTAGAATATTGAGTATTAAAGGTCCTCCTTCGTGTATGTGGGCATTCTGAAGAAGTGACATTTAGTACTATTACTGAGAAGGAGTTGAGAACAGTTATGCTGAAACTACCTGACACTTCTGTCACTTCTATTAGGATTTTAAAGTTCTAGTGAAAACCCAATATTTTTACTTTTTGGAGGGGTTTTTATATTCCCATTCAATAAAATGTTTGTGCTAATGAACACCAAATACACTTTTACAAAGAACTGTGAGTTTAGAGGAAGAATATTTAATTATTTTTTTTAGTCTGAATGTTTAGGGAACTCTGTCAAAGTATACATGGGTATATATCCTGAAACAAAGTCAAAGGCCCTTGATGTAAAGGATGTGAAATTATGTCTGTTATAACTTACTTTTCAAAATATTGTATGCATCAAGTTAGTACCACTTGAATAGCTGATAGAGGCGATGAAGAACACACTGCTTTTCAAGTTGGTAGTGGTAGTTGAGGTCTAGGAATAAGTACATTCTTCCAGCTGCTTTCAGGGACTTCTGAGTTGTGTTTGATGCTGCACTAAATAAAATCACAGGTGATTGTATCTGAGATGTTTTCTCAAGAGCGGTGTGAAGAACGCATGTATTCTTGAAAATTAAAAGCTTTTAGGATATAATTTCATGAAAGAAATATTAATTTTTCTCTGAAGCTTGTTAATTTAAAACATGGTAGTCTTGTGCTAAATAATTAGTATAGCAAATCCTTCTGAATACATGTTGCTGTAGAAGATCTCAAGTGCATCCATATACTTTCCGTAAAACAAGATGTGATATATTTTAGTAAGTTCATGTGTGCCCCTCTGGATGTATAACCCGCTCTGAGATCCTCCTTGGCATCTGTCACAAGTGAGGGAGAACATGACATGTGTCTGACTTTTATCAATACAACCTTCAGAATGTCCCCGATTGCCAGTTTCTAGCTGCCATTGTCAAGAGGTTATTTCTGATCTGAACTCTGACAGACTGTCCTCCATATCCTACATCCCCTTATGACTCAGATGCTCCTCTTCTAGTGAAGTATTCACAACCTGCAGATGGCAAGAGCACATCAAGTAATGAAGAATGGGGCCAGTAAGTGCCCCTTCTCCCTAAGGGAGACATGTGCTTTGAATAGGTGCTTGATTTTGTTTATCTGCTCTTGCTGCAACTCTGAAGTTGTAGGACATTAGGCTGATGCCTCCTTTCAGACAGTAGTTTATAAAGATTACCTCAGGCTGAAAAAATGAGGTCTCTGAATTCTTGGACTGAGCAAGCTAATGGTGATGGTTGTCACAAGGTGACTTACTTGAAGACAGATCTAGCATGTAGAGTGTTGTGGCCATCCTCATCTGTCACTGCAGCTAAATGTAGCATCAGCCTCCAAAAGCTCTGCTGTGTGAACCAGGGAGGAAGCAGCACTGCTGAGAGTCTGGTTAACGTCGAGCGGTCTGTGTGTCCGTCCAGGCACGCTGTCAGGTGACTTAGTCATACAGATGCTGAAGGACTCATTCCTCTGATCTGACTTCTACAGTCTGGTCAGCTGCAGTGGGGTCTAAGCTGAAACATGTTCAAAAATGAAATGTTCTTACAAGTTGTCTGAACTTGCAGCTTAGTTGCCCATGGTTACTGTACCTTACTGAATTAGTACTGCTACTTGGATGTGTGCTTTTATATAGTAGACAGAAAATGCATGACCACTTAACAAGGAGGATTAATTGGTATCTTGTTACTGTGGATTTACTGTGGCTGAAAACGCCAGATGAGCTTTGATAACTTGTGTATCTGTATTCTTGTACTCGTGTGAATCCTGCTATTCATGCTGAGTATCTGAATGATTTCATCTCATATCACTGTAAGAACGAAATGTGAATTAATAAGACCTTTGTCTTGCATCTTCAACTAATGCAAATTTTAAAGATACTATCAAAGCTGAGCTCAGCTGTTTCTACCAGCTAAGAGCCTAATTCTCATGGCTTCTGAAGAAAATATTACTTTACACTGCCATCTAACATCTCTCCTCTTCATACATTTTATTGATCTTTTTCCTTTGTAAATCCAAAAGAAATCCCCCTCTGGCCCCTGAAAGCTGTGCAAGAACTATGGGTCCTCACTTCACTTCAAATACAGAAGGCTTCGTTTTTCAGCAGCTAGTATATTCAATTTTTTGCAGCATTAGCCAGTGTAAATTCCTCTTAATGAATATATAATGCACTTGGTTCTGACTAAGGAAGAGCACACTTTGCCTGGTCTTTACTAGAAGATACTGTTGCACAGCACTGCACACCACTTCTTACAGTGCTATACAACTGGGATATATATAATGTTCACCTTAGTTTAAATCTTGGGTTTACGTGTTCTTTGCTATAGTTGTGTAACTTCTAGTAAGTATTTCCAAAGTTCAGAATAAAAAGAATCTGTTTTATAACCTTTTTCCAGCTATCTCCTCATGATAACCTGATTCTTAGCCAGCCTGTGTCATCACCCCTTCCACTGAGGCAAGTAGCAGCATCTTCTGTTTAACTAGGAAATGTTTTTCTGACTTAGCATTGTGGAAAATACTTGGTACTTCGAGTTGTAATTGTGCAAATAAACTTACCTTGTCTGCTGCCTTTTGTAGTTACTGTGTGTATCTGAAGTTGATTTATGTGATCAGACCTGCACTCTGACAAGGATACATAATTCATGAACAATATCTGTGTTTTTTCAAATAATCTGGGTGGTTTTTGAGGCAGAATATGGATTGTTAGATCCCCTTTCTAACAGTTGTCACCTGGGCTCCCAAGATAGTGCAGCTTTTGTATCGCAAGGTAGTTGAAGGAGTTCCGTGACTGTTTTAACTTTTGTGTCTCCGTGCAGGAGAATGATTAAAGAAATGTATGTTGTCTCCCTGTAAATTGCTTCTCAAAAAGAAAAATCATCATGAGCCTGTCCTAAAAATAGTCTAGACTGATTGAGGAGTCTCAAGGAGTCGTGGTTACTATTGGGAAGTAATCATTTGTCACTGAGCAGTGAAGGGTACCAAGGAGTCTGCCACGCAGTCTTCTTCAAAAGAGTTGCCGATGGAATATAAAATCCTGCTCTAATGCCTTGTTTTCTGATATGTTATTGAACATTTCTTTATGGTCCTTTGTAACTCACCAGCGTGTTTATATTCTCTGACAGTGGAGGCAAGTTTTCTACACTACTTCAGAATTTAGGACCTGAAAATGCGGTAACTCTACTTGTGTTTGCGGTGACGGAACACAAAATTCTTATCCATTCATTGCGACCTTCTGTCCTCACTAGTGTGACAGAGGCACTAGTCTCTGTAAGTAACATTCTTTTAATCATAACACCTGTAAGTGGAAAAAAAGAATATTTTGTAGATAAAATCTAAAATTAGTAGTAGTACTGTTAGGCTTAAAGGTTAGATAAAAATAAGAATAAAAATAAAGATCATCAGAAAAAAACCCAAAACACGTTGCTAATGATACCTCATGAAGACAGAAGAGAGAGTAATTGTTGTTGGTTCTTTGTGGGGAAGTATTGTGAACAAGCATATGGTTTGGTCATCAGTGCACTGAATGTGAGTTCCTGATTTTCCCAAATAGCAATATCTTCTCTTGCAGAAGAATTTTAAATGTATGTTGTTTTCCTGCCTGTCTTTACCGAGCATTATTTTGCTACCTCTACTAGATACAGTCTATTATACTGAAGAGCTTTTTTCCTAAAAATGAAACACCTTGAACCAGAAATGAGTGCATTTTTTTTTATTTAATAATCTGCATCTAGATTTTCAGTAATAATTACCTGCCATCTTAAATAATTTTGAATTGGCAGTCAGTGAAGTGTGGCTTTTGTTTGCTTAGACTATATTATTATAGATGTTTTACCTATATTTTTGTCTCTGCATATTTTCCAAGATGATATTTCCCTTCCACTGGCCTTGCCCCTATATTCCTCTCTGTCCCTTGGCACTGGCGGATGTGTTAAGTGCACCATGTCCATTCATCGTGGGAATTGATTCAAGATACTTTGACCTCTATGACCCTCCACCAGACGTTAGCTGTGTTGACCTCGATACCAATACAATTTCTCAGTAAGTATTTATCATCATTTTTTTCTCCATGTTAATTTTTTTTCTTCCTGTCTTCAAAGGTAAAAAATAATTTTTTGGCATAACTTGGAGGTGGGTGGGTTGTTTATTTTTAAACCTCTGAAATTTCTTATATTGCTCTTCTTGAAATGAGCAGGCTAGAAACGGCATCTCGTGTTCAGCACTTCAGAGTGGAGGTACAATCCTCATGGAGCATTATTGCCTTTTGTTCTGTTACACTAAAATCTTACTGCACACATTGGCACGTTTCCTGGATTAACCATATTGTGTCTTACTCCATTGTCCCTGGAGAACAGTCATTTTCCTTTCTCATGATCAGCTTTCTTAGTGTTGGGGAAATTCTAGTATCTTCATGTGGGCATCTGCTAGAAAATTACAACAATTAAATCCTACTCCAATATCAAGTACTTCATGTTGAGTATTAGAGATGTGAACTTTCATGGGTGAGAGAGTTTTTAGTAAGACTTAGAAACACACCATCATTAACAAGCTAAAATAACAGTATTATAATATTTCTCCTTTAGAACTGTGTAGAGTAGTACATTTTTCTGTAATACCAATTACCTAGTGTCTAAAGTACTAGTAGGGGACAGCAGTGCACTGTTAAAAGCATAAGAAACAATCCATATTGTTATGATATTAAAAAAAATATTTCCTTGTGATGAAGTGATTAAAAAATAGAAGAGGGTAAGGCTTGTAATTCAACACAAAAATAATTAAGCTTGTGTTTCAGAATTAAATTTCTATTTCAGTATAAAGTTTAATATAGTCAGTATATATTTAATATAACTTCTCAAGAGTCCTTTGGTCAGTTTTCTTTTGTAGCAGGCTTTCAGCATTACAATGCTCAACTAAAAACTTTTTTCTTCCTATTATTTATTTATTTATTTATTTGTGGGTTTATTTTTCCTTCAGTAGCTGTGTGTGGATTTAGAACAGATTGCATATATTGGGTATTTGTAAATAGCAATTTTTGGTAAGGGTTTTGTGCCGATAACAAGTTTGTGTAGCAGTTCTGCTGTACAAACTGAAGTTTCTAGGAACTCATTCAAACTTGGCTGTGACCACTGCAGTTTTGGCTTTGTTAATTTTTGGTTGAGAGGAACATGTTTATGAGTTTCTTCTGCTATTTGTCTGATTTGCTAGATATTAATGGAAAATCATTTTAATTCTACTATTAGCTGATTTTTTTCTATTCATTCTCTTAAACAGATTAATTCCATGCCATTGTATGGAAAAAAAGCATCAAACAAATGCTTACCATTTTTGCAGCATTGTGACTGATAGGGTCTGGAGGCTTGCTGGTGCCCTCTGTTGACAAAGAACATTGTAAATTCTTTTTTTTTCATCGTGATAATGATACAGTGAAATCCAAATCTATATGCACTACACACAAAGCAGCTCTCATAGCTGATTGATTTCAGGTTACTGCGAGCAGTCTAGTCATTATCTGCATCCTAGCTGAAGTAATTACAGCTCAGAACATAGCGTGTGTGGTGGTTGCTGGTGCAATGGCAGGTGCTTAATAGTATTAATCCATCTTTCATGAGTTCTAAGTGGATTGATTCAAGTGATAAAGAGTAATCATCATCCTGAAATATGGGGCATCGGTTGGACGGGTGTGATCACATCTCCATACACTAATTCAGCTTTGACTTTGGTTGGTTTTCAATCCTTCTCAGTCCTGTTTTAATGGAGCAAATTGTGTATGTTCTCCCACTTCCCTGATGGGATAGAACAGTCCTCTGAATACAGTCCTATATACACACCTATTCCAGCATCTACTCATTTGTTTCTTTGGGTTTGTTTTTCCTTTTCAGAACTGGAGATAAGAAAGCTATTGCATGGAAGATCTTACCAAAGAAACCTTGTAAAAATCTGATGAACACTTTAAATAATTTATATCAACAACTGGCAGAATGTGAGTGGGAAACTACACAGTAAGATTTACACTGAATATAGTGTACCATGTTAACAGATAAATATAGCTATTTAAATATATTCTGAAGTCACCTTTACACTAAATACGTTTTCATGCGGGACACGAAAAATCTGTTCCTTAAATCCAAAGATTAGAACCCATGTAGGGGCTTTTGGGGTGGAGAAGACTTCCATATATATATATATATATATACATATGTATATATATATATATATGTATATATAGTGGTGTTCACTAGAGATCCCTTTGTATTGATGCTATCCTCATACCAAAAAAAATGCAGAGCTTTTCTGAGAAGGGAATAGCACAGCAAAGAGTAGGCCAGGACCTAATAAAGACCTTTCATTTGTCTTCAAAGCCTGCTCAAGTCTGCTGATGTGTTGCCAATTGAGATGACTGGCGCACAAGCTGATAGTAAATTACCTAAAATTTTAAGATGGAAATAATGATGGCTTTAAAATGTTGATACAAGTATCTAAGAACAGGGATTTTGTTACATCTTGCCAAAAAATGCCTGCTTTTAACCTGTATCTGTGTTTTGCATTGATGTCTCTTGATGGCTCCACTTTGCATCCATGAGATGTTTCTCTGTGTATATAGGTTCTTAATAGGTAGAGTCTGCTTTTTGGGAACACTTTGAAACACAAGGCACTGTAATACACACATCCCATCCACGTGTTTGTCCCTAAAATATGCTTTCATAAGCAACCACTGTATAAATTTTCACTTGTTATAAACAGCTTTCTTTGAGGGTTTTTTTTTAAGCTCTGTCCGTACTGGTTCTCTCTGTTGCTGTAGTAACTGATGTGCTGAAAAGGTAAATGTATCTTGCTTTTGGTGTTATCCAGAGATGCAGGAATTGTATAAGGTCAAGCTGAATCCATTGTCATGTGTCATGACTGAATTTAATTGCATATTTTTTAATCTGTGCCAAACTTAATGGAGCTCAGTAATCAGTGAATCTAGTAGGATAAGAAATTATATATTTTAATTTTTTTTTACCAAATTTGGGGAAAAAAATAGTTTGAAATGTTTTAATGTTGTTTTCGTTCACAGTGCAACAGAGACCAAGAGAAGATGCATTAATGGAATTAGCAATGAATGACTACGATTTTAATTCTGGGAAGAAATTGCATCTGTTAGACTTGGAGATCCAGGAGGCATTCCTGTGTTTCATGGCCTCCATCCTAAAAGGTTACAGGTCTTACCTCAGGCCAATAACAGAGGCACCCTCTGAAACAGCCACAGATGCAAGTTCTCTTTTTGAACTACAAGGTGAAGAGTCATAAACTGGTTTTATATTTATTAATTTATCATTTTAGATTCATTTAAAGAATAAAACCATTTTCAATATTAACATTGTGAATGATGGTAGAAATGCAAGGGCAGAAAAATTTGCAGAGCAGTGGCAGAGATTACAGAAAGGTTATTTCTCGCTAGTAGGATGTATCCTGAATTTTGGTGAGGGCTGCTTTGCTCCAGGCATTCTTACATGCTTCTGATTTCACTTTCTAGGTTTCCTCAAAAGTCGCGATCGTTCCCATCAGAAGTTCTACACACTGATGACCAAAACTCAGATGTTTATTCGCTTCATTGAAGAGTGTTCTTTTGTCAGCGATAAGGACGCAAGCCTGGCGTTTTTTGATGACTGCGTAGATAAAGTAAGCACTCCTTTGTATGCATATAGCTTTTTAACTTCTGCTGGTGCTTACATTATCTGATATAGCACAAACAGAATATAGTTGAAGCGCAAGTTTATTTCTATTTTTTCTTTTACTTCCTTTTTTCTAGTCACTGGAGCCTTCCACTTTCCTTTTTTTTATTATTTTGTTCGGCTTTGTTTCATTTGCTGCTTCAGATTCTTGAAAGTGTAGATAGAATATTGTGAGAACAAATTAGCACTTCTAATTTTCACATGTATGTAAGCTTCTGAAATACCAGTCCATAGTAAAAAGTGTAATATCTAACTGTAAAGTAGCAACTTAGAGCTTCTTCATAAGAAAATGATATTCTTTAAGTAAAACTACAAGCATTTCTATAGATTATGTAGTACTTCATGCAGCTGTTTAGGAATGGGATTGATGAGCAGCATGCTAAAAGATATATGGCAGTCTCACTGTTTTTTTAATCATTATAAGTAGAAGATTCCTTGACCTTTTTTTAAGCAATTATGTGACAAGGAGTGTGAAAGTGCAACACGATCACAACTGGTGTTTTTCTTGAAAAGAAAGCTTAGAACCTCTGCTGGACTGGAGCTCATGGAATGTTGGACTTCTCAGTTCAAAGTGGTTTTCTTTTTAGTTTTCCATGGGAGTATCACTCATATTTTTAAAACTCCTAGATGTTTATAAGAAAAGCCCACATTAATATAATGTTGAGCACTGTGAAGAACTAACTTTCTAAAAAGTACATTAGCCTTTGAAAATTCATTGTCTTTCCAAAGAGGGTCTACAAAAGTGTTTTGAGGCTGCTTGAAATCTTTTTCACTGCATTTTTGTTTTCAGAAGAACTGAACTGAAACCAACGATGTTACAACCCTGTTTGCTTCCACTGTAACATGAAAGAAATCTTTATGAATATTATGAGAAATTCCCCACCTACCTGTCATCTTTCTGGCTACCTGTAACACTTTATTCTGGGACACTGATGTTTAAGTAATGCACAGTTGTCTAGGATTTCCTGTAAAGTAGGTCACCTGCTGTTTGTTCCTCAGGAATTAATACAGAAGACTATGAAAACTGCTATTTACACTTTCTATTTATGGCTATTTCTGCTAAGAGAATACAGAAGAGCTAAAGGGAGTTGTTTTGAAAACAAATCTGAAAGCAGTTAAGAGAAATATTAAAGCATGGTCTGATGGTATTTAATGCTCTTTGTAGCTTTTGCTAGTCTCAATGTTTTACTAGTAGTCATTCTCCAAAGTGTGCTTTGCAGTTCCGCAGCACGAGTTGCAGGTATTTGTGGGTTGTAAATTGGTTTAATTACTAACATTTCTGTAATGCTCTCTGTTATCCTATAGTTCAGTTAAAAAGCCTTCAATATGTAGCGCTGGCTCTGCCTCATGCCAGTTAGTGCTTAAAAAGGGGAGGTTTCATAGGCAGGGATGTACATACTCTGGTGACTAAACACTATTGAGCAGCACTTAGATTCCATTGTGTTCCAAGTTAGTTCTCTGACTAATGTTAACTAGGATTTTTATTCAGAGCACGATGACTATGTAAGCATCAAATTCTATCCTGTTAGATTTCATTTTATAGAATGATTTATGAGGGCACTGAGGTTGATGCCCTGGCTACAGTTATCTTGCCTGGGAATTCAAACAGTTGTTCCAAAAACATAACACTTAGGTTAGTAATGCCACCGTGAGACTGCATCTAATCTGTGGAGCTGTCAGAGCTTTCACCTTTCTGAAAAGGTTAAGTAGCCACTCATACAGCCAACACAGAGACTTATCTGTTCTAATGGTGGTTATTTTGCTAGCTGGTGCCGTGGGCAGCTTCTTCCCACTCTAAAGAAATGCTCATGACAGTGCCATGAGAATAAATTTTACACTTGTACTTGCCCAACTTCTGTTTCTGTCAGCGAGGATTTAATTGAGTTTTACTAAGGGGACGACTACTTCTACGTCAGTGATAGTTGTGGGGAAAATGAGGCACTGGAATTACAATGCGTTTAAGATTTGTTGTGGCTTTAGAATTGCTTATGAACCTAGATTTTCATTGACACGAGAGGAGCGGGTACCCATGTGGGGTGTCTTTGAACAATGTTTGCCTCATCTTTTCTGTGCTTGATTTCTCCTATTTCTGATATTACACTTAACAGTAACATAAGCCAAATATTGATGTTTAGGGACTGCTATATGAACTAGAGCCAGGATGCTGTACTTTGACTAGATACCAGGTTTGAATGATTCCAATAAAGTGACTATTTATTCATACAGTAATGGCTTTCACTGGGTGGAGAACCAGTACCTGAAAGGGTGCGCGTGAAAGACTCATGTCGTATGTTGAAAGATGATATGACACTTTCTTATGGGGAGTTGCAAGCTACTGGGTTGAGACAAATTTTATGTACTGTGAAATTACTTATCTATAGAATATAATCTAAGCCCTGTCTCAAATAATTTATAAGGATGATTTAAGATGAAGAGTAATCTCTTCTACATGTTATTTTATCCTAGACAGCAGCAGCAGAGGTTGCAATTGATTCTCCGTTTTGTCTACTGAAAGATACATTGTAATTGTCTCACAAGGTTTCATTTTTTTCAGGAATTGAAAAAGTATCTCAATTCAACACGTATTTAAGCTACTGGCTTTATAGAATTTCACTGGTGAAACTTGGAACTGTGGAGTTCTTGCATCCTTAGAAGTACTTAAGTTGCCAAGTGAGGTTTCGTTTCTTTCTGCGTTTCAGGAGGCATATGTTCCCACTACTTGGCTGGTCTGATTTGCTAATACTTTCCATCTGTCTCATGCAGTAAAATGTGTAATTAAGAACACTTCTTTTTATGTTTATCAAATTCTAAATATTCAAGAATTCTGCTGAAACTACTTGATATAATTCCACCTCGCTGGAGAGGGAGACCTGTGGCGTACGCTTATTTTTGTACATTAATTCTCTGTTGCTAAACTTAAGGCAAGAAGAACAGGCATCGTTGGGTTCCACAGGCTGCTTATTCATTTCTTTGAAATACCATACCACTTGGCTGTAATTTGGTTGCCATTTAAACCATTTAAATAATGGCTATAAACATAAACTGTGGCAGTATTTGAGCTGAACAATTTTGGGCTATCAATACGTGAATAAAGAACATGGTCTTCGCACTAGGAAGTAAATAGTTTTTGGTAGTGCCAACTCTTTGAGACAGAGACACGTCTTATCCCACAAGCAGAAGCAGCTCTTAGGAGGTATTGGAGGAGACACAGTTGGTGACAGAAGAGAGGAGACAAAGCAATACAAATACCAGTACAAATATCAAGTCAAGGCTCTTGGGTGGAATGTAAAACAGGTTCTGTGTGCTCTGTTTCTAGTTGTTCCTGTAATGGGACCAATAGAAACAGGAAGGTTGTAATATTGTTAAAGGCTTGTCTGTTCTTTTTCTCCAAGGGAAACAGTTTGTCTCACAAAACCTTGTTTGGGATGGCTGAGTTTTGCTTTGATTCTATATTTTTCTCTCTAACTTCTTTCAGTAGAAGTTGTTGGACAGTTTTCTCCTACTTGATCCTGCAGTCTGGGGCTTTGAAATTTGCCTGGATCCTGGGGTATGTCACTGCTACTGTCTTTAAAGCAGGGGCATTCATTTGGGAAGTGCAAATTTCTCTTCCTCTCTGCACCAGCCAGGCTAGCAAAGCAAGGATTTATGGTCAAATTGGCAGTTACAAAGCTGAAAAGAAACCAAAACAAGTGCAACTCTAATTTATGCTTAGTGGTGCCATTATTACAAGTTACCTTTTTTTGTCCATGAACTGAATTTCTTAGCTATGAGGGGACAGGAGCACACAAGATTTGCTGGGTTTTCACACATACAACTGTTGAGTTATTTGAAAGGAAAAATAAATCATGAAGCTACCTTTCAGATAACTGATTTTTTTAGTTGGTTTGGGTTTTGTTGGTTGGTTTGGGGGGTTTGTTTTTGTTTTTTTATGAGTGTTTGGGTTTTGGTTTTGCTTTAAGAAAAATAAAGTTATTTCTACCCCCTCTTTAATTTTAGTGAGGTGACACATTTTTCTTCCATTATCTCTTTGAATGCCTATGTATTTCTGCAAGCTCTGCAAACTAATATGACCTCAATGACTGTGTAAGTGACTGAAATTACTAGCTGATTATATTGATAGATTCTGTATATCTCAGACAATTGAGTAACATTTGTTACTGTTTTCAGTGGTTCAAACAGAGGCAAAAAAATAGCTCTTTTTATATGTGAAAATAAATTTCAAGTTATTGCTGTGGTTGGAAATAGAGTTCCAGAAATGGTTGTATTCAGGAAGATTAGCCTCTTTTACAGCTACTTATAATATTTACTTGAGAACAGTCTATTCAGAGTGTATCATTAAACACTGATTATTGTACTGTGATAAAGTTTGCAAAAATAATGATCAACACATTTTTCTCATTACAACTTCACAAGGCACCCTTACTTTTAAGATGCAATCCTTCAGTGCTGCTACAGACTTTGCCCTGCTTGACCATAGAGTTTCAACAGCATAAAATACAGTTACACTAGTAACTGCTTTTTTTCTTTTAACATAACTTCTCCAGGTAGATATGGACAAAACTGGGGAAACGCGACTTATAGAGCTGGATGAGTCCTACAAGAGCGAGCACACGGTTTTCATAACACCCCCTGAGATCCCTCATCTGCCAGATGGTGAGGAGCACCCTCTACAATACAGGTAACCTGAGGGTGCAGTAGGGTGCTAGCCACACATCTGAGCAGCTGCCCTTGGAGAGTTTAGTTTCTAGGGTCTCGTGGTAGCCACAAAGTCCAGATTTACTTTCTTTTCCTGTCCCTTCGTGTCGCTCAAGTAAAAACGTGTATGTAATGTGCCATAATGTGCCAGCTCTTTTCAAGTTTAGTGATTTTCTGTGTGCACACACAGAAGCAATAATACTTAACAAAGCTGGCCGTGTGTTCACATTACATTGTGCTAGCTGCTGGCACTTTTTAAGGTTAAAATTGAAATTAATGGACCCGGTTTGCTGGCCACCTGCTGCTACTGATAACAATACAAGCTGCTGATACTCCTTGGAAGAGAGAGTATGTTTCAAAGAATCACTGAAAACTGGTGTTACTAATTCACTAATGATGTTAAATGAGTTTGTCTATTGGTTTCTTCATTAATTCTGAGAAACATTTTCAAATCTAATTTAATCTTTTAGATAGTTTGATGTTGTTCATATTGATTTTTATAAACCTTTGTTACGTGGTGCTCACTAGGGACTAAGCCATACAGATTTATTTTTTTTTATTAAATCAATACTAATGCATTTGACACATTAATTAAAGAAAATGCTATGAAAGCAGATGTATTTATCAATGTAAGTTGCTTACACTGAAATAACAGGTTAAGACGCTGTTTGTGCAGGCTTATGAAATCATGCAGATGGATTTAGTAAACCACTTTGTCAAGGGTGTCTTCAAAGGTTTACATTTGTGTTTTCTATTTCCTGCATAGCTTCTAGCAAGCGTGTAATCGATTTCGTTTGCTATTATGTGAAGTGTTTACTTTGGAACTGCCTTACAGGAGTTAAGTGACGCGTTTCTTTTACAGCTATAATGGATTTCCAGTATTAAAACTAGATTTGTTTGAGCGACCTGAAGGATTTCTCAAAGCACCAAATAACAAACTGTCTTCAAAAGCCAGTAGTCCCAACAGCCCATCGCCAATGTTCAGAAGAACTAAACAGGTACTTGCAGGTGTTCTTGTAGCGTGAGGTGCTTCAGAAAGCGACAGCTTGCTGCATACACCTTGAGTTTGTCCTTAAAGACCGACTGGCAGCAGCTGCAGCCCAGCTCAGGGCTCTTCACTGGTATGGTGATTATACAACCATGCTAATTGTTCTTTGTATGTTTAGCTGTGCTTCTTGCCTACCCTGTATGGTACAGGGCCCCTGTACGCAGATTGTCATTTCCTCTGCTGTCCCTATACCTGCCGTGTTCTTCACACTTTTCTCCATGAGCATAAATCTTTGGGCTTCTGCATCCACTGATGGATTCCTTTTCACTGTCCAGGGCTTTATAAGGGTCTCTAGCTTTCTAATGTTTCTTACAAAAAACTAGGCCAAAAGTAATAGGCATAAATTTAAATAAATGCAAGTTTTTAAAAAGGTAATATTGCACAGCAACTGGTTTTAGTACCACCCACTCTGCTTTCATTTTCTTTCCCACTTTATTGTTCATATTAAAGTTGCAATTTCTTTAGGTATGATACATGTTCAGTTTTTAACAGGTAGATTTGTGTACTATGTATGTAAACACACACAAATAATCTTTATGATTCTTTACAGGAAATTAAATCTGCACATAAAATCGCTAAGAAGTACTCATCCATACCACAGATGTGGTCCAGATGTTTGTTACGTCACTGCTATGGTCTTTGGTTTATCTGCCTTCCTGCATATGTTAAAGTGTGCCATTCAAAAGTCAGGGCTCTGAGAACGGCGTATGATGTGCTACAAAAAATGCACACCAAAAAAATAGATCCACCTGATGAGGTAAAATCAGCCAACCCCAGAATTCCCGAAATGGCCCATGGGTTTTATTGACTGGAGAAGGTGTTTGGCTGTGGGAGCACAGCTCTGACTTGTCTCTGTTTTCAGGTGTGCTACCGAGTCCTCATGCAGCTGTGTGGACAGTATGGCCAGCCCGTGCTAGCAGTGAGAGTGCTTTTTGAGATGCAGAAGGCTGGTGTTGACCCTAATGCCATTACTTATGGCTACTACAACAAAGTAAGTGTTTTTGGAAGAGAAGGGAGAAAAAAAATATCCAAGCCAGTAGAAGCTAGCAAAATAAGGGAGTGGTTCAGATGTAATTCTGTCATTTCTAGTAACTGGCAGAAACACAAGACAGAATAATTTTGTTGTCTTTGGTTTTGTAGGTTTAGAAGTTTGCTTTGTAACTCTTGACAAGTAACTCAATGTGAAGTTTAAGTTCATGATTTCACACCTGACTGTTCCTCAAGATGACTTTATTTGGCTTTGATGTTTCCAAACTAGGCTGTTTTGGAAAGCACCTGGCCTTCAAGCAATCGAGGTGGCTATTTCCTGTGGATGAAAATACGAAACGTTGTTTTAGGAATAGCACAGTTTAAAAAAGCCTTGAAAAAGCTGCCAGCAAGCACCTCACATGCAGCCATTTCTGGTAGGGTATTCACATCTTTTTCTTAAGAATGTTTTTGTCTTAAGAATGGCCAGACAGTGGCTTGAACACTTGCAGGGGATGTTTTTGGGTGGTGGTTATTGTTCTTTTAGTCTTACTTTGCAAACAAACTCCTGGTTGCTGCTGCGTTGTTTCAATTTTTTTACTTTCTAGAGTAAAACCATGAGATTACATGCATTAAGTCTGAGAACCATACCACGCTAAAATGAAACCATATTTAGATGCTTCTTAGAGTTCTTGAAAAGATGTGGCAATCTGATCAAATAAACCAGGCAACAGAACCAAAGAGAAGCAGTACTTTAGTACAGTATTTAAAAAGAAATGTTGCAAATTACCCCTTTAATTTCATCCCGTAGAGCATCGCTTCGATGTTTATACTGTAAAAGTAAGCCAATTATTTTTCTCTTTTTTTTTGTGGTAAAACGTTCAGTGTTAATTGGAATGTGCTTGATAAGAAGCCTTTGAATTACTGGGGATACTCAATTTATTCTGTTTCACGATGTCACGCTCTTAAATACTATAATGGCTTTTATCCTGTCATTGCTCTGTTATGATAGGGGGACTTTCAGACGTGGGCAATAACACATCATTCAAAGAAGAAGCCAAGCAAGGGAAAACTGGTCTTCAAGATATACAAGAACAAAAAGAAGACAAGAGAGAGAGCGACTCCAGTTCGTGTACGTATCTCGTGAATACAGATACTGAGCTCATTGTGGATAAATTGGGATTTCAGCAAAAGCTAAGTGGGGCAGCTGATTCTTTTTACAGTGCTGGTATTTGCTAATGCCAGTTTATGCCCATGCCTTAGGCTTTTTTTCCCTAAAAGTAATTTTCTTGATGTCTAATGGTTTAACTTCTAATATTACAGTTCTTGTTTTTTCCCCCTCCTCTGTTTCAAATAAGTGATAACGGTTATATAAAGCCTTAATGATGATTACAGCTTAATGTTTTTGTCTTTTAAAAAAGTGCTTTATAGACATTATCTGCAGGAAAGCCTTTTCTACCAGTCTGTTTTCTTTATAAATCCCATAAAATGAGAATAGCTGAATTTTGCAGATCTGTGAGAGAAGTCTAAATTACTCAGCTCCCTGGAATTCTCAAAATTTAGGAGATGGTATCAGAAATGAGAAGGGCTTTGGATTTCCTGTGGACCTCTTTTTTTTTTTTTTTTTTTTTTTTGGTCACATCTGCTGCCCATGATTCCCTTAACTGCAGTTCAGTAGAACAGACTGTGGAGTAAAAATGTCTAAGTACTAAAGATTCCTCTATACATTCATTGAAAATACTCTTCATGATAAAGGTTCTCCTAATAATATCATTATTTAAATTTTTCATTTGTCCTTCCCCTACTCTGAGTTAACTGTCCCCATGTCAAGTGGAAGTGGTGTCAAAGTTTGAGGAAAATACGGAACCGGAAAGCGACTTCACTGTTTTCTTTCCACCACAATCTTCCTTCTTGCATTTTTTTTTTTAAATATATTTTTTTTCCCCTTCAGTTTGCTTGGAAATTTCTGTTACCCACGGTCATAAGAACTTACGTGTAAGATGGCAGGAAGGTTAATTAGGTTTTATGAAACTTCTGAGGATAGAGGCAGTGTGAATTCTGCTGAGAGCTCGTATTCTTTTCAGCCATAATTAAGACAAGTTTATGGCTCTCTGTAGTAATATTATGTAGTATCTTTTTCACTTTTGAATACAACTTGAGAATGTTAAGTTGCTTGAATTCCTTTTAGAAGTAATTGTTCTGCGTAGCCACCTGACAACAGAATTTGTCTTTCTTAGCTAAGAGGTGAATATAAATACTGCAACAGTTGCTTCATCTCTCTTAGTTGGTCATGGTCATGGATGTAACAAGAGCTGTACAAAGACAGGCTCTTTGGCCCTGAGCTCTTGAAAAGGCGGGAGAAAATACTCCTTTGCCTGTCCATTGCAAGTGAACAGGGATTCTTGGTCTCCACAACCACCACGAATTTTATTATGCCAGTACTGCTTGCTTGGACTCTGTGTACAGAAGCTCATAGAACTTCCAGTTATAAAAGTAATGCCGGGAATTAAACATTCATAGTCCAGCTGTTCCAGCTTGAAAACCTCTGTCCAAGTAGACACATCCTGGGACATGTACAACGTGCTGTCACTTAATCCTGCATAAAGCATCTGCTAGGTAACGAAAACCTGAGATTTACATCGAGTTGTTTGGCTTCTGAAGAACTGTCTGTCCTTTTCTGTATCCAGTGTCTGAAGTGGAGAGCGCAAAAGGGAGTGGTGACTGCCTACCTAAATTGAACTACCAGAACTCAAGTGATGCCAAAGCCACTTCTAGCATAGTGCGGCTCAACGGTACAGTTGACAGTACTGTAGCAGAAGCTGGTACAGGTGAGTGGAAGAGAAAATAGATGTGGATGCTTGTGCAGTTTTGTCCATATAGATTGCATTTCTAACAAGGGCTCTAAGTAGCATGCTTGAGTTCTGTCGTCCACCAAACATACAGGATTTATCAGTGCAGCGGCCGATGAAATTGTGGGGGCAACTTCATGGGAGTGAGTTTGGGTTAAATTCTGCATATGCTGTGTCAGGGAGGTGCATCTGAATATTCTGCACTTCCAGATTTTTTTTTTTTCCTTGTTTATTTTTTCTTTGTTGGTGTATTTTGTTTTGTTGGGGTTTTTTGTGAGAATTAACATCTACTTAAAAAATACCAGGTCTTGTTTTTTTCATATCCCCCTCCAACAATAAATTCCTTCAGGATGGACAAGGTATTTCTATGTAGTACAATTAAAAGAAACTTTCAGGCATTTTCACAAGTCCTTATTATGTCAAATCTGGTGATTATAATACTGCCAGCTGTGCTTGAAATACTGGAATATCATACTTCAAAGCCTGCATTTTTATGTTTTGACAAAACAGTGGAGATTTCTCTGTCAATAGCTCCTTTTGTTAGCTTTATTTCTAAGACATCAGGCTGGAAAATTATGTGCTTTTTTTGCCATTTCCCTGATGCTTTTGCTGTCCCTGTCTTTCAAATCTCCTCGTAGTGGAGTACGTCTCCAGAAGAGGAAAATAAATACATCTGAGACTTCTCTTGATGGTGCCTCTCATGGTACTCTTGAGTTGTATCATTTGACTCCATATAAATGTTTTATTATCTGACCCTTCCTAAATGTTATGACCATGGTCAACTCAACTTTTCAACCTTTAGCACACTAAGTAGTAAATTCCGTCTCTCAGTGTTGTAAACTGTTTGAAAGATGAGACATATTTGCCATTCTTTCGTAATTTTGTTAAATAAAGCACCTTGTTTCATCTGATCTTTTTCAGAGGGTTCTGTGGGATTGCTGTTCACATCATCTTTTGAGGATGCCAGTGAAGCAGAAGTTATAAAAAGTAAATCCTTAAGAAAGAGACATAAAAGCGCAGTAGAATCTGACCTGAGGGAGATACCATGGGAAAGCAGGAACCGAAACCTGAGTGGAGATGGCTTAGTGGGACTCATGATGAATCGAATAAATCAGGAAGCAAACCCTGGAGACATTGTTGAAAAGCTGGGAGCTGATGCCAAAATCCTGTCTAGTGCATTACAGAAAAGCATAAGGCCAAAAACTCTTAATATCAGAACTTCCTCGTTAGGATCGAAGAGAGAAAGCCTGGAGAAAGAATCTAGCGATGAAGATGCAGCTTTTGATTGCAGTTTTACAGATAAAACAGAGTCTCCTGTTATCTTTGATCTGGAAGACTTGGATGCAGAGCCTGAAACACCCACGGCAGTGAAGTCCTCCAGTGAAAAGTCCAGAAGGCTGCAAAGAAAGAGCAGCTTTCCAGTAAAGCCAGTTGAAAAGACAGATGTTGAAACTGGATTTGATCCGTTGTCTCTGCTGGTTGCTGAGACAGAACAGCAGAAAGAGGATGAGGACGAGGAGGATGATAGAAGTGTTTCTACTCCATCTGCAAGACGAGATTTAGCTGAAGAGATAGTCATGTACATGAACAATATGAGCAGCCCTTTGTCAAGTCGTGCCCCGAGCATTGAGTTGCAGAAACCCTATGATGACAGAAATGCCAACAAAAAGAGCCCAACAGTAATCCAGCCTTGTAGGAGGTCCAGCCTTCCCCCAAACTCCCCAAGGCCATCCGGTCTCACCAAATCCAAGAGTTATCATGTGAAAAATGAAGAAAGGCCAAGAGACAGGCTTTGGTCATCCCCAGCTTATTCCCCAAACAGTCCAGCAAAGGAACAGCCCCAGGATGCAACTAATGCACTAACACTTGTGTCTTCACCCTCGTTCAACCTGGATACGCTGTTAACACCCAAGTTTGATGTTCTAAAAAGCAGCATGTTTTCTGCTGGCAAAGGGGTTGCAGAGAAAGCTAGCAAGTGGTACTCAAAATTTACAATGTATGCTGCATCCTCGAAGGTAAATTTGTATAACTGGGGATTCCCCTCCCCAAAACATAAGTTCCCTAAATTAAGTGAAGAGCTTTGTCAAGTTTTTAATTACTTAATCCTATGTGATGAATCCCCCATTTGAATGACATTCATCGTGGTAGATTGTGTGCCTTAAGTTGTTTTAATTGTGTTTGAATTGCCAGGAGCTTAATTTTACTGTCCTGAATCAAAAAAAAATTGGTCTAACTTAGATTCGGAGTCTGTTTAATGGGAAAACATAAGTATGGTGTGTTGACAGGGCAGAGAAGACTGCTCTGCCTTTCCTTATTTACCTAAAGAAAAAAAATATTTACATAAATGATAATGTATTTAAGTCCTTACTGCTTGTATGTAAAAGGGGAAATCTGCTTGTATTGATTCCCAAAGTGATTTAGGACTAACTTTGGATGGAGGTCATTTGATTAGAATGTTCTTCCTGCTACCAGCTCAACCCAAAATTTACTTTTTGTCCCCAGTCCTTAAGAATGAAAATAGACACAGTTGGCCTGTGGTGTGTTGTCCTAATGAGCTTAAAACCAATCTGAGACTAATTAAATGTTAATGGTGCCTTGCCTAACCTACATCCTTTCCTATAACTTTTATAGCGACGGTGGGAAAAAGTGATAGGATTAAAATGTTGAAGTTTTCATTTAGATATTTTTATTAGAAGAATCTTTTAGAAAAGAATACTCACGTAGCTATTTAACCCTGAGTGAAACTTGCCTTGCTTCATACCAGTTCTCAATACAGAGCTGAGCTGAATGATTTTCCAGGGAGGGAAGTTCATGCCTTGAATTTACTGATACAAAGAAGACTGACTCATATTTTCAGAAGTATTTTTGCTGCCCTTTCCTTTTCTCAGTTGAATTTTGTTTTCTTCTCTCAGGATCAAAATTCAGACCGAGCAAGTGTTTCATCTCTTGGAGCTCTGGACTCAGAATCTACTTCTCTAACTGATGAAGATGTCTGCAATGATTTTGAAAGTGCTTCTCCTCAGGAGAACACCACATCAGAAATTAAGGGAATTGGCCTCAGCAGGACAAGCCTAGAAAGCTCAGCTTCCCATGATGGCTCATCAAAACAATTTGACCAGTGTGGTAAGAGACAGCTTTTGCATTGCATTCATTGATCTGAACAGAAATATTCCAGTTTTAGAAGTTGTTCTGTGGGATGTAGAAGAACTGGAGAGGGGGCAGTAAAGGCTGTCATCATGGCCGGGGGACCGGGGCAACCCGAGGCTGAAGGGAGCCTGGCTCCCTAAGTGTGGTGACAAGAAGGGTCAGGGATATCTGCCATCGCTAGCAGAGCAGCCTCTTATGCTTCCCTGCTTTTTGTGCAGACAGAAAGTGTGGCTATGAATTACTCAATCTGTAAACTTCGTTTCCAAGCTACCAACTGTTGTAAAAGAAGAAAACTGAACATATGGAAATTCTATGTTGGTAGATTTTATTTTTGCCGTGGTTGGTGCTGGGCAGATGGCAGCTTCACACTCCAGCTTCATTCCTTTCTGTCTATCTGATTTGTTGCATCTTCATCACACATTTGATAACTGCAGTGTTGTTTGACCAGAAAAACAGTTCGCTAAAAATGCATATTCTGAGTAACTAATACTTCGGGTTTCTTCTATTAATAGGTTCTCTTTCAAAGTTCCCTTTACCTGACAAATCAGAGTTGGTATCTTCTTGCAGCACAAGCAGTACCAGTGTGTTTCAGAACTATGCTATGGAGGTACGGGATGATTTATTGATTTTAATTGATACACTAAGAGCATATGTCTTTAAATATAAATGTTATCTGAATCTCTGGTAAAGTTCAAAGCTTACAGCTAATGCACTGAAAGACAGATAAATATGTCTGCGACAGAGTAGGCTTCATTTCAGATACTTCTCTAGAAATTCCCTTATTGCAGTCACATCCTTTAAATCTTAAAGCTGCAGTTCTCAAGGGTTTGACGATGGGTTGACGTTGAATTCTGGCATCTAAATCCCTTGCACAGCTAAATTTGTTTAAAGTGAAAATACCAAGTCTTAAATAGCACTATACATTTAAAAATACAGAGTAGAGAACTAGCAATTTCTTGTTGCAGCTTCTAAGAAGATCGTTTTGCTTTCCACTAGTACACTGGTTTGGTGTGTTTGGTGCTCATTCAAGTCATTTACCTCATCAGCTGTCTGTTAACACAGTTTAGATTTAATAGTTGTTCTGAAATATATAAGTTTAAATCCAAATGTTCCAGTCTAAATCCTGGGAACAGATTGTATGCCAGTAGTGAGTAGTATTCATCTAAGGGCAAAGATTTGGGCTGTAGTTTCAACTGCTTTGTAAAAGAAGAGTCGTTTTGAGAATGAAATACAGCGGAGTTCTCTTATCTGCTGTACACAGGTCCTCATCTCAAGCTGTTCACGGTGTCGAACTTGTGACTGTTTGGTTCATGATGAAGAAATCATGGCAGGGTGGACAGCAGATGACTCGAATCTCAATACCACGTGTCCATTCTGTGGCAATTTATTTCTGCCTTTTTTAAGCATAGAAATCAGAGATCTTCGGCGACCTGGACGGTAATAACATCGCTTGAGTTTTCATCTATTTTGAATGCTCCTGTTTGTGAAGTGGGATTTGGGTTGGTTTTCTTTGTTTTAGATAATATTAAGCTTTTGTTTTCCCTGCAGTTACTTTCTGAAGTCCAGCCCTTCTACAGAAAACATGCAGTTCCCATCACTTTTTTCAAATCCGAGCGGGAAGTCCTGTAACAGTGCAGCTACTGTTGGCCTTACTACATCTCTGATGTCTGTTCAAGAGGATATAAACTCAAACAGGTAAACCTGTATTTTCTGCATAGAAGTTACTCAGGTTCTCTGCAGATATGCATGTATTCCGTACCAACAGGAATAAATAAAATACTCTCTGAAGAGGAGAAATTGATTTGAGAGAGAATCTCCTTGCTGCCTCTCCCTTATCTCTGAGCTAACAATATCATGCTTTTTCAGTATGGTATTCACATCCCTAATATAAAAGTTCATGTAGGCATCTGTAATTCTGCAAATTTTACAGCCTCTTTTTTAAGATGTTTGTGTTCATTATTAGTGCAGAGAGGAGTAAAACTTGCACTGTAACATGAATGAGAGTGGTGGGTGACAAGGTAGAAGTTGAGATGTCGGGTAGATTATTTTCCATTTATTTCTTTCTGTGTACATGTTTGAGCTCTCAAAATAGAATAAAAAGCTGTGATTCTTAACTTTTTTATTTTTCCTCCTCTAGCAAGCCTAAGCAGCATGACAGTATGTGTGCCAGAAGTATCCAGATCCCCTCAGGAAGAAGACAAAATGCCTCTGGGTCAGAATGCACAAGTCACCCCGTAGCAAGGAGTATCAGTACTTTTGGTCCATTGGAAGAAGATGAGAAGGAAAACCAGAAGATGAGCCATATCATTCCTACTGGTAGCCTGCCAGCTACTTTGCAAGGACCAACAGTGTGTAGTTTTTCTACCTTAAATGTTTTGTTTTGATTTTAAGAGTGCAATAGATGAATGTGAACAGCATTAATTAGGAGAACAGAAATCATCATCCCAAATGATGAGAACTGCTAGGATGTATTTAAACTAATACTAGATGTCACTTTTAGACATTGGTGTGGCTCACAGGGAGCAAAAGCAATGATAAGACTTGATAAAGATAGTTACAGTCCAACTAATGGCATTATTTGCTTTTCTTTTTTGCCACAGGATTCCTTGGGCCTAGAATGGCGCTTACCTAGTCCTGACCCTATAACAGTTCCTTATCTCAGTCCTCTAGTGGTATGGAAGGAGCTTGAGACCTTACTTGAAAATGAAGGGGATCACGCAATAACGGTGGCAGACTTTGTAGATCATCACCCTATTGTGTTCTGGAATTTGGTGTGGTATTTCAGACGCTTGGACTTGCCCAGCAACTTACCAGGATTAATCCTTTCTTCTGAGCACTGCAATAAAAACTCCAAGGTATGGAATCAGATAGGAAATAGTGACATGTGAGAATTGCTTGTTTTCCCATACAGAAATTTGTTAGATAATTCAGTAGCTCTTAGAAATGTCTTACAATATGCTGGGCCCAGTCCAGAATTGGTAAAGAAAGTGTCAGCTGAAGGAAAACAGGCATAACTCTGGAACGTGGGCTCGGCAGTACTGGTGTGGAGTGTTTAGCTCTTCCTAGTCACACTGTAATTTGTGATCCTCAGTTACAAAGCAGCTAAGTTTCTAGTTGGTTTCATTGCTGTTTGGCTAGCTAACTTCCTCCTCCTTCTACTGCTTATGACTTTGGGACTGTAGGGAGGTATGCACAATACTCATTTGTTATGTCACTGACATCCCCTTCAGATTTAGTTTTCTCTGGTTTTACAGCAGTTTTAATATTAAAGCTTCTTACCTATAGATGTGAAGATATATTTGAAGATCTATTTTAAATACAGAAGTCCTCTGTCATGAGTTAGTAATAAAATATCTTTGTGTATGCATTTTCCTGTTCAGATTCCGCGGAACTGTATGTCAGAGGACAGTAAATATGTTCTCATTCAGATGCTATGGGACAATATGAAATTGCATCAGGATCCAAGGCAGCCTCTGTATATTTTGTGGAATGCTCAGAGTAAGCTTCATTTCCTGTGGTTCTTTGGTGTTTGTTTTTTAAAGAACAATTTTCATTTTGAAAAAAGATATCTTTGTGGATGTTTCACAGGAGATACATGACTGATTTTTGATCCTACTACTTTTTGTCTTGCAGGTCAAAATCGCACTCTTTTGTTTGAGAGTGAGTGTTAAGTTTGGTGTTGCTATTCTAAGTTTACGTGCCTTATTTTGGGAGGGAGGGTGGTTGTATGTTTGGCACTAAACTGCTTGAACAAGTTTAATTCTCCAGCATAATTGTTTCAAATCATTGACCGGTATCTCCAGTGGCTTTTTCTTCATTGGGAAGGGAGGAGTTCAGAGGGAATGTGTTTCAGTGATACACTGAACTCACATTGAGCTCATCCACTTAGCTTGGGTTGTTTTTTTTATTTTCAGAATTTGCTTACTAAGAATTTTGTTGCCAGTGTTGGATCATATGCCTGAAAATCGCTCATGCTCCATTACAGCTCTTGAGTTTTTTTGCATTTTTTGTTTCCTTATGTTGATTTTTTTGACTTGATATTTCTTATTCTGTGTTCACTACGTATGTCAGCACTTTCACGGCCTGTGTAGCCTCCCACTTTTTTTTTTAATAACTTGTTTCACAACGAATATATTTATCCTTACAGCATTTTTAATGTTTTTCAGCCCAGAAGTACCCAATGGTCCACTTACTGCAAAAAGATGACGACTCTTTTAACCAGGAGCTCTTGAGAAGTATGGTGAAGAGCATTAAGATGAACGATGTGTACGGACCAATGAGTCAGATATTGGAGAGATTGAACAAATGGCCACATATTAAAAGACAGCGGTAAGAATACAAACCTGCCTAGCTGGAGCAAAGTTGGACAGCAATAAGGCTATTGTACCATAAGCTATATCTTCATATCATAGTTATTAAAGAAAAAAAGCACTTTTCAGCAGTGTTCTCAAGTTTATTTCTCAGTCTGGTAAATATTCTTCTTTTTTGTGATAACTTTCACAAACTTAGAAAAAATTATAGAAGCTACTTTTTACTCTTTCATCTCCTCCTCCCCTTTACAGCCACCTATTTTTCTTCTTACCTGTGAATGATAGAAAATCAAGTAGGGATTGTGTATATTTCATTATTAAATGATGTATTTTTAATTTCTTTTTTACTCCAAAACACCTCCACTTATTCCTAGCATGCATAGATGTTCCTGGCATGCTGTTTGGTTTTAAGTTCCCAGTAGGGAAAAGTAGGTTAAGTCTCAAATATAGGAAGGGTTTTTTTTCCATTAGCAGTGGAAATAATGAAAAATTACTTCCTCTGAATTTTTATTTCTTGCCTGGGTTTACTGATTTTTATTTTTAAAAAGATCTATAGCAGCTACAGCATTGACAAGGTATTTACTTACCTTGTTTTAGAGGTAGCAATCAGGAATTGTTTTTATTTATTTACCTTGTGTGTGGCAATCAGGAATTACGTTCAAAATGCCACCTTAAAGAAAATAAGTTCTCTTTAAGTGTTTCAATTTGTTTATAATATAGATTGTTTTGTGGTATGTTACTGCAGTATACCAATTGACATTTCATTTTACAATTTCAGGAGCCTTTACAGAGAAATACTATTTCTTTCACTCGTTGCCCTAGGAAGAGATAACATTGACATAGGTAAGTGTTACAAGTCATTCAAATGAGCACAGATGACGAATGTATGCAAACTAGTTTTTCAGCTTCTGAAAAACCCCACCAAATCTGTAGATTGGATGCGTCCCATTTTATGGGAAGTGCTGAATGAAAAGGTCTGTCCAGTTATTTTCCCCTGATGAGTGTACCAGCTGTCACTGTATTTGGGCAGTGGTGTGGAACACAAGTCTGCAGAGGTTGTTTTTCTGTTTCTGCAGATGCTTTCGACAGAGAGTACAAAATGGCCTACGATCGTCTCACCGCTAATCAAGTGAAGAACACTCATAATTGTGATAGACCACCAAGTACTGGAGTGATGGAATGCAGGAAGATTTTTGGAGAACCATATCTTTAAATATACCTAAGTAAAGAGGTGGTGTCTACGATGTGTACCTGTGTAACATAACCACTTCAGTCACAAGGAACATCTCAGTCTTCAGTGTTCAAGAACGTATGTACAAATGTACAGAAGGCCTCAGAAAAATTAGGCCTATCTACAGTTGTGGAAATGGACCGAGTGAAAAATGGGCCAAATATTAGTTCCATGTCCTTGTCCTTTCTGCAAATCAGTGTGTAGAAAGGAAGATTCTAAACAAAATCAGTTCTTTAACTTGGGACAATATATTACAGTTCCCTCCTTAAAAAAAAAAAAACAAAAGAAAAAAAGAAAAACAAAAGAAACACAAAAGAAAAAAAAAAAACCCCAGGTGGACAGAAACAATGCACTGAAACTAATGTGAGTGAAGTAAATTCTTCAGAATCTATTGTTTACATAGAATATTCATGATGTTATGAAGAGCATACAAAGTTGTATTATACATATTTTAAATTGTTTATAGTAAGTTGATATTTTTTTAAGTTTTTTAAATTACTGGAGTGAATTTTAAATGGACTTGCTGCATAAGCAATACAGTGCTTATTTTTTTTGCAGTACACTGCTATTTATAGTAACTTGTCCAGTTACTTTTTGAAGAGTGATTTGTTTTTAAAGCTGAATAGAAAATGTTCACCTTCACCTAGACAGTGCTCTAGATACAGGATTTCTCTCGTGCACACGTGGAAAACGTGTTACCACGGCAATCTGAAGGAAAGGGTTGGTAAACTTCAGTCAAACTCTACTCACAAACACGCTGCTGTCTCTGTAAAACTCTTCTGTAGGAGTCTCCTTCTCTCCCTCTCCTGTGCCCTCCGCTCCTTAGCAAAGAGAAAGCATCTTGAAGAGTTCTGTTACAGAATCAGTCCATCTCTACAGTCGGCATTTGTCACCGTGACCTCAGTACAGATGTTAATACAAAGCAAAGGGCAGCCTGCAAGAAGCTCTTCGTAAACACGAGGAGTTGGGAGTCTTGGTGGATGTCTTTGAAACACACTAAGTACAGCACGTACATAATATGCTAATCCAAAGCTTTGAACTGAAGTACACACAGCAAACTTGCTACAGGGAATATATAGGGAATGTAACTTCTTGGGGCATATTGTGCGTAGTTAAATGTACTTGGTCTCTATTTCACAGGCAAAAGAACTCGGTTTTGTTTGGGTTTTTTTTCCTTCTTTTCAGTTATTTTTGCCTGTGAAGAAAAACGCTGTGTCTGTCCTTGTGGTGGAGTCATGGCTTTTGACTCATGTTTTCCTGGTCTAGATAAACAACTGTTTTGTGCTCTCAGTCACATAGCAACTCCTCACCAGAAGGTAGGCGACAGAGAAAGTATCAGAAGCCTCGTGTGGAGGGTGGGAAAGCAGACATTGAATTGTATAAAACACCCGAAACAAATTAAACCCTGCTTTCACAAGTAGCTTTATTTTAAGGGATCTTAATGGTTTCCCAATTCTAATTTCTTTTAGCTGTTGCTGTTATAATACTTCTAAATATTCAGCTGTTACATTAGATTTTTATACTGCCTACCAGCAGTTATTTTTTAAAACCTCTTTAGTTTGCAAGTGTAATAATACAGCAATATTTAGTTGGGCAGAAAGGAGATAAACTTTAAAGCTCACATTTACTTTATTAAATGAAACAGAAGGAGCCTCTTAGAGTCTGAAATGAGAAGTGACACCGCTACGAAGCTCTCTATAACCTCCTGCCAGACCTCTGTACAGCAGTAAGGAGTTGCTGCCCTAAGGAGAAAGTACTTAGAATGTGTAGAGCTACAGGTAGTTGCTGATGAGAATCGCAAGGTGCGGTCTTGTTGGATACAGCTTTCATTGGGTAATACCTCTTCTCTAATTTGCTGCTAATTATGTAGCTGACCTTTTCAAAAGTATCTCCCCACCCCGAGGTGGAGCTGGCAATGCTACACTTCCCGACGTCTTTCACCTTTAATTTATTTTAACAGTTTGTGATGCTCTCTTTCACTTGTAAAGTGTTCCTCATGCATGAAATACAGCTACATTTTTCAGCCAGGTTCCTGGTGAGCAGTGTATCGGTGTCGGGCAGATACGTGCCCCCTTCGTTCTTCTGACCCGCTGTGAAAAACACCAGGTTCTCTTGTCACGCGTTCCCTGTCGGTCCCTATTCGTGTGCTCTGCTCTGTACAGTCGGGACGCGGTGTTTGCCGCGTTCCGGTCGCATACGCTCGTTGCTGTGTCTGTGGACTCGATACCTGTTTGTGCTGTGCAGGAGGTCACGCTCCCAGCTCTCTGCAGTTCTGTTTCCCACGTCATTTACCACTTGGGGCAGCCACTGTTCTCTGGGACCTTCAAGCCGTGAAGGAGGGCAAGATGCTTCTTCCAGAGCTGCCGTGGTGCGTTAGAGGTCCTGAGCTATGAAGCAAGCTTCAGACTTCCTGTTGTAGTCTGGTGGAAGCGACTGAGCCTGGTCTCTAACCACCCCTCGCTTACTAGGACACAACACTGCAACTGTCTGTGCCAGCACAGGAGTAGATGCAACGCTTGTAAATCGTGGCCCGCTTCCTCCGTTCTGGTCCCAGCTCTGTTGTAAGTACTTCTGACTGTCTTCAGGCTTAGGAAGCCAACAAGTTGGCCACTTTGAATTCAAGTATCAGCAGTTCTGCCAGTATTACCTGAAGAGTATATACTGTACCAGGGGAAGGATTGTACAGGCACCCTCAAACAGTCTCACCATGTTCTTGCATCCTCAGTGGCACTCCTGAAGCATTGCTGATGTTTATTTGGGTGTGCTTTGAAATTACTATATCATGTTCATCGAGTCAAGTCATTATACTTAATGAATTCTTTTAAGTCCATTGCAAGTCAGTCCACTGTAGAAATACAATAATAAAATATAGTTGGAATAGTGATATACTTTTAAGTGGGAAATTTTCCTCATTCAAGTCATAATGTTCAAAATGTAGGTCCTGAGGTGGATAATTTTTAAGCATCATACAATTCAGTGTTCAAACAGTTTTCAAATCTCACTGTCCTTTATTAGAAAAGCAATTTGAGTATATTTTCCAATACTGCAAAGATGGATAAATAAAATATTTGAGACATATTTTCAATTTAAAATTTTGTATGAACTGAATTTTCTCCTTTTGTCTACTAAATAATGCTTATGTCAGAAACCTGAAACAAAGGTTTTACATTTGCAGTGCAATATATATTTTGCTTTACTTATGGTTCCACTGGAATAGTTATTGGAGATGAAATGCTGAAATGTGAATAGGAGTTGTGCTGTTTCTCTGACACTGCTGTTTCCCACTTTGAGAAGGTTTGCTGTTGATACAGTTACAGCCTGATGAATTAGACTGCCACTGGCAAATTAAATGATTAGTACCCCAAGAAAGAAGAAATTCTGCCTGGAAAAATCTTTGTATAACAAGTGGGAGATGCAAATATTAATAACCAAGAGGGGTATTTCTGGCTATTATCTCCCTGGGATGCAAAAATGGTACTTTGTTAGACTGCAAGCAGCACTTTTTAAATGAATGGTTGTAGATTTGTAAATATGTAATGTTCAAATTTTATTTACCAAAAACCAATATGTTGGATGTTTGCTTTGGTTTGTAGTTCCTTTAAAATATGCAAAGTCAGTGTTCACGATGTTAAGTTTGGGGTTTTTTTTCTGTCTCATCCAAAAAAGAAGTTTTACAGTGAGTCAATAAAAAGCTTAAAGTCTTTCTGGGTATTTTCATTAACATTTTATTAGATAGATTAGAACGACAGAAACGTCTGCAACTCTCAACTACATCGTTTGCCCCCGTGAGGCATTGTTAACAATAAACCTTCCAGGTTTGTTGATAGCTGATGTCCGTGGCAGTTTTTTTGTGGTGTAGAAGACACCTGCCTGATGGGTGCAACAATCTGGACAGTTCAGGGATTCGTGTTGGGGTGAAAAACAAACCTGAGAGGTTCAGCAACTTCTCGTCGTGCTCCTGGTGTGAGTGTTTCTCAGTGGTAATGTGTTGTGCTAACCCCAGCTCTGTTTAATCTTGTTACAGTAAGATGTAAATCCATACGACCTCACGCTTGTATGGTGGCACACAGGGGAGTATTGCAAGAGCAGGTACAGATTTAAAAGGAGCCATGTGGACAGCTGTTGGGCTTGCTCTGAACCCTCACATCCTGTGTTCTTCTGCACGCAGAAATCACTTGCTGCTTCGCTTTTGCCTTGCAAACCTCAGTGTGATGTTTCCCACAGCCCTAAGGGGGCCAACAGAAAGCAGTTCCTCTGAAGCGTGTCTCGCGTTCTTGGAGGTATGTGTAGAGAACCAGTTGTGGTTGCATTAGAGCAGCCTTCCCTGAAAGGATGAGAAGTACCTCAGCATCAGGGGCTGCAGCACCGGCCGCGGGAACCGCTGTGCTCGCTGCCGAGACGCGGGGTGGGCAGCTTGCTTCTGAGATGCAGAGGGTGTGTCCACACAATGGTTTTAAGCAGAGGGGTTCTGTAAAGGCAAGCCACAAAGGTCTGATTCTGCTCCCATGGAAGTCAAGTTCATAGATTTCAGTGAGTTTGAGCTTTTTTTTCTTAAGTGATTTAGAGTGTGTTCCTGAAAGTATTTCTATAATGAGTAAATATTCTGTGCTGGAAATGAGCTCCATTAGCTTGAGGGGATCAGCAGTGCTGAAAACTTGATGCATCTGTATCATATCAGCCTTCCTGTGAATGCCTAAACTTGTACAGCATTTGGTATTGGTCACTTTGTTACCTGATCTTCTCTGAGCCTAAAGAAAAGTGGTAGAGGCTGACATTCCACTTGAGGTTTATCATCTTAGCATGTTAAAGATTATTTTACTCTTGGTAGGTTTGTTACAATTCTGGCTGCTTTTTTGCAGTAGAACAGTTGCTACCTTAAACCCCTGTTGATGTTGCTGTATGCTTCCATCCACCTGGAACTGTCCCAATGTCATACTGATACTGGGCAGGATATGATCTTGTCTTCTAACATCACGCTGATGATCAGAAACACGAAGTAAAGAGCAAACATGGTGAGCCCCAGGAGCTTGTTCATCTTCCATTTACACAAAGCGATGGAGATAATCACAAACAGGAGCATGAGGAAGAGGAGAACGATGGCACAGAACAGCCCGTTGCTGCTGACTGCCACCGAACTGAGTCCGTTGAAGACAGAATAAAGGAACCACGGAACTGGCAAACTGCAGGGAAAGGAAAATGGATTGAAATAAGTGTTCTAAGGCCGTTCATTTTCTGCATCATACCTAAGCAATTTTTCCAAGCTGTTGCAGAAAGAAAAAAAGAAATGCACGAGTTCATTCAGTGTAATTCAGCATAAATCCACAATTGATGTTCTTCTTGCCATAAATTACTGGCGTGGTCATCATGTAATCCCAAGAATTCAAAAGGGTTTTTAAAAAAATGCCTCTGGACTAAGTGTCTGGGCATATTAGTGTGAAGAGGCAAGTCCTGAGGCTTTACTGGGGAGAGGTACAGCTTTGTTGTGTTTTTGTCTTGAAAAATCAGTCATTTTCTGTTGGTTCAGAATTAGGTGAAGATGATAGACTAAATTATAAAAATCTGTCTTTCCTGGCTGGATTAGGTTTAAAAACCAGAAGTAACTGGTTGCCCAGCTGCCCTTCATTTGATTACAGCTAAACCCAACTTAAGACCTTGTTGTAACTAAAACCAGCTTTGTATTTTAGAAGAAACACATCTTTTAGTATGGAGCTGATACTCACCCGACAGTGATATCGAAGATATTGCTGCCTACAGAGCTGGAGACAGCCATGTCTCCTAAGCCTTTCCGTGCGACAATGACGCTGGTGATGAGGTCAGGGATAGATGTTCCTGCTGCCAGTATGGTTAACCCCATAATTTCCTCCGATATCCCAATTGTTTCCCCAACCTAATAAACATAAAGGAAGTCAGGAAGGGCTGTTCAGTTCTTGGAACGTGGAATTTAATCGCTCCGCGCAGCCTTTTGGGTTTTGTGCCATAGCTGAGTTAAGGTCATAGAATCATAGAGTGGTTTGGGTTGGAAGGGACTTTAAAGGTCATCTAGTTCTGAATGCTCTTAAAAATGGTAGTGTTTTTCTGCTTTCTAGGATAAAAAGTGACGTTCTGTGGTGTATGTTGACCTTAGATTTACTCTATAGAGTAGGGCATCTGATCCCAGTGCTGCCAAGACTAAGCAAGGTCCCACCAGTTACAGCGTAATTCTGTCCTATGTTCACCTCTTCTGGATGTCTTCTACCTTTCCCTCTCCAAATTTAACATCAGCTGTGTATGACCTGAGAGCTTTGGGAAATGACAGTCTTTGGATTTATGGCTTGATCAGCTCTACCATGGCTGTGCCATCTATCACTAAATACAAATGGGGGGTCAGACTCTACAGGATGCAAGTGTTATTTCCCAGAATACCAGGTGAACAATTAAGGCAATGGGAGTTGAGATCAATTAAGTAGCTTCCAGAATCAAAACCTGTATTTTCTGAGAATTTTAATTAGGTAAAGGATAATTATGTTCTGCAGAGAAGCATTCATCAATGCAAGGGCGGTAGGAAGATAAATCTTGACGGCACTTTTCCTTTCACTGCTGCACAAATTCCCTTGGAAGCTCTTGGAAAAGAATGACTCTTTGTCAAATGGAAAAGAATGAAATTGAAAATTCCCTTTTGGGTCCTAAGAAAACAAAGTTTCTCCTGTTTTGATGAATGACTGCAGCTGTAATTCATCAGATAAAAGGCCACAGTGACACTGTTCTCTCTCCCTCCACTCGTTCTGAAAGGGTCTTGTTGGCAGAGAGAAAATAAACCCCTCACCTGGTGAGCCCACCACACCATGAGGTAAGAGAAAACAGCAATCCAGATGATGGAGCCGAAAAACGTGATGACAAAGAATTTTCTGGAGTCCTGTTAAAATCGAGTTGGAAAAGAAAACAACATGGAAAAGTTTCAGGAAAGTTAAAAATCCCCAGTGAAAATTACTCACCAGAAACACTTGACTGCAATCAATTGCTTTAACATGCACCCTGCTCTCTCTAATTGGATTTATTTTTGGTCAGCTTGATTCGATGACCAGCAGTTGCTGGTCTGTTGTGATTTATTAAATTAAGGCTCTGGAACTGCCTTATGCTGGAGCTGGGGCTCCTGCCCCACTCCCTGCAGCATTAACAGCACTTCAAGTGTGCACAGACTCTAGACACAGAAAAATAGAACTGAGGCCTCTTGCTGAGAGGAAATCTATAGTTCAGTTAATGAATCCAGTAGCAGAAGAAAGATAGATTCTTACTGGATTTCTAACGTCAGGCATAGTGCTCCAGAGAGGGAAGACAATGGGAAAGAGGAAAAGGTAAATTGCTTGTTTTTTCCTAGTGTCTGGCCATTCAAGAGATAACGGCTCGTCGATGTCCTCATCTTCCGTGCTGTCATCGTCACTGTCGTCCTCACTGGTAGAGCTGCTGTCTTCTGAGGTATCACTGTCTGAAGAGGGCTGTAGATCAGGGGAAAAAAAAAAAAAAGACGACAGTTTCTTTTTGCACTGAGAAGGAGCTGCAGGGCATTTCTTCACCACAGCCTTGCCCTGGCAGAGGCCATGTCTGTAAGAGGGTGAGGGCAGCCACAGCCCCCCTCTTGCTATTGTGGGACAAAACCCAGGCGTACCCTGTCTTGGGGCTCACCTCTTAGGTTAAACTTGTTATATTAACTTGCATTGGTTAATTAGAACCAACTTTTAGTTGGGGTTTTGACACATTTACTGTATGTCTGAGAAACTTTTTGTCGTCATTAACAGCCAAAATAATCAATTGAAAGGAGGGGTTTGGGAAACAAAACCGAAATGTGTACTGATGAGCACAGGACAGGCAGGTATTTGCATCTGCCCTTATGCTGGAGTAGTCCTCTGGCCTCAGAAGAGTCATTTGAGGAGAAAATACTATATCGTATTGGTTGACATCATGTTTGGGACCTGACGTGTGTTTGTAAGCAGAAATGTTTCAGCTTACACATTAATATATCTCATCACTAGACCCAGAGTATTTATAGCTGCCAGGGGTTGGGTCCTATAGGAACACTCTAGGGAGGGAAGAAGGAAAGTAGAGGTGCAGTTTGGTCTGGACTGTGCTTGCTGCTGCTTATCTCAGTACCTGTCCATCTTGCCGTGCGTCCGCCTGCTGCTTGTCTCTGCTGGGTTCAGAGTCGCTGGCAGGAGTCACCTGGACAGTGCTCGGTGCCTTCTTTTCATCTTCTGCTGAAAGTGAGGAGGAGGAACACGGGTTTCAGTTGAGGTAGCATCAGGCAGTCGTCTTCCCCTCGATCAGCGCAGAGGTTTGAGCATTTCATTTTGGCATGTCCAGTTACACCCCGTCTGACTGCTCAGGTTTTCTGTTTGGCCCTTTAATCTCCTGTGGAGTGTGATCACTAAAAGCCAGACAGGGTCTGGCCCCCTTGGCATCGCATGATACCCGAACTGACACCCCTCTGACCTTCTATCTGCAACTGCTGTCAGAGGCACACGCATCATGACAGAGAAACATAAATTATATTGATCTACAACAGGTAAATGTTGCTTGGCTTCTGTCTGGATTCTGAAGATTGTACTAAAGCCATCCTTAAAAGCCAGAGAGGAGGTAAAGCTTTGCTTGCCCTTTTTGTCTGAGTAGAGCACGGTGTTCTCCGGGGAACTGATGTTCTTCAAGGTTTCTGAGAAATGACTGTTGGGTGCTGCCAGACTTTAATCCCTAACCATTTGGTAGGTATTCCACTGGAAAAAAGTGCTGACCCCCACAAGGAAATAACCGTGCTGTCCTCTGTGCTGTTCCTGAGTTCATCTGCGTGGCCAAGAGGAACAGGGGAACCTCTGTTCAGAACAACGTTGTGATACAGGTAACGCAGAGCAGAGGGGAGAGGGAGTGCCTGGCACTCTGCCCCGTCACAGCAAGGACCCTTTTCAGACTGCTGCAGTTTAGGTTAAGGGGTCCCCTCCATGTAGTCAAGCCTGTCAAGAGTGTAAGATCATGTTCTCCTGTGAATTGTACCAGGATGGGGTGTTACAGGGTATCTGATCCTGCACTGGGTGAACTGAGCCAGCGCAGCACCCCAGAACTGCACCGGGGAGCAGGCGTAGAGATTGTCAGAAATATTTGTTTTCAGAGAGTGCCATCTGGGATTTCTGAAAACAGGCCTTAAGAGAGTTTGCCTGGGATGCTCTCAGCCCACAGTGGGAGACAGAGCAATAGCGCTTTCGGACTGCACGCAGCTCTAGCTGTGCACTGACAAAGTGTGTGGAACGTTCAGGGAAGTCTCTGTGGTGCTGATTACCCACACTGAGAATTTGCTTCCTAAACAGTATGTCCCATGAGTCTGGTCTCATTCACATAGGTGAGACCTGGTTTTGTGAGGTCCTCAGGTGCTTGCTGTACTGCAGCAGGGTGCTTGTGGAGGTGGCACCTTCCCCACAAATCCTTTGCTTGTCTTTTCAAGACCTCCAGCCTCTCTGACAGCACAGGGGTGTTGGAGGCCAGGCCAGCTGCTGTCTCTGAAGCAGCTCAGAAAGCCAGGCATCTGTCAGTAGCGATGAGGAAAAACTAAAAGCTGTTAAAAGGGAGGATACACAGACCCTTAGAAAATATACAGATGAAGTCAGTGCGGCTTTTCTCTCTGGAGGAACTTTTCATGCCCTCCTGCAAATGTGCCAAATTTCTAAGCTGAAGTGAAGGTACTTTGTTTTAACAAACACCTCATTTGCAGGGTCTACCAAAGATCGGCAGCACCCAACTGCTGTCTGTAATGGCCTGATTTCCCTTCTTCCACCCTTCTGGTGGCAATTTACACTCCATCCTTGCAGCACTTTGTTTGGATGCTGCCTCACTAACCGCTCCTAGGCTCCTGTGGGGATGGCTTTTATTGCCCGCTGTTAGTGTACATCGATTGATTTCTGCTGCATTATTATAGCAGCCATCTGTGACCAGTAATAACAGAAACTTTGTGTTAAGACTACAGTGTTTCCTTGCCAGCCCTTGGGCATTGAGTGCTGGGAACTGCAGTGCAAGAGGCAAACGGCACTGACTCTTCGTGCACTCGCCTTCTGGTTTTGATCCTTGTCCGGCCGGCGTCTGGGCTTTGGCCTTGGCAATGTTGCTCATCACGTCGACCCTGTCTTTGAATTTTCCTGTGGATGAGAAGGATGCGTTCAGCAGCAGCTGGCAGCTACTCAAAGCCCCCCCTTTCCCTGCCTCCCCCCAACGCCCACACATTCTCTCTCCTTTCCCCTTTCCTGGATTGCAGTTGATGTTGACTCCTGAGTTGTCTTGCTGGCTGTGGCCCTCGGTTTTGGCTGTGGCTAGTTGATCAGAGCTGTTCTAGTTGAATGCTCAGTACTGTGGCAGTTACACCAGCAATTTGACATGTAACCGATACTTTTCTATTTAAAAGAGAATCTAGAAGGAAGAGAAATCCTTTCCAGATGAGTATCCCAGGAGATAGCTGTACTTCACAGGAAGCAAATGCAGAAAGAACAGAGGAGGAGTTTCAATTCAATATCATTTTGTTCCCAAAGGACTGTTGATTTTTTTTTCCAGGCTAGATTATGTGCAAGCTGAAAATGACACCTTCCTTTTGCCATGTGGCTGTTGAAGAGGCTTTATTGTGCTGCTTGCAGCCTGGTGACCTGATGGTAAGGAAAAATAATAACCTTTTATATTTCAGTATTCTGGAAAGTGATGATTTCTCTAAGTATACAGGAATGTCTCCTCCTCTGGAGTTGATCTAAATTCTTGGTGTCTGGGTTCAGTGTGGTCCAGACTACCTGAGAGATCATCATCAGCACAGTGTCCTGTAGTTATTTCTGGGGCTGCTGAGGATAACTTCCACTGTAAGCTGTGCTCTGCTTAGCTGAGATGCTTTATTGGTGTTTTAGAGTGAAGCTGTGTGTGTCTCTCCATAGTTAGGTGATGTGCTCAAATATTTTAACTTCTACTCTCATTGAAAGTGACCAAATCACTGGCTCAAAGAAAAAATCTCATTTTGCTCTAATCTATAGCTTCTGTCGAGCTGCCCACCCAGCAGCTTGGCTGAGGGTCACAGGGTTTGCATGTGGACAATAGCCAGAAGAAATTGGCCACGCTATGCTTATGTGGGGCTGTAAATTAATTTCCTCCTAAAATTTTATCACACTGATTTAATCTACTGTACTTTTGACTATGTGACCAGAACGTGCTGTTGTCATTTGCCTCAAGGGAAGGGCCCTGCTACTTTATTCATCACCATGATACTGAGGTAATAGAAATAGCAGGTCTGAGGCCCTGAGCTGTGCAGGCAGATCTGCTGTTCTGAGCCAAACCTCGTGAAAATCAGTAGGCTCTGGTCTATGTCCAGTAACTGGGACTGGCTCAGGCATTAAGGCCTCTGGGGACAAGTTCTATTCTGGTGACATTCCTGTTACCATCTGAAAGGAACATTTTTCACCAGCCAGGATTTCCACCGAACCCTGGAACAGCTGGACAGAGGTGAAATGATGAGCTCTTCTCCTTTGGAAGGCTGGCTGGCACTAAAGAGTCTGACTTTTTCATGCTCCCTGCCAATACTGAAGCCTACCAGAGCAGATGTGAAGCATCGTGCTTCGTTCCCCCTCTGCTGATGCTAAGCACGAGCATACCCACCAGTGCAGGGCAGCCAAGAGGTGACCTTTTGCTCTAACCACTGAGCAATGCATCTTTCTGTTCAGCTGTTCCCAGAAGCAGTTGCAAAAGCTTCTGTCAGCAGGGTCAGGGAGGTCAGGCTCAGCCTGAAAGAGATTATATAAATTCAAGCTCCTGGCTTCCTGCCCTTGCATAGGCTGCAGAGCTTGTGAGCATCTCTCTGTCAGGATAAACAGATTAGGTCGAGGCCACTATCCAGTGCTCATGAGATCAGCCTCGTTTAAAAAGGTGTTAATTCCTCTGACACACATTTCATGCAGGATGGACTGAGATTGGAGGAAGAACTGGCTGCAAGCTGGCCAGGTCAGCATGGAGAGGAAGGATATCTGTCAGCTCAGGCCCTGCCAGTGCTGGGGATTAGCTGAGCTGGGCAGGGAGGGTGCTGCTGGGGCTCCAAGCTCAGTCCCCTGGGGCATCCACTTCTGGTGACTCTGAGAGCCCCTCACAGGGGACATGTCTGTGTCCAGGGGCCCCGAGGTGAGACAAGAAGATTCCTGTCCTATGGGTTGACAGCATCTAGGCTGGACTTAAGCTGAGCTTCACCTTAAGTTTAGCTTTTCTGTTTAATTCTTCGGCTCTAATATCTAATCTAATAGGAGTAACTTCAAACACAAACAGCAGGAAGAATTTTTTTTTCTTTAAAATTTGGCATGAACATGGAGGTTTTGCAAATTTGGCTGTTTAGAAGAGGAAGTAAAAAAAAAAAACAAACAAACCCTCGATTCCTTTTGTATCATGAGTTTCTTAAAACAAGTGATTGGATGCTTATAGAGCAAGAAGAAACCGTAGCTGCCTTTGGCCTTAACAGCCTGTGACACTGCCTGCTGCTCTGTTCTGGTCTAATTTCCAAAATCATTAGCTTGTTAACTGGGGCATACTGGGGGTAGACAGCTCTGGCAACCTTACTGCTGGAGCTTTTTTCTTCACTCGAGTAAAAGCAGGTTTCTGTCATCTTCCCTATATGACTAGAGTTTAAAGACTAATCTGATGGTAAGAAGTTCAGAAATTAGAAGGTTCCTCAGGCTTTCCAAAATCCTTGCTCCCTTGAACTCCCCAGCAGTTCCCTCTGGTGTCTAACTGGAAGATCTTGAAGAGACATGCTCTGCTTCTACACACTTTAAAAGACAGTGGGGAAAAGACCAAAGTTGCTAGAAATTCTTCATTTAAAAAGCACTTTGAAAATGAAAGCTGCCATCAAAAATGCCATTCAGGGTGCAATGTAAATGTTAGAACTTCTAAAGTAAACACCTGGTCTCCTGCAGACAGAGAAAGAGACTTAAGTAATGAACCCTTCCTAATACATAAAGAAAACAAACAAACAAACAAAAGCCCCAAACAACAACAACAAAAACCTCAACATTCTGAGCTTAATCACTCTTCAGACGAGGAACTTTGTTTCATACAAGGGGTGTTGCTTTAGGAACAGGGGAACAAAGTTTGTATTTCAGACTTTTACTGTATTTCTAAGACCTCTGCCTCTGGAATTGGGTTTTGGAGGGCCAGCACAGTTTTCCATGTTTTGGACCCTTACTGAAACTGCTTCGGTGCTGCCCAAATAAAATGCAACTGCAGCAGAAAGAAGGAAACCCTAGAGAGATCCTCATTTCAGTAGGTGAAGTTAAAATAGAATCATAGAATCGTTTCGGTTGGAAAAGACCTTTGAGTTCATAAAGTCCAACTGTCAAACCAGCCCTACCCATTCCACCACTAAACCATGTCCCTTGGCACCACACCTATGTGCTAGGAACTCTGCAAGTTAGAAACTGCTGAGCAATACTTGGCAACCTTTCTCTGTTGTGGAGTGTTCTTTAGCACAGCCTCTAAGTGCTGATGCTACAGGCATTGGCAAGAAGCAACAAGGACCCTTGAGGAAAGATAAATTGCTTCGGGATCGTCTTTCACATTGCAACCTAATTACAGCAATGTGTTTGGTACAGGCAGCACTGCACACATTGTGAAGAGAGGGACTTTGGTGATGATTGGTGGGAACTGGGCACCCAGCTGTCCTGAGGGTACCAAAGGGCTCCAATCCTAATAACACAAAGGCTGCCCTTGAAATCCTGATACACTCTTCAGGTTCCAATCCTTTTTCAGAGTCATCCCTGGGATGTCACTTCATCTTTTTGGCCAAGATCTTCAAGGCACTTTGGTTTCTCGGTCTATTCATAAATGATTCCTTTTCTCAGGACTCTCTTTTCTTTAGGTATCAATTTATCTGCATAAGGACTGTCTCCTACAGGACACACAGGACCTGGGACACTGGTTCCTTGATTTTGAGTGGTTTGCTGTTGTAATACCAGTAACTTTCTTGATGATTATCTTTTCTAAGGAGCTGTCTCTGTTCTACCAGTGGAAGAGGTAAGTACCCAGAGTGCCCCTTAACTCACTGGCATTATTATAGTAAAGAGTCTAAGAAATAACAACCTTTTGGAGAGATTATAACCCATCCTCATACCGTCCCTGCTGCGTTAGACTTAAGTACACACTCCCATCTAGTGGCTGTCGCATACAGAGCCAGGAACTCAAAGTCTGCCTAGCTGAAGTGAGAGGGGATGTTCTATTTCAGAGAAGATCCAAGCTGCCCCCAAGTTTCATTTATTCAGTACTCATGAGTTGTGGTAAGAACAGTCTCTTTAGCAGGGTCCATGGCTTACAACTGTATTGAACACCCCCCCAGCAGTGTGTTCTGGGCTAAACTGGCTGGCACGGCGCTGGAGTGCTCTCCTTGGCCTGGGCTGGAAACCTTGGGTCCCCACAGCTACTTCTGAGGTCCCAGGGGTTCACCAGGGCACCAGCCTGGGACCAGAAATCCAAGCGTGTGCTGGCCTGGGGTGGGTGGATGCCACACAAAGACATTTAGAGGTGCAGGAGGGATGAGAACGTGCTGGAAGCTCTCTAAGGGGACCTAGCCCCTCAGGTCTGGTGCTTTATGATGCTAAAGGCAATGACACATTGTCTTGTAAGGTTTTGGTTTTATCTTTGTGCTGCTGATACCACTTTTTGGGCGCATGGGTGGAGGCAAGGGCAGTAGAGAAGACCCTGATGAGTCTGGCTCGTGTTAGGCTGCTGTCAGTAACATGATGGGTGGGTGCCTTCACTAAAATCCATCAAAGTGGCTGTTTATCTCTCTTGCTGTCCTTACGGAGCCTCCTTTATTGCCCCAATCGTTTGTGCAGCTGGGATTCTGATCTGGAGAGTCCTTTTTGTAACCTCTGTGATAGACACGAGAGGTGTTGATCTGCTTAGCTTCAATCTCTCTTTGAATGGACAACAGCTAATCTCTTTAGAACAAGTAGGGCAGCAGAGGGGTGGGGCATGTGCTGAGCTAGGAAAAAAAAAAATCTACAAAACGAGGCTTTTTAACATGAATGGAAGACAAACCTCCACACTCTGTTTGGATTCAAGCTGAAACAAAGCAGCGTGTTAGAAGTTTGTGTGCAAAGACCCTGGGTCTGCCTGGAGAGGTGGCATCTCTGCAGTCTGGGTGGTTTAAAAAAAAGATGTTTTAGTCCTGAGCTGCTCAGCCTTTGTACTGGTTCCCCTGGCAGCGATGGTACCATAGTGTTGCAGGTGGACTTTTAGAGGTGCTCAGTGTTGCTCTAAATCAAGTCCAGATTGGCTTAACTGTCATAATTGCAACATGCTGTGTGTTTTAGAGCTCAGCTGGGATTTTAACCACTGCCAGAAGGCTAATTCTTCAAGGGTTTTAACTTATTTTTCCTCTTCTTTAGTAAAGGTTTATGCCTTGGAAGGCCAGAGAGGTGTCTAGGTAATGAGCTCTCCCTCTGTTCATTTTCCCACTATAAATGAAGCAGGTAAATAAGTTGAGCAGCTGTTTCTCAAAAACATAGTTGGCATTGAACACTGCTGTTTTGAGGCTGGGATGAGGTCTGAGCTCGGGAGAGGAAGATGTGACATGCTAGGAGAGGAAAGAAGCCTGTAACTCATGTTTGCTGCCCTTGCTGTAGGAGAGACAGCAGAAGATGGGGGACTGCAGTGACAGCCACCACATGCAGGGACCCCAGCAACAACGACTGCTCCAGATGCCCTCAACCCCCCTCAAGCAGCAGCTTCCAATACAGCAGTAACCATTTGGGAACAGGCAAAAAAAAACCAATCCCTCGGGCGTGGAGCATTCACTCACCTTCTGTCAGGGGGTCCAGGGTGTGGATCATGAGTTGGAAGATGGTGCTGCGCATCTGGGAGTTGTGTAGCGAGGCTGAGCTGCTGCCTCGCTGTAAGGCTGATGCAGGCTATGGAAAGGTACAATGCAGCAGTCAATAGCAGTTCCCTCCTCAAAACATCTCCACTGTTGCTTTGCCTCTGCCCTGGGAGGTGTGTTTATATGGAGGCTGATCTCCCCAACCCAAGGAGCAGCCCCTGTGGATTTTAAGCAGCCTCCCAGCTCAGGTTCCCAGGATGGCTGTCAGGACCGGCCGTTCACAGCAAGAGACAGAGATAACAGACCAGCCTGTCCTTCAACAAATGCAAGAGGCTCACACAGACTAAGCACCAACACAACGTCATTATAAATGATGATAATCAAAGCATGCAGTGCTCTTAGTCAAAAACTTGTTAATAACTGTGTAGATTTACGTCCTGCTGCAAGGTAATGCTACAGTCAATGCAGGATGTCCTGGCTCACACTCGATAGCTCTGGTGCTCTGTTCTTCCAGGCAACACCAGAGTCCTAATGAGCTTTTGGCTGAATGTTAATTAGGACAGGTAGGTGAAGTGCATAGAGGAACAAGCAGCATCCATATGATGAGGAAGCCAATGCTATGTTACATACGTACACAGCCACTACATCTGACAGGCCTGTCTGGGTGATGACTGGCCAGCCATGAGGGAGACTAAGGGACAGCAACTTCACCATCAGCAGAGGAGTGAGCTCTCTAGTGTTTGCTATGGGGAAGGACAGATCCTACCAACCTCTGCTTTGCAGCCCCAGGAGGAAAACTGGCCATGAAACCAGGTAAGAAAAGTCATGCTCTGAATTCCCCTATGCCTCTTAAAAGCACAGAATGAATAGCACTCTGCTAGTCAAATCCATCTGGGACTTTGACTGGAGCTTCCTCTGAGGACACAGCTCAGCCAGGTGTCCTCTTCAGGAAGCTGTGGATATTGTGCCAAGATGGCTGGGTCTTCGCACAAAGTAAGCTTTGGGCCAGGTTTCTTGACATGTTGATGCTTTTATTCACAACCTGACATGGGGAGGGTTTCAGGACACAATGCCTCCAGATCTCTGTCAAGTTCCTTAGACCTACCTGCAGCTTCTTCCCATCTGCTGGCTGCTTTGTTCCATCATCTGCAACTGCCCCGCTGCTTTTCTGCATGCAAAGGAGAACAAAACCGATTGAACACCACTAATGCTTCCCCTGCTTTCTCAGGAGTTAATGAGGGCTCTTCAGGCTCCTGTCTGTGAGGAAGTGGGACAGCCAATACAGGTGACTAGGCACGGATGCTACTGAAAGAGCTGAAGCCTTGTGCTTGCCTTAAAACCATGTGATTTAACCAAGAGAAATAGGATTCTGCCTCCATCTCCTCAGTGAGGATGCAGGTAACCAGAGGGGGACTCAAAAAGCCTCTACCATCTGATTCCTGTAGATAGAGGCACCCCTAAATATCTGTATCCTGACTCATTTTCCAGCAGAGGCAGAGTGAAGGTGCAAAGGGATATTTTCTTTGCAGTGATCACCATTCCTTTCCATATAGGCAATGCTCCAACAGCTCTCTGCCGTGTTACCGTATGCTACCAAGAGTTCTCTGTAAACTTCAAGTGAAAGATTTCTTTTTTCCCTTTAGTGTGAAGGGCTGGATTCAATATGTGATGATTGGTGATGTCCACAGTGGTGCCTGTGTGTAGCTGCAGTATCCTGTGCGTGTGTCCCACTGGACTGTAAGCGCATAAGCTTTCAGGTCTCTCAGCCATGAGCACTGGCTGTAAGACAGACTGGGAGGAGGGAAGAAAAACACTTTCTTGATTCTGTACCACTTAACTATCCTCACTCCTCTTCCTTTCTTTCCTTTAATCACGTGGCATGCCAAGAGGCAAAGCTTGAGTGCTAGTGGCACATATCTGACCAGGAAAGCATGTCCATGCCAGAGGATAATTTGAAATCTAGTTATGTCTGCTCAATGGTTGGCAGTAGCATAAGTCAAGAGGACAAAGAGGCAGTAGGAGAGATGGGGAGGGACGAAGGAGAAAAAAAAAATGCAGGTATATTCAAGAAGACAAAGCCCCAAGTGTTCAAGAGACCATGCCTTGGCCAGATTTGCTAGTCTGAAAAGGTAATTGACTCTGGGAACACCTTTAGATACTGTCTTTGTGTAAACAGTCACCTCTGCCTTCAAAAGACAATGAGGGAAGGGCCCTGGTCCCTAACCTGGAGCATGTAGTTACAGCCTGTGCACCAGGAGCACACAGACTCATCTCTGAGCACGGAAATGGGATTTGGGCATTTCCACCACACTTCCCAGTGCTGACTGGGAGAGGTGTCAGTGGCTGGTTGATTGCTAAAGGCTGCCAGATCCCCTTCTGCCTGGCAGGTTGGGTAACAAGAGATGCTGCCAGTGGCCCAGAAACACCCCTGGCTTTAGGAAGGGAAAGGAGAATTTCCTCCAACATCTCTCATCTGCGAGAGTCTTGGACAGTGCCCTGTACCCCTTTCTAACACAGAACCATCCAGCCTTGTTCCCAGACTAAGAATGTGCTCCTGCAACTGGCTTGGTTTTGGTTTTGTTGGTTTGTTTTTTTTTTTTTTAAATTCCTTGACAAAAAACGAGTCAGCACAACCCCACCCAGGTCTTTGTAAGTAGATAAACAACTGTGACCAACATCTTTGCAAGGGCAGAGCTCCCTTTTAGTGGTGTTTCCTAATTTCTTAGAATCTCTACTATCTAGATTGCACTTCCCTCATTTTATAACCATAATGATTGACCAGCACCTGTATCCTGAGGTTGTGTTTGAATACACACATTGTGAAGGAGATGCAGCTTTCCCTTGTGGCTTATGCTAGTACAAATGACCTCCAACTTGCCCTCTGAGCAATAAGGACACCAACCTTCCGCATACGCTCTGCCGACGCTGCCTGCACAGCGTTTAGCTTCTTGTTCAGCTCCTGCTTCACCCACTGTTCGAGGTACACATTCTGTTTCATAGTGAACACGTATGTGGCATAGGCAGTCAGTAAAAGGAGGCTTTCCCACCAATCAATGACACTGTCTAGGAAAAACAGGATGAGCATCAGTAAGTCTACAATGTAGAATGAGATGTCTCTAAATAAGGGCCACCATGTCAGGTGGAGTATCTCCCTTGAGAAGAGGGCACAGGTGCCAATGACAAAGAGGATATTAAACACTGCTGAGCCCACAATGGTACCGATGCCCACATTGCTGTGGGAGATGAAGACACCTATGAGGGAGGTGAAGAGTTCTGGTGCTGATCCACCTGCTGCCATGAAGGTGGCTCCAGCCACATCTTCAGAGATCTGCAACTTCTCTGTGATCAATCCCAAAGCAGGGACAAAATACTCATCACACACTATGGCCAAGGCCACAAATACATACATCATGCCAAAGAGGTGAAGTACAACCCACCCTTGCCTGCGTTCTTCCACACTGAATAGGTCCTGGGGATATTCTCCTTTGGACTCGTGTGGTGGCTTTTCATCTGGGTAGCTTTCACTGACATTTTCTCGCTGTGGTGTTGTATCCACTGATGTTGTGATGGGCACGCTTGGCTCAGGATCCACATAGACACAGTGCTTTATTTTGGTTACTTCTGAGACATTGCCTCCTAGGGCAGTTTTGTTGCTGGAGAGGTCCCTAGAGGTCACTTTGACAGGGTCCGTGGATTGAGGTGCTGTGTGTGGTGCTGGAAAGGCAGAGGGCCTGAGCTGGAGCTGGTAGAGAGAGAGGACCAACACTATGGCAAGCAAGAAGAAGATTCTGTTCCGTTGTAGTCGCCTTCTCCGTGGTAAATGCATTTCCTAAAGGTTTAAATATCCAATCTGTGTCCAGAAGCCTGGTTGGTCAGCAGATTGCACTTATGTCCACCATTGGAGTTTCTAGATGGTCTGAAGCATCAGGACTGAAACCGCAGGACACGAAGCATAGAATCCTGCAAAAGAAAAGCTGGTGTAAAAAAGTGAAGCACTGCAACTTCCCACCATTTGGGTAACATCACTTCACTGACTGCTTTTCTATTTTTTTAATTTAAAAGAATGGATTTAAGGGACTAAAGGCAGATTTAGGTGTTGGTCTTTTTTTTTTCCTTTTCTTATGACTGTAGGCTATGCTGATTAAGAAAGGTTTGATTTGACAGGGAGGAGTTGGCCGAGACAGTCCAATCTGAGCTGAATTCTGACTCCACCTAATGCCCACACCCAGGAACTATTAACACTTGTGTTTTCTTTTGAGTCCAGTTGTTATTTGGCAACATTAACAACCGGGTCAGCCTTCTGCAGGAGGGGAGGACGTGGCTTCTGGCAAGGAACCTCCTTTAAACTGCTAGAAAAGATGACTCTCTGGAGGTAATATCATGTTGTTAAAACCTCCCTCCTAACAGACCAGTAAAGTAACCTCAACAGGAGGGTGAAAACTGCTTGGGAGTTCCCAGCTCTGCTGCTCCATGGCTCTCCAGCCTCGTGCTCCCACAGAGTCCAAACCAAGTAACGGTGAGTTTGGGTTTTTTCTTCTTTCTGCTTGAGAAGAGCATGAGGAAGACTTGGTTCTAGTAAAACCAACGGTGCTGAGCAAGCCCTTTGTTTCTGTGGCTACATCTTTTCCAGCCTTTCTGTAGAAATCAGAACTGGCAAAGCGGAATTGTAAATCACGCTTTTTATTAGAGGGTAGTTAGCATATCTTGCATAATTATTTGAACAGCAGTTAGGAAGGGAGAGAAACTGTAAATGCCAGAGTGACAGAACCTGCAGCTGTGACAATATGAAGACAGTGATTTTGGGCTGGGTAGAATTTACCCTTCAGCACTGCTTGAATGCTTTACCTTAGTACATCACCCTTCATGGATGATTTTTCCCCCCCCAGAGTGGGAATGTTATGTTATTCTTGATGGGAGTCACAGTTTTTTAAGCCATTCCCAGGTGAGTTCTTCACCCAAGTTAGCACACACTTACCCTCTTGCATAACACCCACTGAAGCAATCAGCCTAAATTTCTGTCAAGACAGGCACTATTCTCTTAAGTAGTTGGGAGGATCACTAAGGCAACAGTAATAGAGGAGTGGGAGTACCTAGATAAATAGATGATATAAGCTTTGCTTTTCATATGTAAAAAGAATATAAACATGCATATGGCAGAGCTGCATAATGCGTATAACAACTTGCACGTCATTAGAAAAAAACCCTTCCTAACAAAGATAAGAGAGTCAGGAGAATGACATGGAGAGAACAGAAGATGTATGCACACACACTCCTATTTAAACACTGGTTTTACTTCTCTTCTCCAAAATGAGCTGCTTAAAAGACCTTTTGCAAGCAGAAACATATCCAAAGCTCGGATCTGTTGTCTGAGCTCTCCAGCCTGACACAACACCTGACTGTTGGGCTCTTTGTTCCTCTAGTCTTGTAAGTTTAGCAGTTCTCTTACAGGTCAACTCCTTTCTCACTGGTTGGACTCTCTTGGTCATAAGATTTGAAGCAATGAAATGAACCTCCACAACTTACCTTCCAATGATGCTGTCCAAGAGGAAGAGGAGCATCAAGGGTTGAGCGTAGTGCTGGAAGCTTCTTTGATACTTAATGGCCAGATAGGAGATGCTGTTGCAGAGAGAGGCAGATGAAAATGATCCCATTTTCTTGATGCCTTTGCTGGCAGTTCTAATACACGAGGGGGTCAGGTGTGAAGGACATATTACTGGAGGAATAGCCAATCCAGTTTAATACCCACAGTCCCTAAGAAGATTAAATAGTATTGTATATATTTGGGTCTATCTCTGAAGCCAATATCTTTGTCTGCAGCCCCGGGTTATTCTCAGTCTGAGGGCAGGAGATTATCTCCATTACAAACTGTCAGATGAAGGCACCAACTGTGAGATATATCTCATTGTCACGGCAGCTATGGAAGAGAGCAGAGGAGGTAAATCACACTGCATGGAGCAGTGGTCACTTCACCGTAGCTTCATTTTGAGGCACCTTGTATGGCCAGCATACCAGACAAGCAGCTCTGTTGGCCTTTGCCACAATATAAGTGTACTTTGGAATGCCAAAGGGAGGTTTAAAACTCGCTGGCTCCTGGGAAAATACCCCTCAGCTCCTGCACCATGGTCGCAGAGGCAGAGGGATGCTGCAGGTCCCCGTGCACAGGCAGTCCCTTGCTGGCAGAGCAACCCGAGGATGGTGTCAGCAGGTCTTGTGTTCCAAGTGGCACTGATATGGGGCAGCTCCACAGAGGAAGAACCAGCAACATTCCTGGGCAAAGATTTAACAATCATAAAAAACTGACGAGCAGATTTATCTCTGGAAGTGTTCAAGGCCAGGTTGGATGGGGCTCTGAGGAACCTGGTCTACTGGAAGGTGTCCCTGCCCATGGCAGGTGAGTTGGAGCTAGATGATCTTTAAGGTTCTTTCCAACCCAAACCATTCTATGAAAATGATAATTTCATAATTTTAAAGCAAAGAGCTGCTGAATTGCCAGTTTTGCAGGGGTACCTCCATTTTTTGCAATGGAGTTCATTGAACCCCTGCTCCTTACTTGCCTGTGTAGGTACAAGAGAAGGAGACACATTAGCCAACTGGAATGCTTTTCCATAAACTCTTCTCTATGCATGGCAGTGTTTCATAGAATGGAATCACAGACTTGTTTGGGTGGGGAGGGACCTTTAAAAGTCTAGTCCAACCCCCCTGCAGGGAGTAGGGAAATCTGCAACTAGAGCAGGTTGCTCAGAGCCCTGGCCAACCCCACCTGCAATGGTGCCAGGAATGGGGCAGCGACTACCTCCTTGGGCAACCTGGGCCAGGCTCTCACCACCATCAGTGTAAAGAATTTCCTCCTCCTCTCCAGTCTAAGTCTCCCTCTTTTAGTTTAAACCTATCACCCCTTGTGCTGTCCCAGCAGGCCCTGCTCAAAGGATTATCCTCATCTTTCTGACGGCCCCTTGAAGCATTGAAACTTTTCCACAACACTGGCACCCAACCAAACCCCTTTCCCTGACATGTGCCATAGTACAGACTCCTCATTTCAGTTTTTACTGCTGTTCCTCGGGCTCAGTGTTGGGACTATTTCTGTTTAACACCTTTATTGATGATCTTGATATGGACAGGAAGTGTATCATCAGTAAGTTCACAGGTGACACCAATTTAGGCGGGAGTGTTGATCTGCATGAGAATGGGGAGACTCTCCAGAGAGGCTTGGACAGATTGGATGGATGGGCCCATGTGAACAGTATGAGCTTCATCAAGGCCAAAGGCTGGGTCCTGCACTTGGGCCAAAACAACCCCATGCAATGCTACAGACTTGGGGAAGTGTGGTTGGAGAGCTGCCTGGTAGAAAAGGACCTGGGGGGGGTTCTAATTGGCGAGCAGCTGAATATGAGCGAGCAGTGTGCCCAGGTGGCCAAGAAAGCCAATGGCATCCTGGCTTGTATTAGAAATAGTGTGAGCAGCAGAAGTAGG